>CM030367.1:227611187-228211187 GCA_017893485.1 Hemerocallis citrina
GAAAAGAAGTACAAAACAGAAGACGCCGGGTCCAAGAAATTTGTTGTCGGTAAATTTCTGGACTACAAGATGATTGACTCCAAAACTGTGGTGAGTCAAGTCCAAGAAGTGCAGGTTATAATGCACGACATTGCTGCAGAGAATATGACGTTGTGCAAACCATTCCAGGTTGCAGCGTTCATTGAAAAACTTCCATCTGGGTGGAAAGACTTCAATAACTACCTCAAACACAAACAAAAGGAGATGTCGCTTGAAGATCTAATTGTCAGGTTGCGGATCGAAGAAGAGAATCGTAAGGCTGACAGGTCCTATGGAAATCGGTCCATAGAAAAGGCCAATGTGGTGGAGCACGAACAGAAGGGCAAGAAGAGGAAGTTTCTGCCACAAGCCTCAAACAAAAAACCTCTTGCAAAGAGGTTTGCTGGGAAATGCCACAAGTGTGGTAAGCTGGGGCACAAAATTTCTGAGTGCCGCAGTAAGGACAGTAATCATTCAAAAACAGGACATGTAAAAGGGACTGAAAAACCCCACGCACACATAGCTGAGAACTTGTCCTCTGGTCTTTCTGACCTGGACCTCTGTGCTGTAGTATCAGAGGTCAATCTTGTAGGGAGCAATCCTCGTGAATGGTGGTACGATACTGGGGCCACCAAACATATCTGCTCGGACAAAAAAATGTTCACCTCCTACCAGAAGTGCCACAAAGATGAACAGTTGTTCATGGGAAACTCTTCCACCTCCAAAATTGAAGGAACGGGGAAGATAGTGCTGAAAATGACTTCAGGCAAAGAGCTAACACTTACAAATGTACTGCATGTCCCAGACATTAGAAAGAACTTGATAGCAGGTTCTTTGCTAAGCAAGAATGGGTTTAAAGTTGTACTTGTTTCTGATAATTTTGTACTGTCTAAGAATGGGGTATACTTGGGTAAAGGATATGTAAAGGATGGACTGTTCAAGTTTAATATAATGACAGTCATCCCTAAAACTATTGTTCCTGCTGTTCCCAAAGTTAATGAAATAACTCCTATTGCCTATGTTGTTGAGTCTTCCTCTGTTTGGCATAAAAGACTAAGCCATGTTAATGTAAATTCTATGCGTAGATTAGTTAACATGAATTTACTACCAAAATTTAAGGTAGATAACTCAGAAAAATGTGAAGTTTGCACGGAGGCCAAACTCACTAAAACTCCATCACGTTCTGTAGAAAGAAACACATAAACTCTAGGTCTAATTCACACGGATCTGTGTGACTTAAAATATGTGCAGACCAGAGGTGGCATAAAGTACTTTGCGACTTTCATAGACGATTGCACAAAATTCTGTTATGTATATTTGCTACATAGCAAAAATGAGGCTTTGGATAAATTCAAAGAATATAAACTTGAGGTTGAGAATCAACTTGGCAAAACGATTAAAATCGTTAGAAGTGATAGAGGAGGAGAATATGATGCACCATTTAACATGTTCTGCTCGGAACATGGAATAGTTCATCAGACAACTGCTCCCTATTCACCCGAATCAAACGGTACTGCCGAGCGCAAAAACCGAACTCTAAAGGAGATGATGAATGCCTTGTTGTTGAATTCTGGCTTATCCCAAAACATGTGGGGGGAAGCGTTGCTGACTGCCAACTACATTCTCAACAAAAATACCTCGCAAGAGAACCGGCAAGACACCATATGAATTGTGGAAAGATAACTTACCTTCGTATAAATACCTCAAAGTGTGAGGGTGTCTAGCAAAAGTGGCAGTACCTAACCTGAAACAGGTCACCATCGGATCTAAGACGATTGATTGCATATTCATAGGCTATGCACACAACAGTAGTGCATATCGGTTCTTGGTATACAAATCGAATATACCGGATATCCATGTAAATACAATAATGGAATCAAGAAATGCTTCATTCTTTGAACACATGTTTCCGTGCAAGGATACTACGTACCCCAAACGTACACGTGAACAAGGGAATGCAAGCACTTCAGTTGATGAATCAGAACATGATACTGACGAGCCTAGACGAAGTAAATGGGCTAGAACATCAAAATCATTTGGTCCTGACTTTGTGACGGCCTTTCTGTTAGAGAATGAGCTCAGAACTTTCAAGGAAGCCATGTCTATGTCTGATGCTCCTATGTGGAAGGAAGCAATCAAAAGTGAAATAGACTCCATTGTGCAAAATCATACATGGGAGTTAGTCGACTTGCCTTCTGGATGTAAAGCTCTAGGATGCAAATGGATTTTCAAACAAAAATTGAAACCAGATGGTTCAATAGAGAAACATAAGGTTAGACTTGTGGTGCAAGGATTTAGGCAAAAAGAAGGCCTAGATTTCTTCGATACATATTTCCCAGTTACAAGAATAACATCCATAAGAATGTTGATAGCTATTGCAGCTCTACGTAACCTAGAAATACATCAAATGGATGTTAAAACTGCATTTCTAAATGGGGACTTAAAAGAAGAAATATACATGAAACAACCTGAGGGTTACATAGTTCCTGGACAAGAAAATAAGGTGTGCAGGCTTGTAAAATCACTGTACGGCCTGAAACAAGCTCCAAAGCAGTGGCATGCAAAATTTGACAATGTTATGATGTCAAATGGTTTCAAAATAAATGAATGTGATAAATGTATCTACATTAAAGATACTCCAAATGGATACATTCTGGTCTGTCTATACGTAGACGACATGCTCATTATTGGAAGCAATAACGACATAATCAAACAAACTAAGAGCATGCTTAGTGTCAAGTTTGACATGAAAGACTTGGGAGTTGCAGATGTCATACTAGGAATCAAAGTTTCCAGGACATCTGAGAGGATTACTTTGTCTCAAGCTCATTATGCTGAGAAAGTACTTGAAAGATTCAAGAATTATTCCAACGGGACAGCAAAAAGTCTCGTCGATCCAAGTCTTCACCTGTTCAAAAATACAGGCGAAAGCATATCACAACTGGAATATGCACGTGTAATTGGTAGTCTGATGTACCTAACAAATTGTACAAGACCGGACCTAGCACATTCGGTAAACGTACTGAGCCGATACACGAGTAATTCATGACGAAGTCATTGAAAAGGAATAACTAGAGTATCGAACTACTTGCGACATACTCAGAGTTATGCGCTGCATTACACCAGATATCCAGCAGTACTGGAAGGCTACAGTGATGCCAACTGGATATCGGACTCAAAGAACTCAAAATCCACAAGTGGATATGTTTTCACACTTGGTGGTGCAGCTGTGTCATGGAAATTCTTTAAACAAACGTTATTGGCCAGATCCACCATGGAATCTGAGTTTATTGCTTTAGACAAAGCGGCAGAGGAAGCAGAATGGCTTCAAAACTTCTTAGAGGATATTCCAATTTGGGAAAAACCAGTGCCTGCCTTATGTGTACACTGTGACAGTCAATCAGCTATAGCACGGGCACTGAGTTGTATGTATAATGGTAAGTCTCGTCATATCAGAAGGCGACACAAAACTATTAGACAACTGCTCTCAAATGGAGTAATCTCTATAGAATATATAAAATCGGCCGACAACCTAGCGGATCCATTTACTAAAGGTCTGTTGTGAGAGCAGGTTGTGAGATCATCAAGAGGAATGAGTTTAAAGCCTATGACGAAAGAGGATACTTGATGGAAACCCTACTTAGAAATTGGAGATCCCAAGATCTAGGTTCAAAGGGACAAATAAATCTTGTTGAATCAACGAAAGCACTGAGAGATTAACATCTCATACCCATTCTTAGGATGATAAAACAAGTGCTGCCTGCAAATAGTTAGGATAAGCTTGGCTTTTAATGATTCCCATAGCTTTGAAATAAAAGTGGGGTATAGCAGGATACTCTTTATGGGCAATCACCTTGCGAGTGTGAAATGGGGCCGTTTCTAGGAGAATGAAGAAAGGCTACATTCTCCAAGTTCACTCACGATTAACCAGGGATGTTCAAGGCCAAAATGAACAGAACAAGAGAACTTAGTTCTGTGAGGAGATGAAACTGTGTGATAGTTATTGATTAGGTTCACATGAACGCCCGGGTAGTTCAAGACATCATGATCACTACCTGGTCAAGTGAATCCGATAGCTAATTACTAAGGGTGGTTCAAAGTTGAAAAATTACTACCATTCCTGATGCAGTGATTTTCCGATTGTACTCTCAGAGTCTTTCTGTCATGTTTTTGTTTTTCTGTCGTGTCTGGATTACATGGTCTGGTGATTTCCATTCATGTGGGGGATTGTTGGAATTAATTTGTGCAGTTTTTCGGACCGAATTCCGGCAAGCTCCGGCCACCGGCGGCACCGGAAAATGAGTGGATTGCGATCCTCTCGACAATTACTATTCCGTAGTATACTCACTTGCCAAAAACAAATTCCGTATGAATGAGAAATGTTGATCCAAAGTTGGGTACTTGAAATGTACTAACTTGGCAACTTGGAGAAAATAGATAGTCCCATATCGGAAATTGGAAATGATTGTCTAGTATATATACTAGAAAACTGGACTAAAGGGCGTGGCCCGGGGGTTACCACTAACGTGTAGTGGAGAGAGGACTTAGCCAAAATGACAAACACACACGCGCGCACGGCCCCGGCCCCGGCTTCGGCTTCGGCTCGGTTCGGCTCGGCTCGGTCTGGTCTGGCTTAAATTTTTATTTTATTTTTGCCCAGACAAACTCTTCCCCTACTGAACTGAAAAGGCTTTTCAGATTCAATAACTGGTGCCCATTACTCTGTAACAGCAGAGTAATGGCTCAGCAGTTATGAATCTGAAGAGTCCCCATTACTCTGCTGTTACAGAGTAATGGCAGCTGCTGAACAGTCTCCAATCCAATTTCCTCTATATAACCAGACAGAGGCTTACATACAGACACAACATTTTTTACATTTCTTTCTTCTTCTTCTCCTCTGCGTCAGTGTTAACTGAGAGTACAACACAGACAACAGTTCGTTGTCTCTGAAGCAAGGGTGCTGCATTCTTCAGAGAAGGTACAGTTGTATCCTGGGAAGCAATTTGCCGGTAACCGTCACACTACGGGGCAAATTCTGCTTTAAGGACAGAGATTTCAAATCTCGACTCTGTGCAGATTTTCTACTTACTGTTTTTCTTCAATTGATTTTGATTCCTTCACAAATTTTGTTGGGATTTTTTATTATTTTATATTCAGTAACTAACAAAAAATACCCCAAATTTATGGAATTTGAATAATATGGTTATATGGATATACATGTAAATAGTAATTGTTGAAGATAGATATGTAAATATAATATTTATTCATGTACTTAAGCGCAAAAATTATTGGAACCGTAGGGTATTGGGTGCAAAAATATTTAGGTGCAAATATTTATTTCCGCTACCGGATCCGACAATAGATTTGTTTACCTAGGATCCAGACCCGGACCCGGACCTGAACCCGGTTGTCGTAAGAGCATTTGTAGTCGTTGGCTATATACCAAAAAAATGGATATTTTGAAGGAAAAAAAAACACCTGTAGTCATCGTCCATATACCCATTTTTTGGGTTTCGAATGAACATGAAACGACTATATTTGGTAGAGGAAAGGTCTTTATCCATATTTTAGAAATCAGAAGATCATCAGCCGTTTTATAGTTGGACGGCAGATGATTTTTCGTCTGATACAATTTTTTTGATTGGAAAAGTGTCGGACGGTATATGATCTGCCGTTTGAATTATTAAAAAAAAAAGGAAAAAGGAAGATGATCTTCCGTTTGTGAGAAAGGGATTTTTTTTTAAAAAAAGGACTTTGCGTTGGACGGCACATCACGTGCCGTCCTTCACCTTTTTAATTTTTTTTTTTGATATTTTAAATTTTTTTTAACGCAGATATTCAAACGGTATATTATCTTCTGTTTCGTCCAAAAAAGTCAATTTTTTTTTGATGAACCGGATAGAGCCTTTCGGCTCCAGCCATATCAAAAAATATATTGATAATAATCAAATGTACAATAGAATGCTTCACAAGAAGTAAAGACGGTCAAAACAAAACACCACAGAGAAACAACATAGTTAAACAAACAAATAAGGAGAAAAAGCCGGCGAGCTTCGATGGCTGTAAGGATACGTTGTCAACCAGCAGTGGTTACTCCAGACCCTCGAACGAAGGGGGAGGACGCAGTCGGCACGAGAGATTCCAACGAAATTGCCCAACCAGGAAGGCACGCGTGGGGTTGCCAGCGAACAACCGAAGCAAGGATACAATGCTGCCGGAACAAACAAAACGCTTGGTCCTGCTGAGCCGCAGCGGCCTTCCCGCACACGCTCACTTCAGGCGCAGACACAGTCCAAACAAGAAATGCAGTAAGAACTAAAATCCCGCATGACGAAATGAAACGAGTAGGCAAGCTACGGTGGGGCTCAAAACAGAACCCGCCGAATGCTGGGCCGAAAGAAACCAACCAAGCATACCAAAATGATGAAAAGCAAAACACAATGAAATAAAATAGAGCAGAATCATAATAAGCGCCCCTTAAAATAGGAAATAGCGCTACAAAAGGCAACCATCCAGTATATACAAGCATTTATGGACGCAGTAGAAACAAATAGCGTCAGATGCACATCCAGAGAAAACCCACCACCAAAAAGAAAAGCATAAAGTTACTTACAACCTAGTATTAAACCTGGGAAAAGATCCGGCAAAGCGTGCATAAGGAATTAACACGCGCAAAAACAGGTGCCCGATCTCAGAAGAAACGGGAAAGAAACAAAAGCCAGCTCAATAACGAGCCAGAAGCAAAACACGCCGGATCCACCAAAAGATCCCAAAGTCCTCAGACCTGAAGAAGAAAAAACTGCATTAGAGCAATCAGAAGACCAAGAAAAATCCAATAATTCAGAAAGCATGCTAACAATTAGAGCCGACTCGGGAGACCACAACTGCGTCAACAGTTAATGAGCATTTAGATTGGTATGACAACTGAAAGCCGAGTGTAATCTATGACCCTGTAGGGCTTCCCTCGCTACGGCGTTCAGGGATGATGACCAGAAATTAAACAGGTATAAAGATTCGTCGATAAGAGAGGAAATGAGTAGCTCGCGATGCCTGAAAATTCTATGGTTCCTCTCCTTCCAAGCGATCCAAATAATGATGTGGACCGATAAATACCAAGATTTGTGATACCTAAAAGACAGAGGAATAGACGAATACACCGATCTGAGATCGGAGGGCAAAGGATTGAATTCCCAAGCTAGCGAGCATAATTTCCAGAGGGGACGAATGAATTCGCAATTCACAAATAGATGATCCACGTCCTCGAAGGAAGTGGAGCAGAGGGGGCACAATTGTCCCCAGGCCATGTTCCTTTTGTTGAGAATCTCGACGGTGAGAAGTTTATTGTTAAAGGCGAGCCAGGAAGTGATTTTGGCTTTTAGCGGGGCACATGAGTTCCAGATAAATTTGGCAAAAGGAGAGAGGATTCATCTAAAGTTCAGGAATTGATAAAAGGATTTGACCGAAAAGACACCTGCCGAATTCCATCGCCAAGAGTAACCATCTGAAGGCCCCTCATAATCGTTGAGGGAGGAGAGGAGATTGATTAATTGAGTACCGCTGTTCTGCAGAAGATTGCCCGAGATAGTTCTGAGTATAGACAATTGCAACGTTTCCGCTATTTGCTATTTTCAAAATTTATATATACCCATTTTAAATTAAACGACTACAGATGCTCTAAATCTGGGTCCAGATACAATTTTTTGATCCGTAAGGTACCGAATCCAGGTCTGGGTCCGGGTAGCTGAGGATCCGACCTGATAGCATCTTCTACCTACAGTTTGTAATGACTAGTTCTGAGAGCAATATAATAGATATTCTTTTGTTTGAATTTTTTTTTTTTTTGATGGAAACGGATAGAGTCTGTCGACTCCAGCCACATCAAAGCATATATATTAATAAAGAAATAAAGTACATGGCTAAGTTTTACAAGAGGTAAAACCCGAAAAGAACTCATAAATACAAACAATCAGTAAAGCTCCACAGAGAAAACTCGATGAGCAGGCCAAGAAGATGATCAGCGAGGAGCGGGAAGAAGGCAACCGATCCCAGCTGACACCGCTTGAAGCCATCGAAGAAGACAAACCGAGAAGCGCAAACAGACTAACCGCTGAAGAGAAATCCAAATCCGCAATGGAAGGAAGGACCCAAACTTGGAAGGTTGACCAAGGGAGGGAGTCCTCGATGCAGGCGTCAGAGAGGAGAGAAGCTCATTCGGGAGCTCCTGAAACAAGGCTTCCAACACTGGCAACCAGCATATCAATTAACCAACACAAAGAGTAACAACCACAATCAAGCACAGAACCGGGTAGAAGCTCATACAGGAGCCCCTGATACACGGCTTCCAACACCGGCAACCAGCATACCAACAAACCAACATCAAGAGTAACAACCACAAACAAAAACAGAACAGACAGGGGAAAGATTCAGTAACCTCCAAAAAAGCCAAGCTCAGAAGAATAATCCAATCAAGCACGGGTAATGCAGACAACACAAAGTAGGGGAAATGCCATTAGATTAGTTAAAAGGAGCTATAATTAGATTCGCCTAGTAAGCCGCAGCACATGGCACTAAGCGAACCACAACGTGATACAAGCACAGAGGAAGTAAAACAACCAAAAAAAACTAGGCAACCTGTCATCGGACTGCAGTTCTTAAAGTATATCAGTAGAGGATTATCAACAACTACCACCAAACCAAAAGTAGCAACAGGGAGAGGGAGAGTAAAAGCTACAGCCACCCAGGTGATACACTGAACCACAAAAGAAAGGAAGTGATGCTATAACTTAGCAAAAGACTTCCTATGCCAGAATACCACCAAAAGATTATCAAACCTGAAAAAGAAATAGAAATGAGAAATAGATCCACTCAGAAAGATAATGACAGAATTAAGCAGAAAATCAGAAAAGCTAATTAAGGGATTAAAGCTTGCAGACTACAGAGACAGTGAAAAGAATCTTTCAATTTTTGGCGGTCTACGGGAGCCCTGCCTTTATAAGAAGGGTTGGCACTCCAGAGATCGAAAAAAAACAAGAACCCGTCAATAATAGCTAAGGGAGAGGCGCAACGGTGGTTAAACACACGCTGGTTTCTTTCTTTCCAAATAACCCAAATAATAATTTGTATAGATAAATTCCAAGCGCTATTGAAACAATCATCCGATGGTTTAAGGGCCCACACATCGGCCAAGGAGGGGGGGGGGTGGATCCTGTATTCCACGCTAGAGCCCAAATCCTCCATAAAGGGAGAATGGTTTGGCAGTGAATGAAAAGGTGATTAGGATCCTCTGGGAGATGAGCACAGAGGCCGCAAAGTTGACCCCATGCTAAATTCCTTCTATTGAGAACATCAACAGTGAGCAGTTTACCTTGGCTGGCCAGCCATGAGTGAATCTGCACTTTAAGGGGTGCGGCAGATTCCCAAATCCGGTTCGAAACCGGGGATCGAGAATCTCTAGAGTTAATGAAATTGTAGAAAGATTTAACCGAGAATGCGCCCGAGTCGTTCCATCGCCAAGAAATACCCTCTCTAGCTTTCCATTCGAAGTTATTGATGAGGGCGATGAGTTCATTGAATATCACAGCCAGGTGGGGAGATAAATTAATGGTAAATGGAATGCACCAATGATGCACGCCGTCGATGATGTTGAAAGATTCTGCCACCGTAGCCGATGGGTCAGAAGCTAGATGATACAAGGAGGGAAAACGAGAGGAGAGATTGATGTGACCAATCCAAAGATCGGTCCAGAATTTCGCCCTAGACCCATCAGCACAGATACGAAAGATGCTACAGTGAAATGCTGCAGAGGCTTTCCAGACTCCTTTCCAGAAAGGAGAAGCTCGACGATACACAGTCGAGGAGAAATCCCACCAACGATAATTACCGTGGTTATAATCTTTGATGCACCGAATCCAAGGTAAGTTGTCACGGGTGTGGAGGTGCCAAAGCCATTTACCTAGGAGGGCGATGTTGTGGTCTCTGAGATCCAGCACACCAAGACCTCCTTCAGATTTGGAAGTGCAAACCATTTTCCGCTGACAAAGGTGGGAACCAGGTTTAAATGAAGGGGATCCAGTCCAGAAAAAATTGCTTCTGATTTGATCAAGCCTTTTGATGACCCAAGAGGGAATGAAAAAGAATGACATATAATAAAGAGGCATAGCAGATAAGACCGAGTTAACGAGCGTCAGTCTCCCACCTCGGGAAAGGAATTTTCCAGACCACACATTGAGTCTGGATTCCACTTTATCAATAAGCGGAAACCAATCTGCTCTATGCAAATTACCCCATCTAAGGGGAATGCCAAGGTAGGTGATAGGGAAGGATGCTGCGGGGCAGTTAAAAAAATAAGAGATCTCGGTCTGACGATTGGGTGAGCCACCCAACCATAAGACCGAAGATTTCTGGAAGTTGATCGACAGTCCTGAGGCAGATTCAAAGCAGTAAAGGAGAAGTTTGAGATTTCTAAGAGAGTGGGCATTCGGTTTAAGGAAAATGATAGTGTCATCTGCATATTGTAAATTAAGAACTCCCTCAAAGCGAGGGGAACGACCGAGGCCCTCGATCATTTGGGAATTTCTAGCGTGCAAAAGTAATCTGCTAAAAACATCAGCCACAAGGGCGAAAAGCAGGGAAGAGAGAGGGTCTCCCTAACGAAGGCCACATTTAATTTTGAACTTGTGACCCTCGGAACCGTTAATAAATAACGAGGAAGTGCCGGAGAGCAAGCTAGATTTAATCCAGGAAATCCACTTAGGACCAAAGCCCCGGACAGTGAGGATGTCAAGGAGAAAATCCCAACTGACATTGTCATACGCTTTTTGAAAATCAAGTTTAAGAAGGATTCCTTCCATTTGAGACCTGTGGCAATAAGAGATGATTTCCTGCGCAGAAGCGACACTATCAAGGATGAATCGGTCCTTGATAAAGCCAGACTGCGCTGAGTCGATCAAGGGGGAAATGGAATCGCTAAGTCTTGAAGAAAGCACTTTCATAACTATTTTGAAGGTGGTATTAATCAGACTAATAGGCCTGAAATTAGCCACTAAGTGTGCTCCCAGAAGCTTGGGGATAAGCACAATGTGCGCGTAATTGATGCGATCAAAAGAGAAATTACCAGAATGGAGGTCTTGGAACATCTTAAAGAGATCATCCTTAAGCAATTCCCAAAATTTTTGAAAGAAAAAGGCGGGGAATCCATCGGGCCCCGGGGCAGAATCGCTTTTAAGAGCAAAAACTGCTACTTTAATTTCTTCCATAGAAAAGGGGGCCTCGAGAGAGGAAAGGTCGAAGAATTGATTACCGTAAAGTTGGGACCAATCCAGCTCAACCGAGCGGGGTTTGGACCGGCCAATAAGGTTCTTATAAAAAGAATGAAATACCCGGTGAATATCCTCATCTCTAGTCAGGTCCTCTCCCTGAGCTGAGATTGAGGAGATACGGTTGCAACGTTGCCTATGGGAAGCAAAGCTGTGAAAAAACGCCGTGTTGGCGTCACCCTCCTTCACCCACCGAACCCTAGATCTTTGAGCCCATTTAATGTGATCTTGATAGAGAAGATCGGAGTATTGTTGCTTGCAAGAGCGACGCTCCGATCTGAAAGATTCAGACAACGAGCCAGACTCTTCTAACTTGTCAATGGACTCAATGGACTGAAGAAGATAAGATTTGAGGAAGTTGGTGTTCCTCTGACGATCCGCACGCCAGATTTTACAGCCATGTTTGATAGCGTGGAGTTTAAGAAGGATATTGGCCAATCCGGCTGAGCCGGATATAGAGGCAAGGCATTCCTCCACCAGAGAGACAAAAAGTTGGTCTTGAAGCCAAAATTTTTCAAAGCGAAATTTGTGCTGACGGTTGAATGGGAAGTTAGAGAATAGAATGATAGGTATGTGATCCGACGATGGGTTGGGAAGGGCCTGAGAGAAGGATTGCTGGAACCGAGAGATCCAGGGTTGCGAGACCAAAAAACGATCGAGCTTTTGCGAGATCCAGGGAACGTCTTTTGTTTGAAAAATTAGTTTGAATAATCGTACTCAATAATCTGGCGGGTTTGGGGTTTGGATCCACAAATGGATCCAATAAACTGTTATGTTTATCCGAACCGCATCTTGGAGCTTCCCTGTTCCAACCCCAAAACCCTAAACAAAACCCCTACCGGCATTCCATACCAAACCCAAAAACCTCCCCCAACTCCACAAATTTGCGGCTGCTACTCCCCACCCCACGCGCAACCCTCATCCATGGCGCCGCCGCCAATCCAAGAGAAAAAGAGGAAAAAACCCAGCAAAACCAAGAAAACCAAAAACGAAGAAGAAGAAGAATCAGAAACCCTAACCATAGAAAACCTCAAAACCCTGGGCCACCAGCTCCTCTCTTCAAGGTCCCACATCAACAACCTCCCCGTCCTCCTCTCCGTTATTTCTTCGTCTTCTCCTCTCCATCTCTCCCTCGAAGCCCTCATCTCCCTCCAGTCCTTCTTCGTCCCTCTAGTTCCCGACATCCCTTCCAAATCTTCGGTGGGCACGGACCCCGAGTTGGTCTACAGAGATTGGCTTCGCAAGAGGTTCGATGAGTTTGTGAAGCTGCTCATTGAGATTGCCGTGGATTCGACGTCCGAAGACGCTCTTAAAGTAAGCGGGGAATTGAATTTCTTGATTTTGATTTTTTAGTGGACGTGTCTATTTTTAATTGGTTGATTGTTTTAGGATGTGGCTTTGGATGCGATTATGGATTTCGTGAAGCTGGGAAAGAATGGAAAGTTCAATTCTGCTATATATCATCGGTTGCTTCGTACCATTGTATGTTTTTTTGCTTTCCACAATTTTATTTCGATTTTTTTTGGGGTTGTTATGTTTTACACGTATATATTCTTATGGCTCTTGTAGGTTCATTCTGGGTCCTCGGATGGACTGTCGTCAGAATTGCTTGCGAACAAGTATTTCAACTACATAGATGTTTGGTGGGTGCCTTTTTTTGTGTGTTTTTCGCATTAAAATCTGCTATGCTTGATATATTGTGGTGGGTGATGTATAAATTAATAAATCTCGGGAATTTATGCCAGTCTAGTGTTCATCCCTATTGCAGTTTAGATGTGTTGCGGTGTTACGGCCTTGTGGCCATTAGAAGCTTAACCCTTTGATCCTACAGTGCTATCCTTTGTTATATTCTTATACACATTTTTCTCCTTGTGAGAAGACATATGTCACAATAGTGAGATTGGGAAGGATGTTTTCAGTAAAACAAAACCATAGGTTAGCGTTATAGGGGAAAAATGCTTTCGAAGTATTATGTGCATACTTACTATAAGATGCCTTTGAAGGTAAGGAAGATTGTTATAACTTATAATATGACTATACAACCATAAATTATATGCGGATTATATTGGTGGGTAGTTAAGAAGCAACTCATATATGAAGATATGAAATGAACATCATGATTCATGGACAATAATTTGTGAAATAACAGTATAGAAGTTGAGTCATAAGTTAGTGGTCGCCTTATGACAAACATGATCTCACTCAACATGCTTGACTACTTGAAAGACAATAAATGTGACATAATAAGTTAAATGTGAAGATGTGGTTTGAAACCAAGATGAAAATACATATTTCAAAGAAACTATGCTTCAAGTAGGGTTGCACTCGGATACGGATTTATCCTAGCCAATCTGAAACCGTATCCGAAAATGAGGCTGATACGTCTGAGAAAAAGCAGTATCCACTTGGATTTGGATCCGGATATTCAAACTATTTTTTTTCGGATTCGGATCCGGATTTTAGAATTTCTAATCTGATACGGATATCCGATTATATATATAAATGTTATTTCACCTCCACACATGATTCGATGGTTAGTCAGTTCACCTTCTACACCTGGGTTCGATTCCCAGCATTTAAATTTGTTTTTTAAGCTTACATAATTAAATTTAAGATGAATGGGTATGGGGAAATTGTTTACACATCCATATTCTTAAGCTAAATTCCTTTCAAGTTTATATTTCCTAAAATTTGTACATTTTTTCCAAATATATGCATAAGTTCTTTGATTTTTTTTTGCTTAACTATAGTACTTAATACTTATAAGTTATAACTCGTAACTTCAATTTAAGTAGTTAAGCTTGTGTATTTATCACTTGTTTTATTTGAATAGACTCACCTAATCTAAATTGGTCAGTATAGAAGAAAATATATAAAATACTAAAGAATTTAAACAATTCATGTAGTAACTGTATGTGTAGCCATATATAAACTAGAAAGATATATATTGTAGTCACTTTTATATGAGAAGTATTTGTCATATATATCTTAAATATATTTTTCCTGAGCTTATTTTGTTGTGCTGATTTTTATTTTATAATTGGATGTGATTTGTCGATGCATGTATGTTATCCGTATTTGAGTACTAAGGAAAACTTATAACATTTTTTTTTGATGTCCGAATTCGTATCTGTATTCAATAGACCGTATTCATTTTGCACCACTATTTGAATTTTGCGGATACGGATATTTTTTTTCTTCGAGTCATCCATATCCGAATTCAAATCCGTCTTTGGAATGTGGATACAGATGTTGGTATAGCCAATATCCGATCCGTTGAAAGCAACCCATGAAAGCAACCCACCATTAATGGGTTTGAAAGTGTCAAATTTGCTTGAAACATTAAAAGATCAATTGTGATAAGAGAAAATTACTAATTACTGGCTATAAGAGAAAACGGTAACAACTTATACGGGGATTGAAAGTTTCAAATTTGATCGAAACATTAAAATATCAATTGTGATAAGAGAAAATTGCTAATTACTGGCTATAAGAGAAAACAATTACACCCAATATCAATGTTCCACTGATAGATATAGACGTGTATTAACCTTATATCTTTTCAGTTTTACTGAACTACAATTCGAGACCCTTAATTGGGACAATAACAAAGTCAAGGTTGTAAACGGCGTCAGGCGGTGGCGGTTCGGCCAAGGACCGCCTACCGCCTAGGACGCCTAGGCGGCGCCTAGGCGTTTTGTTTTTATTTTTTAAATATTCATATATTAACCTTTTAAAAGTTATATTTCTCTATTTTTGCTTGTAGTCTAAAAATTTTAAATGCATCACAATTCACAAGTGATGCTAGGCCAGAATGATTTTAGAAGTTCAACAACGATTATGGTGTAAACTTTAGATTCATAATGATAAAAACAATAATCAGTCATATAAAATTTAAAATATAACGTGAACTAGTAACACCTTAATGTAAAGATGAAGAGGCTTTTTACTGTTGAAGATGAAGATGAGTCTTTTTTCTGTTGAAGATGAAGAGACTATTTTAAGAATTAAAAAAAAAATTACAAAAAAATCTGTCAGCTGCCTGATCGATTTTGGCTGCCTAGGCGCCGCCTCGGCCGCCTCGACAGCTGCCTCGGCCGCCTAGGCGCCGCCTTGTACGCCTAACTGCCATCTCAACGCCTAGAGTACCGCCTATTGCATATGCGGTTCGTTCTCCTCTTTTTGAGCGCCTAGGCGTTCGAGGCGGATGCCATTTAGAACACTGAACAAAGTTGAGGCCCTTATCTTGTGATGTATTGGTGCCACAATAGGAAAAAGAGAAGGGCTTTCAAATTCTTCTAATGTAAATAGATATTGATTTTTAAAATTAAATTTATCAATTACAAACAACAACAACAACAACAAGGCCTTTTTCCCAACTAGTTGGAGTCGGCTACATGAATCCTGGTATTCTATTCTGCTTGGTTTAGCGCAATATCTTCTATAAGGCCACAAGCTATCGTATCGTTTCTCACCGTTTTCACCCAAGTAAGTTTAGGTCTTCCCCTACCCCTAACTCTACTCTCAATTCTTATCAAATCACTATTTCTAACGGGGGCACTACTAGGCCTACATGTTACTAGGTCTACATGTGACATTTAAAATTAAAATTAAATTTATCAATTGATGGCCGTAAATCTACATTTTATATCTAGTTAATGAAATTGCATTATAATTAATCATTTTTTAAAGAAAATTTCAAAAAGAAAATTCAACATCTAAAAGTGCTATTAGTCAAATATCTAACTCACTGAGAGTACGCTTGATATTTTCAAGAATGCTAAAACAATTCAAGAATAAGGAAGCAAATATCAAACCCAATACAGAGGTTCGTAACCATGTTTTATGTGTTCTTGCTTTTTCTTATCTTCTTTATTACGTTTGTTCTTTTCGAATATTTGTAAGAATTGTGTACTCACAGTCACAGATACTCAAAGTATCTCCTCATTTACCTTGAGTTTTTATTAATCTTTCTTACTGTTCGTTTTTCTTTTGTTGGAGGGTGGGGGGAGGGAACGGTAGGTTCACCTTCAAAGTATAAAATTTGTCTATGGGTAATCTGTTTTTGTTCTGTTTCCTACCTCTTACTTGTGATATATTTCTATGCCATCAAGTCCATTTGTTTTGACTATTTTATAAATATTGACACTTTATTTGCATTCCTTTTGCTAGTATCCTTGTGATCAAACAAAATTGATTCATTAGAGACCTGTTTCCGTCTGTATACCTATATGATCTTTTATTCTTTCTCAACTATAATCATAGTTAATTCAGCTACTGCTCTTCAGTCTAGCTCACAACTATGTATCATCTCGTTGCATTATTTAATTTTTTAACTTTGGTTGGTATCAGTATATATTTCCATGTGGAATTCTTTCTTCTCGTACTTGATTTGTAGTAGTTGCATTTTGTCACCCCTATAGCTCTTGTTGTTTTATTCTTACTTCTTTTCTTATTGCAGTTTTTTCACCTTTACAAGTTTGGATAAGATTGCTAAGGATTGTGACTCAAGATATATGACTGGTAATTAAACCTGTTTTTATACTTTTGTATTTTCAGAATTTAATGTGAATGCAAAAATTATTTGGCGGGTGTACAAATGGGGGGTGGAGCCTGGATCTTCAAACCTGTGGTACTCAAACCAACAGTGATCTTAAATATGTTTTACCATAAATTAAGTGATACACATATTGGATAATAAAATTTCAGGAAAAAAAATAAGACTTGAAAACATTTTTGTTTTTTCACTTTGGGTCACTTTTCACTTTGGCCCACCATATTTTGACCCACCACCATTTTCACATTTGGATAATTTCCCTTGGTGGGCCAAAGTGAAAATGGAAGTTGATTGGCCTTTTTGAAAGAAAAACTGTAATAAAATTGAGTTGTGTTTTTTCTATTTTTGAATTTAGACTTTTTCCTTAAAATTTCTTTTGACTAAGAGAAGGAAACGTATGTATAGACTTTTTGCGTTTGTCTCAATAACAATGAAGAGTTATTGAGAATCCATTGTACATAAAATTATGATCAGTTGAATAATTAGAGATACAAGTATTATTTGTATATGCCCTACTAAAAAATGGAGGGTATTCTTAGAATATTTGAGGATATTTCTTTAGATTGTATTCCAATGTTTACCTTTTTTTTAATATAGTATTTTTATTGATACAACTGTATGGGTTTACTAACTCTGCATGCTACTGTTATTCAATTGGATCAAAGAGTTGGGCAGTTAAGAAACAACATCTTCATAAATTTATTGTAGCATAAATGGGGATACTAAGATGGATTAATGAAAATACACTTTAAAAACAAAATATGAAATGAAGGCAGACAGTAAAAATACGAGGTTGCCCTATTGAAGATAAAATGTGGGAGAACTGATCAAGGTTGTAGACTAGGGATAGATAGGATGGTAATTAGGAAAGTACAAAGGACTAGGGATTGACCCAAACGAACTTGGGTGGGAGCTATTAATAGGGGTTTGAAAGTATTAATTTGACGAGGGAGGCTCTCAATAGAGTTTGAGTTGAGGAGAAGGTTCATGTAGTCAACCCCATGTTTTTGAGGTAAAGGCTTTGTTGTATACGAGTGTTATTCATTTAAGATCAAAGCTTTCTCAGTAATCAGTATAACATCTTTCTCCAGATGAGTGGAGCTTATTACGCGTTTTATTTCTCATTTTTGCATCTAGGTTTAAACTTTTAAAATATATACATTTTCATCCACTAATAGTCAAATTTATTGTCTGGATGAGTTCCAAGTTATTCATTTAAGATCAAAGCTTTCTCAGTAATCAGTATAACATCTTTCTCCAGGTGAGTGGAGGTTATTACATGTTTTATTTCTCTATTTTGCATCTAGGTTTAAACTTTTAAAATATATACATTTTCATCCACTAATAGTCAAATTTGTTGTCTGGATGAGTTCCAAGTTATTCGAGTTTAATGAACCCAATGTGCATTTATTGGTTGCATGGGAACAACAATCTAGTTGTTCACCCTAGGCATAAATGTAGATCATGATACTATACCCGTATTTCTCAAATCTCAGCATTGACACGTGTGTAGGCTGTGCCAAACTTAGCTTGGTCTTTGTGTACTAATATAAGTTCCTGTCTGATGTTCACATTTTATTCTCATCTTGATTTGAATCATTTTTGTGTTAGACACCAAACAAGAAGACTTGCACAGTAATGGAGAGCTATCGGAATCAAGGTAAGCATATGAATATACTGACTAGAATATGTTTCTTCAGTAACTTGTGTATTGTCTATATCTTTATGGTTATGTTATCTACTTTTGATTTGCTGACTTTTCTCATTTCATAGATATTTTAACATATAATAAATTTTATTTATGCTTTGGCCTCATCTCTGGACATTTAATGATTAACTATGCCGAGTGTCGACTCCCATAAATTCTTATGATCTATATTGTATGTTATGGGTTTCAAGTATGTAGTGTTCTGTTTCTTTGAAAATTTTTCACGGCAATCATCCAGAAACTTGAAATTGGGTGAAGTTATGTACAGATTTACATTACTATTATTATTATTATTGTTGTTGTTGTTGTTTGAACAAAGCCATAGCCACCCACTTTCACCCCATATATATTAATTGGGGTTAAATGGTTCAAGCTTTATTTAATCTCCTGACCTCTTGCTCTCTAGCAAAGAGGCTTACCACTAGACCTTAGAGATGTTGAGAATGAGAACAAGAAGTGATAAACTCAAACACAATAACTGGATTGAATGACTTGTTTTATTGAATAACAACTCTGGCCTTTAAATAGCCATTCAAGGTTACAGACTCTAACAACTTAAGCTAAAAAACAGCCCACAATAACAACCATGTGGTAACAACTTTTGAATGCATCAAAACTAACGTTAATCCTAGAGACTAGGACATTATTAACTGAAAGAACATTCTAACAACTTTGAACAGAACAACAACGAACAGATAAGCAATTACTCCTTCAATCTCTCCCTTAAGCTAACTGCTGCAAAGCAAATTAGCTTAATTTAGAAATGTCGCACACACCGAGCAGTCCTCTAAGCTTCTGGAAAGTATCAACCTTCTATGGTTTGGTCATCACATCAGCTACTTAATCATCACTTCCACAATGGACTAAAGCAATTGAACCTTCCTTTGTGAGATTCCTCAAGAAATGAAACCTTACATCTATGTGTTTGCTCCGTCCATGCATCACAGGATTTCTGGAAAGCTTAATAGTTGAGCTATTATCACATCTGATATGAGTACAGTCCTCACTGCTATACCCGATCTCTTTCAACACCCTTTTCATCCATATTGCTTGACAAGCACACACTGTTGCTGCCACAAACTCAGCCTCAGTTGTTGACAGCGTCACAATCGGCTGCTTTTTTCGAACTCCAAGACACTGCTCCAGAACTCAACAAGAAAACATAACCACTTGTACTCTTCCTGTCTTCTATGTCTCCTGCATAATCACTATCTGTAAAAGCAAGTAGCCGCTCATTACCACCTCTCTTGTAAAGAATTCCATAATTCACAGTTCCCTTAGGTACCAAAGTGCTTTCTTTGCGACTTGCAGATGAAGCTCAGTAGGTTTCGCCATGTATCTACTCATAAGACTTGTAACATACATCATGTCTGGCCTTGTGGCAGAATGGTACATCAAGCTCCCCACCAATTGTTTGAAGTACGTCTCATCCACAGTAATTCCATCTTTATCTTTGCTAATTTTGAAACCAGGAACGATAGGATTATCCACCTTATTGCTTTCCAACATCCCAAACCTCTTCAACACCTCTAATGCATATTTCCGCTGACAAATAACAATACCATCATCTCTCTGTAATACTTCAATGCCAAGAAAGAACCTCATGTTTCCCAAGTCAGACATATCAAACTCTCTCAACATGGCATTTTTGAATTCTGACATCATAACATCATCATCACCAGTAAAGATCAAGTCATCGACATAAATACTTACAATGACAATCTTATCAGCATTACTCCTCTTTGTGAATAAGGTCTGCTCACTTTCACACCTTTGGAAGCCTTCATTAATAAAATGTGCTTCAATTCGGCTAAACCAAGCTCTTGGAGCTTGTTTCAACCCGTACAAGGCTTTGTGCAGCTTATAGACCAAATGCTCCTTCCCTTTCTTCTCATATCCCCTTGGTTGCTCAACATAAACATCTTCACTCAAGTTTCCATGAAGAAAAACTGACTTGACATCCAACTGCCCAATTTTCCAACCTTTCTGCGCAGCCAAAGCAATGATCATCCATACTGTGTCTAACTTCGCCACCGGTGCAAACACTTCTAGATAATCTATACCATGCTTTTGTGAGTATCCTTTTGCTACCAACCGCGCCTTATGATTGTCTACCTCCCCATGCTCATTGAACTTTGTCTTGTCGACCCATTTAACCCCGATCTTCTTAGCTCCAATTGGTAATTCAGTTAAAGTTCATGTCCTGTTCTTCTCAATTGAGTTAATCTCACTGTCCATAGCTTGTCTCCACCTCAATTCTTTCACTGCTTCTTCAAAGTAACAAGGATCCTCAGCTGCCATTACTTGAGCCATGTGCACCTCATCTTCACCTTCACTTAGACCTAAGCCGTCCCCACTAACATAATCCTTCATCTAGTCTGGAGCACGTCTGTCTCTCCCTTCATTCTCACCGGTCCCTTCATTCTCACCAGATTCCTCAGAATTTCCTACTACTCTAGTTCCTTCATCATCTTCTGCTCTACCCCGTGCTTCCTCAGTACCCTCATTCTCACTCCTCTCACCACTACTATTTTCATCTCCATTTTCACTCACTCCCTCTTCACTCTCACTGTTATCTTCATACTCTCCCCACTCCAAGTCCACTAAAATTTGCTCCTGATAACTCTCTTCCCAATTCCACTCCTTTTCTTTCTCAAAAACTACATCTCCACTCACAACTACCTTTTTAGCAATAGGATCATACAATCTATATCCGTTTGTTTCCTCACTGACCCCAAGTAAGACACAAGGAAAACTCTTATCATCCAATTTACCTCTCCTTTTATCAGGAATGTGAACATGCGCGAGACATCCAAAGATGCGAAAATGCTCAACTGAGGGCTTCATTCCACTCCATGCTTCTTGTGGTGTTACATCCTTTACTGCCAAGGTTGGAAATCTGTTTAGAACATAGAAGGTCCAATTTACTGCCTCCAGCCAAAAACTCTTCGGCATCTTCTTGTCTGACAACATCGAGCAAACCATATTCATCACAGTTCGATTCTTTCTCTCTGCCACGCCATTTTGTTGTGGCGTATATGCAGCTGTTAATTGCCTCTTGATTCCATTGTTCTTACAGAAATTGTTGAACTCATTTGAAGTGAATTCACCTCCTCTATCCGTTCTTAGACATTTAACAAACATGCCCTTCTCTTTTTCAACTGAATTCTTGAAATGCTTGAAATAATTCAGTGCTTCACTCTTCTCTACCAACATATACACCCATGATTTACGACTGAAATCATCAATAAAACATAAAGTGTATCTCTTTCCACTATTGGACATAGGTGAAATAGGGCCACAAATATCCCCATGTATGAGCTCCAGTGGCTGACTTGCTCTCCATGTACTCCTTTTTGGTATTGTGTCTCGGTGTTGCTTCCCAACAATGCAATCTGTGCAAGTTATGCCTGAAGCTTGAAACTGAGGAAGTCCACTAACCATCTTCTTGTACTGCGAGGTTCTCAAGCCTTTGTAGCTCAAATGTCCATATCGTCTATGCCACAAATGAGAGAGGTCCTGGGAGCTTGTATGAAGACACCTTTCAACACTTGACACACCATGAGTTTGAGCTAACAAAATAAACATTCTATTTGCACTCATCACTGTTTGCATAATCAAACCCTTCTCCGGATGATAAATTTTACACATTCCTCCTTGAATTAATATTGCCAAACCTTTCTCCTGAAGTTGTCCTATGCTCAAGAGATTATTTTTAAGCTCTGGAACATAGTACACTTCAGTGACAAGGTGACTCACTCCGTTCATCAATAACCTTACACTTCCTTTCCCAGCTACATCCATCTTACTATTATTCCCCAATTTAACTGAATGTTGAAATCTGACATCTAAGCTGGCAAACATACCTCGATCCCCACACTGCCACACATATGATTAGAGCATCCCGAGTCAAGAAACCATGCATCATTCCGCTTCATCTCATGCAGCTCAACATATGCCATCAGCAGCATCTCATCTTCCTCATTCAGTTCTGCATAATTGGCTTCCTTGTTCAAACTAGGACATTCATATTGAAAATGTCCAAGCTTGTGACATTTGAAGCATTCCACTGTGGCTCTATTGAATGCTTGAACTCCTCTGCCACAACCTCTTCCTCTATAGCTACTCCTTCCTCGGCCTCTACCTCCAACTCTTTCATCATAAACCTTCAGTGCTTGATCATCTCCACCGGTCTTCTGAAACTTTTGCTCATGAATAAGCAGTGAACTTTGTAGCTCATCTACTGAAAGATGATTGATGTCTTTCGACTCTTCAATGGAACAAACAATGAAATTGAACTTCTCAGTGAGTGTGCGCAGAATCTTCTCCACAATCTTCGCATCAGGCATGTCTTCTCCAAAATTCCGCATGTCATTCGCAACCAACATCACCCTTCCAAAGTAGTCTGTGACAAACTCTCCACATTTCATCTCCAACACTTCAAAGTTTCTGCGGAGGACTTGAAGTTGAGCACGCTGCACCCTAGCGTTTCCTTGATACTTGATCTTCATAGAGTCCCATAGCTGCTTGGCCGTCTTCTTCTGGACAATTTGCTTCAGTATGGACTTGTCAATAGATTGGAAAAGATAGTTCTTGGCTTTCAGATCCTTCAACTTCATCTCCTCCAAGGCTTTTTTCTGTGCAGCAGACATAGCTTCTCCAGATGTAGGCTCTTCATAGCCCGTCTCAATAACACTCCAATACTCCTTTGAACGTAGGAGATTCTCCATGAGCATGCACCAATGCTCATAATCCCCATCAAACTTTGGGATACAAGGTGCTGCAAAGTGACTTGACTCTGCTGCCATTTTCACACTACCTCACTCTGTGTTTTGGCAATCACTCAAAAAGACTGCAGCTTTTTTTATATCGGGCCCAGTGGGGGCTCTGATACCAGATTGTTGAGAATGAGAACAAGAAGTGATAAAACACAATAACTGGATTGAATGACTTGTTTTATTGAATAACAACTCTGGCCTTTAAATAGCCATTCAAGGTTACAGACTCTAACAACTTAAGCTAAAAAACAGCCCACAATAACAACCATGTGGTAACAACTTTTGAATGCATCAAAACTAACGTTAATCCTAGAGACTAGGACATTATTAACTGAAAGAACATTCTAACAACTTTGAACAGAACAACAATGAACAGATAAGCAATTACTCCTTCAAGAGACACTTGCACAAATTTAAATAGTGTTTGCATCTGTATGCACTGTGCACTCATTAACACATGTTAAGTATAATTTCAATTAATGCCTAACCAATTCATTTGATTAGGTAGCTTTCATTTAAGACATGCATAATGTTCTCGGAAGCTAAGTATTAAGAGTTTATGTATGGGATGTATCTGTGCATTCTCATGTGATGGAAGAATAATTGGGCAGTATATCAAGGGCCATTTATTATATTTAAGTGAAAAAGGAGGACTTTAAATAAGGAATGTGGTTGGTGCATGGAGGGTATTTGGTTTATCTGAATTTTCACACCTCTCGTATGCATATTTATGGATGGAGAAAAGAACTTTTAAGACTTGCAACTAAAGGGCTGAGCTACTCTTTCTGCTAGAAACAATGGTTCTAAGTAGGGGTGGCAACGGGCCGGGTTAGGGCCGGACTTATATAAGCCCGAACCCGAGTCCGAAATTAATTTGTAGGGTCCGAGCCCGACCCGATTATGTATCGGGCTCCAAAATGCAGGCCCAAGCCCGGGCCCGAATAAACAAAAAAACCCGAGCCCAGCCCGATTTCTTTAAAAAAAATTACATGGAATTTTTTATATAGAAAGTAATACAATAGCATATAAATATGAAGCTCATCAAAATAATCATTCATAAAAAATATTTACAAGCCTAAAAAATAATACAAGATAACATCAACTTCAGAATCTTTATTTTTAAAATACAAAGAAGATAAAATCAGGACAATGTTGGTAAGAATTTTTATCATTACAACTTCTATTTGAAGTGATATAATTAGAATTTTCTTCCAGTGCAAGTTCCTTCTTAACAAGTTTGCCAAGCTGTGTGCAGACTGCAGCTATCACCTCTATGAGTGACTTGTAAAATGATGTAGCAGAAATGCCTGCAATACAAAATAGTGCAAATGGTTTACTAGATATTACAATACTGACAATCTCAACAAATCAGAAATATGATACATAAAAAACATATCAGAATATACACGATAGATAAATAAAATTTAACGATTCCTAAATATCATGAATAACAGAAGAACGATTAGATGATCACATTTCCTAAATGTTGATCAGATATATGAAATTGATCAGATATATGAAATTGTGATCTCAGAAGAATGATTCCTAAATTGGAGAGAAACTGAGTAATCAGTTAAAAGAAGAACCTCAAACATTGAAAATGCTATCATTTCCCTGAGAAAACGTACGTAATGATGAAACAAAGTCTTGTTCTCATCAAAGGATGGAAAAATAATATAGATAACACATTTGTTCAACTTCCTTTGTTTTGTTATCATTTTGGGATTCAAGATTCATCTTTTGCATACGCTTACCACACAAATAATATTCCTCGAAAATAAAAGTTCTCTATTTGTTAAATTTCGTAGAAAATTCAAATATTGTGAAATTAAGTAAGAAGGCCCATACCTTTTAACTCTACAGATGAATCTACATTTCCATTTTCGCAAACATTATCTTGAAAGGAGTCCAAAAAGAAAAAAACAACATTTTTCACTCTGCATTTGGAGGCATTTTCAAATTAAACAGAAACTGAAAACTAAATAAATAAATCTGAAAATATAAAGACAGAAATTTCTTGAAACTAAATAGGTATTATCAATACAGATAAACAAATACCTAGCTTGACTGACAAAAATATCATGCTAGTGTCAAAGCCACATTTTAGTTTGATTTATTCAACTGGATGGCTCAATCTGTATAACTTTTTTAGTATACTTAGATTTATATGTCCACATTGGCTGTAGGTAGCAAAGAAACTGATACCGCTAGCGGGAAGCACACCATTGATATGCTTATCTTATTTCTCTACCCGTTCTCTTCTACCTTTCTCAGCTATTGCTAACTGAAAAAATATATGGGCTGAGGCTTGTGTAGCCGGAGCATGTCAATTAGAGAATATATAATATCTAGGCATGATCAACACTTAGCCTAAAGTCCCAGAAATCTGTATATATGTCTAGTAAAAATGAACTCAAAGAGACTCTTGCAGAATTTGGCTTCTGACACTGAGATCACAATTTCATATATCTGATCAATATTGTATATTCTGATATATTTAAATATCATGAATAACAGAAGAACGATATAGACATAAAAACCATTCCTAAATATCATGAATAACAGAAGAACGATTACATGATTACTTCTGGGGGGGGGGATTTTCTTAGAACAACATCAAGAACTTGAATGGTATCTTGTGGGGTGTCCAAGTATCGTCCCTGAAGAAACTGCAGAAGGTGGTTCAGATCAGCTTGTCCAGCAAGCTTTATAGCAACATTAACCTCCCTTTTGCTGAGAAATTGAAGAGAAAATTTTACATGTAACAAAATTAAACACCTATTACTAGGAAAACAGAAGAAACTTATCAATGCTCTCACCGGTTCCTGTCAGTTAATTTATTAGTGAAAATCTTTGATGCAAAAGGCAGCTCGCCTGCTGTATACAAACTCTTTCTACCATCATAAGCTGGTGAAAACCTACCCAATTGTTTTCCCTTCAGAAGGTCAACAAGCTCAGTGATAATCGATCTGCAAAGAGATCTTGATGTTACCTCAGGTGTTATGGCAACAAATTAACCAATTTTAACTTAGTAATTGAGAAGAACAGTTATCAAAATCAGTAAAATACTTGAACAAAACCTTCAGTACATATGCTCCGTAAGAAGATTTATAAGATTGAGTAGTCATCCTACTCTACTAAAAAAACTAACAGCATGGATGCTAAAAAAATGAACATAGAGAAATCAATCCCCATATAGAATGATACCAAACAGAAATAAAAAAGACATGAAGACATGGATGACTGGGGCATTAAAAATTATAAGAAACATTAAAAATTAATCATAATCATTATGCATTAGAGGAACGAATAAGATTCCTAATGACAAACAATATTATTCATTCAACTGGTTTCTTTTTAAAAAGTATTATGATCAATTGATCAAATAAAACTATTACAAAACACCCTGGATTAACTTTTTTTACAAGAAAACTGGACAAAATACCCTAGTTTAGTTCTTTCAAGAACTTACTAAACAATCATATATTTTGTTCACTTCCCTTCAACATCTTTATGTCTATTTATTCTGTCACCTGAGCACATTGAATTTGTAACACACACAGAACTACACTTGAATCTTTTGAATGCTCCTTCGATTTTTCAGAAGACAATGCATATTCTTCACAGAATCTAAAAGGATCCTCACAGAATCAACAAAAACAAAGTAAAATCAAGGAAATGAGGAATCAACAATTTTACATGAAATTGAAACTTGGCAGATGATGAATTCGAGATCCCCTATTCAGATTACGGAGAGATATGAGACTGAATTGGAAGCTACGGTTAGGGTTAGGGTTGATGATGGGAAAAAAAAGAAAAAACTACATATAAATAGGCAAAAGCTGCCACGATGAGAGAGATATAGGGAGAGAGAATGAGGCGTTCTGATTTCTGAAGATGAAGCTCTCGAAGGAGGCGGCGTTCTGATTCCTGAAGACGAAGTGCTCGAAGTCGAAGGATCTGGGAAGATTATTACTTTATTAGTTAAGTTTATTAATTATTAAAGTTATTTAAATCGGGTCGGGTTCGGGTCGGACCCATACGCACCCGAACCCGGCCCAAAAATTAAACGGGCTTATTTTTTGAGTCCGGATCCAAAAAAAATGAAAAAAAAATAAGCCCGAGTCCTACTAAAAACGGGTCGGACTTGATCGGGCTCGGGTCGGGTTCGGGTCAATTGCCAGCCCTAGTTCTAAGTCAATCTAAAGCGATCAATCATTGCGCATTTTAATTCACTGCTTATTTTCGAGAAGTCCCAGATAAATGCCTTGACTTACTGATCAACCTTTTCTTATGGCAAGGAAAGTGGCCAGCTGATGAAAAATTAACAAGGATTATATTGTGTTTTACTGTAATATAAGTCATCTCTCCATATAAACATCATATGTTATTTGTATTCTTTTTACTACGCAAGAATTCTACAGCATTTGTAATTTTTTCTTTTGTTTGATTACATGTTGATTGTTCTTGCATATTTTTCTGTCCAATTCTATTTAAGTTTCTTTTTCTTATGGATTTCTTGTGTATCAGGATAGAGATTTCTGTTCGCAAAATTTATAATATATTATCACGTGTCCCTTTGGACTCATTGGATAAAGATTCAAGCCAAGATTTGTGGAGTCAGTTGGGTGAGCATGCTTCTCCTGATATTATTTAAGTTAATCTCATAAGTTTCAGTTTTGTGGCCCGTTTCCATTGGTCCTTTCTCTGCATCTGTAGAATTTTATTAATAATTTTCCAATACCAACCTTCTCACACACAGAATCGTTGATGATCTTTCTCATGTATAATTCTAAGATTTTCTTGTGCAAAGCCCATGTTAAAACTATAAAAACATGGCTATTCCTCCAAAACGGTATTAAATCTTGACTCCAATCAGAATGCATATTTCAATTTATTGAGTTACCTAGATTTGTCTGCTCAGCCATAGTGCTTGCTGCAGACTCATGTATAATTATTAATTCTGCTAGAATTCTCTGACTTAGATTCTTATTTTATTTATATATTTTATTTATTTAATTATTTTGGGGAATAATCTTTTAAGTTAGGCACCAGAGCTAGCGTATTTTTTTAGAAAATCCTACAATGTTGTATCTTGATAGTGTCCAGTTATCAGATTTTACCTCTGTATCTTGGTGTTTTTAGAGTGATTTTGATAGTTGTTTACTTTACTGTGTTTTAACTCGTTCGTTGCTTGGTGAAAGTACTGCCCCAGAATATGGGTATCAACTTGGTTTGGCCTTGCAGGGAGATTAGGACGAAAGAACTGAAATCTAACCATTACAAGTGTAAAGAAGTCCCATACCCACTTAATTAATGTTTAAGAGTTTCATTCAAACAATTTGCAGTCTCTTCATGTAATAAACTGCGAAATGATGATGGGAAATCAGAACTGTCTAAAAGCACTTTAGGATAAAAAAGAGAAATGCTTTACTAAATTTCCTCTTCTTATTGTTAATTTAGTTATTTTCCTCTTCTATAAAAATTTCTCTTCTTATAGTTAATTTAATTATTTTGTGAACTTTTTAAATTTCGATACTGTACAAGATAAGTTAAAATGTTAAATATTTGTGAAGGGTTTTAATCATTGTCTATCTGTTTTTTGAGAGAGACTGAAGGTAAGCTGATTTAGTTCAGTAAATTTCTCTTTCATAAAATCCAATTGGATTAAACTTAAAGGCAGTAATAGCAGATAAATGTTCCGACGGACGTAAACTGGTTTTCTTTCATGGTCCTCTTCCACATCTTCCTCTCCTTTTCTGTACTCTCTCTCTCTCTCCTTTTCTGTACTCTCTCTCTCTCTCTCTCTCTCTCTCTCTCTCTCTATCTGGTGCACTAGGCTCTGGGGAGTTGCAGGTTGTGGTATGGTGCCTAACATCAATTACAAAATTCACATCCACATGCATACATAAGTTGGTATTACTGTGCTGCCCGTCTTGGATACATTTTATACCATTTTGGGGCTAGGCAAAAATCTATATAATAGAATGATACACTTAATTGCTGTTGCTACATGAGGTTAGTATAAGCGAAATGTTATAAACCGAAGACACTTCATTGATCATTAAAACTGGTGACGGGAACAACTTGTAGTTTTGGCTCCACTTCTAATTTATGTATCATGTACGTGTGTAAAACCAGTGTTATAATAAATGTCATCTTCTCATGATGTTAGACCATTAACCTTTGGAATAATTGCTATTTGATGGTTAAACTATGGGGATCATTGAGCTGTTACATGTTCCCAACCTATAAGCAGAGAGTTTCCCACATAATAGATTGTGTTAATACTTTCCATCATCTACTTCCTGAATTAGTAGGAGAACAACTTCAATATGGAATTTGTCCGAAGTCTCAGTTCATTATTTCAGATTTTTTCTGTCTCTGATATATGCAAGTTCTCGTTTTTATGTAGTTTTCACGTTCATTTGAGGCTTGTAGGAACAATGTTAAAATGCCATATCCAAATCTTCAACTTAAATTCTTTATTGATAGTGAATTTTACTTCAAAAGATTAAAGTCATATTCCTCCTGTACGTGATCTTCATTTCGTCTTTGTATTCCTTCTCTATGACGATCTATTACATTTTTATATAGGTATCTCATCTAAAGAAGAAACAGTATCTTCCAATGTCAAGGCAAAGGATACAAAGCCCCAAAAATCAAAGCATTTGCACAATGAAGTAAGTTGATAGTATCATCTGGAATTATTTCTATTCACTACCATATTTAATAATTTTTAAAATCTAGAAACTTGTTGGTACGACATAATCTGATAAGATCTACTCAGAACCTGCTATTGTCTATTGTTCTCTGACAAAGTTATTTTTCTCCAATTCATCTGAAATGACCTGACCTTTCTGGAATAGCCATGTTAAATTATAGTGGGGGTCTGAGGAGTGTAGTGGAAGTTTTGTGATGAGGTTGCTTATAGGTTGTTGAATATCAGAATATGGTATTATTGATGTTGGAGAAAGTGGATCAAAGCAGGACGATTGGGTGTTAGGCATTATTCGGCTTTAGTGCCAAGATAGTGCTTAAGGTTTAAGCCAGCTTTACCCGAAAAAGTGCCAAAACTATTTCAAATTAAAATTTTAAGAAAACACAATAAAATATTTGGAAAAATATGATAACAAAGAGAAATTTTGAAGATTGTGTATAAATAGTATAGTAATTCATAGAATTAACATTAAAAATCACTTAATTGAAGCTCCGATGGTAAGGGTTTGGGATGGGTAAAGAAAGGTCTTAGGTTGGAGACCTCTAGGCTACGTTGTAGTCTTTACTTAAAAAAAAAGTAAAAAGGTTAATAGATAACTATAAAAAAGCAATCTTTGCAGACAACATTTTCTATAAATTTAAAATCAGGGCTAAAATTTTAAAAGCTGGGACTAAAGCTGGGTTTCTTACAACCATGGGAATTGTTCTTTGTTCTATTTATTGATTGTCAGCGTAACCTTTCATATTCTACCCTTCCTTGGCTACAGTAACAATGGGGGGAACAAACACCCAAATCTTACAAAGACCCAAAGCAAAATTCAACATCCTTTCAATATAATCCATCAACTCTTTTTCTACTAGGACAAATTAAAAGACCACGATGAATGATTGTATAAGCAATGGAGTTGTCTTGTCCAGCTCGGATGTCTTGTTAAGTAATGTCCAGTGTAGTGTAACTAATAGTTTCGGACTTTTTTCCTCTTAGTGTAGCCAAAGAAGGCTAGAACATGAAACTGGGACAAATTAAAAGACCATGGTGGATGATTGTCAAATAAAACTGGAGTTGGTGAGCTTTGATGTCTTGTGAGGAAATGGCCAGTGTAGTGTTACTAATAGTTGGTATGCTTCGACGTCCTGTGAGGAAATGTCCATTGGGTGACCACTACCTGGACAAAGATGGGGCTATGATGTAGTTTGTAAGGTTTTTGTAATTAGTTGTTGCAATAATGGTATTAGGTACTGTAGTTTTTTATTTTTAAATTTGATTATTTATTTATTTACATATTTTGAGTTTTGAGATGTCAACAGGTTCTTTGTAATGAAATGTTGGGGAGTCTCAACTTTAGGGATTTAATTGAAAAGGAATAGTTAGGATTCAAAATATTAAAACTGTATGTCGCATGTGATGCAGTAGTAACCATACTTGATTTAGGGTGGGATGTATGTTGGGAACAACTATGTCTCTCTCTCTTTCTCTTACACACATACACTTTGACAAGGTAAACTCATGTATAAGTAATCTCTTCCTTCTCTCTTCTATTTCTTACTGTTGGACCGCAATTCTTGTTTAAGATTTAAGATTTAGAGTCCATGTTTCTACCTAGGGTTGGATTAGGAGTCTTGTCATCTAGTTATATGTTACTTATTGTTTCCAAAACACGATACAGTACATGTTACTCAGTCAAATTTCTCTTTTGTACAGTTAAGTTCAGTTGTATGCCAGGATAGCCAGTTTTTCTTTGCTTTTAGAAGATATCTTTGTGTCTTTCGTGTCTATATGAATTCAGATTTGAGAGCTGTCTTTTGGAAGTATATTATTAACTTCTGTACATATATGATATAAACTAGGAAAGAATGGTATTCTCGGGGACCTGTACTTGTTCTCTTATATTATGGATGGTGAATTGCTTCTTGGTTCAATAACAATTATCTGCGACAAGCCAATAATTCATTGGCCGAACATGCACAATCTCACTCACTATATAAGCCTTTTCTCTAAATGGGATAAACTGTAGAGCATTACTCAGGGACGAGTAAGCTCCATAGAAAACTTCATTGATCTTTTTGTTTTTTATTTTGTATTTTTAAAGATTGATTATTGACCTGATATGCAGCCTCTATGAATTTGTGCTAAGTATCTAGCCTGATTAAAGAAGAGGACGGGAAGGCTGCTATGGCAATTATTGATAAGAGGGTTGACCCACCTTCATTGGCGAGCATAATGTGAAAGTTAATAAATTTCCTTAGACAATGGAAACTGGATGAGAAGATGCTTTGAAGTCTCTATACAGGCATTCCCCAAAGAGATGGGAGCATAAGATTTGAAGTAGTCTTCCACACAAATCTATAAGCTGATCTTACATTTGAACCGTTAATCCTCATCATAAATTAGGACTTCAGTGTATTGATAAGGACATTTAAATAGTCATACAACTACTTTGGTTCAAACTCTGTCTTGCTTGATTAAGTAGATAAAGAAACGTCACTAACGGTCTGTTTTCATCTCTCAAAGAGGGAAATTTTTGTCATACGAGAAAATACATTGAGCGCCTTTGGAAGATATAAAAGATCGTGCCCCTTGATTCATCCGAAGAGTGTTTTTTTAGACGTTGGAGGGTGTCTTTTAATACCCTTAGTGGACTTTAGGAGTTTAGAAGTATAAATAATGGATTCATAAGAGTTAGTGAATTTCTATAGAGTTGGGCTGGTGCTCTTTCTAGCTGAGGTATTAGTTGGCCTAGAATGTGCCTTGCAGGATACTAGAAAGTTTAGTCCCATATTGGATGTTCAAAGAATAGGAAAGGTGTATGTATAGTAAAGCCAAGGAACCAAAAGTAACATATGCATGCATTTTTGGAAGGCTTTAGCCCTATAGTGGAGCTGTGGCATAGCCGAGTCGTCACCATGGGAACAACCTGGAGTTTTTAGGTGTAGGGCAGTGAAGGCTCAGGAGTGTTACAACTGATATACTGGCATCGGAGCCAAGTTTCTACCCGGATGGTGGGGCCACACTGGGATGTGCACCGGCTGGGTCTGGGGCATTACACTGGTGGAACCACTGCATATGTTCTATTTTTATCTTTTTAGCAACATCAGCCATGAGTCATGATCCATCAACTTTCTTTTTTCATTTTTTCTGTATGTACATAACAAATCTGTTTAATAAATATGTACCCTTCTTAAAAATTTGGCTGGTTTTGAGGAGATTTAAGACGTGCCTTTAGGGTTTCAGGCAGTTTTAAGGCTCGGGCGTTTTATTTATTCTTACAGGTTTCGTTGGATTGATCAGGATTATACAAAAGTTTTACAAATTTTCGTTCCTCTCTCTAGAAACTATATAAATATCTAATTATTTATAAGTAAGATATTGTTTTCCATTAATAACATGTTTTATATATTTTCTCTATATGTACGTACCAAATCTGCACATCACTAATCATTCTTTTATATAAAATGTGTATGTATAGATAGATCGATTTTGGGATTTAAGATGGGTTCGGTTTTGTGGTTCTTTCCGTTGTGGGGTAAGACTTGGGATATCATATTCAAACCTGATTAATTTCGCATGGGTTTAAATTATAAACCTTCTGAGAGCTCAACCTTCTAATTTAAGGTTGGGTGGGTTGGGCTTGGGTCCAACCTGACCAGATCCACATCCCACAACCTTGGGATCTTGGATATTTAAGCTACATAAAAAGGTCCATGGTAATGTAGAATGATTGACTGTGCAAGATTTTAAATCTGAAAACCGCTTCTTTAATGTTCCTATTTATAGAATATTCTACGCGTTTGTTAAAATATATGGTTGGTGATTGTATTGTTTATAATGGCTGTTAATCTTTCTGATGAATTATTTGATTCTATATTATATAGGTCTCTCCGGTTGCCCGTATTGCAATGAAAATTAAGTTAAAGTTCACCAAAGCATGGTTGTCATTTCTCAGATTACCTCTACCTCTTGAAATATACAAAGAGGTATCTTTCTGTACATTCCTTTGCTTTTCTTTTTATAGGCTGCCTGTTTCTACTTTATTTAGTTGTCCAATTTTTGTCCATCAAGTGATTGATGAAAGAGAAATTTTATGAATGCATCAGGACTGCTAATTGAATTGTGGAACACTTTATCCCTGGTTAAAATCTTTTCTACGCTGTGAAATATTTGCTGAAGCCTGTATTATAAATTTGACACGTTGTGGGTTTTAGATTTCGCTATCTGAGTATCTGATACGTCCTAATTGATCTCAAGTTGAACAGGCTAGGCAAATTAAAAATAAATACAGTAGGAAGCAACTGAAATCCTTGACTAAAGATAATTTTTTGATGTCCGGCGCATCAGTGGGGAAAATATGGACAACATAACAAAAGAGAACACAACGAGAGCGCGATAAAAAAGTTTTAAATTATTGTACTATATTCTCTAAAACATAGGTAGCTGTGGTAGGGTAAAAATGGCCTGGAGGCCCTACCAGGGCCCAATACAGCTCTCACTCAAGAAAGGTGAAAATAGCATTCTAGTTCGGCCTCGAACCACCGCAGGGTCGGCGCCGAACCTCACGTTCACCCCTGCAGAACTGGCCTCCTCGTATCCGACGGGCTTCAGCGGTCCTCGGCCTCCGATCCATGACAGCTCCACGGGCCGTCCCCCCTCTCTGGCGAAGCAGGGGGATGACCTGGCACAGCCTAGGCCCTCCGATTCTCCCAGAAGCACAGAAGACCCACGATCAGCCATGTCAGCTCTAAATACCACCCAGGGTTTTGCCACGTCAGCCCTATACCGCTCCTGGTATGGCCACGTCTGCCCTAAACCCCCTGGGCCCTCTGCCACGTAAGGCCCATGGGCTTTCGGGTCCAGACCCGGCCCCCAAGCGGATCCAAACCCGGTTGGGATTCCCTATAAATACTAGACCCTCACCCACCTTTTCAGGTAATCAATCTTTTTCCACTCAAATTCACCTAGTTATTGCTACTCTCTCACAGAGACTGACTAGATCGTCGGAGGGTCCGCCACCGGGACAAACCCCGGTGTTTCAGGACCGTCTGCAGGTACACAAGACATCGGATCCGAATCCTCTGATCCGAGCCCAGATCTCCGAATCACCCCGAGGTCGCCACGAATTCCGCCCGGTCAGCCAAGGGTCGTCAGACGAGCAGCATTTTCCTTCAAATACAAATTGAGTCCGAACTCACACCTGGTGCATCCACACGTCTCCCAGAAATAAACCGCATCAGGTTGGCGCCGTCTGTGGGAACTCTGCTTCAGAAGCCGACCTGAGCCCGACCATCGAGCGACCTCGACAGCCGAACTCCCATGGCCTCCAGAGGCCAGGGGGCCGCGTCCTCCGTCAACCGACGGGACACACCCCCACCAAATACCAATGCTGGGCCACGCGCATCAAGGCACGGAGATTCCCATCAGGGATCCCGGCGAAGTGCCACCCGTACAGTCCAGCCCGACCTACGAGGAATAATCGTCAACCGTGAAATCACCCGCAGCAGGGGAAGGGCCGCTTCCAACCCGGCCCCGAACCATCCACGACCACCGCCCGAGAGACGGAGGCCCGCACTCAGCCGCATCGGAAGGCAACCTTCAGGCCAGCCGAACAGGGTCGAGGGAGCCCCCGTCACTCAGAAGGAGTTCCAGGACTTCCGAAGAGAAATTCTTGGGGCTCTCCGACGGGCCCCCAGGGGAGAAACCCTCCATTCCCAAACCAGGTCGGACACTGAGGCCAGCGTGTCCCGACCATCAACAATCCAGCCAGAGGACGATGACGTACTCCTAAGGCGCCTCCAAGAAATGGAAGATCGCCTCGATCACATAGGGGACGGCGGCCAAAGAGCGGCTCAGGGGTACAGGCCTATCCGACCTCCCTTTTCCGCCCCCATCCTCCAGGCAGAAATACCCAGGAACTTCCGACTCCCTCAATTCGAGACCTACGACGGCGAGGGAGATCCTGCTGATCACATGGAGGGCTTCAAAACCCTCATGATGATTCACAGCGCCTCAGACCCCCTGCTGTGCCGAGCCTTCCCGGCCACCCTTCGGGGCCCGTCTCGTGAATGGTTCTCGAAGCTCGCCCCCGGCTCCATTTACTCCTTCGACCAACTAGAGGGCAATTTTCTTGCCCACTTTATCACTAGCCGGAAGGCCGAAAGAACCAGCGCCTCATTACTGGGGCTCCGACAGATAGAGGGGGAGTCACTCAGAGTGTTCGTACGGAGGTTTACCGCAGAGGCAAGATCGGTCTCCTCCCTCGATCCGGGCGTCGCCTCTGCGGCATTTCGGCACAACGTCCGTCATGGACAACTGAAGGCTTCTCTGGCGAAGAAACCCCCCGTCAACTTTCCCGACCTCCTCAACAGGGTCGAGAAATACATTAGGGCAGAAGAGGCCCTTAACCCCGAAGATACCAAGGAGGCCATCGGGAAGGGAAAGCGGAAGGTCGAAGAGGTTGAACCATCGAAGAAAGCTCCAAGGGACGCGTGGGCCTTGAAGAAGGTCCTGCCGGTCCCCCGCTTCGAGAGGTACACTCCCTTGACACATAACGTATCCGCCATCCTCTTAGAAATCGAAGACAAAGGCATTGTCCGACTACCCCCCCGATCTAATAACAACAAGAATCGAGATCAACGCTTGTACTGCTGCTTCCACAGAGATTACAGGCACGAGACCGACCAGTGCCGAGCCCTGAAAGACGAAATTGAGGAACTCATCTCACGAGGGTTCCTCCGACAATTCACCCGAGAAGGCCGACTGAATCGGCGGGATGATAGGAACCGGAGACTTTCGCCTCCGAACCCTACGTCGACCCACCCCCTTGATCAGGATCTCGGGTCCGAGAGGAACGCAGATACGCCATCCATCTTGCACTGAGTCCACAGGGGGCCGATGGGAGGAGGGTCAAATACACCCCGAAAAACCTTCATCCGCGAGGTGAATGCTGTCCAAAACACCCCCTCGTCCAAGCCGCAACCGGGGCCAGTCACCCTCTCAGGAGAGGACCTCGGAGGCGTTCACCTACCCCACTACGATGCCCTCGGCATCAGCCTCCACATGGCTGACTGTGAGGTTCGCCGAAACCTCGCTAACAACGGTAGCTCAGTTAATATTCTCTTCCTCAAAACCTTCGAGAGCCTCAAGATTACCCGGTGGGAAGCTCGAACCCACAGGGCACACGTTACATGGATTCCCCGGTGCCCCTGTCATAACAGAAGGGATCATTACCCCCGACGTCACCGCAGGATCGGTTCCTGTCAAAAGGACCGAATCCATGGATTTCATGATTATCAACGTCAGGGCGGCTTGCAACGCCATTCTCGGCCGATCCGGACAGAACTCCCTCCAAGCAGTACCTTCAACTTACCATCCGAGACTCAAATTTCCCACCCCTTAAGTGGTCGGCATTGTCCGAGGAAACAACGAAGCAGCGCGGCCATGCTATATAACCACCGTCGGAGGGGATGCATCCCCTCTCCACGCCGCTGAACTCGAGCCCAACAGGGAAGGCCCGTACCGTGTAGTCGAGGCTGTACGCCCTGGCACGTACCGACTGGCGGATATAGACGGCCGGCTCATCAGCCGACCCTAGAACGTCGAGCATCTAATGAAGTTCCTGGAGGAGCGAACCTAGGTTTTAACTTGTCTAGTGAGTATAAAACCCTGTTGTAAACTTTCATGTGTAAAGGGCAGCTTCGGCGACCGCCCCTATCTAGTAGGAGAGAAATCTCTTGTGTGTCAAAACTTCAAATGACTCGGCGGAACGGCATCCGAGTCCTCACTCCGACATCATTCCCAGCGTCTCGGTAGGCCCAACCCAGGTTCGGACCCGGGGGCTCTTGCTAAGGCCCCACGTTGATCCCTCGCGGATCGACGGGGCCGAACCACACCACCGACGTCATTCACCGCACTCCTCAACAGAGCGAAGGAGGGAAAGAATTCTTTATTCATACTCCTTTATTTGATTAGAAAAAACAAACAAAGACCATTACCGGACCACTCCACTCATCTCAAACGGAAGAAAGCCGCCATCTTAGGGCCCCTCGAGTCCAACAAAGGGCGGGACCACTCCGACCGGACGGCTAGGATCCCTCTCCTCATCATGGCGTTTCCTGGGCTCAGCCACGGTCGACACACCAGCCACAGAGCTATGGGCATCCACTGGTCGCAGGCGCTCCAGCAGGAGCAGCGCAGGAGGAACCCCCTCCGCTCGCCGATCCACGGAGGAAGATGACGAGACGCCCAACATCGTCCTGTAGCGGTGTATCTCCATCTCCTTCTCCACTATGACATCTCGAAGTAGCCTCTCGGAAGAGGGCCTCTGTACCGAGGCATTCGACGTGGTATGTCCTAGCCCGACACCTCCGAGATCCCCGTCCGCCATCGCCCTCCTCAGCCGGCTCGCCTCCTCACTTAAGGCCTCAGACTTATTCCGATAATAATTAAAGGCCGCATCAGTGTCGCGAGCCCCATTTCGATAGCGAACTAACGTGGCCTCCAGGGCCTCAACTTTGCTCCGGAGCCACGCCACGTCGGAGCGATGGGGGTCCGCCTCGGGAAGAGGAGCCGCAACCTACAAGAAAACCAGCCAACTCAAAACGCATAAGCAAGGAGGACTGGAAACATCCGGAGGCAGAACACTTGGCCGGTCAAAAAATCCATTTCTATAAATCGAGTCGCTTCTTACAAAAAATGCGGTGGCCAGTCCGCGGGAGGCAAATACAATCGGAAGAGGGAAATAGAAAGGCAAAAAGTTATACAACGTGTTTTCCCACCTCGGCATCAGCAGGCGGTTCCACGAGGGGGTCGACGGGCGGATCGGGAGCAGGCCCTTCTTCGACAGGGGTCTTCGGTGTCCCCTCGACCTCCATGTCATACTCGAAATTGGACAGATCAAGGGTCGGGTAGAAGTGCCTCGCGTGGCTGATTGCCCTCGCATAACACGCATCTTGAGGATTGATCACCAGGAGCTGACTCGTCTCTGTCAGCTCTTTCAGCTCCTTGGCGAACTCCTTCTCCTGAGCCGCCATCTTCTCAGCCCATTCCCCCTTCTCCTTGTCGAAGGCCGTCTTCATCTCTTGCTCCCTCTTCTGAGAGCCTTCGAGCTCTGTCTTCACCTCCTTCGTTTCCTGCTCGGCCTTGTCCGCCCGATCGCGCTCCCGCTTCAAAGCAGCCTCGTAAAGGTCCCTCACGTGGGCCCCCTGCACGGTCGCCTGTAGCCACCGAACACAACTAAGGGAACCTCCTCTACAAAGTAATCACGGGACAAAAGAGGTTGACAGACTTACCAGCACATTGGCCTGCGCGAGGCGAGTATAAGCCTCATCCAGGGTCTCGGGCTTCATCTCCGAACGATCCCGGGGGGTCACCAACTTACTCGCCACCTCGACAGCTTGCCGCCCTCGGGTCAAACAGTCTCCCTCACGGATCGACCAACTCGGCACCCACGGTCGCCGAAGCCTCTCCTCTATCTCCGGATCCGCCAGAGATCCCTTCCCCTTATCAAGATCGGTGACCTTGCCCTGGTCCGGACCACTCTGAACCACCGCGTCCTTGACCGTCTCCGAACGAGCCCTTTTGACCCGCGGCTGAACGGGGGCCTCGGAAACCCCCGGGGACGACCCCCTCGTCTTCATCTTCTTCCTGGCCTCCTCCTTCTTCATTTCGAGCCTTTTCGCCTTAATCGACTCAGGATCCATACCTGCAAAAAGATCCAGTAAGGACAATGAGCACAGAGGAACAATGAGGACAAAAAGAAAGAAACAACTACATACGTAGATCGGCCGGGCTCAGTCAGGCATTCACCAAGTGGCCCTCGGTCACCTTCGCCCAGTCGATGCTATATGACAAACAGAGTCGCTCAACAAATCCCCATTCCTCGGCGGTCAGGTCCCTCGGCTTAGGCGTTTTATAGCTCGGCTTAGAGTGGTTCCACCGAGTGGGGATGTCCCAGGATTCCTCACTCCGGATCACCAGATACTTCTTCTTCCACTCCTTAATGGAGTCCGGATGACCGTGGACAACTTTCCCCTTGCCCCGGGGCGAAATGTAGTAGATACCCTCAGCCGACGAGCCGATCATCATCATCGCTCGGAAGACATTCAGCCGTAGAGGTACCCTCCGCTCCTCGCACAGCAACACGAAGCAGATGATCTGCTTCCAAGAATTGGGTCCGTACTGCATCGGCGCCAAGGTCGCCCAGTTCAACACCTCGCGGACGAAAGGATGAACAGGCAGCCTCAGACCGGAGATAAAGGCATCCACGGGGAAGACGCAATACCGATCCGGCAAAGGGTCGGTCGGTCGAAGAGTGGAGCTCGGCAGCATGAGCTCGTAGCTGGACCCTATATGGTACGCCAACCGCAAAGCCTCCAAATTACCTGCCTCCAGAACGGTCGGAAGTGCGTCCATTATCACCCTCTTCCGGCTCGGCGACGACGGTTGGACCCTACACGCCTCCTTATCAGAAAGATCGTCGGGGTACCAACGGAACGACTTTACAGATGACCCTGTCCCTAAGTTAGCAGGCACCTGACTCGCGCCCCCTATCCTCGACCCCTTCTTCCTCGAAGCCCTCTTTTTCTTCTTGGCCCGTTCCGGGGAGGGGGTAGATAATCGCCCCAGACCCGTCGGCATGGAGCTCGAACCCATGCCCTGACCTCCTACCTGAGCCCCTTCGACTCCCCCCTCCTCTCCAGGAACCAGCCCTAGAATCTGAACTTCGGCGGAACTGCCGTCCCCCTCCTCAGAATCACTACTCTCCACAACAAGAAACCTTCGAGACCGCAGCGGCTTCACATCATACACGGGCTGATCGTCGCCTACAGACTCCCCCTCGAGATCAGACTCCTCCCACGAAGTCGGTCTAGAGGCGGGTTTTGCGTTCCCCCCGGACGCCGACGCCGACGAGCCAGACTGAGCCCTATCCATCTGTGCCTAAACTAAAACAAACTTACCAACAAACTGGGGGTCGCTTCGGAGGAACGAGCCTGGTACAGCGAACGGTAGGGACGAAGACTGAGGTATTGGGGGATTTTTTTTAGAAAAAGGAAGAGGCGAATAAGAAGGGAACGATAGGGGGAGAGGAGGGAACATTTATAGAGGGGAGAAACGACTCCTCGATTTCTGCAATCACTGTTCACCGATTGACGTGTAGCGGGTGCCTGGAAAACCACGCCACGTCCTCAAAACGTGGGCCGCTGACGTCATCCGGTGCCAGGCTGGCGACCAGACACAGGGGTCGGGCCGGATAAAGTACTCGGCGAAAAATTTTCTCTTTAAAAGATTTAAGGCTACAGGGCTCGGTCAGCTCCCCTCTCGCCTGCGAACAACTTGGGGCTTACAGCCTCGGCAGCCGAAAACCCCAAATCGTTCCCGGGTGGCAGGAAAGCCACCACCGCCTGCGCCCTGGGTTCCAGAGATCGGTCAACTCCTCTCTCACCCTCGAACAACTCGGGGCTTAAGGCCTAGTCAGCCGAAACCCCGAATTGTTCGCGGGTGGGAGGAAAGCCACAACTACCTAGAACCCTAAGAAGATCGACCCGCGTATCCGAGGCTCTTCACCCCCAGATCCAGGTCACGGTGGATACCCCTCCTGTCCTGATCTTTCTCGGGCCAGGCAACCGTATAGGGGTCGTCTGACCCGAAAAAGGATCCGGACAGCAGAGTCGCCACTGAGTCGAGGCCCATTGGCGCTACAAAGTTTATCAGAAGAGAGACGCCCGCCGAAGCAGACACCTCAGATGGCCATTGAACCACCCTTTGCTGTGATCAAGCCCGCTAGGGGGGGAGGTATTTATAGCCTCCCCCAAAGACCAGCCTTTACGACATTGGGAAGGCCAATCGACGGAAGCCCATGCGCCACCTGCGTTCAGGCTGGCAGCGTCATTTAATGCCCCTAGAAAATTGGAACATCACACGGATCCCGGAAGCGCCATCAAGACTCCGCTAAGACGACAGGCCACGCGGCTCAAACCTTCTTCTCAGGAAGAATCACCGGCTCGCCATCACCCTTGCCGACACATAATCCCTCGTCTTCTCGAGGTTCGGTCGAGCACCAGGGTACTCTTCTCAGGAAGAAACAACGGCTCGCCAGCACCCTTGCCGACACATAATCCCTCGTCTTCTCGAGGTTCGGTCGAGCATCAGGGCCTTCTTCTCAGGAAGAATCACGGGCTCGCCATCACCCTTGCCGACACATAATCCCTCGTCTTCTCGAGGTTCGGTCGAGCACCAGGGTACTCTTCTCAGGAAGAAACAACGGCTCGCCATCACCCTTGCCGACACATAATCCCTCGTCTTCTCGAGGTTCGGTCGAGCACCAGGGCCTTCTTCTCAGGAAGAATCACTGGCTCGCCATCACTCTTGCCGACACATAATCCCTCGTCTTCTCGAGGTTCGGTCGAGCACCAGGGTACTCTTCTCAGGAAGAAACAACGGCTCGCCATCACCCTTGCCGACACATAATCCCTCGTCATCTCGAGGTTCGGTCGAGCACCAGGGCCTTCTTCTCAGGAAGAATCACCGGCTCGCCATCACCCTTGCCGATCCGTAATCCCTCGCCAAGCTCGAGGTCAGGTCTGACACCAGGGTGGTCTTCTCAGGAAGGCCAACGGCTCGCCATCACCCTTACCGACCCATAATCTCTCATCTCGAGGTTCGGTCCGGCACCAGGGTACTCTTCTCAGGAAGAAACAACAGCTCGCATCACCCTTGTCGACACGTAATCCCTCGTCATCTCGAGGTTGGGTCGAGCACCAGGGTACTCTCCTCCGGAAGATTCAACGATTTGCCATCCCATTTTCACGACCATGAACACTCCTCCCCGGCTAGCTCCCGCACCCCCGCAGGAGTGGGGGGCTTGTGTGGTAGGGTAAAAATGGCCTGGAGGCCCTACCAGGGCCCAATACAGCTCTCACTCAAGAAAGGTGAAAATAGCATTCTAGTTCGGCCTCGAACCACCGCAGGGTCGGCGCCGAACCTCACGTTCACCCCTGCAGAATTGGCCTCCTCGTATCCGACGGGCTTCAGCGGTCCTCGGCCTCCGATCCATGACAGCTCCACGGGCCGTCCCCCCTCTCTGGCGAAGCAGGGGGATGACCTGGCACAGCCTAGGCCCTCCGATTCTCCCAGAAGCACAGAAGACCCACGATCAGCCATGTCAGCTCTAAATACCACCCAGGGTTTTGCCACGTCAGCCCTATACCGCTCCTGGTATGGCCACGTCTGCCCTAAACCCCCTGGGCCCTCTGCCACGTAAGGCCCATGGGCTTTCGGGTCCAGACCCGGCCCCCAAGCGGATCCAAACCCGGTTGGGATTCCCTATAAATACTAGACCCTCACCCACCTTTTCAGGTAATCAATCTTTTTCCACTCAAATTCACCTAGTTATTGCTACTCTCTCACAGAGACTGACTAGATCGTCGGAGGGTCCGCCACCGGGACAAACCCCGGTGTTTCAGGACCGTCTGCAGGTACACAAGACCTCGGATCCGAATCCTCTGATCCGAGCCCAGATCTCCGAATCACCCCGAGGTCGCCACGAATTCCGCCCGGTCAGCCAAGGGTCGTCAGACGAGCAGCATTCTCCTTCAAATACAAATTGAGTCCGAACTCACACCTGGTGCATCCACACGTCTCCCAGAAATAAACCGCATCAGTAGCTATATTTTTATAATATACTAATATTTTTCATGTGTGATGCATGTTTTGATAAAGGGTTGGAGTTGAACATGTGATACACGTAAGTCGGTAGTAATTAGCACGTGCGACGAATGCCTTTCTTTTCTAAAAAAATTGGAGTTGAACGGACGACACGTAATTGTAAAAAAATTGAAAGAAAATTTTTGATTTGCATGTGCGGTTCACGTGTGAAGAAATAGTTTTGGAGTTGCACGTGCGTAGTATATTTGAATAATTGAAAAAAATTAATTAATGGGGAGTTGGAAGCTATGAAGCACAGATACGGGTACGGGGTGCGGGTACGACACGATACGGGTATGGGAATATGTGATTTTATAAAAAAGTAGGATATCGGTGCGTTGATGGGTACATTAAATATAATATATTTTATACTATATATAAATAAATATTTATTTATTTTGTTAAAAATGCAAATATTTAAATCATTTTATAAAATTATAAGAATACAATATAATTATGAGCATTTTTGGAGAAAACAATTGATAATCTGACTATCAAAATATTGAGTATACTTGTTTTGTGTTTGAGAATAAAATAAAACATCAAGTTTTTGAAATTACACTAGTACCCCCAAACATTTATCTAAACATAATTGTGTCCAAAAGTTGCAAAAAATGTACTAAAAAGTTGGATACTCTTTGGATACACAAGGAGTATCGGCACTCGATACGCACCCGACACGGGTACGTTGGGCGTTTGGAAGTACCCGTGCTTCCTAGGTTGGCAGCTACAGTGTAGCTACAGTAGTAGGTGAGGTGGCACGTGCGTAGCATGTAAAGTGATAGATTGACATCATTGTTCATCGGCCTTCTCCCATTATAAGATAAAAGATTATTATTACTTAAAGTATACTCTTATAGTACACTTTTGTATGGCAAATAAATTTACAAAACTATAATTTGTAGTTGAAATGGAAAATGTCACATAAAAAATTTGACAGTGTTATTAATTAAATAGAAAGTTACCATTTTTTTAACTTTAAGATTGATTTCAGTTATATTTTTAAGGGTTTTTAACATGTATGCCCCTAACAAATAAGTGAATATCATATATACCCCTCACAAATATGTATTATCATATTTGTCCCCAACAATGTATGCTACATTTCTTAATTATCCCTTTAGTTAGAAAAACCTCAAAACGATGGAGAATTTTCAAATTTTTTAATGGACTTGATGAAAAATGACAGAAATATTTTCTTCTTTACCATTCAAACTTTATCTTCTTCATCATTGTAAATTCGGACAATTGTTAATCCAACCGAGGCTCATTAACTCTTAAATTCGGACAATTGTTATATGCATGTGTACAACGTTTTCGCTAATTAATGATTACCTGCTAGTTACTCCATGTTGTTTTGAGATTTTGACCCGGTTACTGTTGAAATTAGATTAAAACCTTGTAAGTGAAAGTCAGAGCCCGTTGAATCTAGTTTCTAGAACATTCGACGGATTTGGATTCCGAGTTGTAGGAAATAAGTTATCACATTTTTTGTACCGCTGGGTTTTAAATTCCAGATTGTTGTTCATGAGCACGTCGATACTTTTTCACTAATAGAAACACCATGTTAATAGCAAATTTAAACTTGAAATTTACTTGAATGTCACTAGACATGATTGGGAGTCTTAAAATAAATTTAATAATTTTGAGATAGATTTCCACACCCATTATATATATGCTAACTTGACCCTAAACTATTGTTAGAACACTAGATCAGTAAAATCCTGAACTTTTGATCCGATTGCTGTTATAATCATTTAGAAATTGCTGAACAAAAATTGTAGCTCTTTGAATGAGAAATTCAGACCATTTGACGGATTCTCAATCCGACTTGTAGAATACAAAATATTCAAGTTTTGCTATCGTACTGTCGAAACTCCAGATTTGCTGTTTATAATTGCATCGCCATGTTAAATTAATTGGAACAGTAGGGTAACTTAAGAAATTAGACCTGATAATTTTAAGAATGCTAATTAACAATGCCAGGGACTTAATTATAATTTTGTGAGAATTTTAGTTAAGTTTTTAGATGAATTATACGTATAATAACATGATGCTGAGTTGCTGCCTGAACAGTAATCTCGTGAAGAACCAACTAGTAGACACATTTACGGTAGTCGAAATGTATCGTGTGAATATGCATCGGAACCGGCAGAGAGTAGTTTTTAGAAGCTCTGACGGAATCTGATTCGCTTCCCCATAACAGCGGGAAAGTCGACTTTTGTACGTCTTGCTGTCCGGAAATTACATTCTTCATGTTGATTGTAAATCGTTTAAACCTTGCATTGTATTGCAGATCGTTCATTGTACTACCATTGATACATTGTTCATATCGTTTCTTGACACCATTCCATTGATTGCACATTCATGTTTCATGTTAATTAATTAATAATAAGCCGGGGTATAAGGGTCAACTTGGTAGTGAACAATCAGTGACTGTATTCGGATGAGGGACCCGTGTATCCCTATCTTGTTATCTTGTTATCTTGTGGATAAAGGGTTGTTATGGATTGTGGATTGTGGATTTTTGTTATTGTTATCGTGCCGAGTACATGATCTCTAGAGTTCACCACTATGGTCTAATCGTTCACTGCTTGTATGCACCAAACCTGTGGTATGGAACACAGTACTACGTGCATTAGATATGATAATAAAATATGATAGACCTAGGATTGACACTGCACTGATCTCGATTATTGTTACCAACTTGAAATCTTGTTTTATTGTATTGTTACTAGTTAAATTGTTGACTATAGACCTTGCCTCGTTATCAATAATTTCATTGTCACTTGATATAGTACTTGTTCCTCGTTCATTCGTATTTACATGTCCTGTTTATTATTCCTTGTATTACTTGTTGTCCGTGACTTGCTCTAACGGACATTTTTCCCACTCTAGACTATGAGCTCGCAGGTACACAGAAATAATTGTCCGAAGAACTTGGTGGGTAGACCATATAGGGATTGGAGCCGAATTATTGGCCCACAATAATCTTGTCCTTGTCATTTAAATTCCAGTAGTATTGTTATTATCACATTTTGTATGTTCGGCTTTATTGACCCGAAGTTTGTTTCTTTCCAGTTGTTGGTTATTGTTGAGACATTTCATGTAATATCTATGTTATGTGATTTCATTATAGCATGCGTTGTTGAATTAGTATTGCATATTGTTGAGTTAAATATTACAGCTTATGAATGATGCAAATTACTCGCTGGGCCTTCGTTACGTGCTCGTATTCCTGTATTTTGGGAAGCGGGGCGTGACACTTCTGAGTCTTAAAAAATCTGTACAACTTAAAGCTTAAATTCGTGTTGACCAAAGGTTGTATATGTTTGGTCATGGAAATTTGTACTCTCAACCCCACTTCCTTGAAGGCTTTAGATGTTAGTGGTGGTGGTGGTGATGATGTCAATGGATATATAATACTGTAGACTATTGCTAACAAATATGTCTCACATTGTCTTTTGGGTCACTTATTTCTTTTATACCATTGACTTCATAATCTTACAGGATACTTCCTGTTCCTTTATACTCTTTTAATGAGTATTCTTCTTTTAAAATCAGGTCCTGGTTTCGCTTCATCAGAATGTGATTCCTTACATGGAAAATCCTGCTATATTATGGTGCGATTTATGCAGAACTTTCTATTATTTATAGCAAGCAATGTAGTAATACTATTTGATGCACCTTTGCAACCTTGAGGAATGACTTGATTTGAACTTTACCATTTTGCAGTGATTTTCTAACGAAGTCCTACGATATTGGGGGTGTCATCAGTGTTATGGCGCTTAGTGGCCTTTTTGTTCTTATGACCCAACACGGCCTTGAATATCCCAAGTTCTATGAGAAGCTTTATGCCTTACTGACTCCGGCGATTTTTATGGCGAAACATCGAGCGGTGTTTTTTCAAGTAAGTTCTTTCATATAGGGCTATGATCCGGTGACAATTCTTTTAGTGAGAACCACATGAAAACTTTATCTTGGGACATTAATTGAAAAATCCGAACCGTTCATTTTGATCTACATGTTTAAATTAGTCTTAAATTAGTCTAAAGATGGTAGATCAAGTCATTTGAGATTTGTTTGCCCAAGTGTAACAAATTGTATGACTGAATATCATTATTTATCATAATAGCGTTATTTTTTATAATGATATGATGCATGAACATATGAATTTTAAATGACTTGATTTTACATTTCTAGACAAATTGTATGGCTGAATATACTTCTATTTTATAATAAAATGATGCATGAACAGATGAATTTCAAGTGACTTGATTTTACATTTCTCCACTAATTTAGTCATTCTAATCCAATGTGATCCATGTGATGCTTATGCAAGGAGTTCTTGTGAACCTTATCGTGAGAATGGCTCTCACCGGATCGCCTCCCTCTATATATATGTGTTTGCGTTAGCTGTATTCTTTCAGTTACCTGTACTGAAATTGTTTATGGCAGTATATTTTTAAGGGTAATGATTTGTGCACATTTTTGTTGTTGCAAGTTTTACTCCACAAAGTGATGTCATACAATCTCCAACCACCCATGTATGATCTCCAATCCTCATATAATTAAAGATTCTTTTGGTACATAGAAGATTGTGCCATATCACCTTGTAGAGTAAAACTTGTGTACAATGCATGTGCACATAGCATTACCCATATTTAATATGATTCTAAAATGTTTTTTGCCATTTGTCGTCATTATGGCTAACCAATTATCAATTGGAGGGCTGACCCAAATTGTTTCAAATTAGATCATTTTTAAGGAAAAAATTAGGTGATTTTTTCCAATAAAATTAGCTCTATTGAGAGCATCTGTAGTCGTTTGCTAAATATGCATAATATGCATATTTGGCTAAAAACGGAGCGCAGTCGTTGGCCAAATTATGCATATTTGGCTACAGTAAATTGCCATAAATGAGAGGCGAATTGAGAATTATCCATATATGAGAGACGGCACTTGAATGCCGTCCCAACAAAAAAAATTAATTTTTTAATTGTCGGATGACACTTCAAGTGCCGTCGCTAAAAAAAATTAATTTTTTAATTGTTGGACGACACTTCAAGTGTCGTCGCTAAAAAAAAAAAAAATTAATTTTTCCAATTAAAAAAACCCAAAAATACACAATTTTCTTGGACGGCACTCGATGTGCCGTCTCTTTCCTTCCCTTTTGTCGGATGGCACTTCATGTGCCGTCCCACCCATGGAGGAGTTATTTACAATTTTGTATTTTGTTTGCAATTTCTGAAATGTTTTTGTAATTTTTTCGTATATTCTGAAATGTTTTTGTAATTTTTTCGTAATTTCTGAAATGTTTTTGTAATTTTTTATAATTTTTTTGTAATTTTTTATTTGCACTTCGAGGACGAATTTTTTTTTCCGGACGGCACTTGGAGTGCCGTCGCACCTTTTATAAAAATAGCAAACCAATGACTGCAGCAAAACCTAACTTTGCTATATTCATTTATCCATTTATGCATATTTTGACCTTCAACGACTGTGGATGCTCTGAGGGGGCACTTAATAGATTTCTTGTAAAAGTATTAAAGTTAATATACTGAATTTAGAGGTGGACTACTCGTACCCCTTAACTTGCCTCTGGTGTTATGGACTCTTGCTGTTCTGCTCTGCAGCAGATTTTTTAAAAAAATTCCTTCACAACTCCTAATGTTTTCCCCAGATCTGTATGTTGTCGCTGTCAGGTGCACAATGTCACAAGCCTGCCAGTGGCTTTCAGCAAGAAAATATGCCCATGTAGATAAAGTAACAAACATATGGAAGTGCCTTCAATTAAGAGTGTATTCTATATCTTCACTTTGAGGCTTGTGCGACGAGTACCAGCCAATATTCGCCTATAGTTGTATGCATGCAAATTTAGAAATCAGTAGCTTTCAGCAAGAAAATATGCCCATGTGGATAAAGTAACAAACACACGGAAATGCCTTCAATTAAGAGCGTATTCTATATCTTCACTTTGAGGCTTGTGCGACGAATACCAGCCAATATTCACCTATAGTTGTATGCATGCAAATTTAGAAATCAGTAGTAAGCTGTATCTGTTCCTCTGCCAAGGCCAAATTAGATTCTGAGTTCTGATTTAACCATAATTCCTAGTCAAAACCATTTTCTTTGAAACCATTTTTGTCATTTTGCCTCATTCCGCGGTCGCTACCCAGTGTGAGGAATAAGAAAGATTTTGGCGGTCAATTTGTTAGTGGTCATTTAATTGGTTGAGCTTCCTTGTCAATTATGATTCCCTAATAAAGAATAAAGGTGGAGGATAGACTGAGTTGGTTTAAGCATATCTAGTAGAGATTTAACATACTAGTTGTGAGGTGTAATATGATGGTTGTTAAGATTCCAAGAGTTCAGCAAAAAGAATGAGTAGAAACTACAAAAGATATACTGGAAGAGATGCTCTTACTTATAATAGGTATGATGATCTCTTATTTTTTGATTGGGAGGCAATCTACAGAGCAAAAGGATATGTGTGTTCCAATTGAATAGGTTGTTTAAAAATTTGTTACCTTCCAAAAATTAGGATAAAGGCTAGGTTTTGTTCATTTCATTATATTAACTGTAGTAGGTTCTCCCATGTAACCTAATATGTGTATGTTTAGTCACTATTCATTGAATTTTTATTATTTTTATTTTTATATATCTTTTATATATATTTTTTGAATGAGTAGTTTCCCACAGGCCAACTAGCCTACAGGGTATGAAAAGCCTCTTTTTTGCCCATCTTTTGTTAACTTGGTTTCCAGCATTTTGACTTTAAGAGGCTTGATACCCATCTTGGCAATTGATCCTAAAACTTTTAATGGATCCTTTTAGCTGACCCATATAATCATATATGGACGATGGCAAAGGCGAAAAAGAAATTTGTATATCTCACTGTGCTGATTGTTGGTGGTAAGATGTGCATGTTTTCCCATTTCAAGTTTCTCGTTACAAAATAGGGGTGAACATTTGGTTTATTGGTGTGTCCCTCCAACTTCACCAAATTCAACTCGGAAGTCAACCATGACAGAATTTGGGTGCTTGGTACATGTTTCTGGTGTGTGTGAGAGAGAGGATCCTCTTAGGAGGATCTGATTTAAACAAAATAGGGGTGAACATTTGGTTTATTGGTGTGTCCCTCCAACTTCACCAAATTCAACTCGGAAGTCAACCATGACAGAATTTGGGTGCTTGGTACATGTTTCTGGTGTGTGTGAGAGAGAGGATCCTCTTAGGAGGATCTGAGCTTAAATCCCCTGAAGTGAAATTGTTATTTTGGCTTCAAATTTTAAATGTAATTGTATAAATATGATCTATCGCATCTAAATAGCCTACAACTAAAATAAAACATTTCAAAATTTTATCTTTTGTGCTTCAGGTAGTGCAAAAATGGACGGCTTCTAAGTGTGAGTTGTTTAGGTTTATTCTTTAGAATATAGACTATTTTAGTAATGTAGAACAAAATGAACATTTGGATTAGTCATAGGATATCCCCAGCATGGGGAGCTCTCCAACCTAAATTTGAGCCTTGGTCTCACAAGAAGGCATACAAGAAGGCCTCCAGTTTAGGGAGATCTTATTGTAGACCTGGGCTTACAATGAGGTTGGAGAGCCCGCGGCTCACATTCATGGTGGAGACATCCTATGAATGATTATGTGTATAAAATAGTCTTAAGGATGCTATTCAAGTCGTTTGAGATCAATTTGCTTATGTTTTTATACATTACAAATGGTATGGTTGGAATATCTTTATGTTCTTAACTGCGTGATGCATGTGCAAACAATTTCGAAGGACTTAAATCACTCGCATCACAAAATTATTTTAGGCACGTAGAACAAAATAAACTCTTTGGATCTTTCATAGGATATCCCCATTCCCCACCAAGGGGTGTTCTCCAACTTTATTTTGAGTCGTTGGGCTCACATGAAGACCTCCCTGAGTGTGTGTGTGTGTGTGAGAGAGAGAGAGAGAGAGAGAGAGAGAGAGAGAGAGAGAGGAATGGGAGGACTAGTGGCATAGTAGGAAATTTTCTCCTAAGGCTCGCTAAAATCCAATCTTCGCAAACAAAATTCACGATACACGCCGTTCAAGTTGATCTTCATACCATAAAACATAGAGTGAAGTATATAATCACTAAATTTCAACATGTTTGCCCATTCATTATGAGGTTGCAAAACGAGTGGTTTTTAGCAATAAAACAATTAAGACCAGTTAATGCATTGTCAAAACATATTCCACTTTGATAATATTTTATCCTCCCTTGTATTATGACATGTCGAACACCTTGAACAGTGCGGTTCATGCATTTGTGAGGAGGGAGTAGGATTTTTTTAGTGTGCCATAGGAGTATATTTTCTCCTATGCCACCTTTTATCTTTCTCTCTCTATGTATGTATATAAGATGCGATCATGTGAGATCCTCCCTCTTATTTTGGTGCCTCATATGCGAGCTCATTGATACAAACCCCCAAAGAAAAATCCGAACATACCTAAGAGTGTAAAATCAAGTTATTTGAAGTTCAGTTGTTTATGTTTTACAATGACAAAATTGTATAGCTGAAAATTCTTTATTTTTCTGACGATGTGATGGACGGGCAAATGAATGCCAAGTAACTTGATTATACACGCATTGCCTTCCTTAGGCATGTAGAACAAGATGAATAGTTCAGATTTTTCATAAGGGGTTTGTATCATGGAGGGCCTCAAAATAAGGGCTGGTAGGGTCTCACACCTCTCTATATATATATACTTGGGGGGGGGGGTCCGTACCTATAGGCTCACATATGAGGCCTTACCGATATTGAGTTCATCTGTCATCCCCACATTCTGTACAAATAGAATATGTATATGTTCCCAGATAATTACGTCTATAGTTTTAGTTGTCCTACTGTTAGCATCTTTCCCTAAATGGTCCACAAGTCTTTTGTTTATCTGTGTATTAGAGTGACATATTTGTTACTCCATTAATTTCCTTTTACTTGGAACCATGTGGATAGCATTTAAAATATTTTATTTGTTGATTCCTGTCAAGTGAATTACTTCCTGAAAATTGTTGAGTTATGCAGGTTCACTGGGCATAATGATAAATATCTATATGCATGTACTTCTCTTAGCTATAAATTGGTTAATCATTCTTTTCATTTGCAACACTTTGATCAGGTACAGTATACTACTTCATGTAGCTATTTAACTGGTACGACACTTTTCAAACTGATTATTGACCTGAACCAATGTAAAAATTCACATGTAATACGTTGTTGCAGCTATAACTTCTTAGTGAAGTCTGAAGTGCTGTTACAGTGTTCTTGTAATGCTTGTGGTGTTTTGTTTGTATATATAAATCATTTACCAGAAGCTTTTTTTCCCAGTAAATATGTAGTACTCTAGTGTAAACAATTTATATAACTTTGTTTGAATCATTTGAACCATTCTAAATTGAACTATAAATGGGGGGCGTGTGTTCTTTTATTTTCTCATTTTGTTTGAGTTTCTTTTGTAGCTGTTGGATTCTTGCTTAAAATCATCACATCTTCCAGCATATCTAGCGGCTGCGTTTGCCAAGAAAATGAGTAGACTATGTCTTTCAGTACCACCATCAGGGGAGCTTGTAATTGTTGCTATAATTCACAATCTGCTGCGTAGGCATCCCTCAATAAATTTTTTGGTGCAAAAGGTATCTCTCTTCTGCCTTCTATAGCCATTTCCTGTTGTATTGGTGACTGTTTGAATAATTAATCCCCTCTCCTCAGAAAAGGAGAAGGAATGTTTTCATTCCTTTTGATCTTTTCGATTAAATGTAGTGTAGGATACATTCTTATCACTAAATTTTTGCACGTTCATCTGAGTTAGACCTTCGTTTGGGCAATTACAAGTGTAATCTTTTTAAAAGCACAAGATAAAAGTGTGAGAAGCTCTTACAATTATGCCTTTTTTTGTTACTTTTTTTTGCAGTTCTTCATTGGGTGAACATACACAACAAATCAAAAAAATTATAAATATATATGTTAAAAACATTTGTTTCTCGAGATAAAATACATTAATACCTGTCTTATGTTTGTATCTGGAGAAGAATGGTGTTCAGAACCTCATGCTTATGTCAGAACTTGCCTTACATATAGATGTCCAAAATGCTAGGTTCCTTTTTTTCTTTAGTCTCCAATTAGTTCACAACAAAGCTTGAAAATTTTGCTTTCTGTTATTTTTTCATTTGGTAGGAATAGTCGGCCAAAATTATGTATATTTGATGACCATTGACATGTTTGTGCACTCTTAACATGTTCATTTTCATGGAACCCCTCTCACAAGGAAGCAAACTTGAGAATTATTGTCCTGTTTTGGTGGTAATGGGTCGGGCTTATTTTGTTTTGTTGTGTCTGTCTGTGTCTGTGTTTTTTTTGGGGGGGGGGGGGGAGTGATATAAAATTTTGGTCTCTTATATGCATTGAGTGTTTTTTCACAGGGTGTTCTAGGAAATAGGGTCTATAGTGAATAATTTCCCAAAAATAAGAGATGGAATTGGGAAACAACTTTTGAATTCTTGAATCTAGCAGTATCTTCCATTTTATAAGTGATGCCATAACAATTTCATGCTGAGCTGCATGTGATTTCAACTGAACCTATGTGCAGTTGTATAGAATTACTGTTGTTACAACTTCAATCTTTTGCGTTGATAGCTGTATCTTCCATTTTACAAGTGATTCCATGACATTTTCTTGTAGTTTTTCATATTTCTGTCTAACTAAGTAATTTCACCTGAAACTATATGTATCTATGCGTAATTACCAATGTTCTTAAGGCGATGTGCGGCAATATATATTTTCACTCACGATAGATCCCATACACACTGTATGTGCAGTTTAGGATTTTTTTTAAACGCTACAAATAATTAGGAAAGTCTGAAAATATCAGAAAAATATTTTCGATTATGAACGGGATCGATATATCCAATTAGTAAATTCACAAATTAGATGGTTAATATCCAATTAGTAAATTCCAACTGTCAAGGTATATTCTCTCTCTTCGAATTGGAGGCCGGGGTTCTCTATTAGGATTTTGGGGGTTATATATGGGAATATATAGCTAGCTTCTAATTTTCTACATTGACAAGAAAATGTGCTTTGATTAGCGTACAGTTCCATCACTTGCACGATTATTCAGAAAACAAAATTAAAAATTGAGAGTTTTACGATGTCATCAATAAACTAAAATTCAAACAAAAGAATTTCTAAAATGATTATTTTAAATAGTAAAAATCACCTTGGAGTTTGGAGGGAGGGTAGGTTTCCAGAGCTTCCAAAACTCTCAGCTCTAACTCAACCTGTGAATGCTCCTATCAAATCCAAAATAAGATTAAAATTAAAAAATAATAATAATAAAAATAAAATTTCACAAATCAAAAGGAAAAAAAACAAAAAAATACAAAAAAATACAAACTTTGGGGAGAGAGGATGCCAATGAGGGCAGAGCTTGGCCAGCAGAATGGGCAGACGCACCATCTCGTCTTCATTACCCGATCTTTCCATCCTCGAATTCAGAATACTATAAACCCTAGAAATTTAGGGTTTCGATTATCAACTCTAATTGGGAAATTGGAATTCGAGATGGAAGAAAGGAGGTAATAAAATCTCTCGATTCGAAGGCGGAGGAGCATCCGACGATCTCGAAAGAACCTCGAGAGAGCATTAGAGAAAGCCATGGATCAGAACTGGCCTGGATTTGAACGATAAGGATAAGGAGGAGATGGCGGTGGTGAATGGAAAAATTCTAGAGTTAGAGTTAGGGTTAGGGTTAGTGTTTGGGAGGCAGAGGAGCAGAGGAGAAGGGGATGAGAGGACAAAGGCAACGAATATGGAAGGACGTCAGATTCATGGTCGTCGGGGTCATCGGGAGCGTTAGAGGCGAAGGAGTCAACGGAGTTGGGAGTCGGTGGTGGTGGTGCGCGGGATTGGGAGATGCAAGATAGAAACAGAGAATTTTGAGCAATAAAATACTTACTGCACGTGTAATACACGTTCCCATTAAGTTATTTAATCTCAGCCTTTAATCATCTAGATCAATACAATATATGAACGGCTAAGATCGTCTCCTGACAGATTTTTTATAATGGCTTTTATAATATATATATATATATATATATATATATATATATATATATATATATATATATATATATATATAGTCCCCTTCGGTTGCACACTACTTTTGGTGAGCACTCCGTGAGCACTCCCGAACTGGAGATCCTATGAAAAATCCGAACCGCTCATATTGTTCTATATGCCTTAGATAGCCTAACAATAAAAAATCAGGTAATTTGAAGTTCATTTGCCCATCCATCATGCTGTTAGAATTTTCAGCCATATAATTTTGTGATGATGTAAATCATGGGTAAATGAACTTCAAATTACTTGATTTTTTATTGTTAGGCTATCTAAGGCATATAGAACAATATGAGCGGTTCGGATTTTTCATAGGGTCTCTAGTTCGTAAGTGCTCACCAAAGTAGTGTGCAACCGAAGATTTCTCTATATATATATGTAGGAAAATCTTCCATTGTGCACCACCCCTCCGTGTGCACTTGGCCTTCCCGCCTTCGTGTCGACGATCCGAACTGTTCACATTGATCTACACATCTAAATTAGTCTAAATATCTAGAATCAAATCATTTGAAATTCATTTGCCCATCCATCATGTGATTATAAAAAACAATGATTTTCAGCCATACAATTTTGTAACACTTCAATGGATGGGCAAATGAATTTCAAATGATTTGATTTTACATATTTAGATTAATTTAGATGTGTAGATCAATGTGAACGGTTCAGATCGTCGATACGAAGACGGAAAGGCCGAGTGCACACACCGTGTGCATCATAGATGGTGCACAACGGAAGACTTCCCTATATATATATATATATATATATATATATATATATATATATATATCTACTACTATAATGGGAGAAGGCCTTTGTCCATAACCCAACCCGTGCAGCGCACGTGCAGGTAAATTTTTTTCCCCTTTTCATTCCCCCCAAATTTCCTCCACGTGCACAACACGTGTATAATACTAGTATGAAAAAATGAAAAAAAATGACCTATCCTCTCTAAAATATATGATCACGAGGTTGTTAAGTTTTGAAAGACAAGTTAACACGTAAAATATTAAGTTTAATGTCACTGATTAAGGAAGCATACCTTAATACTCAGAGATAACACATTCAAAATATAAATAAATAGTAAGCAGTCCACACCCATCTTCATATTCATAATTCACGTTTAATGCCACATCAACACCCATCTATATTTTTATAATTCACATTTAATGTCACATACAAAAAAGAACTAAAAAATAAATAAACATTTTGAGTGACATGTTTAATACAAAAATGCAAAAGACCAAAACAAAGTGAACCAAACCTAGAACCGATTTAATCGGTTAATCAGATTAACCGATTATCGGCCGATTACCGATTTAGTCGGCGATCATTCCCGATAAAACCGCTACCAGTAGAAATATTGTAAATGACTAGAAAATTAATCGCCTTTGGTCCAATTGGCGATTAATCGACTATTTTTTCCGATTTTAGCTGCTTAGACAAAGACATAAAGCAACTACTGTAATTAATTCGGATTATTTATTAAACTTTATTAAACAAACACATAAAACTACTAAAATTAGAAGATGCTTAAGATGTGATCATAGTCTTGTAAAAAAACGGTGATCAATACAACATAAGAGCGCATATACGGGTGTTGTGTCTCATGAACAATATACGGGACATAAAAAGTGAATTGTCGTTGCATACCACATGTGGCACATATGCTACTCTCATTTTGCCTTTTTAGAAAACTGATAATTAGCAGTTGTAGCAAGAACAAGATGGAATTGGATTATAGTATATTGCTTCATTTCTGTGCAATTGGTTTTCGGCTACAAAAAACACATGCTAACTTACATATAAGGATATTATTGCTTTTTGAGTTGTTTGTGTAGGTTTCATAGACAGCAGTAGAGAGAATGCTGAGGGGTTCCCTAACAATTTTTTATTTTACCAAAGTTAGTTATACAATTTAATTAAATTGCTAAAAATAGGACAAAGTGTAAAAGATCACAATCACAGAAGAAACACATTGCCTACTACTACCTAAGGGCTTCTAGCCAACGGAATTTCACGCCACTAATCCTGCTTTTCTTTAACCACTTCAAAACAAAAATTCACTCACAACCAACCCTCTTCCACCTAAGAGATCAGCACTCGTTTACATAACAAGTCCACTCTCGACATATAGATAAGAGACACTCATTGCTTAGAGAAAGAAAAGATTACAAAAGGAAGCTCTGAAGAATTTCTTTTTTGTAGATTAAGAGATAATTGTTTTCCTCAAACATAATGGAAGTGATTGTTTATGAAAAAATAGAGTATAGGCTTGTTATAGGGGACTTAAAAGTATAGCTTTGTAAAATGGAAAGAGGGGCGCTATGTGAAATATTCTCTTAATCTTTTAAAAGTTTTAAGAGCTACTGTTTACAAATAATTTTATTACAAAATTTTTAACAAATACACTTAAATGATGCTTGAACATGACTGCACCTGCATATTGCTTTTAACTTGAGGCTTCTGTCTCAGTTCGTAATCCATGAGCAAATCTTGTACTATTTTTTGCTTAGGTAGACTTGTGCCTCCAAATTTTGTGTCTTCTGTGATTGTGATCTTAAGTTGTCAGGGTGTTAAAAGGACTTAGCCCGTAAAGCGTTCAAAGGAAAAAAGCGGTCGACCTCAAATTTTTCTTAAGCATGCTTGGCTTAAGCGTTGTGTGAGCGATAAAAAGCGAAGAAAACGTTATACTATATTTTAAATTAAATATTTTTCAAAATATGAATAAATATTTAAAAAATAAAAAATGTAGAAATAAAAAGAGAAAACCACAAATTACGCATTTGGTGTATTGTCCCTAACATTGGTGGACTTAGAATTATGATAGTTCGGCTCATAAACAATTATTAATGGGCTTAGATTAATGGTGGGTTTATTGTAGGATGAAAAGTAGAAAGGTTAGAAATAGATATTTGGAGAATTAGTTAACGTGAGAGTAATAGAAGTTTAGGCCCATATTGGATGGGAGAATGAGTGAAATAGTCCTTGTATAATAGAGTCCATGAACCCAAGTTACATTCCTAGCTAGCTAGATTTTTCGTTGAGACTTTAACTTTGTGGCGGGACCGTGGAAAATACTGGGTCGTGACTCCGGTATTGACTCGGGGTTAGTAGGCTAGTAGGTGAGCGGGCCCGGGGCATTACATTTGAGGGGTTAGGGTATCTTAGAAGAAGGGGAAAATAAATTATTCAATATGAAGTTGGGTTACTTAACCCTTTCCGCCGCTTTTTTCGGGCTGCCGCTTTTTGGCAAAATTAAGCGTTAGGCCACTGCTGAATGCCTAAGCGTCGTTTAAGCGACGCTTTTTAGCGCCTTTTAAAACAATGCCTTTTTTCCAGCTCTTCTGACAGCTGCTCAAGTTGACTTGTGCCTCTTTATCTCTCAAATTTTGACTAGTCTTGGATCCATTTAAGCTTCGGTCATAGTCTGTGCACAACCTCCTTCCTCCAATGTATATTCTCTTTAAAAAATGTCTTCCTCTGTCCTACGTGAAATTTCATTTATAACTCTGGTTAACCATTATTAACTTAAATGTTTGTCACTCATCAAAATCGAGTAATGTGACTCACCACATTTGTGGCCAACAGTTTGATCCTTTTAAAATGTTCAAGTATGCTTTTGAACAGTTGAACACATTAACGAATATATTCCACTTTCTCAGGAGGATTTTTCTTACATTTCAGTAGAGTAAGAGGTTGTTTACTTCAGAGGAACTTTATTCATAGTGTATCAATACATTGCATTTCTTTTTTTTTTAGTGTCATTCAGTTCATAACTGACAAGTCTGACTTAAAGAATGAACGCGCCTTTTGTCAAGCTTTTATGGTGATCAAAATTTTTTGCTCCATTGTCTTTCTGTTTATACGATTACATGTTACCAAGGTCTTTATGTGAAACCTCATAGAAGTAAAGCTTCTCTATTACTGCTAGAATTAAGAAAAGAATTTGTGGAAACTATTAACATCTTTACGAGCTTGGTGTTCTCCTTTCTACCATTGTCCATAGCACTCTATCCGTGATCATAACATTATTTTATGAGTAGTTTCGGACATATCCGAGGTATCAGTATGCAAAATATTGCTCCAATATGATCACTGCATCTCAACATCTAGTCTCTAAAATTTTGTATTTGTTCCCTTTTTTAGTCTCTATTTTTTTAATAAAACCACAGATTAGTCTCTTCTTATCTGTATGTATCCTATACTATTTCATGTCTCCAAAGGTTCAAATTAATATGTATCTCTAGCCATGTTTCTTCAATTCTCATTTTCTTATGATGCTGATACCAGATGGAATAGTCCTGTCCTTCTCCCATCTACTACTACTAACCAGCATACATTCTAAGAACTGAAGAATTGTTGTTGTGTGATTCACACATCTTAAATTGATATGCCTGTATCTCTTATGTAAGTATACAAGGGTCCTATTTTGTTTTTCATGTTTGATTCACAGCCTGGAAGGAAACTGTTTCTTTGATCACTACCAGTCACTGAACTGTATACAAATAGTACAAGTTGAATGTCCTAGTTAAATCACATATTTCTTTTCTCCACATGAATACCTTGGTCTGTTGATGTCAAAATCTCATACAGTTCCTATAGTACATTGTCATTTGAGTAAGAAATCCAGGCTGACCTCAATTGCTTTCCTTCTACTCTCCCACTCAAGAATCCTATATGACTGCTGCCCTCTTTTTTGCTTATCCACTTTTATGTGACAGTTCTTTCTTCTCGGCCATTTCACATACTAAGTTTAGTTTCAGGGTTATATATAGGTATTCGAGTTTGCAACTTAACTCTTAACACAATCTTCTTACTAAATTATAGTGTTCTGGTTGTATTATAAAGCAGAAACTTCTCCGTATCTATATGTTTAAAACTTTTCGAAAGATTACGGCTTCATATTTCCTAAGTGGTTTCTTCTTGAGATATTAATTTACTATGAGGTGTGTCTGCAGGATTCTTGGAAGATAAACTTTTTCCACAAGAAAAAGAGAGTGCATTTTTCATTTAATTGATCTAGCGTGAAAATGAAATATGAAATAATTTTACACCTTTGATTATATGGATTACTTAATTACATTCATCTGCATGGCAGTTGATTGGACATACTAATTTTCCTTTTATTTTATATATCCATATTCTTTACTATTTTTTGTCTTTTTTTTTTTGCTGAGTTGATCTCCTCGCCAATATTGGTAGTTACATCTTTTGCAGTGTTTTTTTTATATTAATTGTGTTTCTTTATCTTTACATGGTTGTGTTCTACAGCAAATTGATGAAGAAGTTGACACAGATGTTCCTGACGGAGGTAATGATACTAGTGAATATGTGAAGACTTCTAATGCAGAAACTGTTTTGCAAAGCAAGAAGCATGGTCTTGATCCTTTTAAATGCGATGAGAACGACCCTGCTAAGTGTGATGCCATGCGTGAGTTTCTTCTTACTTACCAACTAACCCACAGTCAATATTTGCATTTTTCTTGGACTGGTATAATTAGAAACTTGTCTTTACTGCTCCGACAACAATTTTGTTTTACAGAAATTTCTGCTATAAATGAATGGTATGGCTGCGTATGGTTTTTGGATTGAACTTGAAATATGTTACAGTGGATAGTTCATTTATGTTTGGGAATAGAACTTCCAACATCAACTTTTCTGTTGAAGTTTATTTTTTCACACCCCTCATCTAACCTTATAAATTTTATAGATTTAGGGGTGGTACCCGGTGGGCCTCATTTTACAGTATACATAATTCACCTACATAAAAGGTGCATGTGTAATACTCATGATTGCATATCCACATTAAAATAAAACTAACTTGTTTTAAATTTGAGCCTTTTGCGTGTGATCTGTATTTTGTAATGCTGTCATTACAAGCCTCCTTTGTTACACTAGTAGTATATCGTTATCATCAATTTCGTTTGTTACTTAAAATTAATACGACAAATTAAAATGAAAAGCATATGAAATGCATATGTTTGAGGGCGCATACCCATGATTAAAAGTTTAAACTAGTGGGCCTCTCCCTCCAGCTTGCCTCAGGCTATATTCACGTGTTCATATTAATTCGATCATGTGGCTACATTCAATGCATCTCATCAACACACCCCTTGTGCCTATGAATGGAAAGTGCCACTTTCAACTAAGTATGTTGAAGAGTTCCTTAGCTCTTGCATTTCATCATTATTCTTTGATTGAGTGCATTACCACTGTAAACTTTGGAGGTGACCACCAATGAAGATGCATTTACTCGTCTTCCTTTCTTCTTGCAAAATTATCCATGAAACTGATCTAGCCTTAGGATCAAACCCTTACATTATTTTATCTACAAGCCTAAGATTGTTTCTGGGGTTAGGAAACGAGTATTTTTCGAAAAGGAGGGACTCCAGTTTGGTGGTAAGGATTTAGGATTCTCTAAAAGAGGTCATGAGTTCTTGTCATGTCAAAACTAATAACTTGAATTTTGTCCTTTGAGTGGAGGATGTGAATTGACGTACAGTTCAAAAGAAGAGGGGAAAGTTTTAAGAGTAATTTCTAACTGAAGTAAAAGAAAGAAAGAAAGAAAGAAAGAATGAGATTGCATAATTGTATAATTGTAGCAGCAATTCAACAACCCTAAGTAGTCATTTAACATATCTGTGACATTCAACCCTCAGCGGTCTTTACATACATTCATTAAATGATTGATCTAGACTATCGTTTATGCTCATTATTATGATTTGCGAAGAAGCTCCTTTGACTGTTAACTTCTACTACTCCTAGATGTCTGCAAATGCATTAGATTATATTGGTCTTAACTATTCGTTTAATACGTCATGAAGTACACATATGTCCATAAATCGTGGACCTAGTTAAAATTTAAGGTGACTGTTCATGACTTCATGTCTACTCACAAGCATTTGCAGTGTTCTACTAATGTTTTACTTGAATGCTACATGTTAAATTATTTTCACCTAGCAAAATATTTTCCTGACCTTATAAAATATCGGTACATTATATTTGGAGCAAGCTAACTATTGGAAACTTGTTTCGCACAGGAAGCTCTTTATGGGAAATAGATACCCTTCGCCATCATTACTGCCCTGCTGTGTCTAGGTAAAAATACTGACCTCAATTTACTTTTGCTTCTTCTCGTCCTTCTAGATTTTGTAGATTTGCTTGTAATTGCTATTTTGTGATCAGATTGATTGCTTCATTGGAGAATGATCTGACAGTAAGAGCCAAAACTTCCGAACTGTCAGTTGCAGATTTCAGTTCTGCCTCATATGCCACAATTTTTGGAGACGAGGTTAGCTTTTAATAGAATTATAATGCCAAAACATTTGTCAGGTCTTTATTGGCCATCCTAAGCTCCGAATAAATTCACTTTGCTGCCTGGCATTTAAGTTATAAAATATGTAGAAACTTGTTGAGTACCTAACAGTAATTTCAAATTTGTCTTAGATCCGACGCCGAATCAAACAGGTTCCTCTTGCATTTTTCAAAGCTACACCAAACTCTTTATTTTGGGAATCCGATTTCCCAGGGTGGTCTTTCGAAGGTGTGCGGAATCATTTGCAAGATACTGGGAATGAAGAAAATGCAGTAAAATCAATTCAGAAGGATGATAATGAGCGTGTGAAGAGGCAACGAGTACAAATTGCTTGATTTACATTGAATTATATGTATAATCAAATTACTTTTATTGTAACATTTTATTTGGCTGTATTGAAATATGTAGAAACAATTAAATAATTAAATGTCTTCATTTGTTATAAACTGAAATTGAAATAAAGAGTACCAGGCTAGTACTGTATGCATTTGATCCAGGCTAATACTGTACGCATGGAGGGTAGATTAGTACCTAGAAATGTTGATGGGCCAAAAAGTACGCAGTATGAAATAAACTATTGGAGAAAGGCTAAATATAAAACAATCCCACCCGACTATTGTGTATTTTAAAAAATTATATAACTTTTTCTTAAAAAAAGAAGTCTCACCCAACTATGTTTTAACACAAAATATAGCTAAATATAAAAAAAATTTACCCAACTATTGTGCATTTGTAAAAAATCACACCAAACTCCAACTATTTATGAAATAAACTACTGGAGAAAGGCTAAATATAAAACAGTCTCCCCCAACTATTGTGTATTTTAACAACTACACAACTTTTTTTATAAAAAAAAAATCTCACCCAAATATGTTTTTAACACAAAATATGGCTAAATATAATATTCTATATATACCACACTAGGAAATCAAAAAATTTGCATATTCTATATATACCACACTATTTTTTTCATTGCTCTTCACTAATTTACTCAAATCTCTCTACTATCTCTCAAATCAACAACAACAATCAACACACTCTCAACTTTGCAAGGATCAACATCAACCCTCTCTCAACTTTGCAAGGATCAAATCTCTCTACATTTTGCTAGGATCAACAATCAACAATAATCAAGTGATCAACAACAACAATTAATACTACTAGTCTACTATAAGCTCTCGAGTCTCAACTCTCTCAACATTCATTCTTTAAACTTCAAACACTCATACGGTATTTTAGTATATGTTTAATTTGTAGATTTAACATAGTTGGTTATTCTCATCTATATCTCTTAATTAGTTTGAGTTTTCTTGAACTTCTTCCTCTCATTTTTTTAGATTTTATTTATAAATTTGGTAAAGTGGTAAAACATACATACACTACTCACTAGTTCTTGTTATTATTGTTATTTTTTAATTGAGATAGATTGTTATTCGTTTTAAATTTTGTTGTTTCTCTTTATTTAATTTTGTTGTTTTAAATTATTAGTTGTCATACATTTAGTTGTTTCTTTTAATTTAAATTTTAAAACGTACACTTGCTTTCTCTCTAACTATACATACACTAGTTTTTAATATTTAAATGGCTTCTAATCGATCACGCGGTGGTAGACATAGTAGTCAAGGGTCCAATAGTCATCACATTCCTTCTATTCCAATTCCGTATATAGATAGTGAATAAATATTCATGAATTACGATAGTTTTCACGATTTGAATGAAACACACTCAAATCTTATAGAAATAGAATATTATGTAGAATCACAACCATCGGAACAAGGTCCATCTTTAACCCGTAAAACAAGAGGGGGATGAGATTTACTTAAAGCACAAACTGGCTCAACAGGTAGCGATGAATGAACAATTAGATTTAGTCGATTTACATTAAAATGATGTACAATATATTGTAATTAATTGGAAAATTTAGGGGGATGAGATTCTATATTTTGGTTAAGTAGAAGTGCACGACAATAGTCCAATGTCTTCTCTTTAATCTAAATAGAGGTCATCTCGATTTCTAAATTCAAATAATTTTCTTGTTTTGTAATTTGATCTAATTTGTATGAAATTTTATTCATGTACTTCATTTTATTTAAAAATTTCAAATTTATTAAATCACTTTAATACTTAGTTCTTTGCAATTGTTATGAAATTACAATTCAATATTTGATCTTTCACCTTTAATATATTAAAAAAAAAAATTCCCCTAAAAAACCGGTCCGGCCCCCACCCTTGGGGCAGGGGTTTCCCTAACTAGCCCGGCCCGGGTGGGCCCAGGACCGGGCAAAGCCCGGTCCAGCCCGAGTAGCCCGAATGCCATCCCTAGACTTGATAAGACCAGACATGATTCACATGTACGATGTGAAACTGAAAATACAAAATTTCGTACTGTAGGGGGACGAAAAAGTGGATTGATGGTATATTTATGAACAAACGCGTTGCTTTGTATAACATGGGAGTTACGTATGCTTGAACCCTTTGTAAGATTGATGCATGTAACTTTCTACTTAAGTTTGTTTGTGCACACTACACTATCTTGTGCACAAGTCTAGTTCTACGAACAATCCACTAACAGTCCTTTAATAAAAGGTATAGTACCGAATTTTCTGCACAAGTTCCTAGTAAGCTTCTCGTGTATAACCTCGTCTCATTCTCTCAAGTACGGTTGTACTTCATGTCAAAGTAACTCATCTGGGTAATCCATCGGATGCGGGCGGAGATGTAAATCTGAATCGCATCTCCGAATATTCTGCAGATAGACGATACAAGAGATCAGAGAACCCCAATCCCATATTTTTAACTTTGGAAATGCTTGAAAATCCTTCACTTAGCCTCCAATTTGGAAATGCTTGAAAATGCTTGGAAAGGAGAGTGTTGATTCCCAGTTGACCATAGTCAACTTCTTCCAACAACCTTGGCAAGTCCCTATATGCATCCGGCCCACAGACTACATCTACCATCTTATCTGAATCGAGTATCTTGTCTTTCAATCTCTCAGCCATGCATCCGAGAACTACTACTTTTGGAGGGCGAGAAGACTGTGATCTTCCCACATTGACATTATTTTTCCATTCCCTTTTCAAAAACCAGAAGTAGTTGAGTCTCTGCCTAGGGGTGGCATTAGGGCCGGATTAACCAGGGACCGGCCCGGCCCGGCCCGACCTGCTCGGTTCTTGGCATGGTCCAGCCCGCCCAAAACCGGGTTGAACCGGATGCCAACCCGTCAAATTTGACCATCCGGTCCGGTTAAGCCAAATTCAAGAAAAGCCCGGATTCAGCCCGGTCCAAAATCGGTCCGGCCCGAAATCGGCTCGGTCTGGTCAAACCCGGGACCGGGTTGAACCGGCCCAAACCGGTCCGGGCAGGCCGTTGGAATTTCTGTCTTTTTTTTCAGAATATTTTTTTAAATTTGTGATTGTGTAATTCATAAAAACAGTTAAATTTCCGTGTACCCAGCATTCTTCATGATCGATAACACAATCTCCATGTCGTTGACATTCATTGGACACCCATATGTTTCGTGGTAGATACGGCCTTCGTTAATAACATCAAAAGTTGATATCGGGCTGCATAAACCACAAGATAACACTGACGCTCAGCTTAATATATATAAGCAAGTAACTTAATTATAACAATACTGGCATAATAAATTTCAGGAACATCAAGAATGGGACAAATTAACTACGTACGAAGACAGCAGTATTTATTGAATTCAGATTAAAACATAGTAAATTCTAAATCATACAACTGTTTTTCTTCTTTCTTTCTTTTTCACCCTTTTTTTAGACTGGTCAATAAGAAGCTTGGGATTGGGAGAGGGATACGAGGGATATCAATGACATTCAACATAAATTTTAGATTCACTATACTCAAATTAACGAACAATCAAACTAACTACTTATGAAAGTTCTCATATTGTGAGGAATGAAATCGAAAAATGAGGATTTCCAATGAACTAATATATAACCACGAAATTTATTGAGGTTATGCTTCGGAGCAAAGTTAAGTTAGGATAATTGGAGTTATCTCACATAATTTTCACAAAATTCTACTTATCTTAAACAGAAGCTGACTTGTGTGCACTTATGGAAAATCCATGCTTATTTGAACTCTCTATTTCTTCCCAAACACCAAGTTAAAAAAGATAACTTTAAGGTACTATTTAGATACAAAGGTTAGATACCTATAGATAATTTTTAAGTGTAAATACATATAATGCAATCGATAAGTTGCATTCTTATAACTCTATTTTGATTTAAAAAATAAATTTGGTTACATTGAAGTTTAGATATCTGTCATAACCAACGGGTTATCTTAATTTTCATTGTGCTTCATGCAATCGTGCATGACGCGTAAAACAATAGTCTGTCTCCCGGCTTATATAATTTTCTCGCTACAAACTAGCATGTATATATACTGCAAGGAAAAAATTAATACTTTGAGATAAGACTTTTTTTCTCCTTTTCCCCGTCTCGCTAAATTTATACTTAAGACAATTTAAAATGTCAACGAAAAAAGGCAACTGCTAGTTTAGCTGCGACGAAGCAGGATGACTATATTCTAATCACTAATATTTTTCAAAATGGGAGAAAAAACAATGCGACAAAATGTGAACATATATTTGGCTTCATACTGATACTGATGTAATTATAAAATGAGACATGATTCTAATATTTAGGGGCCTGCCCTAACCATGTCATGTGCAAAGTCATGTTGAATAATTAATGACAGGTTCGTGTGTAAATCATGTTGAATAATTAATGACAGGTTGTTTAAGACGGTGGTGAGGTCAATTGGATGCACGATAAAGTCAATAACTTATTTTGCAAAAAAATATTTATATATTTATTTATTTGCTGGATAGCATCTTTACTTTGCTTGCATCTTTTGAAGAAAAAGACAAGAGAGCATCCAAAGTCAGTTCGCTATCTATATAATAAAACACAAAGAAAGCTATCAAGTGGCTATCCTTTAATCCACCCCAAAATTAAAGGTCCAGATCTAACCTCACAAAACACATTCTTCCTCCAAAAATTTTTCCCCAAAACTCAAATTCAAATCCCTCCCTTCCAAAAAACAACTCCTTTATTTATTTAATTATATATATTTCTCTCTCTCATATGTAAACATGGACTTTTAATTACAACTAATTATTGACATACTATTCAAACTCAAGCTACATAATTATTGATTTACTGTATACAAACCTTATCATATGTTGTATCGTTTTGAAGACGTGCCGTAGGCACGTGCCCACGGGCAAATCTAGTATTTATATAATATGCATATTTTAGCTTTTGAATCTCTCCAGTCGTTTGCTATATGTACATATTTTATCCAAATCGCTACCGTAAATTGCTATATATGAGAGATGAAATATCAATATGCATATTATGCAAGACGAAAGTTGAAACTCCGCAATAAATTTATTTTTTTATTGTATCGGTAGTTTCGTCCGATGAAATTATAGGATTTTTTTTAATTAATGAAAAAAGTGATAAAATATTGCCAAAAAATCCGGACAAAACTCTAAGTTTCGTGCAATGCTTTCGAAATGTTCCTAAAGCTATGGACAACACTTCAAGTTTCGTCTGTTGGGGTTTTAAATTTTTTTTCCTGCTCCGACCAAGCTTTAAGTTTTGTCTGCCAGTTTAAAAAAATCAATTCAGCCCTAAAAAATATAAAAAATATAATTTTTTTCACGGAAGCTTCAAGTTTTGCCAGTGGCACGGAAAGAAATTAATCTCTTTGACTTCTATATAAGAATCTATTTGGGCTTCCCTCTTTTGTCTCCATCTCTTCTGTCTCTCTTGGACTTCTATATAAGAATCTATTTGGCTTGGCCTATCTCTTTGGACTTCTGTATAAGAATCTATTTGGCCTTCCCTCTTTTGTCTTCATCTCTTCTGTCTCTCTCTCTCTACAAAATCTTTATTTATTTAGCATACAACACTCTCACTTTGTTTCCAAGAGCTCCACCACCATGATTTCCTCGGCGATCCAAACATCAATACAAAAGCCACCGGCAATCCAACGACGATCATTCGCCACTTCTGCCATTATTTCTAGTACGTTCTTGAGAAAATATCATCTTGTTTCATTAATGAGAATGCCCTGCTTATCTCTCCTTGAATTAATTAAATTGTTATCTTCTTCTTTTGCCCCGTCCGGATCCGGATCCGGGTCTGGGTCATTGAACAATGCCCGATCTGTTGGGTTGATAGCAGTCGGAGTAAATTAGATTAGATTGGGAGGGCGAAGTCTGTGACTCTATCCACTGAAGCAGTAGTAGGAAGTTAGAAACTCACTATTAGAAAGAATGGTGAATAACCTATCAGCACCTAAAGTTTATGGTAATATCTTAAACATAGTTGAAGTAATGGTAATACCCAATAGTACCTAAACTTTCTAAAATGTGACCGATAGGTACCTGCCGTCTTCTTCAGTTAGTTTTTTAATAGTTAAGGGGTAAAATTACTTTCTGACCCCTATGCCTTAAAAATTCTTTAAATTTTTCTTTAAAATTCCTTTAAAAAATTCATTTTAAATTCCTTTTAAATTTCTTTTACATTACTTTAAAATTACTTAAATTTTTTTTAAACATTCTTTAAAAATTCCTTTTAAATACCTTTAAAAATTCCTTGAAATTTTATTTAAAATTACTTTAAAAATAGAACAAAATGTCCTTCAATATCGAGTCTATTTCTGCAGCTGAGAGTGCCAACTAAACAAAAAGTCTTTCAAATTTCCTTAAAATTTTTGTTTTCTAAATCTTTAACAGCAGCCATAGTTTGTTCAGAACAAAAAATCTTTATAATTTTTAATTATCATATATAAGTATATCATAACATCAAGAACAAATAAATTATTGAGAACTAACATAGAACGAAGATTTTATTACATACATGAAACAATGACATAACATGAAACAATTAAACAATTAATATTACATAACATGAAACAACAATTACATAACATGAAACAATTACACAATCAATAGTACACAACAAAGCAAGCCGCTTCTTCTTCTTCTTCTTCTTCTTCTTCTTCTTCTTCTTCTTCTTCTTCTTCTGTTGCTGCATACCACCCCAAAAAAAAAGTTTCGCGAATAATCATTTATTAACAGAGAGCATTGATTTCCTTACTCAAAACCAAAAGAAGTAGTATTCAAAATTAACAGAGAGCAAAAGATCATTACTCAAAATAAGTATCGATGTTCATTAAGTGATAGTCATCACTGCCTGCTGCCACACAGACAAAAACAAGGGACTAAATTGTTAAATAAGAGCCTAAGAATTAAATACTTCCCCATCAGGTCAAAAGAAACAACATAGCGGTCCAATACTTGCAATCTCTTTCATTATTTGCAAAAAAGTTTAAAATGCATGTTAATGTTAATACTGATCAATTGCTACAGAAATTTTTAGTAACAAAAATTAAAATTACTAGTAGGTTCAGAACACAACTTTCAACAAGGATTTATCAAATTTACTAAATATTCAAGCATCATTTCATCAAAGAGAAAAAAATAGTGTCACTAAGTATAAACTTGCAGTAGCTTAGCCAAAAAAAAAACCTAACCAATACATCCTAAGTACAGTCAATGCGATATAGGCTTTACATATTTTTATTTAGAATTCAAAAGTTGCAGTAATTGGTGATACACCATAGTTTAGCAAAAACAACAAGCAAATACAACAAAAGCAAATGCAGCAATGTGACAAGCATTAGTTCAGAAAATTCAGAATACCTACACCCTTGTCATAAATAATTTAGATTAATTACAATTCAGAAATAACTCATCTTCAACATAGTGATACTTACTACTTAGGAAAATAACATTGACTCCTTATGTCAAACATTTGAGTATGAGATAGCAAACTCTAAGTTTAGGGATAAAGATATGTCAAAATCTAGCATAAGGTTGCCTAGAGTTGCACTTTCCTAATTGAATTTTCATTTCGCATCAATGATTAGTCTAAAACACATAAATTATTGTGAACAAGTACCAACAAAGGAAACATGTACCAACCTATGGTACACATACCCAAAACCTGAACAGATCAAAACCATGAATTCAAGAGTACCAGAAATCCAATAAATTAACCTTCTCTGGCTTCCATCACCGTCAATTTCAAGTTAAATTCCAAAGGACTCGTGTGTAACGCCCCGACTTCCATACAAAGAAAAATCGTAGCATACCTAGAAATTTTTTCCTTCAATTAAGTACATAAACATAATATAATATAGGAAAATGCGAAAAATCTTAATATAAATCCAAACCTCATGGATTGATGAGATGATGGGTACGGAATGTCACAACTCTTATGCTTAAACACCAGGTACTCTTACCTGCACAACACAATCTGTGGGTTCGTCAGCGTGTGAGGCTGACGATAAGAATCACAACAGCTTTAACTAACTCAAAAAATAACACAACATATATGGCATGATAGAAATAAAACTGAAATCAACAAATGTAAGCAGGAAACAGTCAAATCTACGATGTCATAAGAGTATGTGTATAAACAATTTATTAAAACATTAACATATAAAAACATGCACAATCCAAATATGCTCTTTTTAATGCACGCTTGTTTGGAACGATATGCCGCCCATATAACATATTTTCCGAATGCAAGCTACTAGCGTTCCTTCTCATTACAGGGTTCAATCATTCGTTATGCAATACATACTCATGTATTCTACACTGTTTCTGACATTTATCTAGTGACTAGTAAGGTTGCAGTTGTTCGGTCCAATTTCGTTATTGCAGTCGGTAGTGGTCATGCTGGAACTCTGTGATATTTCTCCACTCCTGAGCACCTATAATGATGCACAGTCCTGGTGGTCTCTCTCCACTTCCGGCCTTACATATTCCACCCCGCCCGAACCCCAGCGGTCTTTCTCCGCTTCCGGACCTCACTAAAAGTTATCACTAGTATAAGACGCCCCGACAGGCATTACCTGCTCTGCCTCATTCGTATTTGATAACATAGAATATTAACGGATACTTATGGGTCCATCCCCTAAGTTCCGATAGGATTCTTAACACTAGATCCCATAAATTAACAGTCGAGACAACGCCGTACGTGTCCCCTTAACAGGTGAATACAACTTTCAATAATTATATAAATTTCAATATTTGTTAGAAAATTAGTTTCTTAGTCTCATATGAAACCTCAATGAGTCTACTACAACTTTGTAGTTAAGAACCTCTAGTTTCGACCCAATTAAATCTGTCCAAAACTATTTATAAGACAGTAGGTTCAAAATCCGGAAATCGCAGCTCTTGCTACCTTTAAAAATCACAGAAAATCTCATATTTATTGGAAATTGGATTTTTTAGAAAATAAGTATGATATTAAGCTAGAATTTATGAAACTTCATTTCTAAACCAGTAATGTATTCAGATTTTATTAAAATACCAAACGACATCCGAAAATCATGAAATTTTGAAGAGATGTTGTACACACATACAAAAATATCAGTCTCATAATCCGTGTATTTAAATAGAAACGATTTTCTGAAATGAGATCAAATTCCAGACAGAATCATAATAATGTTTCTAAGATAATTATATCATGATCCCAACAATTAATTAACAGCAATTAACACCCATAATCAAACAACATTCATACACAATCTAAGCACAATTACTAAATTTATTAAATTATCTAGCATGCACACATTCTTCAATAAAAATAGAGTTGGTTAAAATTGTTACCCACTTTTTATCCTTTCTGGTTTTGATCAATTCTACGATCAATTTGAAGACGACAACAACACGAACACGATTTTTTACCAAAATGACCCACCTTTTGAAAGTATTTACCAAACTAACATACTTTCTAAAGTATTTACCAAAATGACCAACTCGCTAACTCAGTTAACGAACCTAGTGAAAACGGGGTCGCTAACTGAGTTAGCGAGTGTATACTTGGCTTTTTTTCTTCAGGTTTCACCATTTTGGAAAAAAACCCAAAGAAAAAAGCCAAGTATACACTCGCTATCTTAGTTAGCGACCCTGTTTTCACTAGGGTCGCTAACTGAGTTAGCGAGTGTCGATTGAGAATTTACTTAATACCACACCTGCTATCTCAGTTTCTTTTTCTCATATCTCTTTCCACACTCCGAACCCCTAGTGGCTCAAATCTCATCCTCGTTCTACCAGTATTCATGTGGTATTTGTTCATAACTCTTGCTTTTTAATTTTTGGTTAATTTTGATGTAGAGTTAGATTTAGAATTATGAGTTAATTTGAGATGTGTTCAACAATAAATTGAGTGTTTTGGTTATACGAATTATGTCTACATTGTATTAAGTGTGGATGATTTGTACTAAATTTATTTGTGTAATTAACCGAAAATAACCTATATTGTACTAAGTTAGTGTTATTCGTGTGTTTGTACTACACTTTGGAGAAAAAAGTAAAGCAAAATACCACACTTTCGAAAGTATTTACCAAAGCAACCCACTTGCTAACTCAGTTAGCGAACCTAGTGAAAACCGGGTCATTAACTGAGTTAGCGAGTGTATACATGAATTTTTTCTTCAGGTTTTTTTCCAAGTGGTGAAGCCTAAAGAAAAAAGGCAAGTATACACTCGCTATCTCAGTTAGCGACCATATTTTCACTAGGGTCGCTAACTGAGATAGCGAGTGTCGATTGAGATTCACTTAATACCATACTCGCTATCTCAGTTTCTTCTTCCCCTATCTCTCTCCACACTCCTACTACCACTCCGAAACCCTAGTGGCCCAAATCCCATTCTCGTTCTACCCAGTATTCGTGTGAAAATTTGTTCATAACTCTTGCTATTTGATTTTTGGTTAATTTTGATATAGAGTTAGATTTAGAATTATGAGTTAATTTAAGATGTGTTCAACAATAAATTGCGTGTTTTGGTTATATGAATTATGTGTACATTGTACTAAGTGTGGATGAGTTGTACTAAATTTATTTGTGTAATTAACCAAAAATAACCTATATTGTACTAAGTTAGTGTTATTCGTGTGTTATTCAAGTGTATGGTTGTATAAAAAAAGGAATAAAAATACAAAGTTTAGACTCGCTATCTCAGATAGCGAGTGTATGGTTGTATAGAAAAGGAATAAAAATATAAAGTTTAGACTCGCTATCTCAGTTAGCGAGTGTGTTTGTACCACACTCGCTAACTGAGATAGTGAGTCTAAACCAAAATATATTTTTCTTCAAGCCAATACACTCGCTATCTCAGTTAGCGAGTGTGGTACAAACACACTCGCTAACTGAGATAACGAGTCTAAACCCAATGATTTTTTTTTTTTTAAATTCAAGTCAATACATTCGCTATTTCAGTTAGCGAGTGTGGTACAAACACACTCCCTAACTGTGATAGCGAGGCCAAACTTAGTATTTTTTCTTTCTTTTTCTCCAAAGTGTGGTAAACACACGAATAACACTAACTTAGTACAATATAGGTTATTTTAGGTGAATTATACAAATAAATTTAGTACAAATCATCCACACTTAGTACAATATAGGCATAATTCGTATAACCAAAATACTCAATTTATTATTGAACACATCTCAAATCAACTCACAATTCTAAATCTAACCCTACATCAAAATTAACCAAAAATCAAATAGCAAGAGTTATGAACAAATACCACACGAATACTGGGTAGAACAAGGATGAGATTTGGGCCACTAGGGTTTCGAAGTGGTAGTAGGAGTGTGGAGAGAGATAGGGGAAGAAGAAACTGAGATAGCGAGTGTGGTATTAAGTGAATCCCAATTGACACTTGCTATTTCAGTTAGATAGCGAGTATATACTTGGTTTTTTTCTTCAGGCATCACCACTTGGGAAAAAACCTGAAGAAAAAATTCATGTATACACTCACTAACTCAGTTAGCGACCCGGTTTTCACTAGGGTCGCTAACTGAGTTAGCTAGTGGGTTGCTTTGGTAAATACTTTCGAAAGTGGGTCAGTTTGGTAAATACTTTCAAAAGTGGGTCATTTTGGTAAAAAATTCAGTTGGTGCTCGATGGAGATTTTGACGAAGGCGGAGCTCGGAGAGGTGGTGAGGAACTGTTTTGGCAATGGCGATGGTGGAGGAGATGAGCAGGGCGGCAAGGAGGAGAGGAGCTTCAAGGTGACGGTAATGGTGATCGAGGAGTTACTTCGGAGGTGGAGATGAGTACGGCGACGGGGAGGTGCTTCGGCAAAGCTTCGGAGTTTCGGTGAGAAGATGAAGGTGGTGGCAGTGGGGTGAGGTGTAGCTTGAGGTTGGTTGACGACGAAGGCGACAAAGGTAGTGTTGGTCGAAGCTCGGAGGTAGAGATGAACTCGAAGGCGACGGTAATGGCGAAAGCAGTGGAGCTTCGACGATGGCAACGACAAGGCGAGGAGTGAGAAGCAGGCGATCGGTGGTTATCGGAGATGGCGACAAAGCTCGGTGTTGGCCAGGGAGCTTCGGAATTTCGAAGGTGGTCGGGAGTTGGCAATGGCGAGAGGAGCACGGTGTGACGGTGAGGAGGGGGAAGCAGTTGGCGAGGCGTCAAGGTTGGAGCCGCGAGGGGAAAGTGATGGAGATGGCAGCAGCACTGGTGGTTGTGGTGGTGCTGAGCTTGGGGTGTTTCGGTGATCGAGGGGGCTTGGTGGTTGAATGCGGTGGAGGCTGAAGGTGAGACGATGGCAGTGTTGGGTTGGCTGGTGGCCAAAGTGGATGACGATGGCGATGTTGGGTTGGCTGGTGGTGAGAGTGGAGGCATTGGGTTTTGCCTTCGGTGAAGAAACGAAAAGGGAGGAGAAGGAAAGTGGGGGTGGAGAACTGTGTGTGTGTGTGTCTATATATATATATATGGGCTATCTTCCGTTGCAAATGTAGATGTCGTGCAAACGCGTGCACACCACTTAATCCGTCATTGGGGATGATGGGTTAAGGCAGAACACATAACCCGTCATTGGGGATGACGGGTTATGTGTTCTGCCTTAACCTGTCATCCCCAATGACGGGTTAAGTGGTGTGCACGTTTGCAAACGCTACAGTAGCGTTTGCAACGGAAGAAGGCTCGATATATATATATATATATATATATATATATATATATATATATATATATATATATATAAACACAAATGTCGTGCAAACGCGTGCACACCACTTAACCCATCATTGGGGATGACGGGTTAAGTGGTGTGCACGTTTGCAAACGCTACAGTAGCGTTTGCAACGGAAGAAGGCTATATATATATATATATATATGTATATATATATAGGGAAGCCTTCCGTTGTGCACCACACATAACCCGTCATCCCCAATGACAGGTTATGTGTTTTGTCTTAACCAGTCATTGGGGATGACGGGTTAAGTGGTGTGCACGTTTGCAAACGCTACAGTAGCGTTTGCAACGAAAGAAGGCTCTAAATATATATATGTATATATATAGGGAAGTCTTCCGTTGTGCACCACCTATGGTGCACACGGCGTGTGCACTCGGCCTTCCCGCCTTCGTATCGACGGTCCGAACCATTCACATTGATCTACACATCTAAATTAGTCTAAATATATAAAATCAAATCATTTGAAATTCATTTGCCCATCCATTGAAGTGTTACAAAATTGTATGACTAAAAATTATTATTTTTATAGTCACATGATGGATGGGCAAATGAATTTCAAATAATTGAATTTTACATATTTAGACTAATTTAGATGTGTAGATCAATGTGAACGGTTCGGATTATCGATACGAAGGCAGGAAAGTCGAGTGCACACAAGTGCACACGGAGGGGTGGTGCACAATGAAAGATTTTCCTATATATATTATATAATAATATATAAGAGAGAGAGTCTGAGTTAGAGAGTGAGGGGTGAGTATGTATTTATAGGGGTGTGAGGGTACTGCATGAGTGCATGTGGGATTTAGCCATAGGGAGGGAGAAAAGATAGGAAAAAGACGACGGGGGATGATGGTAGGAGGAGGTGGAGGAAGTAGAGTAGTGGACTTTTAGGGGTATAGGAGGAGGTGGGTGTTGTGGAGTGGGAATGAGGAGAAGGTTGAGGTAAGAGCATAGTAAAATAATAGGGAGTAGGTTAGGATCTTCGATGGAGGTGGAATTAAATGAGGTTGGGTTTACGGAGAGAATTAAGATTAGAGAATAGGATTGGGGATTAGGATTAAGGGACAACTTAGATTTAAGATAACTTACAACCTATAAATCAGATTGAGAAACCGCGAGATGTTCTGGATTCTAGACTCGATGGGATATGATTTTCATGTATAAAGTTTCACAATTTCAAAGAAGAGAACTAGGTCGAATTCTCAATGCAAGGTCAAGAAATTTAGAGATAGCAAAGTTGAATATTCAATAATACGATAAATCAACAGTCTTATACTGAATCAAAAACACGGCATGATAAGAAGATTGAATCAATTAAATAATAAAATTTTGAATGGATCAGAAAATATTTGAATTGGGTTCAAAGGAAAGATAAAAAATGAATTTAAAAGATCGGAAAGATATTTAGAAAAATAGAAATACAAAATACGAAAAATGTAATATTACGGATATTATCCGTAACGGTACAAAATACTTGTGTACAACCTGTGGTGGGGAAAAATTGCCATAGCTCAAATTTGCGGGGGGTTACATCGTGTTTTAATCATCAATGGCCAAATGCATACCCAGTCACCTACTAGCATAAACTTTCTATAAACACATTAGTAATAACCCCCACTTAATATATTTTAAAATCATTTTTATGACTTCAAGCTAATAAACCAAACTTATCTCCATCTCAGTACCAAACAACATCAACAAATAAACCAAAATCTACTTTCTAGAATTACCAACAATAAGAACAAAAACATAAATTAGCAACTTCATTTAGAAAACAACCTAAGCTAGTCATTTTCCCTCAAGCAATCGAAAATCAACTATCACTATCATTCTCAAATTCACATCCATCCAAAGCTAATCAAGAGACTCACATATCATTCAACACCGCGATGCTTAACCCCGTCAACAATGCAGCCACAATTGCCATCAGCTTCCGAAAAAATCAAATCACTCCAATCCCCAAAAACAATGTAGCCACGGTCGCCGGCTTCTTCCTTGGTGAGGTGGTCGGCTTGGGAAGAGAAGGGGCGGAGGAGGATTGATGGGGATTTTAGGGTTAGGGGTAGTATTTGGGGATTTAGGGGGGATTTTGTGTAACGCCCCAAATTTTTTTTTTGACTCCAAACTCAATTCTTTCAATTTCTATATCACTTTAATCATAAACTAAGAAAGTTATATTTCAAGAAAAATTTTGGCAGAGTCTCCCCTGTAAATTTTGCCCCGAAACACAAAAAGCTTACGGAATTCTGCTCAAAATTCCGTAGCTCACAATCCACATAATATTTTCATGGGTTCCCCAGGCCAAAATGAGCAGATACACGCAGGCAATATAATATAATGCTCTGGGGGCCAAACTCATAACGGATTATCAATTATCAATTAAAAATGATAAATCTCTTTGAAAAACCAGGCAAAATTTTAGAAAAAGCTTTGTAAAACCTACCACTGAGCCCGGTACACCACAACAAGATGGGTACGGGTCACAACCATCACATACTACTCCATACTATACTCACCATCATCCTTTACATACTTATACATCCATAATACAATTTAAACCACAAAATTTACTATTTACATAACTAAATTTATACATAAAACTTTAAAATAAGTATAAAAGAACTATTTAACTAACTTCCATGCCTCACCTAGACACCCTGCCGAGTACCTGCAATAGTAGGGGATCTAGGGTAGTCCTAGGACTCCCCTACCCCCCCAAATACTAAGGGGTTAGCCATTTCTGGTGTGAGTATAATCAATTATAACTTAACATATAATGAATGATATAAATAAAAGCAGAACTTTTAAAATACCAACATGGTAGTCAATTAAATGTTTACACAATGGAGTGCCCGAGAATAACAGTATATTTGAAATTATGATGTAACCATATCAGCAAGTAGCCCAAATCTCAAACTCCACTTTTTAACTATTAACAATCACTTAGTTCAACATAATAACCATCCCACTTTTTAGTCACCCCCACATTCCCAATATATATATATAAATACACACCCATTGCTAACTTTCATGTCCGAATATGCATTACTTCATTCCATTATAAATAATCATCATCACATCAAGCGAATGCAGCTCTATTACAAAATTCTTACTCCAAAACAGATCTTTATGTATATGCATAACTAAATAAAGTATATCACCATACTTTCCGTTAAAAGCCAAAACACAATTTCACTTCATCACATAGTTAAAAGCCCAAAACACAATTTCACCTCATAACATAACTTATTTTCTTCACTAGATATATGTACACATTCCATTCCATCACCAAAAAGGCAAAAACAATTCATTACTTATACCTCATTCTTATTTCATCACACACTACAACAATTATCTCAATAACCTACCAACTCACCCTGGAAATTGTGCCTCGGCGGGTAGTTCCCACTATTTCCACCGAAATAGCAGGCGAGTAGTTCCTAGACACAATTCCAAGGCATACCAACATGGGTAGTGTCATGCTTTTACTTAAATCTCCATTCACAAGCCATAATACCGCTTACTTTAACTTTTTATTCTCATACTATATCTCACCTTACCTTCATAACTCATTCTCTTTGTTTCTAATATTCATTCACATACATACTCCATATATATTTACTCATCTCCTTACTTTACTTTCTCACTCTCCTCTATTCATATTCATTCATTTGCCAATATCGCATCATAAGTATAGCCATATGCCAATATATACCCACACACACCTATATATATATCTCCCCCATAGTATATTCATATCTTCCATAATATAAATAGCCTCCGTAAGATATCATATCATCAGTATCTTTACATATACATATATTCTTTCAATACACATATACACCTTTATATTTTCTCCTTTTCAGTGCCCACACAACTGACCTCCTCGTACAACACAGGGATCTCTGTGCCTCCCATCCCGTACATTTCAATCCCGCTAACCCACCACATCACCCAGATCTAGGTGTCCTAAGCATCTACCATTTGTGGGCCGGATTGAAAGTACAGTTGCGCGCTTGTCCAACCAAGACTAAAGCCAAAAGGCTAGTCAAAAGTAAAATATAACACGCAGATCGATGCTCACACAGAGTCTTACACGTCCGAGGCTACGTCTTCCTCCTGGCCCTATACCAGCGAGGGAAACTCCTGATCCCCAAATATAATTTGGAGCAATATATAACTCCTGATCCCCAAATATAAAATTTGGGGCAATATAAATATAACACCTGTTCCCGGGTGTATCCCGGGCCTGTGGGGTCTAGCCTAAACCCCGGGAGATTATGCGGCACTGCAATATTAATTAACCTTTATATACATATACATATCTCCTTTATTATATACTCCTTCACAATATAACTCCTGTTCCCCAAATATAAAATTTGGGGCAATATTAATATATATATAACTTCTGTTCCCCAAATATAATTTGGGGCAATATATAACTCCTTTAATATAACACCTTTATAAAATAACTCCTTGAGTAGAACTCTTTTATAATATAACTCCGTATATCTCCTTTATTATATACTCCTATATAACAACTCCTTTATAAAATATCTCCATATATATTCATTTATAATTTCATTTATAATATATCTCCTTTATAATAAAACTCCATATACATATATCTCCCCTTTATAATATAACTCCACGTATAACTATATCTCCTGTATAACATAACTCCTTTATAATATATCACTGTATATCTCCTTTACAGTATAGCTCCTTTATAACATAACTCATTTACAATATAACTCCTTTATACTCTAATTTCACCGATATAACATAACAGAAAAGCATATAAACTCCATGAAATTCATAAACAGACACAAGCCATTAATCTCGCTGATATCATATAAAATTTTCATTTTCCACCCACACGTCACACACACACATCATATCCATTTCACATCACAATATCACATAAAATTTTCAATTTATCACCCACATATCACACCTACACCATATCATCGTTTCATCATGTTATCACAGCACATTGTCATATCAAACATATCTACACACCATGCTTCTCATCTTTTCACATCAGTCATAAGATCACACATCACACATACAAATACATTCACATACACATATTCAATCATTACAACCCCGAAGCATATAGATATTTATCTACAAGCATCCACACATTTCCATACATATATATATACTAATTTCTTACATCTCATAATTTACTCCGTATCATACATACGAATTTTTCTACATTCAATATACTTTACCTTTACCCGCAACAAACAACATTTTAACACTATCATAGCACATTATGCACATAAAATAAAAGATCATACTCACATAATAGCCCATGAAGACTCGAAGCACCACATCGCCATCCCGCATCCAAAGTCGCTTACGTCCCCTATTATCAAAATTTCAAAGCAATCAAAGCTCAAAATCCAAACCAGTCACGAGAAAACAATAATACTAAATATCTTAATATCACACAGACGTTTTATTGAACGTCGGGGATACACGTTCGATGCACGTAATAATCTAATGTCTATGGAATTTTTTTTTATCCCCCAAACAATTACTAGAACCACTCCCAAATTATTCTAATGGCCCAACTATGCTTTCCACTATCATATGAGAACTAATTCTTGCATATATAATTCTCTTTTACAAATTCAAAATCCTAATTTACTAGCAACTTACAAATCCTCTAACAATTTACTAATTTCTCACATCTACTATTTCCAACATCTCCCAATCTTCCTACCATAATATTCCTACTCAATAGAAATTAACCCAACTCAATTTTATACACTAAAATAGGTTAGGGTTTACCTTTCCGAAGCTCTCTCAAAAAATCGATGCTACCACGTTGTAGAGAACCCTTCAATTAGTCATTCCCTCAAATTAATTGAAAAACTATGGAGTATATAGGTGGATTGGGCGAAGAGAGAGAGAGGCCGAATGGGTTCGGTGGGGGTTTGCTTCCGATCGGGATGGGGACCAGGAAGGAAAGAAAGAAGAAATGAAGAAGGGAATGGGATGGGGAAGGGGTTTTTTTGGAAAATATTTAATAATATAAATATATATATTATAAAGAAGTATTTACAAATAAGCCCCCAAATCTCCAAAATATTTTAAATAAATTCTCAACTCTACTTTTAACAATACAAAATATTTTAAAACATCATCCTCCAAAATCATAAAATAAAATAAACATAATTTTCCATATAAAACTCGACTCATAGTTCAATATACCCATCTACACCAATCCAACAAATATTCATACCAATATTAATATTTAAATAAAATATCCCAAAAACAATTTTCAGCACCCCAAATACATAAAAACAGATATTTTCGGTATTTTACAAATTCGAGGTGTTACATTTTGAGAGCGTGAGATGGAGATGGGTAGCGGCAGTGGTGAATTGTGGCAGTGGTGACAGTGGCGCTGAAGGAGCTTCCGGGCTAGAGTTTCTAAGAGAGAGAAGGAAGAGAAGGAGAGAGGGAGAGAGAGAGGCAACGTAGAGAGAAGGAGAGAAGGGGTTTTGATATTTTTTGGAGAGGGATATTGTTGTAATTGCACATGCCTCTTAATGGGTTTAAACCCGTTAAATGACATATTCCTGGAATATTTTACTAACTTAACTGAGGAATAAATGGCGGGAGCTTTATGTCCAAATGATAAAAGTTTGGGTGTTATTGGGATATTATTTATCACTTTAGGTGTGTGTAGGTAATTTATACTAACTTTAGGTGTCAGTAGGTCATTCACCCTAGAAAAAAATGATTCTTCGAATATTATTGTATTCATTTTCGATAAAAAAGAGAGAAAGTTGGAGTGGGGGAAATGTACCATATAGGTGGTATGCACTCTAGGCGAAGCCGAGTTCGAACCGCTAGATGGTGCGGGAGCACATATTTCAAAGCATGTTCAAACTTTTTAAATAAACCCGCGAATAAGCAAAGCCATATATGCAACATATCGAATATTTTTTGGGTTTTGAAAAGCGTTCGCTTATGGTTTGTTTCTTATACTTGTATAGTCATATTCTAAAATCAAATTCATCCAAGGAAAAATGTGTGTACGTGTTATACATATGTGTGTTCTTTCTCATTTTTTCGGTTGTCGACAATTGATGTAAGGTTTCATATATCTTAGTCAGGGCTAGCCCTAAGTTTCCGGAAGTCTGAGGTGAACACCTGAAATGGGGCCTCCCATACATTTAAAAAATAAAAAGAAACATGTATACAAAAATTTACACATAGTTCAAAGCAAATATGCAAAATATATATCATCGAATAATTGAGAAGAAAGAGCCAAAAAGAGTTTGTTTTAAATGTGGGTTTCGAGTTTCGGGTTGTGGGTAAGGGTTTTGAGTTTGAATTTGAATGTGAGTTTCGGGTTTGAGTTGCTATTGATTTAAATGTAGATTGGTTTTTAAATCACCCAAATTTAAAGCCTCAAATTAGGGGGTGTAAAATGAACAGGACGGTCCGTCATCCGTCTGAGTCCGGCTCGAAAAATGATTCGACCATGGACCGTCCGAATTGTTATATGAACCGAACATGAACAAATTATTAGGTCTGATGTTTTACCGAGCTCGAGCCGGACATAAATCCGTCCGAGTATTATTGTGCTCCGATGCTTTTCTGAACCGAGTCCGGATTATAAAAATTTTGTCCGATCTGGACCGAGCCAGACATAAGCCCGTCCGAGCAAATTTTTGGTCCGAGCTTGAACATATGACAGTCCGGTCCCATCCGGTCTAATTTACAGCCCTACCTCAAATTCAATTAATCCAAACCCAAATAATTTAAACAAAATTCTAAAGACCCAAATATTTTATTTTGGGGACCTCTAATAACAATTTTTTTTTTATTACAAGGAGAGTACAAATTTGGGGACCTCTAAAATTGCAAACTATCTGGCGGTCTGAGATGGCCGCCTCACCGGCCCCAAGGGTGGGGCCGGCCCTGATCTTAGTGTAGCCAGTGCCGTCTCTATGGCCTCCCCTAACTTTTTGTTTTGTATCTTATGATTAGAATTATCTTAATGTTTAGAAATGCTTTATATATATATATATATATATATATATATATATATATATATATATATATATACATACATACCCCCAGTTTTTTTTGCAAAAAAAGATACTAGTTTGCAACATATTATCACTGAAGGCCAGATTCCAGCATGGGCAGATCTAGGCCCAAGCAGCACAAACAACTGCATTAGGTCTTCAATTTTATAGGGCTCCGTATTTTTTAAGAATTTACAATGTTAAAAAGTAAAATGTAAGATTTTTTGATATAATTACATTGTGTTGATAGTTGACTTATTAGCTCAGTTGGTTAGAGTGTTGTGCTAATAATGTGAAGGTTGCAAGTTCAAAACTTGTATGAGCCAATTAATTTTTCAATCAACTTTTTTTAAAACTAATTATTTTTTACATAGCTATACAGATGTCATTTTACCATTTTATGAATTTAATATTATTTTTCACTTAGCCTATCTATGTCACTCAATGATATTTTTTCAATGTTCTATTGTATATAATATTTACCTATTTATGATAAATTTCTAATCAAATCTTCAAGTGCATATGGTTATTCTACATTTTAAGCTTCCAACTAGTATTCTCATATACATATATTCATCATCATTTAATTCTGATCGTGTTCTCTAATATATTATATTTACCTCTTTGAGATAACATATTTCGTTGTCGTTGTTAGAGTTTGTCTGACTTTTGGCCACGAGACATTTCATATAAAAAATGCACGTTATCAATTAATTTTTTTTAGAAGCATATGTATAAATTTGTTTTCATTTAAATAGTTTGTTATTCAATGCTCCAAGTTTGTTGCATTTAAATAATTGTCATTATTATTTTGTTAATTTGCACAAGGCCCAATTTGAAAATTTACTTAGGCCCCCCTGAAACTCAGATACACCCAGTGAGATTTGAGTGGGTACTTTTGTGAGGAAGATGACAAAAGAACTACTAGACCTTAAAGATTTGAGATACGAGAAGATAAGGGTTGCTCTTCGTAGGTAATTAATCAGCACACGTGTCAAATCATTATTTAATTTTGATCGTGTTCTCTAATATATTATATTTACCTCTTTGAGATAACATATTTCGTTGTCGTTGTTAGAGTTTGTCCGACTTTTGGCCACGAGACATTTCATATAAAAAATGCACGTTATCAATTATTTTTTTTAGAAGCATATATATAAATTTGTTTTCATTTAAATAGTTTGTTATTCAATGCTCCAAGTTTGTTGCATTTAAATAATTGTCATTATTATTTTGTTAATTTGCACAAGGCCCAATTTGAAAATTTACTTAGGCCCCCCTGAAACTCAGATACACCCCTGGATTCCAGTGAGATTTGAGTGGGTACTTTTGTGAGGAAGATGACAAAAGCACTACTAGACCTTAAAGATTTGAGATACGAGAAGATAAGGGTTGCTCTTCATAGGTAATTAATCAGCACACGTGTCAACCCCAATTATTTGACGAAACACCTAGAAAAGCGTTGATCTTGTATGTGGTTTTCAGGAGGGGGCAAAAAACAAAATACCCCAATCTTTAGGCTTAATATAATATGTCCATATAACGTTTGAAAAAATACATTTAACACATTTTTTCGTTAACTTAATCTTATCCCTTAAGTTAGAATTATTGAATTACCTTTTTTATTCTTACCCTTTCATAATCAAATCTTTTCTTCTTTTTAAATTTTTTTTCTTCATTCTTATCAGTTAATTCATCAGAAAATTTGGTATTCGTGGTAAATTCTTATCAGTTAATTCATCAAGTATAGTTGCAAAAATTCCACTCTGACGGCCTGAGTTTCTGCTAAAGGTGAGTGAGGTTTTTTTACAATAATGAGAAAGATGCATGATGTTTTCTGAACCAACTTGCAACAATGAATGAGGTTATCTAATACATGTAGAAAAGTTAGATGTGGTTTTTTGAAAATATATTTCATGGAGATTTTTTGCAATCATACTTGATTGTGGTTTTCTGTACAAAAGAAAGTTTAGTGAGGTTTTTTGCATAAATGGGATAGTTCACGGTTTTTTTTTCTTCCAAATATAGTCTATTTGTTATGCTTCGCCGGAAACCCATTTATATATATTGCTTCCATCATACATTTCACGAGTCTCTTTTTTCACCTTTCATTTTTCATATTGTGAATTGATAATAATTAATATGTTCACGACCATAAACGAGTCTCTTGTGAAGATAAATATATGTTGTGTAAGAATGGTTTGTTCCATTTGGCAGATCGGCGTAATCTTGGAATTGTGTGGACATCCGTGGAGAAGGAGCGCCTTTGCCTTTGGAAAACTCGTGTATTATCTAAACCCAACACTTCGGGTATGAAAATTATTTATTCTCAAAGTATATCTCGTTATGTGGGTTGCAGTTTTTTTTTTCTTCTCTTTACAAAACATCTACAGCCAATTCCTACAATATAAGCTTGCATCATGTGCAAATGATGTTGCATTACAGTGTAAAATAACAACATGACAAGAAGTTTGAGATTTAATTTCTGTTTATATCAGTACCTATCTTCAAATAGTAGAAAAGAAATAAGAAACAGTTTACATTTTGCGCAGAGTTGCAATGTTGAATTAATTTTTTTTATAAGACACTTTTAGAAAATATTTGCAGAAAAAGGACATTTACCTAAGTATTTGCGTTCATGGACTCAACAACTAAACTCGCCGTTCCCAACGGCCAGTTTAGTTGTTTTAATCTCGCCGTTGGGGAACGGCGTGTTTAGTGCTAATTTTTCGTTCAAAACATTCAAAGAAAACTCATTCTTCTCAATGGCAATGACATATATATTAGACTCGCTGTTGGGAACATCGAGTTTCGTTCAAAATTTTTAAAGAAGACTCGCTGTTCCCAACGACGAAGACATTTATACTAGACTCGCTGTTGGTAACGGTAAGGATATAGGAACTTTTACAGTGAGTGAAACCTTCTATTGGACTTAGTGAATTTTTGAAATAAACTTCATAGAATTTATTTTGAACTAAACTCGTTATTCCCAACAGCGAGTCTAGTGTAAATGTCCTCGCCGCTGGGAACAGCGAGTCTTCTTTAAAAATTTTGAACTAAAAATTAGCACTAAACATGCTGTTTCCCAACGGCAAGGATGAAACAACTAAACTCGCCGTTGGAAACAGCGAGTTTAGTTGTTGAGTCAATAAGTGCAAATACTTAGGCAACTGTACTCTTTTTGCAAATATTTTTCAAAGTGTCTTATATAAAAAAATTGGTTCTGCAATGTTATCATCTATAATATATCTCTACTATTTTAATGGGAGAGTTGGGGTTGTAAACAAACAAATCCTAATTTTGTAACTGAGCAAACCCATACAATATATGTGCAAACTACATTCCCTAAACATCCCCGTGTCATGCACGTCAAATCAAAATATACAAATTCATTTAATTTAATGACTAAACTTTTTTATAGACGTGCATCGCATGTGCATTATATTAGTAATATTATTTAATATTATAATGGGAGAGTTGGAGTTGTCATTTGTCAACATACAAGCCCATGCGTTGCACGTGCAACTCCAACTCTCCCATTAATTACAACAAAAACAAACAAATAAAAAAATCCACCTATTTAATACATACAACGCACGTGCAAAATAATTTTATAATATTTTTTAACACTAAATATACACATATCGGACAAACAACTTAAATTCTACTTATAAACATGTGCATTGCACATACAAATTGTAGCTTTTTCTTCAAAATATTTTTCTCAATTACATGCAATGCACGTTTAACTCAAAAACTAATTCATAGCACATAAATTGCACGTGAAAAATCTCCAGTTCTTATCAAAACGTGCGATTTTCGTAAAAAATACTAGTTTAACATAACGCCAAACAATTTTTTTTTTTTTTTTTTGGTAATACATGATGCTAAACAATTAAAAAGTAACATCACGCCTGTTATTTACTATTTTTTTCTATAAACATTTTTCACAGGCACTAGAAAGGATCTCATCCTAAATGGTTCTATCGTTGATCATCCAAATAACATATCCGATCTACACCATGAAAATGATCTACCACTTGAGGTAATTAACTAGAAAACTGCCATATGCATTATGCCCGTATATACTTTCCAGCATTTAGTCGAGGTTTTAAATTTGTTGGTCGATTCAGAAGCTCATGGGGGTGAAAGATGTATGGCAAATGATCAATGAAGTGAAGGGGATGCTAGCATCCATAGCCGATGGAGAAATTACCACATCTGCCTACGATACTGCGTGGGTAGCCCTAGTTCGCAACCTTGATGGGAACGACAAGCCTCAATTCCCATCAAGCCTTCAGTGGATCATCGATAACCAACTTGCCGATGGCTCTTGGGGCGACCACATTCTGTTCTCTGCTCACGACCGCATGATTAACACTCTTGCATGTGTTATTGCCCTCAAATCGTGGAGCCTTTGCCCCGAGAAATGCGACAGAGGTGTGGATAAACAATTACCTCAATTTTAAGTAGTAAAAGTACCCTTAATTGGTATGACTGCATATTCATATTGTTTTGAAATAATCTACTCTGTAACCATTTTTTTTTCGTACTACAGGACTTTCGTTTTTAAGGGAAAACATGTGGAGATTGGCGGAGGAGGAAGATGAATTGATGCCAATTGGATTTGAAGTCGCATTCCCATCGCTTATAGACATTGCGAAGTCCTTAGAGCTGCAGATTCCTTACGATGACCCGGCTTTGCAAGATATATATGCAAAAAGGGATTTAAAGCTGAAGAGGTTAGCACTGTCACATTACCCGATATCTGGATCTGGACCTGACCCAATCTATACGGGTCCGGTTCCGGGTCCGCTCAAAATAGAACCGACCCGGACCAGTTCAAAAATACCCCAAACATATAGAATTTGAATAATAGGGTTATATATATATATATATATATATATATATATATATATATATATATATATATATATATATATATATATATATAAAAAGTAATTGTTGAAGATAAATATGTGAATATAATATTAATTCATGTACTTAAGTGCAAAAATTGTTAGAATCGTAGGGTATCGGGTGCAAAAATACTAAAATGTAAATATTTATTCTCTACTACCGGACCCGACAGGTAATTTTTTTAAATTAGGACTAGGACCCGGACCCGGACCCGGTTCTTGCAATTCCGGCTCCGGATCCAATTTTTGGACCCGTGAGGTACCGGATCCGGATCCGGATCCGGATCCGGGTAGTGGAGGACCTGATACCAGCTCTAGAATAGGTATATACGTAGTATAATATTGAAAATTTCTTTCTTTTTTTTGTAATTTCTCATGATGCGGTATCGGGAAACTAGATTGAGTTACACGTGTACTGCACATGCTTTTTTAAGGATTCCGAAAGAAATGTTGCATCAAGTTCCTACAACCCTACTATTCAGCCTAGAAGGGATGCCAGGCTTGGACTGGAACAAGCTTCTGAAGCTCCAATGCATGGAAGGTTCCTTCCTCTTCTCTCCCTCTTCTACTGCCTTTGCGCTCGCCCAAACAGGCAACGACAAGTGTCTCCAATATCTTCAACGCATTGTCGATAAATTCAACGGAGGAGGTATTTCTCTAACCCTATTACATCATCGATCAACTGCAAAAGAAGTATATATCTCTCTCTGTTTTGCAAGAAAAGTAGACAGACTTATGACTGATATTTTATAGTGCCGAATGTTTATCCTGTGGATCTCTTTGAGCACATATGGATTGTTGATCGCTTGGAACGGCTTGGAATTTCTCGGTACTTTGAACCCGAAATTAAAGAATGTATGGATTATGTATACAGGTACTGAACTGATCCATAATTAATTAGCAATATATAGTAAGCTCAATTTAGTAGTTTTCTTATTAGTTATTACTCTGTGTTTGAATATTAGATACTGGACGGAGGATGGTATATGTTGGGCAAGGAATTCTAGGGTACACGACGTAGATGATACAGCAATGGGGTTCCGTATGCTTCGACTACATGGCTACAATGTCTCACCCGGTATGTATGTATGTATGTATAGAATATTGTACTAAGTGTGGGCTTTGAAAGTATTTCTGTTTTGTGTACTAGTATATATTTTGTTACAGTGATGAAATTAATTTGTCAAAAATCTACATTAAGGCGTGGCTCTGCAGATGTCTTCAGGAACTTTGAAACGGATAGCGAGTTCTTTTGCTACGTAGGGCAGACAAATCAGGCTATTACCGTAATATACAATCTAAATAAGGCTTCCCAAATAATGTTTCCGGGAGAAGAAATCTTAGATCGAGCCAATAAGTTCTCTTACAGGTTTCTTCGACAGAAACAAGCCTCTAATCAACTACTAGACAAATGGATCATTACAAAGGACTTGCCTGGGGAGGTATAAAAATTTCAAATTTGTAAAAAAATGCTGTTGCTTTACATAAAATTAAGCTTTTAAAAAAAATTAAAGAGAGAATTTGTAATTTGCAAAATTTGGATTTGAAAATATTTGAATAAAACAGGTGGAATATGCACTGGACTTCCCATTCTATGCGAGCCTACCCCGCATAGAAACCAGGTCCTTCGTTGACCAGTACGGAGGCGCTAACGATGTTTGGATCGGAAAAACACTTTACAGGTAAAAGTGCCATCTTCCTCTTTAATCCAACGGTTGAAATTTACCAAAGGGCATGTGTAACTCATCGGTGTCAATTACAGGATGCCACTTGTGAACAACGACTTGTATTTGAATCTGGCTAAGACCGACTTTAACCAGTGTCAAGCAATTCACCAGTTAGAATGGTTAGACCTCCAAAAGTGAGTGTAAAATCAAAGTTATTTATTTTACATTTAAGTCCTCTGTTTATATTTAAATTGTTTTATATTGCACTAGGTGGTATGAGGAGTGTAATTTAGGGATGTATGCGGTGAGCAAGAAGCACGTGTTGAAGGCGTACTTCTTAGCGTCCGCTTGTATTTTCGAGCCAGACCGTGCAACGGAACGGCTTGGTTGGGTTAAGACTGCAATTCTAGCCGAGGCTATTGCATCGCGCTTTAAAAATGAATCATATGGGGAAGAAGCTAGAAAAGAACTTATTTATGTGTTTCAAAACAATGGCATAAGGTAAGTCTGTCCAAATCTCAAAGTAACGATAACTAATTGGATTGTGTATCGGAATCTACTAAAACAACAACAACAAATTGTTAAGATAAAGAATAGTGCTTAATAATATAAATTGACTGAGACTAGACCTGAGGTGCAGGTCGAGGTTTGGAGAAGGGCTGGTGCGACCCATCCGTGAACTGATTGACCACCTAGGAGCATCGATTGCACGTCATCCGATGCAACCGTGCCAGGAGCAAAATTGCAATAGCTTGCATCAAGCCGTAAGCATCAACTCGGCTGCTCTCATATTGTTTCATGTCATTTAATTACCAGTCATCTATTTGTCTATAAAAGCCAACTTCCCCTCATTTTGAAGGAAAATACTCACCGTATACGACAGTTCTGCTGTTATCTCTACTAATTGTTAAATACTGCAGGGTTCAATGCACTTTTTACTCGTTTATTAGGATATGAATCTCAATGATAGATGATCAAAAAGTGCGTTGGACTCTCTTCTAAAAAGGAGTAGAGAATCTTGATCCCGAAGTTTAAACTTTAATTAATTGTTTGTTGCATTGCTCTTTTGATCGAAAAAGACTATATAAAATAAAATTTTGCAGTGGGTTGAATGGATGCTGAAATGGACAAGGGATGAAGATGAAACAGGGTTGTTATTAATAAGGACAATAGAATTTAGTAGAGGAGAATGTGACCCTATGGATCAACCCGACTCTGCTCGTTTGGCACAGCTCGCCTCTTCTGTTTGTTGCCTCCTTCAACATCACACACTTCGTTCCAAGGTAAGCAGCCTCTTTTATATATATATATATAATCCGAGATTTGGAACGATGTAGGAATATTTTGTAATCCCGTTAATTTTTCATTAATGAGATTGGTGACTGAGGTCACTTTTGTTTCAAAAAAAAAATATATAATCCGAAAACTTTGATTTATCTAGAGAGTGATGGATGTTTGGATCATGTTTTGGACTCATATTTCAATCCAAAAACTATAGTTTGAATCATAGAAAATGAAAACTTGCTAAATACTCCTTCAACTAACTGACATTTCATATGGAAATTAACAGGGCAACATAAATGGCGAGGAAATCCTATTCGACGGAACAGTGGAATCAAAGATGCACGAACTAATGCGAGGGACTCTCCAAAGCTCAGATGGAGTTACCATTAGCAAACAAACCAAGCAAACATTCATGTTAGTTGCAAAGAGCTTCTATTATGCAGCTTATTGTCCTTCTTCAACTCTTAACAGTCATATCTCAAAGGTGCTCTTTCAGAGAGTTGAATAATTCTTGATCCTAAAAATTATATATTTCTAGATATATTTGTGAAATATGTTTATAGATTAGGTTGGTTATACCGTTATAGTTTCCAAAGAAGAAATATATTGTAATTCAGTAAATTGTAGTCGGCTCGAACTTGAAGGAAATAGTGGAAATTTGTTTTCCTGCATTTGATTACAAATATCATATGTTCAAAAGTCGAAAGATACGAAAAGAGATAAACTTACTGTAAGTAAGATATTGTTCTAGAAATGTAGAGAAACTCCGATAGTGCTTAGCACTAGCCCAAGACCGTAATACCCGAGAAACCCGAGTGAAACCAAGAGAAGAAACCCTCTAAGTATGAAGAATGATATGGAAGAATACTTAGAAAATACTTGAAAGATTTTTAGAGAGAATTAGAGAACTTATGAAGAACACTCTTTCTTTAACTTGCTTTTTATTTATTTGTTCAACTTGTTTACAAATGAGAGAGGAAGGAGCTATTTATAGGCTCTAAGATTACAAAATATCTTTCTAGAACTCTCTACCATAATATCTAGATTTTATGTCTTACAATTCCTAGATAATTATTTTATAGAATTTTCTAGAACATATAGAGGAGGTGATAATATTTTATGATGTTTCTAGAGAATCTCTAGAACTTGGACTTAATTTTGGGTTTGGATTATGAACCCATAATTAAGCTTAACTCAAAATCAAGTTTAATTTCAATACTCCCCCTTAAACTTGATTTTGTCAACCATACCGAGCTTCGAGCGAAGTAACTCGAATTTACCTTTTGGTAATGACTTTGTGAAGATATCTGCAACATTGTCATCGCTTCGAACTTCCAAAGCTTCAATTGTTCCATCAAGCACCTTCTCCCTTATGAAGTGATGCTCTAACTCGATATGTTTCGTCCTTGCATGAAACACCAGATTATTAGCCAACTTGATAGCACTTTGATTATCTCCATAAATTGCAACCGACTTATTGATTGGCTCGAACAAATCTTCAAGGAGTCTTCGAAGCCATGTACACTCTTGAGCTGCGAGTGTTGAAGCTTTATACTCTGCTTCAGTGGTAGACAATGACACCGTTCCTTGTTTCTTGCTACACCACGACACGCTTGTGTCTCCACATAAAAACACATAACCTGATATTGATTTTCGATCATCTAGATCTCCACCAAAGTCAGCATCGGTGAAACCATAAAGAGAAACCTTGGCATTGTACTTGTACACCAAACCCATGCCAAGAGTTGTCTTCACATACTTCAAGATCTTCTTTGCTGCTTCTAAATGTGGTTTCCTTGGTTCTTGCATAAAACGGCTTATGAAACCTACCGCGAAGGCAATGTCAGGTCTTGTAATGGTTAAATATAGAAGACTTCCCACAAGAGAGCGATAAGGTCGAGGATCAGGTAGCAAGGACCCTTCATCGCGCTTAAGCCTTATGTTCACATCCATCGGAGTAGTATGTGTCTTTCCTTCGTGTACCCTGAACTTCTCAACAATCCTTCTTGCATAGCTTTGTTGACCGATGAAGATTCCATCCTTTACCCTTTCAACCTCCAAACCAAGAAAGTTATTCAACTCACCTAACTTCTTCATCTCAAACCTCACCGACATATCCTCTTGTAGACGAGCAATTTCAGCATTATCGTTCCCGGTGATTATCATATCATCCACATAAAGAAGAACTACCACGTGGACTCCTCCATTCTTCTTGAAGAATAGACTTGGATCCGAATTTGATGGTACATAACCGCAAAACTGAAGGAATTGAGCAAGTTTTTCATACCATGCTCGAGGAGCTTGTTTTAACCCGTACAAGGCCTTCTTAAGCTTACACACATAATCAGGATGCTCTCGTGATTTGAAACCAAGTGGTTGCTCCATGAAGATACTCTTATCAAGCTCACCGTATAGAAACGCATTCTTCACATCTAGTTGCCATAACTTCCAACCAAAGCTTGCGGCTAAAGATAGAAGTAAACGTACCGTAGTCATCTTAGCCACAGGACTGAAAGTCTCATCATAATCTTCTCCATACTTCTGAGAGAACCCCCGAGCAACCAACCTTGCTTTAAATCTATCAATGCTTCCATCCGCTTTCCGCTTAATTCGATACACCCATTTACATGAAACGGGTTGAACATCCTTGGTTTTCGGAACCAAATCCCAAGTTTCATTCTTTATAAGGGCATTCATCTCCTCTTCCATTGCGGTCTCCCACTCTTGAACACCTTTAGCTTCATCATAAGATGATGGCTCTTCTTCATCTAACATGAGTAAGTAGTGACAAACCTTTCATCTCTGAACCGGGCAGGCTTAACAATGTTCCTTTTAGGCCTTTGATTAGCCATGGAACCATGATCTTCATCATCATCTTCCTCTTGATTAGTTCTCCCCCTTTCACCTTGCGTCTCTTTTTCAAGACTTCCGCTCTCACTTGGCATTTGAGGAACTGGTTCATCAACCTTGAAGGAATCTCCACCTTCTTGTTCGACCAAGACTTGAGGTTGTCCATAATATGAGGAAACTTCGTCAAAGACAACATCACGAGACACGACGTACCTATGTGTCTCAGGATCCATGCACCTCCACCCTTTTCTTTGTTCATCATAACCGACAAATATGCATTTCTTCGCCTTTGCCTCCAACTTTGTTCTCTGAGAGTCGAACACATGGACGTAGCAGATTGATCCAAATATCCTGAGATGTTTCACCGTTGGCTTCTTCCCATGAATCATCTCATAAGGAGACTTTATGTTATTCGGACTTAGTGACATTCGATTGATGACATATGCTGCACATCTCATGCCTTCCGCCCATAAGGCTTTAGGCAAATTCTTGTCATGTAGCCAGCTTCTACACGTTTCGCTTAGATGTCGGATCTTCCTTTCTACTACTCCATTTTGTTGAGGTGTATATGGGCATGTAAATTCCCTCTTGATACCATGCTCTTGACAAAAAGAGAGGATCTCCTTTGACATAAACTCTCCTCCATTGTCCGTCCTTAGGGTCTTGATCTTCCGACATAACTCGCCTTCCACGGTAACCTTGAATTCTTGAAATCTTGAAAATACTTCTGATTTTTCCTTCACAAAGTATACCCAGGTGTACCGTGAGAAATCATCAACGAACAACAACATGTAACGAAACCCAGAATAGGAGGGTGTTCTTGTTGGACCCATCAAATCGCTATGGATCCTCTCCAACGGAGCGTTGCATCGTGAAGTGGAGTTGTCAAATGGAAGCCTATGTGATTTTTCATATTGACAACCTTCACAAAGTTTTCCTTCATCTTGAATCTTCAACCTTGGGAGCCCATTAACCAAATCCTTATTTACCATAACTTTGAGCTTAGTCATATTTATATGACCAAGTCTAGCATGCCATATAAAGACATTATCATTGGTGCTCATCTTCTCAACATATGAGTTGGAGGCCGATAAAACATATAGATCTTTAACTCGTGCTCCGGTGTGAACCACATCCGCCTTTAACTCTTTAATATTCTTTAAAAATTTGACGTCACTTGGGCCAAATAAAACGTAGTTACCTGAGTCCACCGCATTTACCACAGAGAGAAGATTCTTCCTTACTCCAGGAACATGATATACATTCTTGAGAGTTATTGGGCTTCCACCATCTCCTTTAATGACAACAGTCCCTTCCTTCTCAATGCGGTGGATTGAATTATCCACGGTAATGATGGCTTCTTTCCCGTCATGACACTGAAGACTAGAAAATAACTTCTCGTCTCCGGTAATATGATGGCTACAACCAGAATCCAGAATCCAATCATTTCCAAGATTTTTAGTTGTGGATGTACCTAAAGATGCAGCCTCCACCGTGAAACATTTTCCCCATGCTTCGTCTTCAGTGTGACCCTTTGATTCCGCCATATTTGTTTCTTTCAACTTAACTCGGCAATCCTTTTTGAAGTGCCCAAGTTTCCCACACCGGTAGCACTTGAATCGCTTCTTGTCTCCCATAGAAGATCTTTCTCGTCCATCATTATTTTTTGTATCACTATCCTTGAACTTGGCTCTAAAACTTTGTTGCCTCCGAGCTACAAACGCGCTCCCTGAGTCATCATTGACTTTAACTCCCGCCATTTGCATGGCTAGTGATTTTTGCGAAGCTAGTAGATTTTCGAACTCCTCCATGGAAGGTTGTGTAGCCCATCCTTGAACTGAAGTAACAAACGGTGTATATTCGGGTCGTAAACCACGAATAATAGACCGCTTCATCCGAGCTTCTGAAATCGACTCCTCCGGATTAAGAGTATTAATCTCTGAGCAAAGGTTTTTTACCTTGATAAAGAACTCTGAGATTGAAGACTCCCCCTGCTTTGCATTCGCCAACTCGTTCTCTAATAATTGTAGCCGAGCCTCGTTCTTTTTGTTGAACAATTGATCTAATGCTTGCCAAATCGAACTAGCGGATTTACACCTTGAGACATGCTCAAATACTCCCGAGGATATTGACCTCTTCAAAGCAAACTCCGCCTTGGCATTTTTCCGTGTCCACTCCTTTGTCGCTTCCGCTATTGCAGCATCTCCCCTTGGTGGTGTTGTGCTACTACCGCCGACGACATCCCATAAGTCCTCACTAACCAAGTATGACTCCATACATGACTTCCATAACCGGTAGTTAGATTGGTTTAAGATCTCCATTCCCAATCCAACGACACGACCCATTGATTCCATACTTAGAATAAACCGAGCTCTCTTAAACCCCGATCTTGATGAGCACAAGATTAGAATGGCTCTGATACCATGTAGAGAAACTCCGATAGTGCTTAGCACTAGCCCAAGACCGTAATACCCGAGAAACCCGAGTGAAACCAAGAGAAGAAACCCTCTAAGTATGAAGAATGATATGGAAGAATACTTAGAAAATACTTGAAAGATTTTTAGAGAGAATTAGAGAACTTATGAAGAACACTCTTTCTTTAACTTGCTTTTTATTTATTTGTTCAACTTGTTTACAAATGAGAGAGGAAGGAGCTATTTATAGGCTCCAAGATTACAAAATATCTTTCTAGAACTCTCTACCATAATATCTAGATTTTATGTCTTACAATTCCTAGATAATTATTTTATAGAATTCTCTAGAACATATAGAGGAGGTGATAATATTTTATGATGTTTCTAGAGAATCTCTAGAACTTGGGCTTAATTTTGGGTTTGGATTATGAACCCATAATTAAGCTTAACTCAAAATCAAGTTTAATTTCAATACTACAACAGAAATAATTATCATAATATTAATTTCAATATTCATGATGTCTAAATGTACCAAATTTGAGTTAATTTAATACGACATATTGGGTGACATTATCTGGAAGGATGATTGACAGAAACTCAGCCGCGCATGTAACACCAACTTTTACTGGATACCTTTGTCGGCTTTTAGGGTATACAGGCTATACAGCATACTTCTTTCCAGACATGATCAGATTGTGGCATGCTTGATGCTAAATTTGCACAACACATTCTGATAGCATATGGCTGGCATCATGACAAACATTCACATTTTGGATGAGCACTAAGTTGTAAATGGGGTCATGATATGTGAGTCAGAGATAAGAGAGGATGAAAAAAAAAGGCAAGATTGAGCAGTCAATCATAGTACACAAATAGTGTATAAAGTATAAAAAGCCAAACCATGGTGTGCACGAAACATATCCATAAATACTAATAACATTACAAAAGATACTTGATTTACCGGCGAATATTTCCCGGCGTTTTACTAGTAGCGCCGGGGTAGGGAGCGAATAGGAATGGGGCGCCAGATGGGAAGGTTATACACCGGCAGTCGCTTTAAACCGCCGGGCAATCTTCGTATTCACCGGCGTTTTATTTAAAAACGCCGGTGAAGTGTATTATTCACCGGCGTTTTAATAATAAACGCCGGTGAATATACCGACACATTCACCGGCGTGTCTAATTGAAACGCCGGTGAATAAGCTGCGATAAATCCCGCGAACCCTAATCTTTTGCTCGCCATTTTCCCAAACCCAAAAAAAAAGAGGGGGGGGGCTTCGTTTTCCCTCCTTCCTCGCTCTACTTCCCGCGCGTTTGCCTCCGCCGCTTCGTCCTCTTCGACAGCCTTCGACCTTTCGTCATCGTCCCTTCTTCCCTTCGTCATTTTCGATTTCCCTCCTCCCTCTCTCTATTTGGAGGTGAATCGGCGATCGGAAACCACCGTGTCGCCCCGCTCTCTCTCTATCTCCTACGCCCCCGTGCTCATCGCCCCGCTCTCTCTCTCTCTCTTCGGTATCATCTCTTGATTTCCCTTATTTTTCAAAAAAAGCATGTTTTTTCAGATTATGCATCTTGATTTCCTTAACATGAATGGTTTAGTTGGGATGAAGAATGAATAGAAAAATATATGCTTAGATACTGGAAATTTTCATCTTCTTTTACTGTTAATGAAGCTTATTTCATGCATCTGATTGTCATATTGGCATGTTTTTTTGACCAAAATGGGTTCACTGTGAACTGAAGATGGTATAGCTGTATGCCAAAATCTTCCGGATATGTACAAAAATTGGGTTTTAGATTTAGTTGAGCTAAAGAATTAGTAGAGCAACATATATGCTCAGATAATGGAAATTTTCATTTTCAGATACTGTTAGAGAACCTGATTGCCATCTTAGGCATGATTTTTTAACATAAAATGGGTTCACTTCCAAACTAAGTATGCTGCTAGCATCCTCATCTTCTTTTGCTGTTAATGATGCTTATTTCATGCATCTGATTGTCATCTTGGCATGTTTTTTTGACCAAAATGGGTTCACTGTGAACTGGGGATGCTATAGGTACGTATGCCAAAATCCTCCGGATATGTACAACAATTGGGTTTTAGATTTAGTTGGGCTAAAGAATTAGTAGAGCAACATATATGCTCAGATAATGGATATTTTCATTTTCAGATACTGTTAGAGAAGCTGATTGCCATCTTAGGCATGATTTTTTAACATAAAATGGGTTCACTTCCAAACTAAGTATGCTGCTAGCATCCTCATCTTCTTTTACTGTTAATGAAGCTTATTTCATGCATCTGATTGTCATCTTGGCATGTTTTTTTGACCAAAATGGGTTCACTGTGAACTGAGGATGGTATAGCTGTATGCCAAAATCCTCCGGATATGCACAACAATTGGGTTTTAGATTTAGTTGGGCTAAAGAAATAGTAGAGCAACATATATGCTCAGATAATGGAAATTTTCATTTTCAGATACTGTTAGAGAACCTGATTGCCATGTTAGGCATGATTTTTTAACATAAAATAGGTTCACTTCCAAACTAAGTATGCTGCTAGCATCCTCTTCTTCTTTTACTGTTAATGAAACTTATTTCATGCATCTGATTGTCATCTTGGCATGTTTTTTTGACCAAAATGGGTTCACTGTGAACTGAGGATGCTATAGCTGTATGCCAAAATCCTCCGGATATGTACAACAATTGAGTTTTAGATTTAGTTGGGCTAAAGAATTAGTAGAGCAACATATATGCTCAGATAATGGAAATTTTCATTTTCAGATACTGTTAGAGAACCTGATTGCCATCTTAGGCATGATTTTTCAACAAAAAATGGGTACACTTCCAAACTAAGTATGCTGCTAGCATCCTCATATTCTTTTACTGTTAATGAAGCTTATCTCATGCATCTGATTGTCATATTGGCATGTTTTTTTGACCAAAATGGGTTCACTGTGAACTGGGGATGCTATAGGTACGTATGCCAAAATCCTCCGGATATGTACAACAATTGGGTTTTAGATTTAGTTGGGCTAAAGAATTAGTAGAGCAACATATATGCTCAGATAATGAAAATTTTCATTTTCAGATACTGTTAATGAAGCTGATTGCCATCTTTGGCATGATTTTTTAACAAAAAAATGGGTACACTTCCAAACTAAGTATGCTGCTAGCACCTTAATTTTCTTTTACTGTTAATAAAGCTTATTTCATGCATCTGATTGTCAGCTTGACATGTTTTTTTGACCAAAATGGGTTCACTGTGAACTGAGGATGCTATAGGTAAGTATGCCAAAATCCTCCGGATATGTACAGCAATTGGGTTTTAGATTTAGTTGGGCTAAAGAATTAGTAGAGCAACATATATGCTCAGATAATGGATATTTTCATTTTCAGATACTGTTAGAGAACCTGATTGCCATCCTAGGCATGATTTTTTAACAAAAAATGGGTACACTTCCAAACTAAGTATGCTGCTAGCATCCTCATTTTCTTTTACTGTTAATGAAGCTTATCCCATGCATCTTATTGTCATCTTGGCATGTTTTTTTGACCAAAATGGGTTCACTGTGAACTGAGGATGCTATAGCTGTATGCCAAAATCCTCCGGATATGTACAACAATGGGTTCACTGTGAAAAATATATGCTTACATACTGGACATTATCAATTTTCTTTTACTGTTAATGAAGCTGATTTCATGCATCTGATTGGCATCTTGGCATGTTTTTTACCAAAATCCTCCAAATCTTTACAAGAATTGGGCTGAACAAACCTTGTACAGGTTTCTTTTGGCGCTACAAACATCAATGATTTAGTTGGGATGAAGAATTATTTTAGAAAAACTTATTAGTAGCCATATTAGTTTCTTTTGTTTAGTATTATTATTATTATTATTATTATTATTATTATTATTATTATTATTATTATGAGATAAGTAAGTGATTATTAGTAGCCATGAACAGAATAGTTCATGAGTCATCAAATCTTCTTGTTACCGTAGTTACAGCACGACGCACTCATTATTCGTCTGATTCCTCTTCCTCAGCAAAATACCCTTTACCATCATCATCTCCTTGAACGAAAAGCCAAATACAGGGGAGACTATAGTCGAATTGATATTACACTCGAACAGAGGGTGTGCGATAAAATACCACTAAGGTGGTTGTGATAATTTCCACAAAAGGTAGTTTAGGGTTATGTGAATAGAGTAAATTGTGTTAAGATTTAATTTTTTTTTTTGTACATTTTTTGGAACCACAATTTCTTTATTTTACAGTTAAAGATTATATCGTTTATTTATTTGCAGCTAGGGATGGTTTTCAAAAAGGCAAAATTTAATATACAAAATGCCTTTTACTGTTATTACTATTTAATATATCAAATTTTAATTTCAGATTGTGTGCTATTGTTATAATGGATAGAAGTTGGATTAGTAAACCACGATTATCCAAGGAGTACCGTGATGGTATTAAAGTTTTTATTATCTTTGCCAAACGACATTCCCGTGATCCCAACCTAATCCTTTGTCCATGCCTCCGGTGTACAAATTGTAATTTGAGGACATGTGATGTAGTACATACACACTTGGTTGTCAACGGTTTTCTTCAAGGGTACACAAGGTGGTTTTGTCATGGAGAGGATCATACGTCAGCTCCTGTTCGTCCGGTTGTATTAGAAAATGAACATGAGCCCTTAGTGAACGAAGACTTAAGCGTTTCCGATGAGATGCATGCTTTGTTGCAAGATGCCATGGGGATTCATAATGTTCCTTTCTACACCAATAATCCAACAACCCAAGTTCACAATGAGTCAACAGAAACATCACACATTGGTGGTGGGGTGGACGAGGAAATGCCCGGCCCCGCCCCTGAAAATAATAAGCAGCAAGAATCCTTCGCTAAGTTACTTGAAGATGCTAGTACTCCGTTGTACCGCGATTGCACCAAATTCTCTAAATTCTCATTCATTGTCATACTATTTCAGATTAAATGTTTAAACGGGTGGCCTGCTAAGTCCTTCACTATGCTACTTGAATTGTTGAATGAAGCATTTCCTGAAATCTGTATTGCAAACTCAGCCGATAAAATCAAAAAATTCCTAAGTTCTTTCGATCTAGGGTATGAGAAGATAGCAGCATGTCCAAATGACTGTATGCTTTTCACGAGTGGTAAGGAAAGTCTGGAGAATTGCGAAGTGTGTGGTTCTTCGAAATGGATAGAAAGACCAAATCAAGACGAGGGAGCCAGTTGATCTACTAAACGAAGTAGGAAAAAGAAGCCTGCCAAAATACTGCATTACTTTTCTCTGATTCCTAGGCTACAAAGGTTGTTTATGTCTACGAAATCTTCTTCTGATATGAAATGGCATGCTGAAGGTCGCACTAATGATGGGATTCTTAGACATCCTGCTGATTCTCAATCTTGGAAAAAATTTGATGAAAGATATCCTGATTTTGCGGAAGATCCTCGGAATGTGAGACTTGGACTAGCTAGTGATGGTTTCAACCCTTTCAGGAAAATGAGTAGTACATATAGCATATGGCCGGTAGTGTTAATACCATACAATTTGCCGCCTTGGAAATGCATGAAGCAGTCCTCATTTATTTTGTCCATGATAGTTCCTGGACCGAAAGGTCCTGGAAATGATATAGATGTGTACCTACAACCGTTAATAGATGAACTTCAGAAATTGTGGGTGGGTGTTCCAACCTATGATGCTGTGGCTAAAGAAACATTTTCTCTTCGGGCTGTGTTGTCTTGGACAATCAATGATTTTCCAGCATATGCAAATTTATCTGGATATAGTACTAAAGGACGTTATGCATGTCCATGTTGTGCTGACCAAATTAGTTCAAGGTGGTTGTACAATGGCAGAAAGTTTTGCTATATGGGTCATAGGAGATGGTTGCCTGACACACATATATTTCGGGCAGAGACAGCGACATTTGATGGTACTGACGAATGGGAACATGCTCCTGGATCTTCTTCTGGTTCAGATATTTTGAGGCGGGTAGATGGTCATCAATTCAAATATGGAAAAGAACCAGAAGTCAGGACAAAGGGCAAGAAAAGGGCAAGGCCGGAGCAAGGTGAGGAGACCGATCTATGTGGTGAAGATGAGGATCAAAACATGACGAGTTTAGGTGCATGGAAGAAGAAGAGTATTTTCTTCAAGTTGCCGTATTGGGAATTCAACTTATTGCGACATAATTTAGATATGATGCATATCGGAAAAAATATTGGTGAAAATTGTATAGGAACAGTTATGGGAGATGACCAGAAGACAAAGGACAATCTCAAGAGCGGACTTGATTTGAAGTCAATGGGCATCCGACATGAGTTGCACCCAGAAGAATTACCGAACGGAAAAGTACTCCTACCTCCTGCAATCTATTCAATGTCAAAATCGGAGTTGGAATTGTTTTGCAAAGTACTACTGGAACTTAAAGTTCCTGATGGCTATTCTTCTAACATAGCAAGATGTGTCAACTTTAAAGAGAAGAGGCTTCAGGGTCTAAAGTCACACGACTACCACATCCTAATGCAGGATCTCCTTCCTGTGGCCCTAAGGTCTTCAATGTGTGAGCAAGTCACTACTGTCCTGAAAGATCTTTGTAGCATATATAAAGGTATTTGCTTAAGAATGCTTCGTGTTGAAGATATTGACCAATTGGAGCAGCAGGCGGCATTGACACTTAGTAAAATGGAGATGATATTTTCTCCATCGTTCTTCACTATAATGATTCACTTGATAATCCACCTTGCTGGTGAAGCCAGAATCGGCGGTCCTGTTCACTATCGGTGGATGTACCCCATTGAGAGGTAAAAGAATTCATTCATCTTACAAAATTGAATTTTCAAAAGCTCATTTCTTTTAATCCCCTAATCCGCTCAATTCATTAATTGTACATGTTCAGGTACCTATACCGGCTAAAGGGTTATGTTAAAAATAGAGCATATCCTGAAGGGTCAATAGCTCAGGGATATATATCAGAGGAGTGTTCACATTTTTTTTCCAGGTATTTGCCGGGTGTGGAGACATCTTCGAGTAGACCACGTAGAAATCCAGACATTTCCAACCTTGATGGTGCTCAATATCTTTTTGATGCCGTTGACACTACTGTTGGTAAACATGATGCATTTAAGCTAGATAACTTAGCGTAGGAACAGGCACATCGATATGTGCTAGACCACCATGCATTAGTGGAACCATTTCGAAAGTAAGTTGCTTTTGAATTTAAATCGAATACATTGAAAACCGCGGAGTTCGATATTAACTTACTTTTGTTATTCCTTATTTCAATTACTTGTTTTTTAGCGAATTTGTCAGGGACATCAAACGAACGGCTAGACCAAGAAGACTACCACCACGTGAACAAAACAAGTTGATGAATGAAAAATTTCATAAGTAGTTTGAATCTCATGTAGGTGAATTACAGTTATGCAAGTTAATCTTCATTATATCTATATTTTCTATGGTGCTGATACGATTTGCGCAAAATTAATAGGTACATTCTTTGGGTCCTGAAGGTGTGTCCTCTGAAATACAAGTACTTGCCAAAGGTCCCTATAAGATGGTCAAAAGATACGGAGGATACATATTCAATGGTTTTAGATTTTGTACTAAGGATCGTGAATGTAATTTGAAGTCTCAAAATAGTGGAATGGTAGTGACGTCTAAGACTAGAAGTTATGCTTCCAAATCGGACACGAGGCTTGTAGATGGAGATCTCGACTACTATGGAGTGCTCACGGATATCATTGAATTGAATTATTTTGGTCATTTCCGTGTTGTCTTATTTCGTGGGGATTGGGCTGAGTTTGATAGGAATTTTGCTAACAACAAGGATAAGTTTGGCTTCACAGTTGTAAACTTCTCAAAATTGATTCACATCGGTACACACATTAGCCATGAGCCATTTGTGTTTCCATCCCAAGTGCAACAAGTGTTCTACATTGAAGATCCAACCCTGCCAAAATCGTATGTGGCTCTCGCTATGAAACCAAGAGATGTATTCCAACTGGGCGATATTTCAGAAGATGAAGACGGTGAAGTCATGAACAGTTACATTGCTTCTGAGTTTCCTGTGTTTGATGTAAACACAACCGACGGTGGAATTTGCGGGACTTGGCTCCGCAAGGATGGAGAAGAGGGCGATGTATTGGAAGATGTCGTATTGTAGTTTACTTGATTTTCAATCTCAATATTATATGTCTGTAATTTTCGTGTCTTAAATCTTGTTGTAATATTATGTCTGTAATTCCGAACATGTTCATTGTGAATTTAATACACCGGTTTAATTATCTTTCTATTTTCTACTGCTTGGTGTTATTTACATTAAACTATGCTTAGTGTCATTTGAACCAAACTATCATTGTAATTTAATTTGTTACAAATCTCATTTAATTAATTTTTTTATAATTATCTTGGTTTGTTAATCCTACTAAAGTACAAATTTTATGATAGTTATTATAAACATGTTATTAATTAAATTTGCATTTCTAAGGAAGTTATTGAATCCTTGACAGGTACAACATGCCGAGGCGTGGAAAGAGGGTAAATATAAATGATGGCAACGAGAGCCATGGGGATGAGCAGCCACTACATAATAGTGGCAGTCAAACAGATGAGGGTGAGGGTAGCACGCCGCCCACTGTCAAAAAACATCGTGGGCGAACTAAGATGACGAATATTTGGAGGCTTAAGAATAACGAAAGGATTGTGGTGGAGGTAAACGGTGTCGGGCAACCGGTTGGCGATAACGCCAGCAAATTTTCTTCCTTTATTGGGGTTATAGCAAGGAACCCCCGGATAGTTCCTTTGTCATACGAGAGTTGGCCGAAGGTGCCAACCACGACAAATGCCACTGCTATAGAGACAATCAAGGTATTTTCTATCTAAAATAAATAATTGGTAGGCGCAAATATATTATTGAAATATGTATTTTTAGTGATGGGTAATAAATTTTGCAACAATACTTCTCGTTCGCCGACTCCCTTACCCCTTGGATTGAAAAGTCACTCTCCAAAAAGTGGAGGGACTACAAGAGTGACTTGAAGGCGAGGTATTTTGACAAAGACCTTTCAGAGGCGGAGAATGCAAGGGATGTGCCAGAAAATGTGGAGCCTTCAGATTGGCAATTCCTTGTGCACTACTAGAGTTCGGCGATCGGTCAGGTATTTACATTAAAGGCACAAAAATCTAATGAGTATGTGGTTGTATGGCTACTCTAATGAATTTTTCTGCTAACTTCATTGTGGCATGTACAGAAAAGGACGGAGATGGGTGTTGCCAGTCGGTCAAAGCAGCTAGTGTTGCACACCGCTGGTACACAGAGCTTTGCTCTGGTTCGGGAAGAATTGGTAGGCGCAATCGTATTGAACATTTTTTACTTACAGTTATTTGTTTATAATCATTTTATCTTACTAATATATAGGAAGAAGATTTGGGGGGTCCTACGGAGTTTGGCGACATTGACTTTTTCGATGCCACCCACAAATCGAAGGATGGGACGTATGCGAGCCCTGAGGCAGCACGGATTCTGGTAATTTGTGAACTAATATCTAATGAGTAGTCGAAATCTCATCTGTTTTTAACTCTGATTGTTATGTCCTTTTACAGACTAATGCTCTGACTAGGTATGATAAAATCTCTTCCGCTTCAGATTCTGACCCTATGGCGGCACCCACAGATTGGTATACCCGGCAGAGAGTTGCCTTGACCGAGGTTAGGGGAAAGGAGAGGCATGGACGTGTCCGTGGTATGGGGCTAGGACCAACCCCCTCGCAGCTATTCGGACGGAGTAAATCTAGTTCAAGTGCCAATCGGGACGAGGAGATGACTTCATTAAAGGCACAGGTTGCACTCCTACAAGAACAAATGGCCCATTTAATAGGGCAGCAATCCCAAGTCCCACCTTCGGTAAGTCTTTAAATTGGTATTTTTAAAGAGATAATGGTCTTGAATGCATGAAAGACACGTACTAGTGTGTGTGAGTCTGCATTGTGGCTGTCGTCTATAAGCATTTCGTCTATGTTTCTTAAGTGGGCTGTGATTAGAAAGAAAGGGCTGGAGTGGAGATCTGGAAACCCAAATAGAGACATCTCGTTTATTATAATCTATACTTATTGTTGGACCAACCCCCTCTTGCTGTTGTTGCTGATGTCTCTTTGTGTGCGTGTGTTGAAGAGAATGAAGGGATGAGAGAGAGTTGAGGAAAATGCCGCTATGTTAGCCTGGTGTATCCTCATTCTCTACCATCCCTCTTTCTGGCTCCATATATGGCTTCTATATTAAATTGGTTTCCTTCCACGATGACAGTCCGTAACACTACACTTGATATGAGCCCTGTTCATAGTTGCACCCTATTGCATACTCACAAAAAACTAATATGTGTCGTTCATGCATTGTATGACCAACCCCACTTTGGCACATAACATGCTTAGATGACATTGTATGAACTGCAAACAAGGTTTGTTCAGCCGTGTTGTTGTACTGATTTGGAGGATTTTGGTATGCTAGCAGCATACTTAGTTTGGAAGTGAACCCATTTTTGTTAAAAAATCATGCCAAAGATGGCAATCAGGTTCTCTAACAGTATCTGAAAATGAAAATATCCATAATCTGAGCATATATGTTGCTCTACTAATTCTTTAGCCTAAATAAATCTAAAACCTAATTGTTGTACATATCCGGAGGATTTTGGCATACAGCTATAGCATCCTCAGTTCACAGTGAACTCATTTTGGTTAAAAAATATGCTAAAGATGGCAATCAGATGCATGAAAGCAGCTTCTTTAACAGTAAAAGAAGATGAAAATTTCCAGTATCTAAGCATACATTTTTCTTTAACAGTGACTGTGAACAATTGTTCTTAATTGGGCTGTGATTAGAAAGAGACGAGTTAGAGTGGAGATCTGGAAACCCATATAGAGACATCTTGTTCATAATAATTTATTATTATTGTTGTTATTGTCGCTCTTGCTGTTGTTGCTGATGTCTCTATGTGTTCGTGCGCTGAAGGGAAAGAAGGGATGAGAGAGAGATGAGGAAAATGCCGCTATGTTAGCCTGGTGTATCCTCATTCTCTACCATTCCTCTTTCTGGCTTCTATATTTGGTTTCCTTCCACGATGACAATTCCTTAAAACTACACTTGATATGAGCCCTATTCGTATTTTTCTTCAATGAAGAATTGATCTATGACTACAATCTCCATTCAAAGCCCAATCATAATTTGTTTTGGAGCCACAAACATCAATGAAGAATTAATAGAGAAACATAAATGATTATATGCTGGAAATTTTCATTTTCTTTTACTATTAAAGAAGCTTATTTCATGCATCTGATTGCCTTCTTGGCACATTTTTTTGACCAAAATGGGTTAACTGAATTAGTAGAGCAACATATATGCTCAGATAATGGAAATTTCCATTTTCAGATACTGTTAATGAAACTGATTGCCATCTTTGGCATGATTTTTTAACAAAAAAATGGGTACACTTCCAAACTAAGTATGCTGCTAGCACCTTAATTTTCTTTTACTGTTAATAAAGCTTATTTCATGCATCTGATTGTCAGCTTGGCATGTTTTTTTGACCAAAATGGGTTCACTGTGAACTGAGGATGCTATAGGTATGTATGCCAAAATCCTCCGGATATGTACAGCAATTGGGTTTTAGATTTAGTTGGGCTAAAGAATTAGTAGAGCAACATATATGCTCAGATAATGGAAATTTTCATTTTCAGATACTGTTAGAGAACCTGATTGCCATGTTAGGCATGATTTTTTAACATAAAATGGGTTCACTTCCAAACTAAGTATGCTGCAAGCATCCTCTTCTTCTTTTACTGTTAATGAAGCTTATTTCATGCATCTGATTGTCATCTTGGCATGTTTTTTTGACCAAAATGGGTTCACTGTGAACTGAGGATGCTATAGCTGTATGCCAAAATCCTCCGGATATGCACAACAATTGGGTTTTAGATTTAGTTGGGCTAAAGAATTAGTAGAGCAACATATATGCTCAGATAATGGATATTTTCATTTTCAGATACTGTTAATGAAGCTGATTGCCATCTTTGGCAAATTTTGATTGGGCTGTGATTAGATTGTTTAGTGGCTGTTGTCTATGTTCTTAATTGGGCTGTGATTAGAAAGAGAGGGCTCGAGTGGAGATCTGGAAACCCATATAGAGACATCTTGTTCATAATAATTTATTATTATTGTTGTTCTTGTCGCTCTTGTTGTTGTTGCTGATGTCTCTTTGTGTTCGTGTGCTGAAGGGAAACAAGGGATGAGAGAGAGATGAGGAAAATGCCGCTATGTTAGCCTGGTGTATCCAAAGTCTCTACCATTCTTCTTTCTGTTTCCATTTCTGGCTTCTATATTTGGTTTCCTTCCACGATGATAGTTCCCTAAAAATACACTTGATATGAGCCCTATCTTATTTTTCTTATTTTTCTTATATTTGGTTTCCTTCCACGATGACAGTTTCATGGATTGTCTGAACAATCCATGAAAGACATGCTTATATACTGAATTTTCATTTGTTTTACTGTTTTAGATAGTGGATATTCCCAATCAGAGGAGAATATTAAGGTTTCAAGTTAGATACTGAATTTTTATTTGTTTTGTTGTTTTAGATATATTTAAAAACAAAATTAAGTACTAGATTTTTAGCATTGCAATGTAATTATTTTACCTCTCTATATATCATTAACAATTCCATTTGCAATTGGCACTTTGATCTTATAATTTAAGATACAGGTAGATCTCTTTGCAAGTTCAAAAAATATGTATATTCTGTATTGTGGTATACTGTTGAATTAAACTATTGTTTTTTTTTTTTCCACAGAGCGGTCGCCCAGATGAAGGAAATTCTGATGATCAGAACTGAAGCTACTCAAGGGGTATGAATCTGCGGTCCTCCTTGCTGTTCTTATGTCCTCCTTGCTGTATGGTTGTTGTTCTTATGTCCTCCTTGCTGTTGTTATGTCAGATTGTTTTTTTATAGAGTTATGTCAGACTGTTAATTTGGGATATTTGGGATATTTGTCAGACTGGTTTGTTTGGATATTTAGGATGTTCGTCACTATATTAATTTGTTAATTATGACACTGTTAATTTTGCGGTAAATTTGGACGTTGATATGACACGTGTGAAACTTTATTATCTTTAATTATTCTTGTGTTTGGTTGTGATTTGCGCAGTATTATGCAACGAAATTGGTTGAATCAGTTGTGAATTAGTTTACAGGTTTTGTAAATGAAACTGTGAATTGAAATCGAACGGAAAACCGAAGCATGAAAAACAAACGGGCATAGCTAGACCGACGTTTTGTAAAATGCCTGTCTATCTAATGAATTAGTTGCAGTGTGCGATATACCGGCGTTCCCACACACGCCGGTGTATGTCGCTAGCTGTAACGGCACCAAGAAACACCGGCATTTTATAAAATGCCGGTGAACCTAACTACACCGACGTTTTTTGGTCACGCCGGTGCTTGTAAGCAGGGAAAACCGGGCACTCATAAACCCACATACACCGGCGGTCTATGACCGCCGATATACTTTCGTTCTACACCGGCGTTTATAGAAACGCCAGTGAATGGATAAATACCGGCGGTTGATAGCCGCCGATGAATGTATATTGGGGGTAAAAGAACGGCACTCAGAGACCCCCATACACCGGCGTTTTCTGACCGCCGGTGTAGTTGTAATATTTACCGGCGTCCAGTAAAACCGCCGGTGTAGACCCCTTCCTTTCCGCGACGCTCACTTCGACGGCATTTGGACCGGCGCTATTATAAACGCCGGTGAAGGTTTCACCGGCGTAAAAAAACGCCGGCAAAGACGCAAAAAAAGCCGACAAATCGAGTATGTTTTGTAGTGTAAGTTTAAATTAAGTTGTTCATATCAACAAGAGATTCAAAAGATTTTCAAGAATAAGCAAAGAAGGAAAACAATACAGAAAATAAGTAAAGAAGAAAAGGAATACAGAAAGATTGCAAGATAAAGCAAAAGAAGAAGGTATTCAGAAAGAGCACATGTTGATTAGTGCCCAAGAAAGCTATCAAGACCAGTTGTTGCTATTCCATATCTGTGAGATTTTATCTGTATTTAATTGATTGATGATTGATTAGTATATGGTAAGAATATAAAGTGGATTCGTTATGAACAACACAATAACGGTCGACCGCACCTTATGTCGGTCGACCGCATCGCAGTCGACTGCACTTCACAGTAACAGAATGAAGCAGTCAACCATTCATCTCTCGAATTTTCGTCCGAAAGATGAACAGTCGACTGCACCTAAATTGCGGTCGACCGTACTTTGCGTTGTTCACTCTTTTGGAATGTATCGTTTCCAATTTTCATAGATACACTTCCTCGTCTATATAATTGAACGAACCCACTGAGTACTGCTCACCTATTACTTTTGAGAAAAATCTTCTGAACAAATCTTTCAACAATCAATCTGAGTGTGTGTGATAACTATTTGTATTCTTCAGTTAGGATCATTGAGGATCTTGAGTTCTTTTCTTTTCTTCCACTTCGGTGAGATTGATGGGACTTGTGTTAGAAGTCCTGTGGGTGTAATAGGTCTCTCTGTCTGAATTCGAGAATCACTGTACAAGGGTTTGAGTATAGTGGAATGCTTGTGGCAGGGAATTGCTACAAGTAGGTGGTGTGGACGTAGAGCTGGGGGTCGAATCCGTTATATCGCTGCGTCACTTGTGCTATCTGTGTTTGATTCTCTTATCTCTTCTTATTTACTTTGCTACTCAATTTAAATTTTTTTAATTCCACACAATCATCCTATTCACCCCCCAGGGTGATTTACAGTGGTATCAGAGCGAGGAGCTTATCAAAAACTTAAAAGCTTAAGCAAAAGGTCTAATGGCCGAAATCCCTCCTCCCGAAAACTTGTACTCATCGGAGCCATTCATCTTCAATGGGAGAACTCTAACACGCTCACCATATTTTGATGGAAAATGCTATGATGTTGGGAAAATTCGTATGTCTCATTTCTTACAGATGCTTGAACATGTGCATAAACATAACTGAGATTTCTCTCAGCGACGGAAAGAGGGCCTTCACAAAAATTGAACTAGCATTGAAAACTGCAAATTCCATGGCTGTGACAGCATTCTATACAGGGTTGAACAATGAGGAATTAATGCGATGCGGGCAAAATTGTAAGACAACATACGAAATTTGGAATAACATGCTGAAACGGTATGAGTGAACCGCTTCTGAGGTAAAAGCTAAAGTAAATTTATGATTTTATAAGTTTGATATTTTTCGTATGTTGCCAGGAGAAAACGTAAATCAAATGCTTGTTCGTTTCGATATCATTGCACACGAGCTTTAGAGTTTAGGTAAGGGATTGGACGATGACAGAAAGGTCAGAAAACTCATAAGCTGTCTCACGCCCGTATGGGATGTAAAAGCTGCTGCAATGAGGGAGACCCTTGAGGAAAAGAGATTCGATTACTATACATTCCAAGGTAAGCTGAAGACATACGAGATGGAAATGACAGAAATTAAAAGATACAGACAGAACATCAGGACTGAACCAAAAATTGAAGAGAAAACCATTACCCTAAAAGTAGTGAAATCACGTCCATCAAAATCAGAAATAAACCATGAAGAATCAGACGAAGATTTCATACGGCTAACTAAACAATTCTGTAAGCATTTCAAGCACAAAAAGTACAGCAGATCACAAGGAGAAAGAGACAAAGACAAAAATAATCTGTGCTACAAATGCATCAAGCCATGACATATATGCCCAAACTATCTCCTATCGAAAGGTAGGAACAAAGATTATCATCACTCCAATTTAGAATTGAGAAAGAAGGCGTTCAAGGCAACGTGGCCAGACTCAGATTCAAGTGAGGATGAGCAATATCACAACAATGTTGGCTTCATGGCTCTTGGAAATGGTGATGTGCAATCACCATCTCAAGAAGAGGTAATCGGAGAAACCACTTATGATGAATTAGTAGATATGTGTAATGGATTAAAAGATTATGCTAAGAAATTGAGTCGTGAACTAAGACAATATAAACAAATTCCAAATGAATCTCTTGACTCGTGCATCGCTAAAAATCAAAAACTGAAAAATAAAAATTCCTTGATCATGGAAAAATACGAGTCATTTGGAAAAGATAATGATGTATTGCTAGAGGAAAATGAACTCTTAAAACAACAAATTCAAGAATCTTTAGCAACACATGACTTGAGAAAAATTTATGAGAAATCTGTTTATATTGCCAAGCTCACTGATGATTTAAAATAATGTAATAAAAAAATTGATGAGGTAGTGGAAGGTTGTAACGAAGCTTTTGAGCAGAATAGAATACTTGATGCTACCCTAGACACTCTTCGTTGGAACACTAAAGACGATGAGATAACTAGGAAAAGACTTTGTAAAAGAGTAATTGAGTTCGAGAAAATTGTTGAAAAATATGAAGGGCCCAGTTACCTTATTACAAAAAATTCAAGATCTTATCATGATAATCGACAGCTTAGTTACAATGAGTCAATACAATATAAAAAATCTAAGTAATCTTGTCATACACATATGCATAGCCACCAAAATATTTACAAACCAACACACAATTATGCATATGTGCATGATCCAAAGCATAATCGCATTACTTGTCACTATTGTTGTAGATTATGACATATTTCTTATAATTGTGCTTTAAAAAGGAATACTAACTTCATTTGGATAAAGAAGAATACAAGTGCAGGAAAAGTACCTACTTGGATACATACTAATCTTAATGTAGGTACATCAAAGTACTTCACCGACAAATTAGTAGCATCTTGATAGTGAATACCTAAAGCTCATGATGGATGAAAACAACACTTTTGCATCGCTATCAAGAAAAGAAAAGGGAAGACCATATTTTTTTAGGGTAAAATAATTTTAGTTTAATTCTTTGTCTGGTAAGAAAATTTGAACTCATTTTATTCTCAACTTGCTGATATCTTTACTAACCCTTTAGATAAAAAACGATCTTACTTTTTTAAAGGAGAATGGAATGTTATTGATATTTCTGCGTAAAATTAGATTTCGGTCGACTGGACGGTCGACCGACATGCCCTCGGTCTTCGTTTTGTTTTTTGCGAGTTCTTCAAAAATTGGACCTCAGTATTGGCGGTCAACCAGGAACCGGTCGACCGCACGGTTCAATCTCGGGTTGGTTCTTTGTTTTTTGAACTAAATTAATTTTTGCGGTCGACCGGCTTTGTCTCTGGGTGCTTTTTAATGGTTGTCATCTGCTATGAGTTTGGTTTCTTGAAAATTATTTTTTCTTTTGCTCTTTGCCACATGTTTGTATTGGAAAAATCTCAAATCTATGATATTATGAAGAGCTCTCACTGTATACCAAAGCGTCTCGCAATCAACGGTATCATGTAAGAAGATAATCTTTCTGTTTTTTTACAAAATAGTCTATTCCCTAATTTAATCTCCTGTTTTGTTTACTGTATGGTACTTTATTTTACAATGGATTTCGGGGGAGTATGTTATACATTTACCTTATGCTATTTTTGTCCCCTCTTGGTGTGTTCCAAAAAGGGGCAGAATTTTTTATGAATGTTTTTAACTAAAAATTACTGTTTTTCACTATATATCTTATATGAAACTCTGTATAATAGGAAGTATTGAATTAAGGGGAGTATTTACAAATCTATCTTAAATGCTCTTTATCTATGAAAATCTATGTTACAGGAAGTACTAAATTCAGGGAGAGTATTTATATGCCTTATTGTTTTATTTTTATTTTCAACATTCAAAAACAAGTTTTGTTTATACCAAAAGGGAGAGATTATTGACTCTTAGTTTGGTGTGCACAAAACGTGTCCATAAATACTAATAAGTTTAAATTAAGTTGTTCAGATTTTCAAGTTAAAATAATATCAATAAGAGATTCAAAAGAGATTTAAGAATAAGCAAAGAAGGAAAGCAATACAGAAAATAAGCAAAGAAGGAAAGCAATAAAGAAAGATTGCAAGATCAAACAAAAGAAGAAGTTATTCAAAAAAAACACATGTTGATTAGTGCCCAAGAAAGCATTCAGGACTAGTTGTTGCTATTCCATATTTGTGAGATTTTATCATTGAGGGTCTTGAGTTCTTTTCTTTTGTTCCACTTCGGTGAGATTGACGGGACTTGTGTTAGAAATTCTGTGGGTGTAATAGGTCTCTCAGCCTGAAATCCTGTGGGTGTATAAGGGTTTGAATATAGTTGAACGCTTGTGGCGGAGAATTGCCAAGTAGGTGGTGTGGACGTAGATCTAGAGGTCGAACCACGTTATATCGCCGCGTCACTTGTGCTATCTGTTTGATTCTCTTATCACTTCTTATTTACTTTGCTACTCATTTTAATTTTTTTTAATTCCCCACAATCACACTATTCACCCCTAGGGTGATTTACACCTATGTCCAAGTACAGGCATGAGTATGTATTGGATTTTGTTCTGGAATGACATGATGAATATTCTGTCCTCATCAAATGCCAGTTCTGAATTCAAAACCTGTAATCAATTTTAGAAACTTGTCATGAATCAATTGTATGCCAAGTGGTCTAGTTCTTGCTGTAATCATTCTGGCTCGGAATCGAGGTGATGTGCAAGTATTTTTTAGCGAAATTGACACTCAACTTTGCGACGACGATCTTGCAGGTTCCGCTTGAACTGCCGGAACGACACAATTTTGAAGAATCTGGGATACATGAAGCATTTTACGGTTGCGGGAGTATACAGCAGTTTTACTCAGCAACCGGAACTCCACTGGTACCGATCATGATGCCGAAGTGTTTAGACGGAAATACACCAGTTCTTCAGCTTCAACATCTTCAAACAGGAGCATAGAAATTTTTTTGAATGTAGAAGTGATTATCAGATTATATAATGAGGTAAACTAAGCCCATAGCCTGATATCTGGGCTTTTGGTAGAGGTGATTATCAGATAATATAATGAGGTAAACTACATATATTAATCATAAGAATCCAGTTGTTGAACACTTGTAGGCGTCTAGATTAAGAAAAAGATAATAATAAAACCAAACATGTAGAATGTTCAAAAGGAACCATCACAAGGTAGCTAATCAACTTTTGAAGGACAAATCAGCATATGACAAAGCAGGGACAATTAAACATCTCTATCCGCATCAACATCCACATTTCATTGTTATACAACTCTATAATACTTATAATTAATTCACATAACTTACATTATTTAAACCAATTGCAACGAATAACAACAATTATAATAACTACATGCATGCCACCCACCAACACATCACAATATCCCTATCATAATTCGAATATGTGCAACTTGTGTATGGAAGATGACTCTACAACCACCACAAATTAATCAAGATTTTTTGATTTATTAATGAGTAGTTAGCGGTTAAGCTTCAATTGGCTTAGTTGCCCTTACGGAATCCAATTCACTTCCCATCACCTTCATGTTGTTTTTGTGCTTATTAATCTCTCCCCATATCTCTGGTATTATTTGTCTCAAGCTGCTCATTTCATCCACCAAGTAGTCTGCTGCTTCTATCTTCACCCTCTTCCCAACCTAACACAAAACACACAAAAATCGCGCTTAGTTTCCCTTTTTTAGTGAACAAAACCAGTCGAGACATAATTATATGCCCCCAAAATTGGCGAGGATTTGAAATCAAACAATCCAATGTTGTCAGAACCGGACCAGACCAGACCATTTAGGTTTCAATTGTGGTCTAGTTTTGTAGATCACAAGTTAAACTATAACTAAATCAAGATGGTGTATATTGATGTGGAATAGATAGTGTGGCACAATTAGGGCCCTCAGATCTCCTCAGATTCCGCTTTCCTACGATCATCAGGTCCAACAAACCCAACGGGTTTCAACCAGTTCAGGCCATGGACAAACGCGTCCAACCCGGCCCATTAGGATCTCAGACCCATTTATCCCTGCCTATAAATACCTCCCCCCTCCCCCACTTTAAAAGGTAATAAATATTTCTCTACCTGAACTCTAGTTACCGTTGCCTCCTCAGTGATTGACTAGATCATCGGAGGACAGGTCACCGGGACTTCTTTCGATGTTTCTAGGCAGTGTGCAGGTATAAGAGTCCGAGCCGAGCTGAGCTACGAGATCCAAGCCGGCTACTAGATCCGAGACGAGCCCCCTGCCTCTACCTCTCTCCTGCTACTCCCGAGCCGGTCCTACAGCCCAGGATCGGGTCAACGTCAATACCGCATCTTCCGCTTCACAAATTACAAGACCTCACACCTGTTGCCCCCACACCCCAAAAACAAGCAGCATCATATATATACACTAGGTTTGCCCATTGACACGTGCCTACGGCACGTCTTCGGAACGGTGCACCTTATTTGATCATATAAAATAGTTTTGAAGTCCAGCAAATTAATTGAAGCAGCAAACTTATTATATGTGAAACTTTTGGGGGTCCAGCAAAACACATATATATGATTTTTTTGATTTTTTAAAAAAAGATTTTAAAATTTTAATATTTTTAAATATTTTTTAAAAAAAATTTTTTCTTAATTTTTTGAATTGAAGAGGGGGGGGAGAGAGAGAGAGAGGTAAAAGAAATTAAATAAATATAGGAGTTGTTTTGGGTGGAGGATTTGAATTTGAATTTTGGGGGGAACTTTTAGGAGGAAAAATATGTTTATGAGGCTAGATCTAGACCATTGATTTTTAGGGAAATTGAAGGAGAGCCACTTGATAGCTTTCTTTGTGTTTTATTATATATACTAGGTTTGCCCGTTGACACGTGCCTACGGCATGTCTTCGGAACGGTGCACCTTGTTTGATAAAAAAAAAATAGTTTTGAAGGTCCAGCAATTTAATTGAAGTAGCAAACACAGAGTAAAAAACATATTATATGTTTTTTTGAATTATTTTTAATTTTTTAAAAATTAAAAATTAAAAATTAAAATTTTTTTTAATATTTTTAAAATTTTTAAAATTTTATTTTCTCAATTTTTTAATATTATATAGAAGAGGGAGGGAGAAAGAGAAAAAAAATCAAATAAATATAGGAGTTGTTTTGGATGGGAGATTTGAATTTGAGTTTTGGGGAGAACTTGGGGGGGAAAATATGTTTTGTAAGGCTAGATCTGGACCTTTAATTTTTTGGGGATTGAAGGAGAACCACTTGATAGTTTTCTTTGTATTTTATTATATATATACATATATATATATATATGTCAGTACTTACCAAAGCAGTGTGAAGACCTAAAGCTTTTCCAGCTGCAATGTTCCTCTCACTGTCATCCAAGAACAGCTAAAAAAATGCGAAGAAAATAGTATTTTTAAGTTCCTACTTCAAGAACAGGAAAGCAAAAAACCAGATATGGTTTCGGGTTTAGATCACTTACAGTGCGAAGAGGATCCGACCCGGCAATTCTCATAGCAGACTCAAATGCAGAAGTTGATGGTTTGAGAAACACATCGATTGAAGTATTGTTGTCGATGAAAAGGTGAGGATTGAGAGTCTCAAAGCATATAATGCATTTGAAGATCTCCTCTTCTATGCCCAGTTTCTCCAATGCTTTCTTTGCATGGTTCCAATCTGAATTCGTGAATATCTGCTAACCCGAAACAAAATAATATTTAAGTCGATCTGTATACATAACAAGGATCCGATCGAAACGGGTACAAATTTGGGTTCTAAATTTGAAAAATGACTTACTAGTTTCTGTTGGGGAATGCTAAGTAGGAGCTTCCGTAGCTGCGGGTCGGGTTGGATATTGTCATATGGCAACCTCCCGTGTACGTAGCTGATAAGAATAATAAAATATAAAATGAGCATCTAATAAAATAAATTTAAACTCTTATTTCGTTACTTACTCCTCGTAACAAAATGAAATATCGTGATTTAAAAATCTTCTGAATAAAAAATAAAATAAGATAAAATAAACTTCTTTAAAAAATTGTGAGCAGCTGTTGATCATAGTAACAACGAGTTCACGAATAATTCACGAATTTGACAAATTATTTATGAAGAATTCTTCCGCTGAATTAATTCACGATTTAATCACTAATTTATGTTTAAATCACGTACTTCACGAATTATTCACGAAAATGCAAATTATTTGTAAATAATTTGCGAATTAAACGAATTAATCGCTATGTTTGTTACTATTTTTATATTTATGGATTTAAATACATATTTCCTTAGGTGATGGGTACTTAGGTGATGGGTACTGAGATGCATTAGATTTTCTATTTCTTTCTTCCCGAATTTTTGCCGAGTTTATTCCGAATTTTGCTGAATTTTTTGCCGAATTTCAAATATTAAATCTTGACGAATTATAACTGAATCCCGAATTCGTGACTTTGCTGTTGATCAATACCTGTGGTATTCATCAGGATGAACATCATAACCAAGGGCCTACAATAAAATAAATATATGCTCAAAATTATTGGTTATGGAATATTAATTTCTTTATTAAGGAATTTTTTTTTAAAAAATGAATTATTTTAACGGATAGATTAATATACCAAAAGCCCTGTAAGTGAGCTGCCGTAAGTTCTGAAAAGCTCAACTCGAAGAGAAGCAGCTCTTTCTTCATTCACACCACATTTCATAGCAAGAAATTCTGAGAAAAAAATGGGATAAAATCCATAATTAAAAAGCTTAATTTAATCATTACCAAATATCTCTAGCTAGGATTTTATTTTACGTACCCTCAATATTTTTTCTGCAAGCTTGTCCAATGCCGGCCGTCGATGAGTACAGAGTGTCATCGAGATCTGTTGATGGATAAAAAAATGTTGAATAAACATTAAATACCATATTAGTGGGTTATGAAAAATAAAAGGTCAAAAGTCTTTGTAAGTGAAAAGCCAAGAGATGGCAAAGTAGTTAATGGTCTTGTATGTTTTGTTTTTTAATTCTTGCCTATTTAAAGGCCTTGTTGATTTTGTTTGAAGAACAGAACAAAAAAACGTGAAATCACAAAAAATTCTCAAATAAAGTTCTCAAAAAAAAAAAAAAAACAATTGAAATTCTCGTGAATAATTAAAACAATTTTCTAATTAACAACCCCCTCCCCCCCTCCCAAAAAAAGCATCAGAATGAAAGAAAAAAAATCAATTACCAAAGAGAATGCAATCGAAGCTCATGAATTCCTTGTTGAGCTCCGTAATTAATCGAAAACTAATACGAAGAAGAAGAAGAAGAGAAGAAGAAGATACAAAGAGAGAGAGAGAGGGGGGGGCAATGGATTAAGGTGGTAGCTGTACTTATAAGGTAAAATATAATTATATATTAATTAATTAAATTTTAATTACTTAGAGGTCACGGCTGTCGACGAGAAGGCACACCGACCAAATTTATAAACGTAGACATTTGTTTTGCGTGGAGGATTTGGACAGCTTAATATGACGAGACATGATCCACATGGACGAAAAAGTTGAGAATGCATGGCGCGCTAGCTGGAAGTGGATTGATGGTATATATATATATATGAACAAACGTGTTGCTTTGTATAACATGGGAGTTATGTATGCTTTAACCCTTTGTAAGATTGATGTAGCTTAATTCCTACTTAAGTTTGTTTATGCACAATTGCTGTATATATTTTCCTTGTCGACTTCAAGTATAATGGAGAATTGTTCACCATTTGTACATATTGTTTTTTTTTTTTTTTAATAACACGGATAGAGCCTTACGGCTCCAGCCAAAAATTAATTACAACAAAAAAGAGTATCATACAACGACCAATTTTACAAGGTGTAAAACTAGGGAACAACAAAAAATAGCAGCTATACAACAGAGAATAAATGCAAGCACAATAAGAACACAGTTGAAATAACCAGCCAAGCGACAAACAGAACGACGCGAACACCCTCTGATCATAGCCGACCTGAAGCAGGAAAGGCAGCCGCAGGAGGCCCAACTCCATCACCGAGAGGCGCATATCGAAAAACAGAGGCGAACCCAACAACAAAACTGCAACTGAAGTCAACATCACCCACAAGAAGACAAGCAACGTACACTGCAACAAACAGAGAAGAACGAAACCAACAAGCAACAAAATAGCCAGAGCAGCGAAGGGCCTAACCCAAAAAAAATAAATAAAATAAACAAACTGCAGCCACCTCACCGCATTGCAGTCACAAAGCAGACCGCTAAAAAGAGAACAGCTGAGAAGCTCAGGACCACAAGTAACGAACGGCAGGGAGAAATAACCACAACAGTCACAACAATAAAAAGACCAAAACAGGGCAGAGATCTAGTAACATAAAGGTATAAACCAAGATAAAAGAGGAGCAGTAAACACACAGCCTAAGCAGTGGACAACTACCAAAAGCACAGAAAAGAGACAAACGAAAAAGATGAGCAGTAGACAAACATAGCCCAAGCAGCAAAAAATATCGCACAAAAACAGAGAGCCGTTAGAGCCGGCCTCCCCATGCCAAGGCTTCAAGCAGCAAGCCTGAAAGCCACCCAAAAAACCGCCAAAATAACGAAACTGAACATGAAGACTAAAACCGACAGCCTCCATAACCAAAAGAGAGGGGCGAAACTCCTAAACCCTCTGACGTCGGAAGCATATATTAGAAATCAGACGGGCCCAGGGAAGTTGCTATTCCTTAAGCATTCTCCATAACCATTTAGCCAATAACGCTAAGTTTTGATTTTTAAGATTGAGGACACCCAAACCTCCAGCTACCTTAGAAAAACAGACCAACTTCTAGTTATAGAGATGAGTTCCAGCTCTATATATGTCAGAGCCAGACCAGAAAAAATTTCTTCTGATTTGGTCGATCCTGTTGATAACCCAAGAAGAAACGTAGAAAAAGGACATCATATATAAGAGAATAGAAGTGAGACCGCATTCACCAGAATCAATTTGCCTCCTCTAGAAAGGTTTTTTCCCGTCCACACGTTAAGTTTGAACTCAACTTTATCAATCATCTGAAGCCAGTCCGATTTGTGCAGCTTGCCCCATCTCAAAGGAATCCCAAGATACTTAATCGGGAACGAAGTGGCCTTACAATTGAAGAATTGGGCAATTATTTGGGTAGGGCAATCATTTGTACAAATTGTTGATCGTGTAAGTTGATATATTTTTCAATAAAAGGTAGGGTACAATCATCCTATTTTATTAATGAGAAACAACTACACTACACTATCTTGTGCAAAAGTTTAGTTCTATGAACAATCCCTTTTTATATATATATATATTTTTTTGGAGATAAAAGTGACCGACTTGGTCACCTGCTTCGTTAAAGAGGATTTAAAGAAACCAAATATTACAAACATCATAAGTCCATCTAGATCCAAACATCTAGAAACAAAACACATCCAATTACACTAAGATCAAGTTACATTGTGACCACCCAGCATAAAAAACAAAACGAATTGCTCCAGGTGCCACAATCCCTTCCCTAAAATAATGTTGTCCACTTTACCTGCCCAAGCAATAATAAGGATCATTGTTTTATGCAAAGTCACTTTAATTGTACAAATATTGTTACGAAAGCAAGCATCATTCCTATCTAGTCATAGATTCCACATAGTCGCAGCTACAATAATATCCCACATCAACCAATATTCTTTCCTAATGTGTGTCGATCTCCAATTCCCCCATAGGTCCAATATAGAGTTCGGAAGCGACAAAATACCAAAACTTAAACTCATAATTTTTCCTAACAGTTTCGCTTTAGGGCATTGTAAGAAAATATGTGTAGTGTCCTCCTTTCCCTCGCTACATCTAGGGAACTGAATATCAATCTGGATGTTACGGTTCTTAAGATTCTCCTATGAACAGTCCTTTAACAAAGCAATTCATGTGTTTAAAAGATTAGTTGTTATGTACTTTTGTTATGGCCAGCTTGGCCCTTTACTGTTGATAGATCCCCACCACCCCATGTTTTGTTGGGGGGATTTGATATATTAATTTGTTTATAGGCATGTATATTTTGCCCATTCTCTTCTTTTGTCCCACCCCCCATGCTTGGGGTGAAGTTATATACTTTTGTTATGTTCTAGGACCTTGTACTTGGCTTAGTACTCTGAATTTGTTTTATTAACTCCTTATTAATGAAACAGAGTGGTCATACTCCACCTTTTTAAGAAAAAGGAAAAAAGATAAGCTGTTGATATTCTATGAACAGTACTTTAAGAAAGCAATGTTTTTTTTTTCTTTAACAGACACCATAACTCTTCTCCGTTCTAACACGAGGACTATCGAAAGAAAAGGTTTATGTAGTAGTTAGTAGTATGATGTAGTAGACTTCTATATATTAGTAGTGGATGGTGTAGTAGGCTTTCTGTATGATGGACGATGTTGTAGACTTTAATTCCTGCTGGATTTTGGTTTATAACTGATATTTCGTTAACAGGTCATTAACGAAACCAATAATCATTAGTCACCTTTTTATATATTAAAAAAAAAAAACAATTGATGTATGAATTGGGATATTAATGAAAGAACATGTGGATCTTTGCCTTGAGTATGAGATAAGTGATAACCCTAACTAACTTTTGAGATTTATAATGGATGGAGAGAACATCTGGTGTGACTCTGCATCCGTTGGACTCTTATCCTTGGTACTTCTTTTAATGAAAAATTGAAGAGGCCTGTGGTTCTATACTCAAATATCTTAGTTGAGACTATACATTTGCATTCATTTTTTCTAGAAAATTTGAATGTATTGAAAAATAGTTGGCTAATATTGAATTTAGAGGAGGGATTGTTCCGAAAAAAAATATTACTAATAGATAATATGATAATACCTGAAACGAGGCCATACGAGACATGCTAAAGGTAGATCCAATCCAAGATAAGTTAAGAGAGAATCGCCTCAGGTGATTTGGACATATCACGCGTAGACCTAGTAGTTTTCCCATTAGAAAGAGTGATCTAATAAGTATTGAGGGTAGAGTTAGGGGTTGAGTAAGACCTAAACTAACTTGGGTGAAAACGGTGAAAAAATCTCTACTATCTTAGGTGGTACAATATTAGGGGAGGTTATTGTAGAGTTAAGGGTAGAAGAAGACCTTTTCTCTTTACTATCTTAGGTGGTACAATATTAGTGGAGGTTATTGTAGAGAAGATGGTAAAAACATCCAATAGTAGTGTGCCACCTAAGATAGTAAAGAAAAAGATAGTAGATTTGGTAGTATGTGTAGCGTTATCCAAATCAAAAGCCCGTTTACCCCTAAACAAATTTATGAACAGTACTCTCCCAAATAATTCATTTCCAAATAGTGTTTTTTCATCCAATCATAAGAGGTGGTTTGGTTGGTTATAAAATAAATCAAGAGAGTGCACAACACTGTAGCGAAAGTAAATTCTTAAAAACATTTTCTAAAAATAGCTTTGGTTAAATATAGATTTACTGTAGAAGGATTAGTAAAGCCACGTAAAATTATATTTGTTGAGTTTTGATAATACGAGAGAAAGCAATTTTAAACAATTTTTTTGACTTTTTGTTTTGAGTAATGCTACATTCACTCCCAATTTCACTAAATTTTTCATAAGAATAAAAAAAACTAAATTAAATTAAATTAATTTAATTTACTGCAACTCATTAAATAATTCACTCTATTTTATAACTAAATTAAATTGAATTTAGTATATTAAAAATACGGACTAAATAGATCATCTCTAATCTCTAATATTATAATGGGAGAATTGGGGTTGTCATTTGTCAACATACAAATCCGTGTATTGCACGTGCAACTCCAACTCTCCCATTAATTACAAAAAAAATAAACAAATAAAAAATTCACTTATTTATAACGTGCAACGAATGTATAAAACAATTTTATAATATTTTTTTAACACCAAACATACACGTGTTGCACGTAGATTTCAAATTCTACTTATAAACATATGCATTGCACGTACAGATTGTAGTTTTTTCTTCAAAATATTTTTCCAAATTAAATGCAATGCATGTCCAACTCCAAAACTATTTCTTAACACGTGTATCGTACGTAAAAATCCTCAAACACTTATCAAAACGTGCATCGCACGTGAAAAATACTAGTATATGTAGTTTGTGACCTTATAAAATATATTGCGCTAAACCGAGCAGAATGGAAAATCATGATTCATGTAGCCGATCCCAACTAGTTGGGAAAAGGCTTTGTTGTTATTGTTGTTATAATATAAAAATACCTTATTAAATTAAAATAAAATGAAGTTTAGAGAATATGCCGGTTTGAGGTATACAATCAAGGCTAAAAGCCTCTCCAGTAGAAAGTTTGAACAATTAGTCACTAATCGAGCTTGGTAAACACAGAACAATCAAAGTTATGCGGTACTAAAAGTTAATATTCACATTAAATTAAGCTAGATATGACTGACAGATATAGAGCAAAATCTTTATTTGATGTTCTTAATTATCTTTATTTATTATCTGTAGACTCTTAATTTGTATTTCCTCTCACAATATGAGATAGATCAACTAAATAATATCATATCTGCAAGATAATCGACACTGTGATATAAGCCAATATGATATTATGGTGCAATAAAACGAGGGAGAGAAAATAGTCATTGAGCACATATGAAAAGAAATCACATTAATGGCATACTACAAATTCTATATTACATCTTAACATGAGAAAAATATCCACTCTTCACGCTAGCTATTTTAACCAAAATATATAACAAATGGATAATTTGGCTAGTAAAAAAAGCCCATACTCCAACCATGCTATCTATTTTGGCTAGCTATAAATATTTTAATATTTATTTACTAATAAATAGTTATAATAATATTTTTTAAAATGACTACATTTCTATTACTCAAGAATTTTGGAATCAAATGAAAATATTAGTTTCCAAATAGCACTAAACAATTACATGATATTGCAATATTATGAACTCAATCTACTAGTTTTATTTTGGGAAGAAACACAAATACTTGTTTTTATTGTCCGTATCGCTGCCACAAGTGTTCTATTACTGGAGTTGGGAATGCATTCGCCTATCTCTGATGCGAGGATGAGTTTGAATAAATGTAAGAAGTTCAGGCGTATAACCATGTGACACTTCTATAGACGGACTTTTCTCAATTGTATCATAGTTAAAATCCTTATTATTATATTCTTGCTCATCTTCGACTATTATGTTATGCATTATTATGCATGCTGTCATAATATCATGAAGCGTCTCTTGATCCCTAAAATGTGTTGGTCCATGAACAATTGCAAAACGTGCTTGAAGAACACCGAATGCTTGGTCTACATCCTTCCTTGCCGATTCTTAAGTTTCAGCAAAATATTTATTCTTATTACCTTGTGGAAATGGAATAGTTTTTACAAATGTTGACCACTCTGGATATATATATCATCAGCATGATAATATCCCATCGTATAATTATTACAATTGATAGAATAGTTAACCTTGGGCGCTCGTCTATTAGCAAGATCATGAAAGATAGAAGACCGATGTAGCATATTGATATCATTAAGAGCTCCTGGTAACCCAAAGAATGCATGCCATATCCAAACATCATGTGAAGCCATAGCGTCTAAAATAATTGTAGGTTTATGAATGTGGCCAGTATACATTTCTTGCCATCCAGGTGGACAATTCTTCCACTTCCAGTGCATACAATTAATGCTTCTTAACATACCTGGAAAACCACGATCTTCGTTCATTGCCAGCAATCAGGTAATGTCATTATTATTTGGTGATTATAAGTATTCATCACCAAATACTCTAACAATGGCCTTGACAAAATGACGAAGACTTTCGATTGCAATGCTTTCTCCAATACGTATGTGATCATCAACTAAATCTGTCGATACCCCATAAGCAAGCATCCTTACTGCAACTATCATCTTTTTAAGTGAAGACAATCCAAAAACTCCACAAGCATCCCTTCTTTGAATGAAGTATCGATCATAGGCTTCTATAGTAGATTGAATTCTTAGAAAAATAGGACATCTCATTCGGAATCTTCTTCGAAAGAAATGAGGAGGATATACAGGCATTTCAGAAAAATAATCATTAAAAAATCTTTCATGTCCTTGAGCTCTATCACGTTGAATAATAGCGTGACCTGGAGTAGAACCATAACGAGGTGCTCTTCGTCTTCTTGTAATTAGTTCATCTTCTTTTTCTATAGCCATTAATGCTAAAGGTAGCATTTCATCATCAGAAAAGACATCAAGGTCATTGATCTCAAACATCATATCAAGTACATTACTAAAGTGTGTCATCAGTGAGCAAATGAGGTTCAATGCTTAATTGAGCTGAGAAGAGTGAAAGCTTGAATTGAGTTAGAATATTTATATTGCAAGTTTATGTGGAAATTGGATTCATAAAGGCAAAATACAACTTTTATTAATAAGATGTTTAGCTGAAGGCTTACAGATGCATAGCTAAAAAGAACTACATTAATAAACAAACAAATAATAAATACACGCTTAGTGTTTTTTCAAGAATCTTCATCTTGCGGGTTTTGTAATATTTTGCTCGCAGTGGATCCATTAGCCATTATTTTCTCTTCGTCTGGTAACATTTGTAGACGTAATTTTTCATTCTCAATTTCGATTAGCTCTTGTCGTTGACCGAATGCTTTCTCATATTGTTCTGTTTTAATTTTTTTTATTTTCCTCCATATATTCTTACAGGAACATTACTGCAGGTGTTTTCTCTTGATTGTGTTTCTTATGCTTTCTCTTTTGTTGCTCCTTCAATGCTTTTCTACCAATAGGCCTTTCCATATCAGTTACAACATATTTTGTCTTTAAATTAACTTGATTCGGTAGTGAAGCAGACGATTTTGCAAAACTTATCATTTTACAAGTTTTAGACTTTTTCTTTGAAATTTACATTGTCCATTTGAGATTATGCTTCAATTCATGCCAACAATGCAAAAATCCAAATGGCTTGAAAATACAAAACTGAAGTAACAAAAGTGAAGCTTGAAAAATACAATAAATGTTCAAAGATCAAGCAATGTCATTTTTTATAATCATTTTTTAAATGCCAGCTTCCTGAAGAACACTACCGTACATTTTCATACACTGAATTGGAATTAATACAAGAAGCCACAGAATTATGACCTATAGCATTGTGAAACTACACAATTTGTATGGTATGTATACTTGATTCCTGAAACATGTCAAATTTCAATGTAAGCTCATTTGGTTACAGTATGCAAGAGCTGAAAAATTAATCATTTTCCTCCATCTAGCTCTCTTAAGAGCTCTCTTATTTATTAAATTAAAAGCTCATCTACCGTTCTATTACACCTCCTCTCCGACCTCACCAATCTTAATCAGACATGCCCAAAAATCTGAGACTATATCACTTACATCTATCTGTAACTTTTTACAAATGCAATCTTATCTAGAGTTTCAGCTATCTAACATCCTTCCAAGTAATTAAATTCATAGTATAACAAAGGAATTAGAGAACATAAATACTCTAATATTGAAACTATATAAAGATCAACAAATAAATGAAAAAAATGAAATCTTCTTGACATCTTTATTTATTAGTATTAAGTATAGAATACCAGCAATACATCAAATAAGATGAAAAAACTTTTCTTCTGTCACTACTGGCTCATTTTGCCAATGTAACAGATTTTTCAAAAGAAATGTTTCTCATATGGACTCCATTCTCCATTCTACATTCTACATTCTCCAAACAAAAAAAGGAACAATTTTAACCTGATGAAGAAGAAGAAGAAGAACCCGATGAACAAGAACCCAACGAACAAGAAGAACTCGATCAACAAGAAGATGGAGCAGCAATATACCAAGAACAAATTGAAGAGATTGAAGAAAGTGAAAAAAATATCAGTGTCGATTTAAATGAGCAGGAAGAAGTCTTACCGTTGAAAATCCCCTTGATCTCCGGCGGCAAGAGAGGAAGGAGTTTGGCGAGCGGAAATCAAATCGCCAAGACTGCGATTGATTTGGCGAGACCGTTGGAGAGCATTTTTTGGGAGTTTATCGCTATTTTGACCAATTTGGGGGAAATGGCGAGGCCGTTGGAGATGGTCTAACAGCCTAATCTAAATATGTAATTAATAACTCATATTTGTATTCATCAAATCAATAAAGAAAATGCAACGTAAAGTATTAATTGAGTTTTGTTACTCTATAATATAATGTTCTCTTATAAGTATAAAAAAAAGTCCAGTATTGCTAATGGCTCATATAGAAGAAGATATATATGTTAGGTTTTGTGAGAAATTAACAATTGAGAATTATGGTTAATATCTAGATCTAAGTTGCTTGAGATATTCACCTAGGTATCAAGATTGGAATACCTAGACTGCTATCACAAGCCAGTATTTATCTCTAAATACTGGTTTGGGTATCGGGTTATTAGCCCACAAACCCGCGTTCCAATATCCATTCAATTGTACGTTCAATACACGTGTTACTCATATACACATGCAATATTTATATAGAGAGAATATACCAATATATCCAACAATCTCCTCCTATATTCTCAATATATATAAAGTACAGGATTATCTCATCAGTTCAGTATAAAACTGACTGGCTGATAGCAGTCCATAAAAGAAAAGCATCATAAAGGTATAATTTCGTAAGAACCAATAGTATTATAAAACTGAATAGTTCAATCAAGACTAAACCAATATAATTAAATAGTTCCAAACCATATCCAATTCAGAATAGTTCACATAGACTAAACCAACTGGAATAATCTGCCATAATTTCAAAATCAAACAAAGCAAATAAACTTCAAGAACAAAATATGAGTTTTAAGCTCATGAACACAGGAGTCTTAAACTTAACAGAAGTTTTACCATGCAAGTGACTAATTTATTCTCGAAAAAAATAAACTGAAATTCTATCCTTGCACACTGCTTTATGTTTACTCCTTCATTTTGAGCAAATCATTATTTTGAAATCTATGTTGACAAATTCAACTCCTCCATCTTTGCTAGCTTATAGAAAACAAGAATATCAAGAGACACATCTCTAAGAATTCCAACGAATTTCACAAAGTATCTAGTTCCACAAAAGAACTTAGTACAATTCATAATTAGCTTAGCAAAAATGTAACGCAAGCATCATAATCAAGTATCTTTAATAAGTAAAGTACATGAACTTTATAGTTTCTACACAAGAACCATACTATGTTTCATAGTGGAATGAAAAGATTGCCATTTCAATCATGGTTTAATATTGAATCATCAAAATTGGAATGAAACATGTATCCATAAAAGACATATCATAAAAATTGGAATGATATTTAGGACAATTTAATCATCGGAAACATATCGACAAGTTTTCATATTTCGTATTGGAATAATATGATTATTCTAAGTAAATTCTCTAGATATATAATATCATCAAAATTGGAATGACATTATATATTTGTGAAATTTATGTGGAATCATCAAAATTATCTAAAACATGTCAACTGCTTAAAATTGATGCTTAAGTTTAAACTTCTTTATGGCTCCAATTGGATTCTAAATTTCAAAACAATTAGGATGTTAAAGGTTTACTCAATAGCTTTCAACTCCATTTTCCCCACAGTTTTGATAATTAGATCACTTTCAAGTCTCTTAGTATGAGCATTAGCCATACTTGTTGCAATTGCACTTTATTTATGAGAAAGTTCAACGAGGCTTCTTTCAGCCTTAATATACTCCTTTTACTATTATAGAGTGAGTTATGAGCTACAGTGTATTGTAGCTTGTTAATCGCATAACAAAATTAGAGAGTTACTTAAACTTCTTAATGGATAACTGGCAACAATTTCTTCAATCCACTCAGCCTTTTTCCCTGCAGAGGATTACACATAGAGGTCTGATTTCATGGATGATAGCACAGTGCCTGTTTGCTTTTTATTTCCATAACATTTCTGTTTCTCCTAGTGTAAACACATATCTACTAGTTATCGACCTTCACTAAATTCTGAGCATCATAATGCATCAGATCAACCATTCATTCGAAAAATGACTAGAGTAGCACAAAGCAAACTCGTGAATACCACTCAGGTATCTCAATAACCTCTTAAGGGCACTCAAATGTGTATGAGATTATTAGTACGTGAATCTGCAGATCATACCAATTTCAAAGGCTATGTCTATTCTAGTGCAGATCTTTATATACATAAGACTGTCAATTCCTTTAGAATGATCTACCTGTCTCATAGTTGCACCATCATTAGGTGTCAACCTTTTATCATAATCATAAGGTGTTTCAAAATACACTTTCAATCATCATATCCCCACTTTTGAAACACATTTTGATTTGATGAGTTTGACTAAGAGTTGTCCCTTGCCAACTGAAAACTCACCCTTAACCTATGGTGTCCACAGTACCTAGGTTTTCATGTTTAATTCTTTGGATAGCATAATTTTAATTTTATTTATAATAGAGAGGTCACTTCCAAGAACACGCATATCAACAGAACAAGTAAATAATAGCCACTATATTTGACACACTACAAAGTTGAAGGCACTGATCTGAATTACTTGATTCATATACTAGGCTTTTTCAAAAATTAGTCAAATTATTTATTCGTTGGCTATACATATTTTAAGAACATACAATGATTTTACTAAATTGTAAATCTTGTTCACTAAACATATCAGTTCAAAACTTTCCAGTACAAAACTGTTCAGTACAAAGCCGTTTAAATATCCTTTATGAATGACTAAATTTTCAAAAGATGTAAGGGTAAGAAGAATACTTATTTTAACAATATGACAAACATGTGAGTAGACATCAAATAAATCTACCCCATTTTTCTCAGTCAATCTGTTAGCTACTAAAAAGCATTAAAATTTCTACTGAACAATCAAAATTAAGTTTCTTCTACAAAACCCCACTTACTAACTATAGTTTTAGCCCCTTTCGGCAGATCAACTAAATTAAAGTATTATTGTATACACAAAATTATCTCATTGTCTACTAAAAACTCTCCTTAGCTCATTTGTCATTTCGGTTTTTAAGTGTCAGTAAGGCTGGTTCTTGATTCCAACTGTGAATCATTGAACGTGTCAATAGGACTAGATTATTTTATACATTTATCTTTGATGAACATATCCTCAAAGAACTCTGCAAGTCTAGATTCTTCTAACACAAATTAGATAGATCCAACATATCTGTCCACAGAGCTACATTCTGCACTTTCTAAACACACAAATATTTGTTGTAAGTCCCACTTTAGGCCTTCTAGGGTCATATACATTAACAAATGTATCACAATACAAATTTTTACGTTAACAAAATTATTTGTGTTTTCATACCATGATTTACAAGGTGTATTCAATTTAGAGTGTAGTAACACATTAGAGATATGATTAACAATACAACATCACTCATAATTACACAAGACAAACAACAGTCAATAATATAGAATTCAAGATTTCATTAAGTGTTTGATTCTAACTTTTATCAGTACCGTTTGACTGTTGTAAGTAGAGTGCACTAGAGATTATGCCTAATGCAAACTTCTCTAAAGTTGTTAAAACATATTTACCACATCTATCAAATCTGAACCTTTGATTTTTAGCATTTAACTATAATTTTTTTTTAATAAAAAAAATTCATTAAGAATAACAAGTGCTTCATTCTTCATATATATGACAGACTTATATTAATCATCTACAAAAGCGATTAAATACTTCTGACCAACAATTATCTCACATAGTCACAAAGCTGCTGAGATCACAAATATCAGAATGTATTGATTCAAAAAGTTATGAACTCCTAGAGACCATACAAAATGATTTTCTAGTGATCAAAATCTGAATTTAAACTTCACATTTGTCATATTTAATGAAGTTTCATTTAGTAGAATTATAAGTTTTAACAAGAACAAACAATTTAAAATATAGTTCATAGTAATTCTAAATTTCAAATCAACTTGGATGTTAAAGCTTTTTACTCAATAGCTTTTAACTCCATTTTCCCCACAGTTTTGATAATTAGATAACATTTCCTCACAAACAATTGAATATGTAGTTCTCAAAACCTAGCCAATTATGCTATGTTCAAGTACACAATTAGAGCTATTATTATTAATTGTCTCATTTGTTAAACTCAACTTATACATGCGATTGACAATAAATGCACTTTATAAGAGTTAATACAAAATTACTCTATCACATTTTACAAAATTATTTACTTTCTCTAGTGATTCTAACAATATCCACTTGTTCAAACACATTAAGCGAAGAGTTCTTTCCTCTATTCGTTCTTCATCATCTTCATGATACAAAATGAGATAATGACTAACATGCTATAATTCAACTTTACACACACAGTACAATGAACGAGAAAGAACAAAACGTAACTAATAGAGTCATATTCTACATTAAAAGCTGTTCTCTCTTAAGTTACAGACATTTGTTATACATCTTATACAATTTTTTTTTAATTATTAGAGAAGCAAATATGTAATCTTATACAAACTGCAAACAATGGATTTGTCAAAATATCTATACACATAGTATAATAAAACACTTAATAATCCTAAACATGCTAGTTTTTCAAAGCGAGAATAACTATGATCTAAAACTCTCAATCATATGATCAAACGCACAAAACGTTAACACATTCATCACATGAAAGTACTAAGCAAAATTAGAGTAGATCATACCGACACTTCAAGTTAAAAGTGTTTTCCAAATTCGATGGAGAAGCCTGTGTGGTGCAGACTTATTCAACCGTGATGCATATCCATCGTCTCCAACATACACAATTTGCAAGTAACATTAAAGTTTCTACATTCATCAAATTGTTAAAGATTAGCCAATTAAACAAATTATTAGCACAATCTAATTCTAACAACAATTTAATTGGAGATCCGAATTTTATAGTCAACATACAGTTTAACTTATCAAAATAGATATTGTATTTTAGCACATAGCCAAAACAACTGTTCAACTTGTATTTAATTAAACAAATGATTAATATAGTCGGTAGCAATTCTGAGCCTCTCCATGGCTTTTCCAACAAGTATGGGGGTTCGGCACTCGGTGGTGACCTCGAACAACCCCCTAACTTTTCCAACAAGTATGGGGGCTCGGCGCTGGCGATGACCTCGAGCCACCCCCTAGCTTTTCCAATAAATTTTGGGATTCGACGGTCGGTAGCAATTCCGAGCCTCCCCATGGCTTTTCCAACAAGCATGAGGGCTCGGCGCTAGGTGGTGACCTCGAGCAATCCCTTAACTTTTTCAACAAGTATGGGGGCTCGGCGCTCGGCGGTGACCTTGAGCCACCCCCTAACTTTTACAACAAACTTTGGGGCTCGACGGTCAGTAGCAATCCCGAGCCTCCCCATGACTTTCCCTACAAGCATGGAGGCTCGGCGCTCGGTGGTGACCTCGAGCAACTCCCTAATTTTTACAACAAGTATGGAGGATCGATGGTCGGTAGAAATTCCGAGCCTCCCCATTAGGGGTGTAAAATGAACAGGACGATCCGTCGTCTGTCCGAGTCTGGCTGGAGAAATGGTCCGACCGTGGACAGTCCGAACTGTTATACGAACCGAACTCGAACAAATTATTAGGTCCGATTCTTTACCTAGCTCGAGCCGGACATAAGTCCGTCCGAGTATTATTGCGGTCCGATACTTTATCGAACCGAATCCGGACTAAAAAAAAATTTCGCCCTAGACTGAGCCGGACATAAGCCCATCCCTGTAGAATTTCGGTCCGAGCTTGAACATATGGTTGTCCAATCCCGTCCGGTCCGATTTACAACCCTACTCCCCATGGCTTTTCCAACAAGCATGGGGGCTCGGCGCTCGGTGGTGACCTTGAGACACCCCCTAACTTTTACAACACGTATGGGAGCTCGACGGTCGGTAGCAATTTTGAGCCTTCCCATGGCTTTTCCAACAAGCAAGGGGGCTCGGCGCTAGTGGTGACCTCGAGCCACCCCCTAACTTTTACAAAAAGTATGGGGGCTCGACGGTCGGTAGCAATTCCGAGCCTCCCAAGGCTTTCCAACAAGCATGAAGGCTCGGCGCTCGGTGGTGATCTCGAGTCACCCCCTAAACTTTACATCAAGTATGGGGGCTCGACGGTCGGTAGCAATTCCGAGCCTCCCCATGGCTTTTCCAACAAGCATGGGGGCTCGGCGCTCGGTGGTGATCTCGAGCCACCCCCTAACTTTTATAAGTATGAGGGCTCGACGGTCGGTAACAATTCCGAGCCTCCCTATGGCTTTTCCAACAAGCATGGGGGCTCGGCGCTCGGTGGCGACCTCGAGCCACCCCCAACTTTACAACAAGTATGGAGGCTCGACGGTCTGTAGCAATTCTGAGCATCCCCGTGGCTTTTACAACAAGGGGCTCGGCACTCGGTGGTGACCTCGAGCCACCCCCTAACTTTTACAACAAGTATAAGGGCTCGACGGTCGGTAGCAATTCCGAGCCTCCCTATGACTTTTCCAACAAGCATGGGGGCTCGGCGCTCGGTGGTGACCTCGAGCCACCCCTTAACTTTATAACAAGTATGAGGGCTCGACGGTCGGTAGCAATTCCGAGCATCCTCATGGCTTTTCCAACAAGCATGGGGCTCGGCGCTTGGTGGTGACCTCGAGTCACCCCCCCAACTTTTACAACAAGCTTGGGGCTCGACAGTCGGTAGCAATTTCGAGCCTCCCCATGGATTTTCCAACAAGCATAGAGGGCTCGGCGCTCGGTGGTAACCTCGAGCCACCCCCTAACTTTTACAAGTATAGGGGCTCGATGGTCGGCAGCAATTTCGAGCCTCCCCATGGTTTTTCCAACAAGCATAGGGGCTCGGCACTCGGTGGTGACCTCGCAACCCCCTAACTTTTACAACAAGTATGAGGGCTCGACGGTCGGTAGCAATTTTGAGCCTCCCCATGACTTTTTCAACAAGCATGGGGGCTCAGTGCTCGATGGTAACATCGAGCCACCCCCTAACTTTTATAACAAGTATGAGAGCTCGATGGTCGGTAGCAATTTCGAGCTTCCCCATGGCTTTTCCAACAAGCATGGGGGCTCAGCGCTCGGTGGTGACCTCGAGCCGCCCCCTAACTTTTGCAACAGGCATGGGGGCTCAACGGTCGGTAGCAATTCTGGGCCTTCCCATGGCTTTTCTAACAAGCATAGGGGCTCGGCGTTCGGTGGTGACCTCGAGCCACCCCCTAATTTTTCAACAAGTATGGGGGCTCGACGGTCGGTAGCAATTTCGAGCCTCCCCATGGCTTTTCCATCAAGTATGGGGGCTCGGCGCTTGGCAGTAACCTCTAGCCCCCCATAGCTTTTCCAACAAACTTTGAGGCTCGGCGGTCGGTGGCAATTCCGAGTCACGCTTGGCTCCCACAGACGATCTCCTGGACTCGACATCCGACAGCAAGCCTCGGCACTCGAGCTCATGAAGGCTTGGCCCTCGACGCTCGACGCTCGGCAACAAGCCTCGGTATCCGATCGTATAGGAGCTTGTCGCTCGGTGCTCGACGCTCGGCTCCTGACCCCTATTTTTCGGCTTTCAACACCCCTCATAGCTTTTCCAACAAGCTCTGGGGCTCAGCGGTCGGTGGCGATTCCGAGCCACGCTTGGCTCCCACAGACGAGGTTCGGGACTCGGCATCCAACGGAAAGCCTCGGCACCCGAACTCCTGAAAACTCGGCCCTCGATGCTCGACGCTCGGCAACAGGCCCCGACATCCGATCATATAGAAGCTCGGAGCTCGGAGCTCGATGCTTGGCTCACGACCCTCTGTACTCGGCTCTCGGCGCCCCTCATATCTTTACAGGGATTCCCTTCATCCTACCTCACTGGCCTCTCCAGGAAGATACAAACCACATTTCTGCCATACATACCGCTCCACTCTTCCTACAGAGACAAATCACTCATCCACGGCTGGATTACCCAGCCCTCCAGAAGTGGGGGCTCCTGATATGGGTTAGATGACGTGGCCCCTCCTGGGCCATCAGATCTCCTCAATACCCGCTCTTCCCTGATTATCAGGTCAACAGAAGTCGAATGGGCCCTTACCGCCTCAGGCCCACAGGCAAACGGATCCGACCCGGCCCGCTTAGGTCCCAGTCCCGTTTGCCTCTACCTATAAATACCAGACCCCCTCCTCACTGCAGAAGGTAATCTTACTCTCTCCACCTGAACCCTAGCCGTCCAGTACCTTTCTCAGTGACTGACTAGATCATCGGAGGGCCTGTCGTCGGGACTTCTCCCGGTGTTTCTAGACAGTGTGTAGGTACAGAAGACCAAGCCGAGCTGAGCTGCCAACCTCCGAGCCGAGCGCCCGGACCTCCACCTCTCGGCTCCTATCCCCGAGCCGCTCCCGCTACCCGAGGTCAGGCCGACGCCAGTACTACAGTTTTCATTCCACAAATTACAAGAACTCACACAAGTTGTCCCCACACCCCAAAAACAAACAGCATCATTTACCATTTATAACAAAGGCAATATAATTTTCTGGTATTTGAGGCAAAACTTAAACTCACCTACGATCTATCTATCGATCTTCCTCTATTTCCTGGTCTAGATTCAAGACTAGAATTTTTATTAAGTACACGCCAGATCATGAATTAGTAATTGTATTCAATCTACCAAAAAGGTTCCACTTTGGGAAATACACACGAACAAAGATCAAACCTTATTCCACCCCTATAGTAGTACAACTCGTAAAGCCCACAACCAAGGCCCATTTACAACTCAAAAAGAGCCCAACACAAGCCCAAAAGATGTCAGGCCCATATGCATTAAGATTCGTGCCCATCAGCCGTTCAGACCGTTTCCTGGGGCCCACTCCGAACTCCCCGCTGCGCCCGCCACGTCACCCGAGAACCGCACCCATCTCCATCACTCCCTTTCTAGCACCCAATCTGCACCGAGCTCCACACCAACCCCAGAAATGGATTCTCTTTCTCCTTCCTCTTCCTCTTCCTCTTCCTCCTCACTCTCGAAGCGTGCTAGGGTTAGGGTTTCGTCCGATCCCGAATCAATGGACCGCCTTCTAGAATCTCTTCTCGGGTTATCGGGTCCGTCTTTATCCATCGACCTCGCGTTAGAGCGGTTGGTGGATTCGAGGGTTGCGGAGTCCGATAAGGATGCGGCGATCGAGGCGGCGATGCGGGTCGGGTCGGCGTTGTTGGAATCCGCTAAGAGGTCTGCGAGGAAGCGAGCTTCGTCGCATAATTTGGATTCTTGGCCGTTACCTTCCGATCTCACTATCAGGGTATTATCCAATTTTCATTTTTTGGGGATTTATTTGTGAAATTTTTAATTTTAGATATTTATTAGGAATATTAACTTTCTAATATAAATAAGCTAGCAATTTACATGTGTGATGCCCGTCTTAATAAATATATATTTTTTAAAGTAAAAATTTTCGACATAGTCTGGCCTCGATCAGACCTCCTTCATATTAGTTTTGTACGCACGATATACGTAAGTTGGTATGTTTACAAACGACAACTCCAACTCTGCTATTATATTATTATTATTAGTAGTAATTTACACGTGCGATGCACGTCTATAAAAAATATAGTCATTAAATTAAATGAATATACATCGAATAAGAAAAAAAGTAGTTTATATTTGAATGTTTTGATTTGGGCTGCACGTGCGGTGCACATTTATATTTGTTGAATATAGTTTTGACGTGTATTATACGTGTTTATATAGTTACAAAGTTAAGAGTTTGTTTGTTACAAACCCCAACTCTCCCATTAAAATAATAGAGATTACTAGTAATTTACACGTGCGATGCACGTCGTAATAATTTTTTTAAAAAAAGAAAATACTCTGACGTAGTGAGAACTTGAACCTAAGACCTCCTTCATATTAGTTATGTACGCACAATACATATAAGTTGGTATGTTTACATACGACGACTCCAACTCTCCCATTATAATATTATAGGTGATCATGGCAGTTTTGTAAAAAGCAGAAACCTTATAATTTGACTGAAATGACATCGAACAATATAATTTGACTTACATGATTGAAATTAGGGCGATATAGTTGGTAGAAAAGATTCATGGTTGTTACATGATTGAAATGACATCGAACAATATAATTTGAGTTACATGATTGAAATTAGGGCAATATAGTTGGTAGAAAAGATTCATGGTTGTTCGAAAAGAGAGAAACATTATCTAGTATACGAAATGTGAAAAAATGCTCCAATATGTCAAGTGTTGGAGGAGTGTTCAATGTGTAATATATGTTGTATATTTAAAGACATATATGAGATATTGAGAAGTATTTGACATATTTCTGGGGATTGTCCATGAAGTGTTGGTGTCTAACATGGGTACCACTCCATGATAGAAGTGCTCCATGCTACACTCAATAGGGATGTGTTCCCAAAAAGGCGAAAACTTGATAGGTTGATAATATCATTTATTATATAGTGAGACTTGTAATTCTAAATTTTAAAACACATTCTTATTAGATTGCTTTTGGAAATAAGCATACGGAATCTATTAGGTTGACCATACTACCATCTACTTCAATCTCATGCTGGATCACTGCACTTTTATGTATTTGGTTTAGAATGATATGTATCCTTTTGTATTGAGTTGGTTTTCCACTTATCTTTGCATGTTAATGATCTAGATTGTAATGATGGTTGTTCTCATTCCTTCCATTTCTACTGATTGTCATTCTGGTTTTTGTTTGTTTGGCTGTCCTATATACGAACCAAATAACTTTAACCCTTTGTGATCAACTTGTCCAATTTGTTCAGTATGAAATATGGTTTTATTATCTAGTTCTCTTGGCGAGTTTTTATTATTATTTGTATTTCATTTGGCAAAAATGAGCATTGTATTTATTGGTTATGGTGGCTTGAAGGTATTTGGCATGCTAGATACACAAACTCTCTGCCATGCTGCAGCGACTTGCTCGATGTTCAACAAGTGTGCAAGTGATCCTATGTGCTATGCTGAGATTGACTTAACAACAATTGTGCCAAAAGTCAACAATACAGTTGTGTCTACAATGATACAGCGAGCAGGGAGAAACCTTCAGTGAGATTCTCTCTACCTGTATTCAGTATAGAACATGCATTCAAAAATGTTTGACATAACTCTTGCTAGCAATTTGTGTAGAAGTTTATCATGTGCTTTTTTATTTGTTATTCTGTTCTTTATCCTTATCTCAGTAAGATATACGACAGTTTGAACCAGACTATCCTATTCTGTATTGTAGACAAAGCCGGCTGCTTGTCATGGAAATAGCTCATGTTTGATAGAAACCTTCAGTGATTCTCTCTTTCTTTATTTAGTAGACGATATGCATGGCTGAACTATTGCTTGCAATTTTTATATAGGTATATCTTGTGCTTTTCTTATTACTTATTCTAGCTTTATCCTGAGCTAAATTACATTTGCCATAGTTTAACAAGAGTATCATGAGTTTAAATCTGAGACAAAGCTTGATGTTTGTGCTAGAAGTAGTTCATGTTTGATAGAAACCTTCGGTAGCGTTCTCTACCTTTATTCAGTAAAAAAAATATGCACGGAAAGTATTTGACTGAACTATTGCTTGGGATGTTTGTATAGGTATATCATGTGCTTTCCTTCTGAACTCTTCTATTCTTTATCTTTGTCTCAATAAAAGTGGGTAGTTTTAACCAGATTACCCTGATTTTGCATATGCGGCAATGCTTAATATTTAGACTGGCTGCAGTCCATATTTGAGAGAAACCTTCAGTGATGTTCTCTCTAAGTTTATTCTGTAAAGAAACATGTAAATTTTTTGAGTGAACTATTGATTACAATGTTGTATAGGTTTATCATGCTCTTGTCTTCTCAGTTCTTCTATTTTTTATCAATGTCTAAAATTTTTAACCACTAGTGAGGACGACTCTTTTATTATGACTACAGGATTTGAACTAGAATTTCTACTAAGAATGTGCCTCTGTTCCTTTAATTTCACACTGCTTGCTTTACTAATATTAATCTTGTCTAAACTTTTGAACAAATTGAGGATGGTTTTATTATTATGTTTTCGACAAGATTTGGACCCGAAACTTAAATTGGAAGTGGTTTTACATCAGATTCTTTAAGCATACAGTTTGAAGATTTTCTTCTGACATGTGTTGTCTTGCACTTGAAGTGGGTATTAGGAATGTTTTGGTACCTTACTTTCTCCCACTACTCATAAGCTTAAGCTTTGTGTTGTCATTGACATAGCATTGGCTATAAGAGTAAGAGTAGGCCATGACGCAAATCTGTTAGCACTGCTGTAATGATATAATAAAAATCCATCATATGAGTCTTCTATATGCATACATACATGTTTTGTGTAGTGCAATTACTTTATAAACCAATTGCTGGTTGACTTTAACTTTCGGATAGACTGGTTACTGACATGGTTACTCACGTGATGATTTACTGACAAGGATTTACTTTATAAACCCAATTGTTCGCTGACTTTAACCTTTGGATAGAATGTTTACTGACAATGATTAATCTTTTGGATCTGTCATGTAGTTTCTTTATCATTAATTAATGCATCTATGCTGTACTTGCTTGTCCAAGATTTAATCTCAGTGCATATGCTTTTGTTTTTGTGGCTTATAGATTATTGTTTTTGATTCTGGGGCATGGGGCATGCTTACAGAAGAATTCAACATAGGAGTCCCAGAACTCATAGGTTGACTTATGGGGCTGTAGATTTTGATGATATGAAAAAGAGGCATTTGTTTGCGTGCTCAGGGGCATTTATTAGGTGTTCTAGGAATTAGATGCTAAGTTTGTGTTAAGAGGAGTGTGTACCTGAGAAGGGTCTGCTGGTTTAACCTTTAAATCTAATGTTGAACTAATTAGTACTAAGTTTTTCATGTTGATTCTATATAAGAAATTGGTCATCAATATCTGGTCTTTCTAGCACTACAAGTGAAAACAAGACGAAAAAGGTAGGAAAATAGGAGAATGTTGGAAAGGTAATTAACTCAAATTTATGTTTCAGATATTCGTATTTTGCAGACGAAACAGCTTACCCTTCCTTTAGGATCTAGTTTACCTGCTTATTAGTTATGCATCTGCCATTTTTAGGCGTTCTGAGACGGGGCTCAGTTAGTCAGTTGCTAATTAAGCAATTTAGGAACACAGAAATTTCATGATGAAAAGAAATAGTATGTTCTTATAATGGAGGGACTATCCCTCTTTGAGATCATTTAATATGATTTCATACTTTTTATATGTGCAATTAAAGCTGCAATAGTGTACCAACATACAATTTTCCAATTATATTTGGCATTTCTTGATTGAAATTAATCTATGTATGCAGCTTGTGAAGGATAGCTTCGGATTTTAGTAAGCATTACCAGAGCACATAGCTCATACACTGATGGAGTTAATTTTTGACGTGTGTGCTTATTGTAATTGATCTATTATACCCCCTGATTGCTTTCTGCCCACCTCATACTTTTGGTGACGTGGTCTTTATAGACATACATCTCGACCTCATTCTACTAGTCTAGTGAAATTCTTGTTGGTATCGATAGGGATCTGTAAGAGAATTGAGTAGCTGAAGGATCACTCATTGATCGCTATTATAAAATTATTTGTTAAATTTAAGGAGGATGTAGATGTGGATTAAGTACGTGGCACATTAAATATACTGTGCAGTAAAATTCTTCTGGTGACTTTTTAGTTCCTGTCAAAAGGGTTGTTAGGAGCCTAGGAGGGTATCCGTTCACATGTTTAAGTGCTAATTCAGCTTCTACTGAATTGTAGTGCTACTTTGTGCCATTTCACAGTGAAAGCAACTGAGATTACTATCTCTTCCTATGATTTCTTAATCAATTATTTAGTTTGTGCATATTCCTTTGTACTTGCATGACTCGTTTCCTCATTAAAATCTTTAATTCCTTACTCCTCTGCTATCAGGTCACTGAAGATTGGGATATTGCCAAATTCAACTTCAACCTCAGAATATATTCGATCCATGTCTTATTCTGCAAGAAATCCAATGGAAGCACCAGGGCTTTCATGGAATGAAAGGAGACCAAGGCAAGGGAGAGAATCATCTGTCCTGACAAGGTCGTGCTTATTGGTGTTAAGTGCAGATGGTGGTGCTGCAGGGTATGGAAATTGTTTCTTCAAACTGTTGGCTTAGTAACTCTTTACTCTGTTTCTAGATATTTACTTTTTTGTATATGTTTAAAACATTGAAGGGCTCTCTTGAGGAGGCTGCACCTGTACAATATTGACAAAATGGATAGTTCTTCTCTATGCACAGCATTATCAGCCTGTCAATCTCTCCTTGACCTGGAAGTTATTGGCCTGTAAGTATAGACATGCAATTCTTACACTAGTAATGAGGGATTTAGTTTTATTTTGTAAGCTTTTAAAGACTTACTGGAAAGCTGCATATCGCAGAATTTCAGTAGCATATTTAAAATAATTGTCCCATATTGTAGTTATCTTGATTAGCGTGCTTTCTGACTGATATGGATCAGGGATTTGTTTCAAGCTTTTCCTGAACATATATGCATAATTTGGCATAGATTATTGATTTCATAATGTTAACAGCCATGTTGAGCTGAGGAGAACATTAGACTCAGTGAGCACAAGTTGTCACTCCATTGAACGCTTGTTTATTGAGTCTTCTGATGCAGGTGTGCTGTCTTCCTTCTCTCTTACTCTCTCTACCTCAATCTCTACTTTTAAGTTTAAATATTTCTTTCCTTTTTCTTTTTTTTCAGGAAGAGATGATAGTTTGAATTCTGCTACTTGCTATGATTTGGTAAATAGCTGCCCCCATGTCAGGTCACTGGCCCTTAGGGGGTTCAAGCTTCATGATCATAAAGTTCGTACTTTGCTCAAGGTAAGGTTCTTTTTTATTATTGTGGCTGTAAATTAAATAAATAATCTCCTACAAAACACTTATTTTGGTAGCATTTGTCGCTTCTTGTAAATGTTAAAATTATTATTAAAAAAATGATAGATTAGGATAAATCTCACTTGATCTATGGAAAATGGGTTAAACATTTTACTATCTTCTAGGTAGACATTTTTCCCCCTTCTTTCTAATTTGTCATGATGGGTAACCTAGTCTAATGTTAGATGACATTGTTCAGTCTCGACTGTGTTCAACTTTGAACAAAACATATTTTGGTTTTGTAGGGATTTCGTTGTTTGAAAGTTGCCGATTTTTCTACATCTTACTCAATTACAGGCATGTTTTTGAGGTTTGTTCCTCTTACTACATTTATTTATCGGTATTTAATCGTTCTCTTTCTTCTTTTTCGTTCCAAAATGTTGTATTTCTTGATCTCCATTTCACTAATTCAGTTGTTTAGGCACCTTGGCATCGGCACATATGGTCAGACACTAGAGGTCTTGATTTTGCGCGACTGTTTGCATCTTAAAGAAGTGAGAACTAAAGCAACAATATGTTTGTACATTTGCTCGATCCTGAAAATGCTTTAAAGTACTATTTGAACATTATCCAGACATTAAATCTTTGAAGGATATCTATTTGATACATAATTACAGGCGGAAGTTGCTGGATTCTTATCAGCTGTGCGCGGTGGAGATTGCAAACTTCTCAGATATTTGGTAAGCAGCTCAATCTCTTGGACCTTCTTATCTATATACTATGTAATGTACAAGTTTTGAAATGACCCAAAAAGATCCTGTCTGCCAAGTTTGCCATTTAGCGGAAAAATGATAAAAGTAAAATTGAAACCTTAACATGAAAAAAAAGCATGGGCATTTTAGTAAAATTAAATAAGCTTAATTATTAATAGGTTTCTCTGAGTTCTTTTTTTCCTTTATGAGATATTTTCTCTTTAGTTTTATTCTACATATATTACCATGCTGGATATTACTATATAGTTATACCATGTAAAGGTGTACAATTTTTTCTCTCTTTATTGTTCTTACATTTATTGATTTTTTAAAATATAGTATCTTGTTAGTTGCACCCTTATAATTTCTGTTGATTGCACAATCACATGTATCAATTACTATTCTCATGTAAAATCAATTTATTTTCATTTCATGTATGGATATCGGAATCAAAACAGGATGTATCCAACAAGGATGGCCTTTCTGCTGATGACGACTGGAATGATCGCTGCTACAGTCCCAGGTAATTAAGTGCCATCAATGAGTACAAATTTGTAAACAGAAAATTTTGCTAAGTCATTTTGTTTCTATGCAGTGTTCCAATTTTAAAAGTTATGGAACAAAGGCCAGATATACGCTTAGTTGCAGACTTCCCTCCAGATGGAAGGTCTCTCTCTCTCTCTCTCTCTCTCTCTCTCTCACACACACACACACACACACACACACACACATCATATAGAGCTAATGCTAGCAAATTTTAAATTTAATCAACTAGAAATTTGCACATGTGATACACATTTTTTTCCATGTAGAGAGATGTAATTGTAACAATTTAAGGAATTGAAGAAATTATGTGTGATATACTTATATACATATTTTGAGACTTCTATGCATTCAAATTTGTTCCCGTGTTTTATTGTAAATATGCGATGTGTATCCTTTTTCCAATAATTATGCAAACATATATATCTGTAGGGACGTGTGTGCAAATTTTGACAAAATTTAAAGAGTTTTTTTAATAGCATGTGCAGTGTAGTTGGTGTTGGGTTGTCTTCAAATTACAAATCCCAACTCTGGCGTTAATATAGCAGAGTTTCGCATTAGCAAATCTAATTAATTTTTGTTATTCCAGTTTCATGGATATTGACAACATTAATGACAGCGACGGAAGTAGTAGCACAAGCTTGCAGATAATGTGTAATGCAGAATTCAGTCCATATCCGAGTTCGTTTGACAGTAGCTATACCAGTGATCAGGGAAGTGGTCCAAGTGGGAATGAGGACTTCAATGATGTCAATTTTGCATTCTATGATGGGGACAGTTTTGATGAGGTGGACTTTCCATTTAATTAGCAGATATTAGACGTTGATGCAATATCAACTATTGCTAATATGGTATTTCTTTGCCTTCTTTCGTTATTCTTTGGTGCATCTTATCATTCATGAATCATAACCCAAATCATTTTCCCAGGTTTTGAAGTTGCCGACATTTAATTAAATGAATGTTGAGAGCATAATGAACACGTTGAACTTCCTTTCTTTCTCTGATTATACATAATTTTAATTGATTTGATGGTCTAAATTTGGAATTGTTATAAAATTCTGTGACACGTCCATCTCGATGGTGGCGACAACAACTTTGTTGATTTGAACTCCAATTGCATGCAGCATTGTTATGCTAACCATCTGCAAACCATGTGCATCAAATGCAGGAGTCTCATGAAGCTGATGGACAAAGGGAGGTTTTTGCCTTTTGCATTTGTTCCGCACGTTGGAAATCGCATACCTCTTCTAGTTCTATCTCCATGTTTATTGTTGTAATAAGAATATACATATCCCTCTCTCCTGAAAGCCACTTATACAGTTATACTGGCCTGTAGCCTTATCTTCAAATTCTTCTCCTACTTCAAATGTTTAATTTTGTAATATGAGTTAACATCATCTCCATACATGGGCAACTGCACTCTGGCTTCCAGGAAGCACAAGAATTCACCAGGTACTAAAAGTGCTGATAATTTAGAGCTTTACCCAAGTCTTATCATCGACAACAACCGTGCCGTTATCCCAAACTATTGGGCATGGCATTATGAATTTAAATAAGCGACAAACACTTTCCTAATCGTCCTAATTGGTGCCATTATATATTGGTATTCATTTCACGCATGCAGTTGCTCTGGGTTTGTACTCCCTTATTTTATCCTCAAATGAAGTTACTTCTAATTTCTTACAGATCCCCTCGTAATGTATTGTCACTCATCAGCCTCAAACATCCGAATTTTTACTATGCTCATTTTCTGTACATGTTCCTTAATTGCTGAATATTAAATCATAAACCAAAGCTACGTACTTATCCTACAATCTCATGGTTTTTTTGTGAGATCACACTAGAACTCTACGAACCCTTGCCCACTTCATCATCTTGCTTCCGTTCAGTCTCCAGTCTCTCCTCCCCATCAATGACTGATCTTGTTTAACAAATATAGAATTAACACTGCAACTCGTAAATTACAAAAACTTAAAGGCACATGATTTTAACACTAGGTCAAATTCTATAATGAGGCTCATTCCAATTACCACATTTCAATTTTAAAGAAAATTAGGACCAAACCCATTATGATAAATTTAACTTAAAACTCAGAATATTCGATTTTCTAAGATGAATAAGGTCAACTTAGCTAACCATCATTAGGGGTGGGTGTAAAATGAACAGGACGGTCTGTCGTCGGACCGAGTCCGACTCGAAAAATGGTCTAATTGTAGACCGTCTGAATTGTTATACGAACCGAATTTGAATAAATTATTAAGTCCGATGTTTTACCGAGCTCGAGCCGGACATAAGTCCGTCATAGTATTATTGCGGTCCGATGCTCTACCGAACCGAGTTCGGACTATAAAAATTTTGTCTGACCAGGATCAAGCCTGACATAAGCCCGTCCAAGTAGAATTTCGTTTCGAGCTTGAACATATGACTGTCCGATCCTGTCCGGTCCAATTTATAGCCCTAACATCATAAGAATTAGCCGACTCAATGCCCAATTTTACCTTGATAAACAAAACATAAATGTAAGTACTGACTTAATGATATGTAAAATGTAAGAGTACAAGAAATATGTTATTGTGATAATTAAGACGTATGTATAGTACAACAACATATTCTTTAAATGGATCTTCAGCTTTGACAACTTTTAGGGTTGTAGTTTGTGTAGGGTCACGACCAAGTGAACTAAAAGATTTGAAGAATTCGATGCATTTAGATGTTCGATCTGATTGTAAATTATGTATCGGGTTTATCATGTAAAAGACGGATCGAATTGATTCGGACGTACACGAGGAGTATCATGTCATATAATTTTGGAGTATTGTTTTGAAGATCTACATGAGTTGCTTAAGGGGGGGGACTTCATAACTGCGATCGACTTATAAAGCTTACACTCCAACGCCTGAAGAAATTGCATCAGAAAATTGTTTTAGCTCCAAATCTTAACATACAACAGTCATAATTAAGCGGTTAATTTCTTCCAATTCTCTTGCAAAGCAGAGAGAATGAGCTGAACTCTTAAATTTTGCAAATCATGTAAACACTAGCCATGATCGATATACAACTTTGAACAGAAGTGGTTGCTCTCATTGACATGGTCCAGTCTAGTTAATGAAAGTGAGAGCAGGGCCACTTACTCAACAACAACATTGCTCTTCATGACTTTATACAACACCAACAAAATCACTATCACTATATATGGTGCAATTCATATGCATGTGTTATGATTTTGTATCATTACATGTCAGATTCAGAGAAGAAAAGGGTGAAGAAAGGAATATAATGGTGCATTCAAAAAAGGCACAAAGAGGATAAAAGCCCCCTTGTGAGTTGTGACTTGTCCGCTTTTTGAACTCTATTCTGTGTTTGATTTTCTGTCGCTTCTTTCCTTTTTCTTTTCCTCTCTTTCCAGCTTAATAACATTAGGAATAATTTGTTTTTATTAAGGCTAACAACTGAGATTTTTAATTATAGGCATCTTATGCATGCATGCTTTATAGATAACAAATGTTAGATCTAACTCAGTTTCCTATGAGATTTGTACTTGAGTTGTTGTTGTTGAGCTTTATTCCTTCGAATCCCTCCCATGCATCCATTTTTTTTCCCTTTCACAGAACAATGGAACTAAGAACATTCCGCGATGAAAATACCTCTAATCAAGAGTAGCATGTTTCTCAAAACATAACAACCAAAAGAAGGACCAATGAGTTTTAGCTCAGATGGTAAAGGGGGGTCGGACGGGAAAAAAACATCTACAAGATATTATGCATGTTTGAAGAAATTCTCATATATATTTCACATGCATGATCTAAATTTATCAGTAAGAAAAAATTGAGTAAATAGTTAGAATACCCTGTGTATCTTACTTCAATCTAAAATGAATGTTATCTCACATTGCATTGATTGGATCTTTATTCTGTCATTCTCAATCAATAAGTGACGGCCAACTGTGTGTTGGTTCCTAATTTTGAAGTATTCTCCCATCTCCTGTTAGAGACATTGTCATTTCATGATTTTGGCAAGGCATCTTGCAATGCCTTGTGTGTTGTGTTTCCCATAAATAGCCCATTTGGGCTTTTTTTCCTAATTTGCCGTAACAAGTAGAGCATACAACTGTTCCTTGCATAAGAATAGCAATTACATTGCACTTTGCTGTATTGAGATTCTTTGTATGTTGGCATTACTATGTATATAAAATAAGTTTGAACTTTGATTGTAGACTTCTCACAGCAGAGATACCTCTAGCTGTATATTTGTGTAAAATCATTGAGTTGACACTTTTATTGAGATTCCTTCTAATGGCAAACAATGTGTATTCTATATATGTTCGGGTGCAATTATCTTTTGGCCATTTTTTTTTATGAAAAAAAAACCACCTTGAACTTAGGCACTGTCACATTTACCCATTACCTGGATCTGACCCAGACCCGGCATTGGACCGGAATCGATCCGATCTGTACGGGTTCAGGTCTGGGTCCTAAAATAAGACCCGATGCACTTCCAGGTTCGGTTCAAGTCCGCTTAAAACAGAACCGACCAGACCAGGACTCGAACCTATTAAAGATACCCCAAAAATATGAATTTTGAATAATAGGTTATAGGGATATACATATAAATAGTATTTGTTGAAGATAGGTGTATAAATATAATATTTATTCATGTACTTAAGTGCAAAAATTATTGGAACCGTAGGATATCGAGTGCAAAATACTTAAGTGCACATATTTGTTCCCCGCTACTGGACCCTACGGATATATTTTTTAACTAGGACCCGAACCCGGTTCTCGCAAGTCCGGGTCCGGGTCCGGTAGTGGAGGACCCGATCCGATATGATCCGATACCAGCTCTACTTGAACTATATCCTTTCTGTAGAAAACCACCTCGAACTTTTTTTGCGCAAAAAACTCTCGTGAAGTATGTTTTCAAAAAAAAACCTCTAAGGTTTTATTTAAAAAAACCACATCTAACTTTTATGCTTGTATTTTATAACCACATTCAGCTTTGCAAGTTGGTTTAGAAAACATCATGTATCTTTCTTATTATTGTCGAAAAACATCACTCAATTCGCATGTTCTGTAAAAAAAACTTAGTAGAAAACTCACGCCGTCGAAAATGAGTTTTTTGAAAACATACTTTAGATAGGTTTTTTGCGCAAAAAAAAGTGAAGGGCGATTTTATGCAGAAATAGTATAGTTCAGGCTTTTTATTATTATTTTAATTTTAGCCTTATCTTTACTAGTATAATGCACGTGCGATGTACGTCTATAAAAAAGTGTAGTCATTAAATTAAATGAATTTGTATATTTTGATTTAACGTGCATGACACGGAGATGTTTAGTCGATGTAGTTTGCACATATATTGCACGGGTTTGCTCAGTTACAAAATTAGGATTTGTTTGTTTATAACCTCAACTCTCCCATTAAAATAGTAGAGAAGAGATTTTTAACCGGGGTTTCTTCATCTTCATGACTACTTGTTTTTCCGGTCTTTACCAAATAACTGAGATTGTAAAAATGCAAATTTCTTATTAGTGAGCAAATTTTGCTTCATCCGTCAAAATTTAAGCATTTTTCATGCAATGTATACTTGTATAATTTTTTGCATCAATAATACTTTATATACTTCGTAATACATTCTTATATAATTTCGGACTTATATCTTATCTTTATTACCCCAAAAAAAACATTGTATATTCTATTATAAAGGGTGGAATACAGCAATAATAATGGTTAAGAAAAATTAAGATACACAACTTGTAATACCAAACTCTCAACAATATTCTTGAGAGAAAAATGCCAAATTGATCAGAAGACTAATCCCTCAATTATTAGATTAGGGTTTCCATCATGGTGTAACATACACAATTATTAAACTCACGTACACCTTTCACTATCAAATAAGCCCTAGTGTCGTATATATAAGCCCGTGGTTACTTGCCTACCAAATGTCTTCAGAACGATACAACATATGAAAGATTTTGTAAACAGTAAATCAACAATTATGTAGCTGAAGATGGAATAGTATGACAATAATTAGTTGTAATAAAAGTCCATATTTTCATTAGTATATGGTGAAAAATAATTATAAATTGGGGTATAAAATTTCATGTTTCCATATATATATATATATATATCTCTACCACTATAATGGGAGATGGCCTTAGTGTAGTTTGTCCATCTACCAACCCGTGCAACGCACGTGCATAACTATTGTAAATGAGGTTTTAGATCAAATCCAGACTACGTCTGAATTTTTACTTTTAAAAAAACTATATTTATTAAGACGTGCATCTCACGTGTAAACTATTATTTTATATATATATATATATATATATATATATATATATATATATATATATATATATATATATATATATATATACACACACGCACACTAGGTTTGCCTATAGGGATATGCTCAGTTGAAAATGGGTTTGTTTTCACGAGTTGGAAAACAGCGATCTGAGCCATCGGATCGATCATGATCGTGATCGATGGCTCAGATCGAGCCCGCCCATCACCCTATATGACTTAAGTGGCGGAGGGTTATTTTGGAAATTTCGTCCCAAATAACTCTTCGCCTGATTCGTTTTGAAAAAAATGATATAACCTAGGCCGTTGTTGGGAACAACGACCTAGATTATAAAAAAATGAATCATAGGCCTTTGTTTGGAACAACGGCCTTGTTTTCAATATTTATAACCTAGGCCGTTGTTGGGAACAACGGCCTAGGCTATAAAATTTCGATAAATTTTTATATAAATTTTATAACCTAGGCCGTTGTTCCCAACAACGGCCTAGGTTATATTATTATTTTTAGAATCTGTTCAGCGAAGAGTTATTTGGGACGAAATTCCCAAAATAACCCTCCGCTCAACAATTGAAACGGGTTATGGGGAGGCAGATCTGAGCCATCGATCACGATCATGATCGATCCGATGGCTCAGATCGCTGTTTTTCAAACCCGTGAAAACAAATCCGTTTTCAACTGAGCATATCCCTTGCCTATATATATATATATATATATATATATATATATATATATATATATATATATATATATATACACGCACACACTAGGTTTGCCCGTTGACACGTGCCTACGGCACGTCTTCAGAATGGTGCACCTTGTTTGATCATATAAAATAGTTTTGGAGGTCCAACAAATTAATTGAAGTATTAAACATATTATATGAGAAACTTTTGGGGTCCAGTAAAAAACATATTATATAATTTTTTTTGATTTTTTTTGAATTATTTTTAAAGTTTTAAAGTTTTTAATTTTTTTAGTTTTAAAATTTTTTTAAAATTTTTAAAATTTTTATTTTCTTAATTTTTGAATAGAAGAGGGAGGGAGAGAGAAAGAGGAAAAAAAATTAAATAAATATAGGAGTTGTTTTGGGTGAGGATTTGAATTTAAGTTTTGGAGGAAAACTATTGGGGGGAAAAATATGTTTTGTGAGATTAGATCTGAGCCTTTGATTTTTTAGGGGGTTGAAGGAGAGCCACTTGATAACTTTCTTTGTATTTTATTATACACTAGGTTTTGCCGTTGACACGTGCCTACGGCACGTCTTCGGAACGGTGCACCTTGTTTGATTATATAAAATTGTTTTGAAGGTCTAGCAAATTAATTGAAGTAGGAAACGTAAAGCAAAAAAACAAACTATATGATTTTTTTTTGAATTTTTTTGAATTATTTTTTATGTTTTGAATTTTTATTTTTTTTAGTTTTCTATTTTTTTTTAAATTTTAAAAAATTTTATTTTCTTAATTTTTTGAATAGAAGAGGGATGGAGAGAGAAAGAGAGAGAAATAAAAAAAATATAGGAGTTGTTTTGGGTGGGAATTTGAATTTGAGTTTTGGGGGGAACTTTTGGAGGGAAAATATGTTTTATAAGATTAGATCTGGGCCTTTGATTTTTGGGGGAATTGAAGGAGAGCTACTTGATAGCTTTCTTTGTGTTTTATTATATATATATATATATAGAGAGAGAGAGAGAGAGAGAGAGAGAGAGAGAGAGCCACTTGATAGCTTTCTAACTTTCTTTGTGTTTTATTTTTTATATATATATATATATATATATATATATATATGATGCGGTTTGTTTTTGGTCGCAGTGTGGATGCACCAGGTGTGAGTTCGGACTCAATTTGTAATGAGGGAAGAGTACGGTGCCGGACGGTGAGCGAGGGGCTCGCTTCGGCGCTTGAGGATCGGCTCGGATGGCCTCGCCTCGAGTACCTGCAGACGGTCCTGAAACACCGGGGTTTATTCCGGTGGCGGACCCTCCGACGATCTAGTCAGTCTCTGTGAGAGAGTAGCAGTAACTAGGGGAATTTAGGTGGCCAAGATTGATTACCTCAAAAGGTGGGTGAGGGTCTGGTATTTATAGGGAATTCCAACCGGGTTTGGATCCGCTTGGGGGCCGGGTCTGAACCCGAAGGCCCATGGGCCTGACGTGGCAGGAGGCCCAGGGGGTTTAGGGCGGACGTGGCAGTGCCAAGAGTGGTATAGGGCTGACGTGGCAAAGCCCTTGGTGGTATTTGGAGCTGACATGGCTGATCATGGGGCTCCTGTGCCTCTGGGAGAATCGGATGGCCTAGGTTGTGCCAGGTCATCTTCATTCTTTACCAGGCTGGGCGGACGGCCCGTGGGGCTGTCGCGGATCGGAGGCCGAGGGCCATTGAGGCTCGTCGGATACGAGGAGATCAGTTCTGTGGGAGTGAACTTGCGGCTCGGTGCCGAGCTTGTAGTGGTCCGAAGCCGAGCCGGATTGTTGTTTTTCTTATTTTTGAGCGAGAGCCGTCCTGGGCCTTGGCTGGGCCCCAGGCCATTTTTACCCTACCACACAAGCCCCCCACTCCTGCGGGGGTATGGGAGTTAGCCGTGGAGGAGTGTTTATGATCGTGGAAATGGGATGGCGAATCGCTGGGCCTTCATGAGAAGGCTATTCTGATGCTAGACCGAACCTCGAGCTGGCGAGAGTTTATAGGTCGGTCAGGGCGATGGCGAATCGTTGTGTCTTCCTGAGAAGATTACCCTGGTGCTAGACCGAACCTCGAGCTGGCGAGGGATTATGGGCCGGCAAGGGTGATGGCGAGCCGTTGTGTCTTCCTAAGAAGATTACCCTGGTGCTGGACCGAACCTCAAGCTGGCGAGGGATTATGGGCCGGCAAGGGTGATGGCGAGCCGTTGTGTCTTCCTAAGAGGAGTACCCTGGTGCTCGACCGAACCTCGAGCTGGCGAGGGATTATGGGCCGACAAGGGTGATGGCGAGCCGTTGTGTCTTCCTGAGAATAGTACCCTGGTGCTAGACCGAACCTCGAGCTAGCGAGGGATTATGGGCCGGCAATTGTGATGGCGAGCCGTTGTGTCTTCCTGAGAAGAGTACCCTGGTGCTAGACCGAACCTCGAGCTGGCGAGGGATTATGGGCCGGCAAGGGTGATGGCGAGCCGTTGTGTCTTCCTGAGAAAAGTACCCCGGTGCTAGACCGAACCTCGAGCTGGCGAGGGATTATGGGCCGGCAAGGGTGGTGGCGAGCCGTTGTGTCTTCCTGAGAAGAGTACCCCGGTGCTAGACCTAACCTCGAGCTGGCGAGGGATTATAGGTCGACAAGGGTGATGGCGAGCCGTTGTGTCTTCCTGAGAAGATTACCCCGGTGCTAGACCGAATCTCGAGCTGGCGAGGGATTGTGGGTCGGCAAGGGTGATGGCGAGCCGTTGAGCCTTCCTGAGAAGATTACCCTGGTGCTAGACCGAATCTCGAGCTGGCGAGGGATTATGGGTCGGAAAGGGTGATGGCGAGCCGTTGAGCCTTCCTGAGAAGACTACCCTGGTGCTAGACCGAACCTCGGGCTGGCGAGGGATTGTGGGTCGGCAAGGGTGATGGCGAGCCGTTGAGCCTTCCTGAGAAGATTACCCTGGTGCTAGACCGAACCTCGAGTTGGCGAGGGATTATGGGTCGGCAAGGGTGATGGCGAGCCGTTGAGCCTTCCTGAGAAGACTACCCTGGTGCTAGACCGAACCTCGGGCTGGCGAGGGATTATGGGTCGGCAAGGGTGATGGCGAGCCGTTGAGCCTTCCTGAGAAGACTACCCCGGTGCTAGACCGAACCTCGAGCTGGCGAGGGATTATGGGTCGGCAAGGGTGATGGCGAACCGTTGTGCTTTAGAAGGATTAAGCGGGGCGGTCTGCTGTCTTGGCGGAGCATTGAAGGCGCTCCGGGATCTGTGCAATGTTCCAATTTCCTAGGGGCTTTAATGGCGTCGCCTAATAAATGCATGGCGCATGGGCTTCCGTCGTTTGGCTTTCCCAATGTTATAATGGCAGGTCCATGGGGGAGGTTATAAATACCCCTCTCCCCACAGCGGGTTGGATCACAGCAAGGGTGGTCCATCGGCCATCAGAGGTGTCTGCTTCGGCAGACGTCTGTCTCTTGCAAAATTTTAACCCTGGTTGTGTCGGAGGGGTGGTTACTCTGCCGCCCGGATCTTCTCTTGGATCTGATGGCTCTAATACGATAGCCAGATCTAGGGGAGATCAGGGCGAGAGGGATAACGACCGAAAGCCGGACCGGGGAATAAGGAGCCTCGGATTGGTGGTGACTTTGTCGTCCGGATCCTTTTTCGGGTCAGACGGCCCTGACACGGTTGTTTGGCCCGAGAGAGATCAGGACGGGAGGGGTATCAACCGTATTCCGGACCTGGGGCTGAGGAGCCTCGGATAGATTGGTCGTCTCCGATCTCTGTCTTTCTTCTGGTGCTAATGGTTTCCGATGGTCTGTCAGCCCAAGGGAGTTAGAGATTTGAGGTGGGCCGATCCGTTTTCCGATAGGGTTCCAGGCGATGGTGGCTTTTCTCCCACCCTCGAACAGTTCGGAGTTTCGGCTGCCGAGGCCGTAAGCCCCGAGCTGCTCGCGGGTGAGAGGGGAGCCGACCGAGCCCTGGAGCCCGGGGCGCAGGCGATGGTGGCTTTTCTCCCACCCGGGAACAATTCGGGGTTTCGGCTGCCGAGGCCGTAAGCCCCGAGTTGTTCGCGGGTGAGAGGGTAGCCGACCGAACCCTGGAGCCTTAAAACTTTAGTAAAAATTTTTCTCTGCCGAACATTTGATCCGAACCGACCTCTGTGTGGTCTCCAACCGACGCTAGGTGACGTCAGCAGCGCTAGTTTCGAGAATGACGATTCTATTGGTGGCAGACGCGCGCTATTCGAGGAACAGTAACGCGATAATCGAGGCGTCGCCTCTCTCTCTATAAATATCCCCCCCCTCTTCCTCATTCTGCTTATTTCTCTTCTGTTGTCTTCTTAAAAAGAAATCAAACACTTCGGCGCTCGGCTTGACTGTTTAGCAGCAGCGGCTCGTCAGTCCGAGGCATTCAAAAGGTTAGTTTGTAAGTTTGTTTTGTTAGGCATAGATGGACAGGGCTCAGTCTGGCTCGTCAGCGTCGACGTCGAGGGGGGAAGGGAAACCCGCCTCAAAATCGACTTCGTGGGAGGAGCCCGTGCTCGAGGGGGAGTCTGTACATGATGTGGAGCCTTCCGATTCGACTTCGTGGGAGGAGCCGGTAGGCGAGGAGGAGCCAGTGTATAATGTGAGGCCGTTACGCTCCCGGAAACCTTTCGTGGTGGAGAGTAGCGAATCTGAGGAGGCAAGCGACAGCTCGGACGAAGTCCAGGTTCTAGAGTTGGCTTCCGAAGAGGAGGGTTGCCCAGAGGAGGGTGAAGCCGAAGGGGCTCGGATAGGAGGTGCGGGGGGGAGATCCACAGGTCAGGGTGTGGGTTCGAGCTCCACGCCGACCGGTCTGGGGCGATTATCTACCCCCTCGCCGGAAAGAGCGAAGAAGAAGAGGGCTCCGAAGAAGAAGGGGTCGGGGGCCGGTGGCTCGAGCCAGGCGCCCGTTTATCGTAACTTAAGGACAGGGTCGCCCGTACAACCGAAGCCGTTCCGTCGGTACCCCGACGACCTTTCTGATAAGGAGCTTTTTGAGGTCCAGGCATCGTCGCCGAGCCGGAAGAGGGTGAAGATGGACACACTTCCGACCGTTTTGGAGGCTGGTGACTTGGAGGCTTTGCAGTTGGCGTACCACATAGGGTCCAGCTACGAGCTCATGTTGCCGAACTCTACTCTGCGCCCGACCGACCCCCTGCCTGCTTGGTACTACGTCTTCCCAGTGGACGCCTTCATCTCTGGACTGAGGCTGCTGGTCCATCCGTTCGTTCGGGAGGTGTTGAATTGGGCGTCCCTACCGCCGATGCAGTATGGGCCGAACTCCTGGAAGCAGATCGTCTGCTTTGTGCTGTTATGCGAGGAGCAGAAGGTGCTCCTCCGGCTGAATGTGTTCCGAGCGATGTTGATGATTAGCTCGTCAGGGGAGTCAGAGGGAGTTTATTATATCTCTCCTCAGAGCAAGGGGAAGGTCGTCCACGGTCACCGGGACTCCATCAAGGAGTGGAAGAAGAAATATTTGGTGATCCGGAGCGAGGAGCCTTGGAACATCCCTACTCGATGGAACCATTCTAAGCCGAGCTTCAAAGCGCCGAGGCCGAGGGACCTGACGGCCGAGGAGTGGGGGTTTGTTGAGCGCCTACGTCTGTCGCACAGTATCAGTTGGCCGAAGGTGACGGAGGGACACCTGGCGAACGTCGGACCGAGCCCAGCCGTGCTTTGTATGTAGTTGTTCCTTTTCTCTTGGTCTTGTTGTTCTTTTGCGCTCATTGTTCTTAATGGATTTTTTCGCAGGTATGGACCCTGAATCAATCAAGGTAAAGAGGCTCGCCATGAGGAAGGAGAAGGCCGAGAAGAAGGGGGACGCGATGAAGACGAGGGGGTCATCCCAGGTGGTCTCCGAGGCCCCAGTTCAGCCGAGGGCCAAAAAGACTCGCTCGGAGACGGGCAAGGACGTGGCGGTTCAGGGGAGCTCGGACACGGGCAAGGCAGCTGATCTTGATAAGGGGAAGGGTCTCCTGGTGGAGGCAGAGGTAGAGGAGAGGTTGCGGCGATCGTGGGTGCCGCCCTGGTCGATCCGTGAGGGCGACTGCTTAACCCGAGGGCGCCAGGCCGTCGAGATGGCGGCTAAGCTGGCGACCCCTCGGGACCACGCGGAGATGAACGCTGAGGGCCTGGAGGATGCGTACACGCGCCTCGCGCAGGCTAATGTGCTGGTAAGTCTGCCGACCCCCCTTGTCTTGTAAAATGTTTGTAAGGAGGTTTTCTCAGTAGTGCTTGGTTGCTGCAGGCGACCGTACAGGGGGCCCACGTGAGGGGCCTTTATGAGGCGGCCTTGAAGCGGGAGCGCGACCGGGCTGACAAGGCCGTGCAGGAGATGAAGGAGCTGAAGGTAGAGCTCGAAGGCTCGCACCAGAGGGAGCAGAAGATGAAGGTCGACTTCGACGCCAAGGAGGCGGAATGGGCGAAGAAGATGGCGGCTCAGAAGAAGAAGTTCGCCAAGGAGAAGGAGGAGTTGACTGAGGCAGGTTAGACCATGGTGATAAAGGCCCAGGACGAGTGCTATGCCAAAGCCCTCAGTCATGTGAGGCACTTCTACCCGACCATCGACCTGTCCAACTTCGAATATGACATGGAGGTCGAGGGGACACCGAAGACCCCTAATGAAGAAGGGCCCGTTGATGACCCGGCTGCCGACCCCCCTGTGAACCCGGCCGATGCTGAGGTGGGAAAACAAGTTGTGTAGTTTTGTCTTTCTTTTTCCCTCTCTCGATTATATTTGCCTTCCGCGGACTGGCCACCGCATTTTTTGTATGAAGTAATTTTATTTATAAAAGATGATTTTTGACTGGCCAAGTGTTTTGACCTCGGATATTTCCGAAACATTTTTGCCGATGCGTTTTGAGGGGGCTGATTCTCTTGTAGGTTATGACTCCCCTTTCCGAGGTGGACCCCCGTCGTTCCGACGCGGCGTGGCTCCGGAGCAAGGTTGAGGCCCTGGAGGCCACGTTGGTTCGCTACCGAAAGGGGGCTCGTGACACTGATGCGGCCTTTAACTATTATCGGAACAAGTTTGAAGCCCTAAGTGAGGAGGCGAGCCGACTGAGGAGGGCGATGGTGGATCGGGACCTCGGGAGTGTCGGCCTTGGATATACCATGTCGAGTGCATCAGTGCAGAGGCCCTTCTCTGAGAGGCTACTTCGTGATGTCATTGTGGAGAAGGAGATGGAGATATACCGTTACAAGACGATGCTGGGTGTCTCGGCATCCTCCTCGGGAGGTCGGCGAGCGGAGGGGGTTCCCTCTGCGTTGCTGCTGCTGGAGCGTGTGCGACCAGTTGATGCCCAGAGCTCCGTGGCTGGTGTGTCAACCGTGGCCGAGCCTAAGGACCATCATGACGAGGAGAGGGCTCCTAGTCGTTCGATCGGAGTGGTCCCGCCGTTCGTCAGACCCGAGGGGCCTTAAGATGGCGGTTTCCTTCAATTTGTGATGAGTGATGTGGTCCTGTAACGGTATTTGTTTGTTTTCTCAGAACCAAATAAAGGAGTATGAATAAAGAATTCTTTTCCTTCTTTGCTCTGGTCAATAGTGTAGTGAATGGTGGCGGAGGTGAGGTTCGGCTCCGTCGATCCATGAGGGATCGGCGCGGGGCATTAGGAAGACTCCCTGGTCTGAAGCCGGGTCGGACCTACCGAGACGTTGGGGACGATACCGAAGTGAGGACTCGGGTGCCGATCCCATTGTCCGGTGTCAGGTCGGAGCTGCCGAGGCATTTGGAGTTTGACAAAAAGAGATTTCTTTCATACGTGATAGGGAGGGTCGCTAAAACGGCCCTTTACACATGAAAGCTTACAAAAAACATTATTTACATTAGCCAAGCTAGAACCTATGTTCGCTCTTCCAGGAACTTCATTAGGTGCTCGGCGTTCTAGGGTCGGCTGATCAGCCGGCCGTCCATATCTGCCAGTCGGTATGTACTAGGGCGTACAGTCTCGACTACACGGTATGGGCATTCCCAGTTGGGAGCCAATTTCCTCTTCTTGGTTGGGTCGGAGACGGACAGTTTTCGTAACACGAGGTCCCCTGCCTTGATGTTTGTGGGGCGGACCTTCTTGTTGTAAAACTTCTCGATCCGTTGTTGGTAGATGCTTCTTCGGATGGAAGACTTCTCTCTGACCTCGGCGACGAGGTCCAGGTTGGCCGTCAGGCCGGACAAATTGTCAGCTTCATCGAAGGCTATAATCCGGGGAGAAGGCAGGCCGACCTCGACGGGGATAACTGCCTCGGTCCCGTAGGTCAAGCTGAACGGCGTTTCTCCCGTGGGGATCTTCTTGGTGGTTCGGTGCGCCCAAAGCACGCTAGGCAATTCTTCGACCCACAGCCCTTTGGGGGAACTGTCGAGGCGCTTTTTGAGGCCGTCGAGGATTTGCCTGTTCGCGTTCTCCGCCTGGCCGTTGGACTGAGGGTGGCAAATAGTGGAAAAACGCTGCTGGATGCCGATGTCTGCGCAGAAAGTTTGGAAGTTCTGATCTTGGAATTGGGTTCCGTTGTCCGTGACGAGGACCCGAGGGATTCCGAACCGGCAAATGATGTTCTTCCAAAAGAATTGTTGTACTTAGCGCTCGGTGATGCTGGACAGAGGCTTGGCTTCGAGCCACTTGGTGAAGTAGTCGATGGCGACTATTAAGAATTTTTTTTGCCCTACCGCTACGGGGAAGGGGCCCACAAGGTCCATGCCCCACATGGCGAATGGCGTAGGACTAGCCAGGGATCGGAGATTGGCTTGAGGAAGCCTCTTGATAGGGGAGAACCTTTGGCATGGGCCGCACCTCTTGACTAGGTCTTGCGAGTCTTGGAGCATGGTCGGCCAATAGTACCCCTGATTCAGGGCCTTTCGAGCGAGCGTCCTGCTCCCCATGTGGCATCCGCCGATCCCCTCATGAAAATCTCTCAGTGCGTAGCTGGCCTCGTTGCTAGTGAGACAGCGGAGGTATGGCTTGCCGTCGGCCAAGGTGTATGAGCGTTTGAAGAAGAAGTCATCAATCATGACGAACCTTTCAGCTCGGACCCTGACTCGTCTAGCTTCGGCCCGGTCTTCAGGAAGCTCGGCACTTACTAAGAATCTCCGGATGGGAGTGGTCCAGTCGTCTGGACTGGTACCGTCTTGAATACACATTGCCTTCTGGTCTTGATCGTTGATACTCGGCTTTAATAGGATTTCGATGAGTACAGTTTGGTCGAGACCCTCGAAGGAGGAAGAGGCGAGTTTTGACAACGCGTCTGCTTGAGCGTTCTGCTCTCTAGGGACTCGAATGACTGTGGAGTGGCAGAAGGATGCTAGGAGACGTCGGACCACCGCCAAATACTTCACCATGCGATCATCGCGGGCTTCGTATTCTCCAGTGATCTGATTGACCACGAGCTGAGAATCGCTGAAGGCCCGGATTTGCTTGGCTCTGGCTCGGCGTGCTAGGGTCAATCCGGCGATCATGGCTGTAGCGCCCCGAATTTCTAGATTAATAACATAGAAACCACGTGGCACATTCCCAGTGATCCACTTCAACATAATATTAAACATCAACAACACCACTAAAATTTTCAACTTTTATCTCAACAAATCTTTTACAATGCACAGCGAAACTCCATTAACTCAACTCAATATTCACTTCATTTACAACACAATTTTGTCTCAACAACTGATATTACAAATTTACACTTTCTCTTAGATGCCAACTAATTCTCAAAACCAACTTAAGCATCCCATCTCCAACTCTAAGCACAACCTGCAACATGTGAGGCTAGAGATGATCCCTAACCCCCAAACTAAAGGGGTCAGCCATAAATGGTGTGAGAAATATAAAAATAAACAAACAACATAAGAACCATGCCACATAAATTCTTAAACAACAAGTACTAAGTAAGAAAATGAGAAATACGAAAAGACAGTACCCAAAACATCAAGTGATACTAAGCTAGGTGTCATGTGTAGAAAACCGAAAAACCAAATGCATAAAACCAAGCCAAGCAAACACAAGTTCTAAATGCATACTCTCTAATGCGTACTTGTCGAAGTCTATGCATCCCATTCTACATAGGTTCGGTGCAAGCCCTTAACGTCTTCACTTCATAGGGTTCAATCCCCACGTTATGACTAATCCTAACACGATGACTACTACGAGATAAAGATAAACTATGGTTAGTATCTCATGCCCGATAATTCCGGAGATGGATCCCACACCCAAGGTATTTCACTTGAATAATTCCGGAGATCATCCCACACCGAAACATTGACACTTCCCACAATATACCACATGTGCTTCACCTCGACCCCGATAATTCCGGAGATCAATCCCACACCATAAGTAGTTACCGTGATAATTCCGGAGATTGTCCCACACCACATGACTGTGATAATTCCGGAGACATATCCCACACTACTAATAATCTACTGTGATAATTCCGGAGATTAAATCCCACACCGAAAGCCATACTGAGGTTCGTGACTCATGTTCCCGTTCATCATATCACCACTAGTGCCTGTCCTTAATATTTGATTAATTGATTACTTAACGAATCTCCTAGAGTGATGTACCCTACCGGCCTAAATTCAAATTCAAATAACTGAAATACCTCAATGGGCCTCAACAAATAACTCAACACCGGTATACTAGGGTCATACGCCTCTAGAGACTCAAACTCAAAAGTCTAAACCAAATTCCACTAAACAAAGTGGCAGAACTAAATATTCCCAATAACCAACTCAACTGAATATCTCAAGGTCAATTGCTTAATCTTAAACTGAATTTGAATAACAAGTATATAAAAACTAATCATTCGAATTAACACTGAAGTTTACAAATATCCTTCAGTATCGGTCGACTCATACTGATGATAAGTCGACTGTCCAGAGGACCAAATTCAAGATCTTACAAAAATAAACTAAGTCTCGTAACAGTCAACTTAGAAAAGGGTCAGTCGACTTACCCGAAGCAATTTCCAATAATTTTCTCAAAAGTATTCTAAGTATATAAGTCGACTTACAGGTGTACAGGTCGACTGTCCAGAAGGATAATTAATTCTTTCAAAAATAATTTCTTACAGTGGACCAGTCGACTGCCTATGGACTAAGTCGACTGTCCAGAACAACCTTTTCAACAATTCTAAAATAAGGTATTAGGCTCGTACTAGTCGACTGCACAGTAGACCAGTCGACTGTCGGCCTACAGAATTTCAAGATTCAAGTCTGATTACAAAATCGAAATTTGGAGTTTCTAATGAATCAATGTTTATGAAAAATAGTTCGTATTCAGGAAAATAATAATAAATCTCCACGAATCTTCATCAGGTATATGTATATATATCACTCAAAACATCAATATGTCAAGATCTAAATTCTCATATTCTAAATCACAAATCCTTTTGTTAGGGTTTTACAAGATCTAAGTCTCTTTCACAAAATCAATAAGAATCTGATTTATAATTCTAATGTCCAGGTGTTCATGCACAAATCTCAACATGCTTTTAGCAAACAATTTCAATATTAAAGATCTACTATTTCATTTACAATTATTCACATGATTCACACCACATTACGAGATCTAAATTGTTCACCACAACCAATCATTACATCATGATATTTGCACACATAAATCAACCACAAGACAAATTTCTTCCATGCATGATATCAAATCAAACAACAAACATACATCCAACAACAAGCAAATTTTTATATTACTCACCTTAGAATTTGAGAATAGTCCACAAAGAATCCTCCTTTTTCGCTAGATCCAAAAGTTCTTGCTCCACCAAAAAAAGATCTCCAAATTCAATATTTTTCAACAATGACGGCTGGGAGAAAAATCCCTTATATATGCCGGATTGACAATTAGGGTTTTACCCACACTTTGCAAAACAACCATTTCCAAAAATACAATTTGCATGTATAGATCATTCTTTGGAAATTCCATCAAAACTCATTTAAATTGGGTTTTATAAGAAAATATGCATTCTAACTCTCAAATTAGCACTGTTCAAAACGTCCAGAATGTACCTTTTGCACTTTAACCCCTAAAAGTGTCGAATTTGCAAAAATGTCCTTCTTTTCTCAAAAATTGCAAATAGCTCCAATAAATTTCAGAAAAAATCTGGAAAAATACTGAATAAATCTCAAATAATAAATAAAGATTTTTCATAAAGAAAAACTAAATTTTCACACTTCTCATAAAAGCATTTGCACGTGTTTTGCACGTGTACAAAGGATAAATTCTTCTGAAAATACTCATTAAATTTCCAAAAATAAAATAAAAATTCATTTTCAAATATAAAATTAATATTTGAAAATACGAGGTTCTACAATGGCCTCGTATTCCGCCTCGTTGTTGGAGGCTGGAAAGTTGAGGCGGAGTGAGTATTGAAGTAGGAATTGGTCGGGGTCACGAAGGATGATGCCAGCCCCACTCCCCGTTTCGCATGATGATCCATCGACAAAGACCTCCCAGGTCGGATCCGAGGCCTCGGTGCTGGGCTGCTCGGAGACGGTGCACTCAGTTATGAACTCGGCGAGGGCCTGCCCTTTGATGGCCGTCCTCGGCTGGTAGCTGATGTCGAACTGACTCAGCTCAATTGACCACTTGACTAAGCGGACGGAGTTTTCGGGCTTATGAAGGACAGTCTTTAGTGGCTGGTCGGTCAGTACTTGGACGGAGTGGGCCTGGAAGTAAGGACGAAGCTTCCGGGCTGCGATGACCAAAGCATAGGCCACCTTCTCTATCTTTGCGTACCTCGTCTCGGCGGGGAGCAGGACTTTGCTCACATAGTACAATGGTCTCTGGACCCCCTCCTCCTCTCAGACGAGGACGGGGCTGAGGGCGCTATCCGAAGCGGACAGGTAGAGCCATAGTGGTTCGCCCGACTCGGGCTTGCTGAGGAGAGGAGGGTTGGCGAGGTACTGCTTCAGCTATTCGAAGGCTTCTTGTTGATGGGTACCCCACTCGAAGCCCCCTTTTCCGCGTAGAGCTTTGAAGAAGGGGAGAGACTTCTCCCCTGACTTGGAGAGGAAACGGCCAATTGTAGCCAACCGGCCTGTAAGCCTCTGAACCTCCTTGACATTCCGGGGTGGGGCCATGTCAATAATAGCTTGGATTTTCTCGGGGTTCGCCTCGATGCCGCGCTGGCTGACGATGAACCCCAGGAATTTCCCAGTGGAGACGCCGAAGGCGCATTTAGCCGGGTTGAGTCTCATGTTGTGATGCCGGAGGACTCCGAAGGCTTCCTCGAGGTCGGCGATGTGGTCCGGCCCGGCCCGGCTCTTGACGAGCATGTCGTCGATATAGACTTCTACGTTGCGGCCGATCAGGTCTTTGAAGATTCTGTTGACGAGCCGTTGGTATGTGGCTCCGGCGTTCTTTAGCCCAAAGGGCATAACGCGGTAGCAGAAAAGACCCTGGTCGGTGACGAACGAGGTCTTGGAGATGTCCGGTGAAAACATCCGGATCTGATTGTACCCTGAGAATGCGTCCATGAAGGACAGTAGCTCGTGCCCCGAGGTTGCGTCGATTAAAGCGTCGATGCGGGGGAGGGGGAAAGGATCTTTCGGACATGCTTTATTTAGATCCGTGAAGTCGATACAGATCCGTCAGCCCCCGATTGCCTTCTTCACCATGACGATATTAGCCAACCACTCGGGGTAGCTGACTTCCTGAATAAATCGAGCAGACAAGAGTTTGTCGACCTCTGTCTTCACAATTTGCTGCCTCTCCGGTGCGACTTTGCGTCTCTTTTGGATGACCGGCTTAGAGTCCGGGACGACGCTCAGCCGATGCATAATCAAGTCTTCGGAGATCCCGGGCATGTCGGAGGGCTTCCAGGCGAAGAGATCAACGTTGCGGCGGATGCAGGCAATTATGCCTGGCTTCAAGTCCTCGGGGAGCGAGCGGCTCACCCGGAACCATTTTGATTCATCCTCGGCGCCGAACGGGACCTCCTCCAGCTCGTCGACAGGCTCTGGAGCGGGACCGTCGCTCTCGGGTTCGAGCTCAACGGCGTCGAGGGGGAACACACCCCCTCCGACGGCGGTCATGTAGCACGACCGTGCTGCTTCTTGGCTACCTCGGACTATGCCGACCCCTTGCGGGGTGGGAAATTTAAGTTTCAGATGGTAAGCCGAAGGTACCGCTTGAAGGGAGCATAATCCGGGTCGGCCGAGTATGGCGTTGTAAGCCACCTTGACGTTTACCACCATGAAGTCCATGGACTCGGTCCTCTTGACAGGAGCCGATCCCGCGGTGACGTCGAGAGTAAAAATCCCTTCGATCACGACAGGGACGCCAGAGAACCCATGCAAAGTGTATCCGGCTGGCTTGAGCTTGCCTCTGGGTAGCTTGAGATTCTCGAAGGGTTCGAGAAAGAGAATATTTACCGAGCTGCCGTTGTCGACAAGAATTCGTCGAACCTTACAATTAGCCATGTGGAGGCCAATGACGAGGGCGTCGCAATGAGGGAGGCGAACGCCTTCGAGGTCCTCTCCAGAGAAGGAGACAGGCACCGGTTGCAACTTGGGCGAGGGGTTGTCTTGGACAGCATTCACCTCTCGGATGAAGGCTTTTCGGGAAGTATTTGACTCTCCCCCCATTGGCCCCCCGTGGACACAGTGCAAGATGAATGGCGTATCCGCGGCTCCCTCGGGTTCGGGGTCCCGACCCTGGATGCGGTTCGGAGGCGAAGGCCTCCGGTTCCTAGCATCTCGCCGATCTCGTGGGCCTTCTCTGGTAAATTCTCGGAGGTACCCTCGTGAGATGAGTTCCTCAATCTTGTCTTTCAGGGCCCGACATTAGTCGGTTTCGTGCCTATGATCTCTGTGGAAACGGCAGTAGAAGCGCTGATCTCGCTTCTTATTGTTGTTTGACCGGGGAGGTAGTCGGACAATGCCCTTATCCTCGATTTCTAAGAGGATGGCGGACACGTTATGTGTCAAGGGAGTGTACCTCTCGAAGCGAGGGACCGGAGGTGCCCTCTTCGTGCCGACCCCTTCCTTTGCTGTTTTCTTGGCAGGTTCGGCCTCATCGACCCTGCGCTTGCCCTTCCCCGCGACTTCTTTGCTGCCCTCTGGGTTCAGAGCTTCTTCAGCTCGTATGTACTTCTCGACTCGGTTGAGAAGGTCGGGGAAGTCCAGAGGTGGCTTCTTTGCCAGGGAAACCTTTAGCTGGTTGTGTCGGACATTGTGTCGGAAAGCTGCCGAGGCGACCCCTGCATCGAGGTCAGAGACGGATCTGGCCTCGGTTGTGAACCTCTTGACGAAGTTACGGAGCGACTCCCCTTCTCTCTGACTGAGGTCGAGCAGGGAAGCGCTCGTCCTTTCGCTCTTCCGGCTAGTGATGAAGTGGGCCAGGAAGCTGGCTCCCAGCTGGCCGAACGAGAAGATCGAGCCAGGGGAGAGTTTGGAGAACCAATCCCTGGCCGGACCCCGGAGGGTGGCCGGGAAGGCTCGGCACAGCAGGGGATCCGAAGCGCTGTGAATCATCATGAGGGTTTTGAAGCCCTCCATGTGATCAGCTGGATCACCCTCGTCGTTGTAAGTCTCGAACTGCGGAGGCCGGAAGTTTCGGGGGATCCCCGCTTCTATGATGTTGACGAAAAATGGAGGTCGAGAGGGCCCCCGTCCTTGGACTAGATTGGGATTCCCATCGTCGATACACTCGAGGCGATTCTCCATCTCCAGGAGGCGTCGGAGCACCTCGTCTGTGTGCTCAGGAGGGGGGTCGGCGCACGAGTGTGACTTCTCCCTTCGCTCATTTGAAGGGGTCGGCTATAAGTCGCGGACCTCGGCGCCCCATGGAGTGCCTCCATGATTTCATCTCTGAAGCTTCTGAATTTGCCCGTGGTGACCGCGCCATGGTCGGAAGGGTTGGGTCGGGGCGTAGGAATTCAGCCGATGCGGCTGAGTGCCGACGGCCTGTCTCCTTGCGCGGGCCTGGAATGGTTCGGGGCCGAGTTGGAAGCGGTCCCTCCCCTGGCCTGGCTAGCCCTTCTATTCAGAATGACCCGACGAAGGTCGGGTTCGGCGATGTGTGAAGCGCTTCGTTGGGGTCCGGGGTTTCCACCCGGGTTATTGGATGCTTGCCCTCCGTCGAGGGCCCCCTCGGGGGAGGCCCGTCTGGTCGGGCGGAACGGGCTGATTTTCGGGCTCGGGGAGCCATGGGAGATCGGGTCAAGGGAGAGCGTCGGTGGTGAGGCTTGGACTGTCGTCCGTACCGGATAAAAAGGTTCCCACAGACGGCGCCAACCTGATGCGGTTTGTTTTTGGTCGCAGTGTGGATGCACCAGGTGTGAGTTCGGACTCAATTTGTAATGAGGGAGGAGTACGGTGCCGGACGGTGAGCGAGGGGCTCGCTTCGGCGCTTGAGGATCGGCTCAGATGGCCTTGCCTCGAGTACCTGCAGACGATCCTGAAACACCGGGGTTTATCCCGGTGGCGGACCCTCCGACGATCTAGTCAGTCTCTGTGAGAGAGTAGCAGTAACTAGAGGAATTTAGGTGGCCAAGATTGATTACCTCAAAAGGTGGGTGAGGGTCTGGTATTTATAGGGAATTCCAACCGGATTTGGATCCGCTTGGGGGCCGGGTCTGAACCCGAAGGCCCATGGGCCTGACGTGGCAGGAGGCCCAGGGGGTTTAGGGCGGACGTGGCAGTGCCAAGAGTGGTATAGGGCTGACATGGCAAAGTCCTTGGTGGTATTTGGAGCTGACATGGCTGATCATGGGGCTCCTGTGCCTCTGGGAGAATCGGATGGCCTAGGTTGTGCCAGGTCATCTTCATTCTTTACTAGGCTCGGCGGACGGCCCGTGGGGCTGTCGCGGATCGGAGGCCGAGGGCCATTGAGGCTCGTCGGATACGAGGAGACCAGTTTTGTGGGAGTGAACTTGTGGCTCGGTACCGAGCCTGTAGTGGTCCGAAGCCGAGCCGGATTGTTGTTTTTCTTATTTTTGAGCGAGAGCCGTCCTGGGCCTTGGCTGGGCCCCAGGCCATTTTTACCCTACCACAATATATATATATATATATATATATATATATATATATATATATATATATATATAGAGAGAGAGAGAGAGAGAGAGAGAGAGAGAGAGAGAGAGAGAGAGAGAGAGAGAGAGGGGGGGGGGGGGGAGAGAGAAATAATTAAGTTTTGGGGGGGCAAATATGTTTTGTGAGATTAGATCCGGGCCTTTGATTTTGGGGGATTGAAGGGGAGCCACATGATAGCTTTCTTTGTGTTTTATTATATAGACTAGATTTGCCCGTGGGCACGTGCCTTCGGCACATCTTCGGAACAATACAACATATGAAAGTCTTGTAAACAGTAAAATAACAATTATGTAGCTCAAGTTTGAATAGTAAAACAATAATTTGTTGTAAAAAAAGTCCATGTTTCCATTAGTATATGTTAAAAAATAATTATAAATGGGAGTGTAAAATCCAACTTCTTAGAACTTTGAGTGTGTAAAATAATGAAATTTAACTGTTAGTGAGATATTTGATATTTTCAATGTAACATGAGCAAAAAAAATGCATACGAAATATGAAAATTTATTGAAATCTAAAAATATAAATTTCTGAGTAAATAGAGAGAGAATGAGAGAGAGAGAGAAAGAGAAAGAGAGAGAAATAAATAAATAAAGGAGTAGTTTTGGGGGAAAACTTTGGGTGGGAAAATATGTTTTGTGGGGTTAGATCAGGACCATTGATTTCAACCCTATTGAATGAGAGCCACTTGATAGCATTCTTTATGTTTTATTATTATTATTATTATTATTATTATTATTATTATTATTATTATATATATATATATATATATATATATATATATATATATATATATATATATTTCCTTCCGTTGTGCACTAGGCCACTGTGTGCATTTTTGTGCACTCCGTTGTGCGTTAGGCCATCGTGTGCTATATATATTCCTCTTCCGTGTGCATTAGGCCATCGTGTATGGTGAGATGGGTGAGATGAAAATAATTTTTTGAGAGATGGGTGATTCGAGTCATCTGAATCTCGATCATACCATTCATATCACTCTACATGTCATCTAGATGGTGTGTATAAAATTTCAAACAATTTGGAGACCTCTAGCCTATGCTTCAAAACGTTCAACACGTCATGAAGATGGTACGAAATACATGTATATGCATTTATTTGAATGCATAGGCTACAGGTCTCTGAATTGCTTGAAATTTGGCACACATCATCTTGATGACATGTAGAGTGATGTGAACGGTGTGATCGAGATTCAGATGACACAAATTGCTTATCTCTTCAAAAACATTTTCATCTCACCCGTCTCACCATCTCATAATAGCATGACACACTCATCTCACCATCTCATAATAGCATGACTCTCTCTCTCTCTCTCTCTCTCTCTCTCTCTCTCTCTATATATATATATATATATATATATATATATATATATATATATATATATATATATATATATATATATGGGGAGCTTCAGTTAGGCCACCGTGTATAGGGGGAGCTTCAGTTACGCACTCATCTTTGCACACTCCTTCTCAGCCTTTGGATTTTGATCCTCATCATGATCAAAATCCACTGGCTCTCCTTCTCATCCTCTCTCATAGTTACAAATGATGGGGGTACTAAAGTCATTTTCTCATCTTTTACTCTATCTCCCCCCTCTGCTCTCTTTATCTCCCGCTCTCTTTTCTCTCCTTCTCCAAATCTCATTCGAAACAAACCCTAGCTTGCCTCGATACCACATCCAAAGGCTACCGCTTCAAATCCAGCTCTCAAATCGCAACCACCCTCGCCTATCTTCTCTCTCCCCGATCCCAGCTCTCCTGATTGAAACCCTAACTCCTGCTGCCGAAATTACTCGACTCCCTCCTTTCGAAATCTCTCGACGCCCCTTCTCCTGCTTTCGAAACCCCCCATATCCCCAAAAACCTCTTCGTTCAGGTATAATTTTGTAAACATTTTTTACCAATTTTTTTTTTCAACTCCCTTATTTTGTAATTTTCGTTGGTTTATGTTATGCAAAAAATAATCTTTAGTTTGATTTATGTTTGGATCGGGTTAGGAAAATTGAACGACTTGGTAAATTTGTCAGTGAAAAATATTGTATTCGGTCACCAATATGCCAATGTTCTTACTGAGTATAATCAATATCCCAATATATATATAGTCCCCTTTCGTTGTGCACTAAGCGACCATGTGCACTTTTGTGCACTCAGCCTTTCTGCCTTCATATTGACGATCGAAATCATTCACATTGATTTACACATCTAAATTAGTCTAAATATATAAAATCAAATCATTTAAAATTTATTTGCTCGTTCATTGATATGTTACAAAATTGTATGACTGAAAATCGTTGTTTTTTATAGTCACATGATGGGTGAGTGGGCAAATGAATTTCAAAAGTTTTGATTTGACATATTTAGACTAATTTAGATGTGTAGATCAATGTAAACGATTCGAATTGTCAATCCAAAGACGGGAAGGTCAAGTGCACACAAGTGCACACGGCGGCCTAGTGCACAACGAAAAATGACTCTCTCTCTCTCTATATATATATATATATATTGTTTTGGGATAATATCATCATCATGGTGATCAGCACTAGCATGGCCCTGCCCATCACTTTCTTCGGTTCCAACTAACCTGAAACATGAATCTGTGACAACCACAACTAAGCTCTACTCCACATTTTCTTTATTTTAAAAAAAAAACAACCACAACTAAGGACATATATGTATCTCAAAAATATCTTATAGTATTCAGGAGCAAATTAAAGTTCCCATTAATCTCTGCTCTCGAATACAATAGGACAAAGTGTGTTTGGTTGACCTCTTTGCCGACATGTATACAACTTAATGAGCAATCATACTATATAAAGTACTTGAACAAAAACATCCGATGAATAAATGAAACCTGATCAATCAACAACATTAAAAAGTGATCAGCCTCGTATTTGTATAAAGATGGATGATTCTCTCATACTACAAAGTGATTTATAATAGTTTGTTGGGGCCTTATGTGAAAAATGCATACCGTTTATTATGATTTGTATGTTACAATATTTATGTGTAAAAAAATTTAAGTAAGTTGAAGATTTTTTGCACATACATTATGTGATTGAGAAATGAACGATTTCAATAGTATATCAAATGGCATCATAGATTGGACCTCATGATGCCTGAGTTAAAAACCTTCAAACCACTTGATTTTGTTTACTTATACATATTTTGGTATACAAAAAATTCCAAGAATTAATGACAACATAAATGGCCAAAAACTAGCATCAATAAACCCAAAAAACATAATGAGATAAATAAATAAAAATCAGTTGGCATGCAAGAATAATTAAACAGTTGGGTATTGATTGATGAGTGAATGCTTTATATTTGTAGGCACTTAACAATTCATGTGGACATTAAAACAAAACAAATAGGGGTTTGCTCATTTTTCTTCTCTTCTTTCTCAATTTAATGCTTGCTCGTGCCTGCAGTTATCAATTCAATGCTGGACCAGATCCAAGAAACCGTTTTCATTTGCTCCTTTCATTACAGTTTCAATGCAATCATCATCAGATCTAAACATTTTGGGAAACTGTACTAAACTCCCCCACTTTTCACGATTTGACATGTAACACTCTTTTAACTTTTAGAAGTAATCACCAATTTTTTTCCCGTAGTGACCCACTACTTCAAAATATTCACCAGACCCACTTTTAAAAATATTTACCCAACTCACTCAGTTTTGAACACATCAGCATATTTCGAAAAAGAGCATAGGTTAATTCCATACTGTTATTCCAAAAAAATAGCACCAGTTTTAATTTTTTTTAGCGTGCCGTTGTTTGAAAAAATGATATCAGTACATTTCTTATACAAGTGTGAACCTTCTGAGTTAAAAAAATTTCAAGTGCTGAAATAACTTATAAATGATGTCGTTATCCCTAATAACGGCATTCGCATTACTGATGCCGTTGTTGGAGATAACGGCATCAGTTATACTCATTAAACTATCTTCCTCCATAGTCGTTTTTTCCAAACAACGACATGTGATAACTGTTACTGTTCTTAGAAACAACGGCAACAGTTCACATAAATAGATTAGCCAACTATAAATAATAAAATGAACTGTTGCTGTTATTCTAAATAACATCATCAGTTATTCCTAACAATGAATATTATAACAGATGTCGCTATTCCTAACAATGGCATCTGTAATGCGAATACTGTTGTTCGGGATAGCGGCATTAGTTGTAAGATTTTTTCATACTTGCAATTTTTTTTCAAGTCGGAGAAAGTACACGATTTGGAATACATTAACTAATGTCGTTACTCCAAATAGTGGTGTGCGAATTAGTTTTTTTAACAGATGTCGCTATTGAAAACAACGACATATAAATAACATATGCTGCTATTTCCAATAGCGTTTAATATGGACATGTCCAAGACTGTGTCAGTTGGATAAATATTTTCATAAGCGGGTCAGATTGGTCAATATTTTCAAAAGTGGGTTAGTACAAAAAAAATTCGTTAGAGCATATGTAGTCGTTATTGTTAAATTTATCCATATATCGATAAATAGAAATAGAAATTTGGATTTCGCTGCACTCGTCGAAAGCTATATTATAGCAAACAATTATTTAATATTAAGCGACGGCATTTCATATGCCGTCGGAGGGCGAAAAAGCAAAAATTGGGCGCGGAATCGTCGGACGGCACACGAAGTGCCGTCCGTTTAAAAAAAAAAAAAAAAAAAAAATTTGCACAGTGTGTCTAGGACGGCACATGAAGTGCCGTCCGACACACTTTTGGACACTAAGCATATTAAATGACCCATTATCTGACACTTTTGGACACTAAGCATATAGATAAATGACCCATTATCTATACTTAATACCTATAATGACCCCTAATTATCTTTATAGCAGCAGATATTTTTTTTTTTTATTAAAGTTCGACGGACGGCACATCAAGTGCTGTCCGGGAAAAAAGGCTTTTATCGGATAAATTAGGATTTTTTCAAAACGGACGGCACTTTAAGTGCCGTCCAACGATTATAATAGTAATTTTTTTAGTGGGACGGCTCTTCGAACGCCGTCCCTCAGATATCGATAAAAGCTATATCGTTTCTCATTTATAGCAATCTACTGTAGCGATTTATCGATAATATCGATATATAGCAAACGACTGCAGCTGCTTTTTAACCTAAATATCGATATTATCGATAAATAGCAAACGGCTACAGATGCTCTTATCACCCCACTACCGTGAGGAATGCTTGCTTTTCAGCTAATCAATCCTCATTGTTTTTTTGCTTTTCAAAACCATTATTTTTAATTGAAATGATTATTTTGCCATTCAAAACTGAGAACTAACACTGCTATTCGGAAAACGGTTGGATAAGAGTTATTTGCCAAAGATCAGATCTTCAAAAAGCTGGAACGGACATTTTTGACAGTTATCACTCGAACCATGAAAACAGAGAAGTTAACACCGAGAGGAGTTAAAATTCATCTCCAAATTCTAATATTATAATGAGAGAAGATCTTAGTGTCATTTGTAAATCTATTCAAGTGTGTAACGCCATTCATACATCAGAATTTTTATTTTTTATTTTTTAAAAATTATTAAAACGTACATCGCATGTGTAAATTACTGGTAGGAATATAATGAAATATACCTAGTTTTGATAACCCATTTATTATGGTAAAAGTACAAAAGCAATGCAAAAAATGGTCATAAACGTTTTCTTGTTTTTTTTTTTTTTTTTTTTTTTTTTTTTTTTTTTTTTTTTTTTTTTTTTGATTAAAAGATGACCGCGGTCATCGCTTCATTAAAAGGACTTAACGAAACAGGAATATGAAATACAAATAGCCCGTAGGCAACACGACCCAAAAGTCTAATCCGTGCAAACATCCCGGACAACAACCAAAATACAAAATACAGTAAAGCAAAGCATCTAAAACATCATGCCCACATCTGAAAGATACAACCAAAAGATAGACCACTCCCTGCTAGCAGGCTACTCTGTCCCCTCTCCCGAACGCATCTTCTTCCTTGATCTGTTTAGGCCTGTCCATTCAAAACGGCAGAAGTCAATTTTATGCAATAATGATGAGAGAGACTGACGGACGCTATTGAAACAAAATTCGTTGCGGTCTAGCCATAGGTTCCACAATACTGACGCGACAACTATTTCCCACTGTGATCTAACCTCTTTAGAATTCCTGATGTTTCTAAGGACCCCCCAAACCTCGGCACTAGACCCCGGACATTGTAATGCGCCTAACGGAGTACCCACTTCCCCCCATACCCATCTAGCTCTATGACACCTGAATAAAATATGATTTGTATCTTCATCTTCGGCCGTGCATGTTCCGCATAACGCACTATCCACAATACCCCGCTTTCTCAAATTAACCCTGGATAGGATTGCATCGTTCTCCACCAGCCAAAGAAACACTTTCACTCTGGAAGGAACATTGATACTCCAAATCACCTCCGTAGTCTTGTTTCTAATACCTCCATCATTAAGCCTTTTGTATAAGGAGGAAACTGTGAATTTACCATTGGCCCCCAACGTCCACCATCTCTCGTCTTCCGCCTGTTGGGTGTAGTTTCCTTCTATCCGAATGAAATTATTAAGTGATTGCAATTGATTGATCTCTTCTTGCTCCAGTGTATCCTTGACCTCCAATCTCAATTTGGAGTTCTTCCAGACGTCGAAGACCAACGAGTCTTTGTTCAGAACAGCCTCCGCCGCTGCCGGGAAGAGGCTCATGAGAGAGTTCGGACCACACCACTTGTCTTTCCAGAATCTCATTTTCCTGCCGTCTTTTATTCTACAACGGGTGTTGTTGTAGAAAAGCTCTCCCGTTCTGTAGACCCCTTTCCAAAAGAAAGATTTCCTACTATGGATGCCCCTCCCCCCAAATCTGAATCTCTTCCTTGTCCGGTAATTAGTCAGAGACTTGCACCACCAATTATGCCGCTGAAAATCCATCTTCCACCACCATTTACTTAGTAACGCCCTGTTCATGTCTCTGAGGTTAATAATACCCAGGCCTCCGAACTCCTTCCTTTTGCAAATCCTCCCCCAGCTAACGAGAGGTAACCCTTTTCCCCCCTCGTTGGTTCCTTTCCATAGAAATCTCCTTCTCAATTTGTCTATCTTGTGGATAACCCATACCGGTAATTCGAAAACAGACATTAGATAAATGGGGATACTGTTGATAACTGCGTTCAGCAAAGTGATCCTCCCTCCTAACGTCAGGAATTTGCCTTTCCACCCTTGCAGTCTTTTCTCGATCCTATCAATAAGAGTTTGCCAATCTTCCTTAGAAAGCCTCCCTGGCCTGATTGGAATCCCGAGATACGAAAGCGGGTATTCTCCCATCTTGCAACCTAACATCTGTTGGATCATATGGATTGGGGTGGAGCAGCGTTCACTCAATTGGATAATGCAACTTTTGTTGAAATTGACCTTCATTCCAGACTAAGCCTCGAAGCACCTCAAAACAGATCCCATCGCAATGATATCCTCCTTAAACGAAGACCCAAACAGAAGCGTGTCGTCCGCATATTGCAGGATAGAGATCTGTTCTGACACTCCTCTGATGTCAATCCCGAAGTGATTCCTCTCCCTGTTCCCGTATGCAATCATCTCTGGTAGTCCGTCAGCAACTATAGCAAATAACAACGAGGACAGAGGATCCCCTTGTCGTAGCCCTCTCTTGCATTTGATCTCTTTACCCTGAGTACCGTTAACAATGATGGATGATTTACCCCCTCTGATGCAATGGAAAATCCACTTTCTCCACCTTTCTCCAAAACCTTTAAGAATAAGAGCTTCGTCCACTGAGTCCCACTCGACTGAGTCGTAGGCTTTTTGGAAGTCCACTTTAAAGAGGAACCCGTCCGTTTTATCTTTGTTTGCTCTGAAGACAGCTTCGTGGGCCGAAGCAATGCTATCCATGATGTCTCTACCTTTAATGAAGCCGCTCTGAGACTGCCCAATAATCTCATTAAGAAGAGGTCCCAACCTGTTAGCCAAAACCTTGGTGATGATTTTAAAGGACCTGTTCAGAAGGCTGATTGGTCTGAAATCTCCAGCCTCTTTAACCTCAGCCTGCTTAGGGATCAACACAATGTTCGCATAGTTGAGGCGATCTAAATTTGTTTCTCCCTTGTGAAAATCCCGGACTATTCGCATGAAGTCCCCCTTAATGATATTCCAATAGATGATGTAGAAGAAGATTGGGAGTCCGTCAGGTCCCGGAGCTTTATCTGGTCCTAGACTTTTGATAGCGGAGATAACCTCCTCTTCCGTGAAGATGCTTTCGATCTTATCTGAACCATTAATCCTAGAATCCAGCCACATATTCTGATTCATAGAGCACCTATGATCTCTGTTTTTACCCAATAGGTCTTTGAAATTATCGTGTAGATGTTGCTTAATTCTATCTTCATTCTCGCACCACTCACCATCTATCTTAAGCCCAGAGATATGGTTTTTACGCCTACGACCATTAGCCATCTTATGGAAGAATTTAGTGTTGGCATCTCCTTCCAACAACCACTGGATTCTAGAGCGTTGCTTCCAATAAAATTCCTCCATCTTCCCAATGTGTAGAATGTCTTGTCTACTCTTCCGCAGCTCCTCTAATTCAGTCTCTATAAGATCTCTTTCCTCCTCTATGATTTCTAGATGCTCGATTCTCTCTCCTAATTCATCTTTTAGTCTCTGATTCTGCCCAAATTCCATCCTCGCCCAGTGTTTCAATTTCGACCGTAATCTCCTGGTCTTTTGATTCCAGCATCCCACCGCCGAATCTGGCGCGGTAGGCGCATTCCAGCTTTCCTCAATAATCCTCTTAGAATCTTCACACAATGTCCATGACTTCTCAAACCGAAATTGATAAGCTTTCCTCCTTTCCCCTTCCCCGCTGTCCAGAGCTAACGGAGTGTGGTCAGAGGTAAATCTAACCAACGCTTTGGCTTTGGCCAATGAGCAGGCCTCTTCCCATTCTGAGGAAACTAATAATCTATCTAGTTTCGCCAGAGTTGGGACCGCTTGTTTTCTTTTCCTCAATCAGATTTGCATGTAGATTTTTTCTTTTCTAAATATTTTGTGTAACAATTCTAAACACCTTATTTTTCATGTTTTGACAAGTAAACCCTCTAATTTTTAAAAGTGATGGTTCCACATCCATAAAGAATGTTTGCTTGGCAACTAACCTCCTCATTTTTTGCTTATCAAAACCGCTATTTTTTTCTTATCTCAAATCACTAATTTACCATTCAAAACTAAGAGATATTTTATGCTCAATTACTTTTCTAATCGGCAAGAATATCATTTTAATCCAAAGGTAACATGTTATTCAGAACACAGCTGAACAAGGTGTACTCACCAAGAACCAAATCTCCTATAATAGTTACTAGCGCAAGCATGAAAACTCAGGGGATGTTAATTTTGCCAAACATATTTGGTAATCTGTGTATTATGGCAAAAAATTACAAAATCAATGCAAAAATGGTCACAATATTTTCTTGTTCTCAGTCAAATTTGCATGTGGGTCTGTCAGTAAAATCTGGAATATTAAAAAGCAAACTATATATAATTGTTCATTCCAATTATGGTGTTGTTATAGTGATCCTAAAAGCCAGTATCTTCTGATCTGGCCTTCTCAGCTCCCCTCTTATCTTTGACAGTGAAACCAACCATTGCCAGTTTGTTCACTTTCACTTCCCCCCTTTTTCTTTTCTTTTCACTTTTTTTTTTATAAAAAAAAAACCAACCATCTTCAGTTTCTTTTAATTTTGCAATTAATTTCACTGCTGTCTACATTCCATAACCTGGGTCTTCTTCTTATAGCCAAACTTAACTAACCCATGTTCTCTTTCAGCATTTTTGGGAGATGGGATCTTGAGTTCTTGCTTGAATGAGGTATGGAAATTGATCAAACTCTGTTCTTTATGGTTTTAAATGTCTAAAGTTTGCATTTTGTTTATGCCCATTAAGTTTGTTTGGGGTTTAGTTGTTAATTTTTAGATGGGTTGTTTTTTTTGAATTAATTTTTAGATGGGTTGTTGCATACCCATAAAAGGGAATTTTAATGGGTTCTTGATTGAGTGATGACAACTCCATGTTTTAAATATTTAGTTTTGTTGATGCAATTCATGTTCTCTAGTGAAAACCCATTTCAGATCCTTTACGATTTAGTCAACAAATCAAAGAGTTTAGAAATTATGCAACATTGAATTGTTTATATGTGGGACTTCAATTTTGTAAAATTTGCAGGGTGTGTGATGATTGAGAAAATTAACAAAGTACGAGATTGATCCTTTACTCCACAATGAGGGATTTTTCTTGTTTCGGCGAAAGCGGGGTTCAAATTGCAGACTCTTCCTTGTCGAAATCGGGGCAGAATTTGGTGACCTGCCTCTACCAGGCCCAGCTCGGGCCCCGATCTTGCGTGATCACTCTGTCATGGACCAAGAACCTAATGGGTCAAGGCCTCAGCATCTCCATTGATGATTCCGCAAATCAAGCCCTCGCAAAGTTCGATATAAAGCCATGGTTGTTCTCTAAGAAGAAAGGGTCGAAGAGTTCTGATGCAGTTAGCTCTAAGCTTGAGGTTTTTTGGGACCTCTCGGGAGCTAAATTCGGACCAGGCCCCGAACCATTGGAGGGTTTCTTTGTCGCGATCCTCTTTGGTCTTGAATTGGTTCTCCTTATTGGAGATTTGAAAAAGGAAGCCTATCGAAAGGTTGGAACTAGCATTCCCCCTTCAAATTCCGTGTTCATAGCCAAGAGAGAGCACTTGTATGGTAAGAAGGTGTATTGTACCAAAGCGCAATTCTGCAATAATGGGCGGATTCATGAGATTGTGATCGAGTGTGATGCAGTTGGGCTTAAGGATCCTTGCCTCGAGATCCGGATTGATAGGAAGAGGGTAATGCAGGTGCAACGGTTACTGTGGAAGTTTAGAGGGAATCAAACGATTCTTGTGGATGGGGTTCCTATCGAAGTGTTTTGGGATGTTCACAATTGGCTCTTTGATGCGGCTGTTGGGAGTGCTGTTTTTATGTTTCAGACTTGCCTTTCAGTTGATAAATTGTTGCCATGGTCTTGTTCGCAAGTTTTCGGTGAATCCCAGTTGCGAGGTCTTGGATTTTCATTGACTTTGTATGCCTGGAAAAATGAGTAGGTGAAGTGTGTATGTAATGTTGGGAGGGAAGATGCTTGATGACAGTCTTTCTTTGATTGATTTGTTTTGATTGCTAATGAAATATATTGTTGAGTGAATGAATTTTGAGACTCTGCAATGTTCCAATTTGTTTATTCTTTTTGCTTTAACCTGCTCTTGATATATTTTAACTATTTGAATAGAATGGAAAGGAGTTTGAGTAATCATGTTCGTAGTTTGCATGTTATTTTAGTGGAATTTTTTTATTTCTGTATGTTGATGTAAAGCTATATATGGAGATTAAGTCATGAGAGTGCATGTTCAGGGTTCATACCGGCTTCTACTATGTACAGTTCTTTTCACTGTTTTTTCTTCCCTATGGAAGGAAGGATTTAGTGAATGACATCTTGATCTTGATCTTGATCATATAAAGGTGTATTTTGTCCCAAATATAGGAGCGAGCCTGAAGCCACTGCTTTGTAAGGAAAAGAGCAATATGTGAGAAGGTTGGTCTCCTAACCCTTTTTGAATGAGTGCATCTAATTTGGCATCTCTTTCATGTTTGTACTGAATCTTTATTTCTCTTTTGCAGATGTTAGATCATCAAATATGAACATTTTTCGGAGGATATGAGTACCATCTCGATCTCCTTCAGTTAATGAATTCAGGTGAATTGATGCCCAAGTTTTGTTTTTTGTTTTTTGGTATGATATGTTCTTAGTTTCATAAGAATGTTAACTTGGGATCGAGTTATCTTTATCCGCTCATATCATCTACAATATATATCTTGGCTTACAAGTATGTTACTAACATTTGATTCACACCTACTTACCTCTAATATGGTGTGAGAAGAGACACATTACAAAATGGTTGTAGATTGAAATTTGCATGACTTTTGGCTTGTTAATGTATGCATGTGGACTATCATCTTTTACTGCTTTCCATGATATACTACTCGATCTTAATATGTCAATAATGTCCAATTTAATGCCTCAGTTCAATTAACTATCGATATTAGCTTATTCTTTAAATAATTTAGCTGATGTCAATCTTTTATCATTCCTGATAATGGTTATTTATCATAGGAATTGCTTCTCTCAGTTACCTTGTTTGAAGTCCTAACTGCCTTTCTGTACTCATCGTACCATAGATGTATGTCTTTGGAGATTGTATGATACTATGTTAGTGTGTCAGGAAAATGTTGGTATTAAGCATATCGAGATACTGTATTAAGCATATATAATTTGTTTGACATTTGAACCAACCACCTAGATGATGATGAGATTGAACTGCACAACACCACCGAAGTAGATGCATGCATGCTTTATATTGATCAAGGTATAATTTAGACTCTTTTAAGTGTATTAGATTGTTTGGTCTTAAACTAAATTTCTTAGGGAAGCTGGTAGTCAGAAACTCAGAATAACCTTAAAAAGCTATGCTAAATTTTCTAATATATAGATTGGACACGCAATGATCAGGTTTTGACTTGCACACGAGTGAGTTTGGCAGATTTGTGTCACATCTGTGTTGGACATGTACGTGTCTGACACCGACATGCATGCAACCCATATTGAAGTGTCGGTGTAACATAGCTATTCACGTTTCAGGTGTTGTAAGACTTTTGTTGTAATCCCGTTAATCTATCATTGATGAGATTGATTGGTGACTGGTCACTTTTTATTCAAAAGAAAAAACATAGCTATTCACTTTGCTGCATCATTCCTTCCATGTTGATCAAGAACGTACAATATATAGTGTTTCTACATCTGGTTCTGAATTTTAATGAAATTCATGCTTGATGAACTTATGATTATCTCACCAGTCATCCCTACGTAACGTAACGTACTGGTTAAAAAATGGTCTGATTAATTGAATATTTAGTCAATCACAACAACATATATATCTTTTGATCAGTTAATTCTTGTTTCAGTTCCCTCAATTTTTGCACTTGTTCTATACATATATAACTCAGGTCATAACCTCTTGTTTTATCAGACTAATTAAAACTACGGCATGAACAATATAATAAATAAATAAATAGGAATGTCGTGCAAGCATCATGCTGATAATTGTAAGTTGTTCTGCATAGGAAGAGACAAACCAATTTGTGCATTCCTCTTTTGTGCTTGTATTAATGCGTTATTTTTAATGATACGAGAGAGAGAGAGAGCGCATCCACAGTCGTTTGCTAAATTTGCATATTATCCATATTTTAGCAAATGTCCTTTTGCAGTTCTTTCGCTATTTATTCATATTTCGGCATAATCAGCGGGGAAGATTGCTATATTTGAGAGGCGATTTGAGAAAATGCATATTATAGATAACGGATTTTATCTTGAAGACCGTCCCAAATAAAAAATTAGAACGGTCCGATGAAATTAGAATTTTCAGAAAAAAAAAGGGGGGGGGGGGGGGGGGGGGGGGGGGGGGGGGGGGGGTTAGAGTTAGTGTTTTATTGTTCTATTTAGCTGGAGTCCCCAGAGATGGCCCAACAAAAAGCCCAGTCCGGCCCCTCAAACGGGTTAGGTTAGGCCTATGAGTTGAAGGCCTGACCCAGCACTTTGGTCTCGGCTGTGACGTGACCCTTAGGCCCGTAGCATAAATTGACTATAAAATTTAGCCCCGAGGGTTCCTTAATAAGAAATTAATAAAAGTCCTAACATCAAATAAAAAGTAGAACAACATTGCAGAAGGTTTAATTCCTAATAAAAGTCCTAACATCCACTGTCAAATGTCCAAAGCAATCTTTAGGAATTGAAAATTGCAATCTCATAATTAAGAAGAATCACTGTATAGCGTGCCACAAGACTAAACAATATATAACAGTGATTCCTCTAAAGCCACTCACGAACTATAGCCGCACACATATCCAATCTACAATATTCCGGCCTTCAATCCTCCTTGATTGTGCCTACAACCTGGTAGATCGATTCCCTTCGCTTTGAAGGAACAAAAGCCCTATTTAAAGCCGAACTAGAAAGCGCAGCCTCACAAAACAATCCAATAATACCTACTGTTAGCATTGTTTGTAGTCTCCTTGCCTTGCCGCTCCTTCAAGCTCACACATCAAATCTACAACAATTAGGCCTTCAATAGTCATTTGATTATGCCGGGAAACTCAGTAGCTAGGTTGGTACCCTACCTACACTTTGAAAGATCAATGTCCTAGTCTAAGCATAACAAGAAAGAGAAAGAGGGAGGACGTGAGTGAGTCGGCTCATTGCTAATCCACCATAACTCACACAACCACCCAATGCCCCCTATTCTCAGCGTGTTGTTTGTAGTCCCCCAGACACTTGTTTCTTTAAGCTCAAAAATATATCAGCTACAACCAAACCACCTGACTGACATAAGAGAATCATCACTACTGTAATAGAGAGTTGTCTTCTTGCAACAATAAGTAAAACCCACCCACTACTTCATACCATTATTAGTGCTGTGCTGGGGACAGAGGAGGAGTTGCATAGAGTTCCATCAACGTAAATAAAGCACCTAATTGGGGCCCACCAACAAAACAGAGTTATAAATTCATGCCCTAAAATTTAATTAATAAGCTATATATAATGTTCTGTTCTAACTTAGACGATTTACCTTAAACAAACGATGAAGCCAAGCCCTGCCTTAAAAGATGGACATGAATAAAGAAGTCGATTGCTTTAATTAATATATAGGATAATCCAAGAACCAGGGCCCTTCCCTTAATTGGCAACTTTTGGAATTTGGAAACGATAGCTAGATTAGAAATAAGTGGGGTGCAGGCAGCTTTGTTAATTAGTGTCTTCGGTGGGTGTATGTAGGCCTATTAGTCCGAAAAAGATAATACTCTAATTGCAACTAGTATTAATAATTAATCTCTATTAGTATGATATTCTCATTGATAATGACCCGGCCCTCTGTGTGTGTGTGTGTGTGTGTGTTCTTCTTACGCTCACGAGAATTTTTGTCAAGGAAAAATGCAGGTGAAGAACCCTGCAGTCGCATTTCAGTAAAAAATTTTAATTACTGGAACGTAGCTAATTAAGTCGAAGAGAAGAGAAGAGAAGAGAACAAAAGATACAACTACGCACAAATCAAGGCTTAATTTAATTACTGTTTTCTTGTTGTTTGATTGTTCTCTTAATAAAGGGTGCTGAGTCTGCTGACTGTAAACATTTTTTTTAGATAAATCTGTTCTGAACCTTGTTCAGCATTTCTTTTTTAATGTATATATCTATAGAAATTGATTCATGCCTGAGATCTTTATTACAATTTACAACTAAATTTTGCTATGGAAGACGGTCTGTGATAAATTCTACTAATACCTCATTTAGTTACCGCAGATATTCAAGATGCATGTTTAATCAATTGTGGTGAAGTTTGATCATTTATCACTTGTTGCATTGGTTATTTGTTAAGACATTTGTTTCTCAAAAGAAATGCTTTGGTAAATCTTGAATGGCTAACATCTAGGAAGCACAGATACTCAATCAGAAATGCATATCTCGTACCGGATACGTATTTGTGAGATACTCGCCGGAAACGTACCGGATATGTTGTTGAAATATAATAAGTGCTATTGTGTATATTCTGTTTCCTAATCTATAAGAAACAGATTCCCCAAATCTCTCACCCCTCAATCTTCTCTCATTCTCCTTTCTTCTCCTCCTAGAATGTAATCCTTATATATAGATGTATACAGTAAAGAATAATAATTATTTTCCCAAAATCTGTTTTCAACATGGTATCAGAGCCATAAAAAATCCTAGTTAAAGAAGAAGATCTTGATCCCTCTTATTCTTGATCTCAAAAACCCCGATCCCAATCCCGTCGAAATTCCCCGTCGTCGACCCCGATTCTCCTGACCCGTCGTCTACCCTAATCATCGTCATCATCTTCCCTCGTCGACCCTGATCATCGACATCGTCTTCCCCGTCAACCCCTGATCGTCGATTCTCCTCATCAAAAATCAGTGGTCGCATCTTCCTCCTCTTCATCGTCATCCCCATCATCATCGCCGCTCTCCAAACCACCATCGTCTCGACGCCCCCAAGTCACCTCACGTCGAAGACTCCGGACACCTAGCGAGTCGCAGTTGAGTTGCGACTAACACTGACGCCCCTTCCTGACCTCGTCAAAGCCTTCAATCCCGACACCACCACCGCCTTGCCGTCAGATCCGATCTTCGATCCCGACGCCCCAACTTTGCTGATTGTTGTATCTGTTCATCAATATTCCAAGAACTATTCAGAGAACTTTGTTTTTACAGTGTTTGGTGTTCGAACGAGAACTTTGTTGATTGCTATGTTTGCTGCCGATCCCGAAGTCGCCTCATTCACGTGTTGTTGATTGGTGTTTTTTGGTGTTTGGCTGTTTTAACTCTCTGTTTGCTGTTTTGGGGAGAGTGTTGTTTGCTATTTTTTATCCCGTCTGCTGTTTGGATCATTGATTCTGCTTGCTGTGCTATTTGTTGTATTTCTATGTGACAATATCCGTATGAGTCAAGGAAGTGTACTCATTGTGACAAGATTGGCCACACGAAAGCTCGTTGTTATAAGATTGTCGGCTATCCAGAGAATTGGGATCATAGCAGGGATATTCGGAATAAGACTTGCAATTAACCCACTGTCGCAGTTGGAGTTGCTGATTGTGCTGCTGCAGGTAATGATGATAAGGTTTTTAATATTTCTGCCTCTGTTATGAATAATGCATGGATAATTGATTCGGGTTCTACCAACCATGTGATTTTTGATTCTAGACAAGTCCAAAATTTTCAACCATCCACCATATCAATTGTGTCCATTGCCAATGGTGATCCTGTCACTGTTACTGGCGAGGGTTCCATACCTCTCGCAAACAACCTAACCTTAGATATTGCCCTAGTTGTACCATCCTTGAATTTTAATCTGTTATCTGTTGCTCAAATAACTACAGTCTTACATTGTATTGTAGTTTTTTTGCCTTCATATTGTGTTTTTAAAGATATTCGGACTCGCAAGATGATTGGTTATGAAGTTAGACATGGGAAGCTCTATTACCTGGATATAGAATCTGAAAGTTCAAGCAAGTTGACTCAAGCTCTAAGTGTGGAAGGATCCGAAGGTGAGAAGAAGAAATCAGATATTTGGCTATGGCATCGACGTCTAGGACATGCTTCTTTTGGTTATTTGAAGAAGTTATTTCCAAGTCTATTTTTGAAAATGGATATTTCCGTCTTTCGGTGTGATGTGTGTTAACTCGCAAAAGGTCACTGTATCTCGTTTCCTCCAAATCCAAGCAGAAGCTCTCTTCCATTTATGATGATTTAATCTGATGTTTGGGGTCCATCTAAAAAACACTACATTTGGAGGAGCCAAATGGTTTGTGACATTTATTGATGACTGTACCCGTATGACTTGAATTTGTTTGATGAAGTCGAAAAGTGAAGTTAGTGACTTGTTTCAGAAATTTCACAAGCATGTTATGACTCAGTATAAATCACATATTCAAGTTCTTAGGAGTGATAATGGCAGAGAATACCTGAGTTCGAATTTGCAACAATATTTGGTGGAACAGGGAATTGTTCACCAGACTACATGCACATATACACCTCAATAGAATGGGGTTGCAGAAAGGAAAAATAGACACTTGCTCGAGGTGGTCTGTGCTTCTCTTATCCATGGAAATATGCCACTCATTTATTGGGGGGAAGCCATTGCTTCTGCTGCATACTTAATCAATCGATTTTCCTCTAATATCCTAAACTTCCTCACGCTATTTCAAGCATTAACTGAAGCTGTGAATGCATCAAAAGTGGTAAACTTGCCACCTCGTGTGTTTGGATGTGTTGCATTTGTTCATCTTCATCAACATGAACATAATAAGTTAACTCCTCGAGGTGTCTGATGTGTGTTTGTGGGATATGCACAGGATAGGAAAGGGTATCGGTGCTATCACCCACCATCTCAAAGGTTATTTGTGACTATGGATGTTGTGTTCCATGGAGATGAGATGTATTTTTCCTCTGAGGTTGAACTTCAAGGGGAGTACTGAAGTGAAGTTCAAACTCTTGTCTATGATGAAGTGGTTACCATTCAGATTGAACAATCGGATATAAGAGGAGAAAATTTGGATGTAAGTAGTGGCGATCACTCAAATGGAGATTTGGTTGAGAAAGGAGATTTCCACGAAGAAATGCCATCAGTGCCGAACTTCCATGAAGATGAGCCACCAGCACCACCAGCACCGTCAGAACCATCTCCACCACCAATACCATCGGATCTATCTCTAACCCTAGCAGAACCCCAAAACCAATCGTCATCGTTGTCCGAAGCTCCAAGAAGAGAAGTCCTAAACCATACACTGGAGGTATCCTGAAACCCATTTATGAGCCTAATCCCACTAGTAAAGTCAAGTATCCCGTGAGTCATTATGTGTCCACTCACCGATTGTATGAATCAAATAAGTTATTTGTGAATCAATTATCTGTTGTATCTATTCCTAACAGTGTGCAGGAAGCCTTAGCCGATCCAAGGTGGAAAGCAACTATGGATAAGGAGATGAAGTGCTTAAAGAAGAATGAGACTTGGGAGATAGTCGAGCTGCCATCAGGGAAGAAACCGGTAGGATACAGATGGATTTATACCGTGAAATATAAGTCAGATGGTTCGATAGAGCGGTACAAGGCAAGGCTGGTTGCTAAAGGGTACACTCAAACTTATAAAATTGAATATGACGAAACATTTTCATATGTGGCAAAGTTCAACACTGTTCGAGTTCTACTATCACTTGCTGTAAACCTTGACTGGTCGTTGGAGCAATTTGATGTGAAGAATGTCTTTCTGCATGGGTAATTGACTGGAGCGGTTTATATGGATCTACTACCAGGATCAAATAGACCAGTCCAACACAGTAATAAAGTGTGTCGGTTGAGGAAGAGACTATATGTCTCAAACAGTCGCCAAGAGCTTGGTTTAGGAGGTTTACAAAATCTATGAGGACATTCGGATATTATCAGAGTAATTCAGATCATACCCTATTCCTGAAAAAGAAAGAAGGTAAGATTACTGCTCTCATTATATATATTGATGATATGATAGTAACTGAGAATGATCCTGAGGAGAGAATGGCATTAAAGAGCTACTTGTCAGAAGAGTTCGAAATGAAGGATCTTGGCTCTTTCAGATATTTCCTTGGTATTGAAGTTTCTCGCTCGAGAAAGGGTATATTTCTGTCTCAAAAAGAGTATGCAACCGATTTATTGAAGAAAATTAGAATGTCTTCTTGTCAGCCGATTGGTACACCGTTAGAAGAAGGACTGAAACTTTGTAACAAATCTGATCATGTGCCTTGTGATAAGGAAAGATATCAGAGATTGGTTGGACGACTGATGTATCTTGCGCATACACGGTCAGATTTATCATATGCTTTAAGTGTGGTAAGTCAGTATATGGATGCACCTCAGGAATATCACATGGATATAGTGCTGAGAATTCTGCGATATATTAAGTCTGCTCCAGGAAAAGGGGTCCTATTTGCGAAACATTGTCACTTGAAGGTTGAGACATATACTGATGCTGATTGGGCAGGATCTATAATTCAGGATACTTCACCTTTGTTGAAGAAAATCTAGTTACATGAAGAAGCAAGAAACAAAATGTTGTTGCACGCTCTAGTACAGAGGCTGAGTATCGCAGAGTATATAGTGGAAGCTTTATAACTGAAACTCTTGTTACAGGACTTAGGCTGTGCTCCGAATAAACCTATAAAAGTGTATTGTGACAATTAAGAAGCATTTGATATTGCTGCAAATCCAGTTTAACATGATAGGACGAAACATGTAGAGGTGGATAAATTCTTCATCAAGAAGAAATTGGATGAGAAAGTTATTGAGATATCTAAAGTGAAGTCAGAAGTTCAGCTCGCAGATACCCTGACCAAGGCAGTTACGAGTCGGCCTCTTCTTGAAATTTGTTAACAAGTTTGGTATGTTCAATATCTATACACCAACTTGAAGGGGAGTGTTGAAGTATAATAAGTGCTATTGTGTATATTCTGTTTCCGTATCTATAGGAAACAGATTTCCCAAATCTCTCACCCCTCAATCTTCTCTCAATCTCCTTTCTTCTCCTCCAAGAATGTAATCTTTATATATAGATGTATACAGTAAAGAATAATAATTATTTTCCCAAAATCTATTTTCAACATATGTATCCCATCAAAAAAAAATTAAAAGAAAAAAAGATCGGATACTCTGAAAATACTCTCGGATGCCTCAGGATAATTTTGGATACTATTTGGATACGTAGAAGAGGTGTATATATTTATTCTACTATATATATATATATATATATATATATATATATATATATATATATATATATATATATATATATATATATATATATATATATATAATTTTGTTTTAATTTTCTTTATATATCCATATATATATATTCTACTACTCTCTTCCTCTTCTCCTTTCAAATCCTAATTTTCTTTGATTAAAAGATATTATTTTGTTTCATTTGATTAAAAGACATCGACAAAATGATAGATGTAGGATGCAATTCTTGCTATTAATTTGGTTGATTGATTACTTACTATTATTGTGCAAGTTGTTGCATCTCTATTTGCTTTAGTGTTTGAATATGTTTAAGACTAGCCTACTTTTATTCGAACATTTCGGTCATATAATATTTGTATTAGTGTTGTTGAAAACGTGGAATGATCCATTAGTATGTTTTGCTTAACACTGGCTTGTATTAATTTTAACTATTATGTTCTTGTTTCTTATTTTTTCATTTTTGGATTGAATTTAATATTTTAGGTTACCATTATATATATCTATAATATTAATTGTTTTAATTATTTTAATTTAGCGTATCCTAACGTACACATATCATAATTTTTAAAAAGTCGACGTATTCAGGTACCGAATCCGTACCGTATCGAATAATATACGTACCCCTATCCATACTTCATAGCTTAATGTGCTTCTCTATTATTGTCCAATATGAACAGCCAGGTACCTCGACTGCAATTCGTCATAAATGATCATGACCCACAAGACTTGAGACATCTGAAGCCATGTTATCAGACCATGTACGATATGAAAACTGCACAGACGATGAAGTTGACTGTGTCATAAAAAGGGGGACCTAGAGAATACTATTTACAGGCGCAGTCTGATGTCGCAAACACAGTATCAATGACAGTTATGGTACTTATTATTAGGCACCGTATCAGTTATCTGTCCTTGTAATTTAGGTATAGGAAGCTGACTGCGTCTACATTGAGTTATTATACACCCGTTTGAAAATCATACTACTTAACTGCCCTCGTTATTGTTAATGGAGTAATGCTACATCCATTACCAAGTTCACTATATTTCTCTTCAGTATCTTAGGTGGCATACTCCAATAGATAGGAGAAGAAAGAATAGGTGGGAGAACTCTCTAATAAGAGTATGCAACCTAAGGTAGTGAAATTGGTAGTGGCTAAAGCATTACTCTTGTTAATGTAACTGGGTTTTGTTGAATGAATGAATCACAATCACAGCACTTCCTCATTGCTGCTTTCGGGTGAATTCAATAGACTGCCCGTAAGGAAGTTATCTAACTAGTCAACTTATTTTATGTAAATGTTCATATTGTCAAATTTATAATTACCTAGTGCAGTGCAGGAAAATATTAATTGTTGATCTAACAGTGATATCCTTGCTTGCTTCGTTTTGTCATTTTTTCCCCCCATACTCTGTTTTGACAATTCTTATATATATTTATATATTTATATATATATCTTAAGCTACTAGGACTATTTCATCTCTCCTTTCTCTATTTATGAATTAACACGTGTAACCTATATCAATTGTAAAATTAAAAAAACCTGAATGAACTGATATTAAGGTATTGAACAAGTTGTAACATCTTCTCTTATTTTGGATTGTATATATAGTATATTTATTTGCTAAAGAAATGAAAATATTTGATGCATCTAAGAGTAATGTCTAAAGATCCTTTGGTTTATTATGTGCGGTTTTGTCTTCCCATGTTAAATTCTTCAATCTTATCCCCATTTACTATATGCGCTCATCCTGTTTGATAAAAATGAATGAATGAACTAAAATATGTTAGTTGTATGAGCCTGCTGTGTGGTGGGGTGGGGGTATGTGGAACTCAAGTGGATGAGTTTTAATTTTGAATTTGAATAGGGATTTATACACCAATTTTCGAAATATAGGGTTTAGTAAGATGCTTATAGATGTGGGCACGCAGGTTCAAATTTGGGTTCGGGATTATCTTGATTACAATTATTTTCTCATTTGTGGTGCACACAATGTGTTTAAGAAAATGCTCAAAAGGTCTTTATAATTATTTGAAATTATTTTGATTCAATTTAGTCATTCCAATTACCTTCTTTCAGGTGTTGTCTTGCCGACGGATGTTGGATGGCTGACGAATGCAGATATAGAAGGTAAAATTCTACTACTTAACAATTACATTTTTCGTGTTCGATGATTACCTATGTAGCGGTTTCTCAATGCTGATGAACTTTATCCTATACTATATCTTTTGATCCATACTCCAGTTGTAATACCCCGCAAAATAAAATGATTTATTTTGCATTAGTAAATAATATTAAATTTGTAAAGTTGACTATTTTGACTATTTTTCAAATTTATCGATTTTACACGTGCAAATATTTTTGGTGCAAATATTCAATTTTGAATTTTTATTAAATTCTCCTACTTATAATTGAGTCTATCTTAAATTTTGGAATTTTTCTGAATCAAGAAACTATTTTTTATAAATACCTCGAAAGAGAGGGGCTTTTATGTAAAAAGCCGTTTGGATCTCAAACAAATAATAAAAATTCGTTTTTCTACTATTTTTGGGCTTTCCATGGTCATCATTGAAAATAAAATATATTTAAACTTTATTTAGAGTTGATTTGGTAAAGATTTAAACAAATATGGTGTTTTTGCAAATATGAAATTTATGTTGGATCTTGTGCAAATATTTTCCTAGAAAAGTAAAAGTCAGATATTTTATTTGCAAAATCTAATACTTATTATTATATATTATTTCTGAATTTTCTGGATTTTTACTAATATTTTATAATGTATTTGCAAATATTACAAAAAAATGACTTTTGTGCAAAATTGCCACCATGAGTACAAATCCGAATTTTCTTTATTTCTGGGCTGTGCTGGATTGCTGGAAAACTCAGTAGTAAAAATATTTGATTTTAATTTAATTTATTTAACTTATTTTAACTACTTTATTAAAGAAATGTTTATATATGTAAAATTATAATTTGTTAACGGATGTTTCCATAAACTTGTAAAACCCTAGAAACTTCAAATTTTGGCCTATATTATAGTCACTAAAACAGTCCCTCTTCCCTGCAAAAATAAAATATGTTTTTACCATTAATTTCTTGGAGTTTCAAAGGAGTGATCTTAGATTTTGCAAAAGAATAGCTTTTTCTTATTCTACATTAATTTGATTGGATTTCTTCATTGAGGTGAGTGACTTGTTTGGTTTCATTTTGTCTTGTGTATGTTGTATATGAGTAATATAAATTTTTTATTGTTCTTGGAATGTTATATGTGGTGTTTCATCTCCTAGAAAGCATTCTAGGATTTGGGTATGAATATGTATGTTGGATTTGATGATAAAAATTGGATCTTGTGAAACCCTAGTTGTTTATGAACAAAATTGTATGTGGATAATTCGAGATTGATGAGTGACCTATTGGAGATCATGGGTAGGCTATTTCTTTTGGATTAATGTTGAATTAATTTAATATGGTGGATTTCATGCATTAATCTAATAAAGATGAGACTTTTATCACTTTTGAGTATTGGTTGAATAAAACTCGATATGGCAACGTTATAAATTAATTATGTTTATGAGTTATAATGGTGAATTAGTTTGAAAAATTTGGAGGAAGAGTTTATGAATTAAGAGATCATGTCTTGAGAATCGAAATTTGGAATTTAGTTGAGTTTGAGGAAATACATCCAAATTGGGGATTTTTGAGATTTTGGTATTGATATGAGTTGGATCTGAATACGAAGCTATTTCAATAAACAATTAACTTTTAAGAAACTCTATTTGGATTATATGCACAATTCATGTTTGATTAAAAGAAATTAACAAATCGCTATTTTTTATAAATTCAAGTAGTTTTGATTTAGTTTTTATGGATTATTATAAATCTTACAAGTTGTATTTGATAATATAAGAAATATGTTTTTTTGTAGAATTCGTTTTTATAAAGTAAAACTATGTATCGGTTGAAATGTGCACAACCAAAATCTGCAGTCTGCTGGTCGATAGTCGACCGGTGTGACTTTACAGTCGACCGACACGACCTGGCTGATGTGTTCTTTAGTTTTCTTAAAATTTCATTCTGGACAGTCGACTGATGACTTTTTACAGTCGATTGATACTACTGAGAATTATTTTCTCAAATTTTTTGTATTTTTCACTCTGAAAAGTCAACCGATGGCTTTTATAGTCGACTTATAATACTTCGAATAATTTTCTCAAAGATGTTGGATTTTCTCTCTGGACAGTCGACCGACGCTTATCTATAGTCGACTGATACTGATGTATCTTTGTATCTTTGAATGTTCTTTTAAATAATTTATTCTCTAAATATTTTAATCTATAACTTCCTATTCTATACTTTATCTTCTACTGAACATAAGTTTTCAAGTGGTTTAACTGAGAAATTTATGTTGGAAGATTGGTTTGGATATTTGGGTGTGTCTGTAATACCCTGATTTTTTTCAAATATATGAAAGATTATTTATTTTTACATATGGTATGTTTGTGTAGCATGTTGACTATTATTTCTCAACATGATGAATAAAGTGTATTGTTTTCTATGAAGCATTTTCTTAAAGCCCAATGTTAACTTGCTTATTTTCTCTTTTTAATATTCATTTTGGCCTAAATGAATTTAAGCCCATGAATTTAACCTTTTATTATTTCCTACAACTTATTTTGTGTAACACTTTTTATATAAGAAACTTATTATATTTTTTGTACAAGTTTTATTAGTATGGGTTGTGCATGCACGTGCATTTCGCATACACGTGCATTGAGCACACTCTTTGGCCGGTTTGGGGGTAGTTGCTTGGAATCATGGGCGGTTATTTTGTGAAGTGTGGGTAGTTTCTCAACCCCCTAATGCATCCCAACCTTTGATCTTACAACTCCCCAATAAATCTTAGCTCTCTATTCTACTTATTTCCTAGTATAAATACCCCTCCCATTTCCCTATCTCTTTGACACTAAGATTGTCTTTATTAAGAGAGGTATTTGTGAGTTGTGTGTGTGCTTTGCTGTGGAGGCCGAAGAGTAGCATTCTGAAGGTTCGGTGTGGAGTAAATTAGCAAGGTGCAAGGAGCAAGAAGGCGTTCACTATATTGAGGAGTTTTTGCGGGATTTCGATTATTTCTTCATATAAGGTGGGTGTTTCTCAGGACTTCTAATGTAGGAATTATACCATGATTATTATGATTGCTACCATGTTATGAAAAGTGAATTCAATGTATTAGAAATTGCCTGAACATACTGTTGATAATGAGAACGAATGAGTCGGTACAGTCGACTGTCGCATGAACCAGTCGACTGGTACGAGACAATTATTTTATGATGTGGTGATAAACATGTATGCAAATAGACATAATGGTGTGATTACTAAGTTGTATTTCCCTATGACACATATGATGGAGGGAAGGTAAATGAATGAAAAGAGCTAGCGATGATTAATAACTTAAGAATTGTCGGAGCAGTCGAATGACACTGTGTTCAGCCGACTGGTACCGTACTTTAAGTATGACTATTTGGAAATTCCAGGAAATAAGATATTCCATTATGTTGACCTAGTATAATGACTGAGATTTATATCTTTATCTTCGTAAGGAAGTTATGAATAAGTGTGAATGCATGTTTAAGAAATATTCCCTTGAGGAAGAGATAACATTCGTAACTTGAAGTTTCGTGGTTGTGATATTACTGAACAAAAGTGACACTGTTTATGAAACATGAATTTATGTATATTGTGAATTGATATCATGATGCAAGTGCATGTAAGAACTGTAGAAAATCTCTTAATTTGAAAGGTGGATCTGATCAGTCGACTTAGTGCATGTAGCCAGTCGACTGAGCTGAACTTAGAATTGTGCTGTTGAAAATCCCAGGGCAGACGACTGGTGGATAAACAGTCGACTGTCATGTGGATGACACTGTGAACATGAAAAGTTGCGGGACAGCCGACTGGTTGTGTACAGCAATCGACTATCCCGAGTATTTATGATGAACCTGTATTTGACTGTATGAGTCGACTGGAATTCTTCCAAGTCGACTGTACAGAGTGGATTTTGATATGTGTGAATTTCATTTTATTTGCTGTTAGAAGTTGTGAACTTATGATTGAAGTCTGTGGACTCTTTTTCTGGCTGTGTGGATTATGTAAAATGAATCATAGATGAGAATTGAGAATTAAATGAATATCAAAGGCTAAGATCATGATGAGAAAGTCTGTGAGACTCTAAAATGAATTATGAGCTGAGGATGCTCAATTAGAAATTGTGAATTTGAAATTGAACGAGAGTAGCTAAGTCTCCCCCGGCAGTGAAATGACATGATATTGAAAAGAAGGCCAAGGTTGGTCATGTGTAAATGAAATGATAAGTCCGGTTTGGTGGAGAGGCTAACTCTAGAGCTTTGATTTTTATTCATGATTCTAATAATTTTAATACATAGTGTGGAGGTAATGAAAGTGAGAGAAAAACATAAGTATGAGAACTAGAGTTTACGGTGCGGGTGTGTGAGCCGCAGAATGCATGCTTGATGAGTCAAGACATGGCGCGGGCACAACTCAGAATGATTGGACTTTAGTCACACTTGTGGGATGTTTGGTGACTGCAAGAGGATGGTGTTCAGGGAGGAGGCTTGAATTGCCACAGAATGCATACTTGATGAGTCAAGACATGGCGTGGGATTTCCCTCCAGGGTCCAGTGCACGAGCTTGTACTCATAGACCATTTAAGATACTCACCGTAATTACAGAAGTAGAGTAAATCATGGCGAGGGAATGAACCCTATAAAAATAAAGAACGATTAAGAGGCTTGCCCTCGAACCTATGTAGTATGGGATGCATAGAATTCGAACAAGTGCGCATTAGTATCATGAAAACTAAATAATTGCATTAAGGATTAAGTGCACAATCACGACACGACATCATTAAGAGTTCCCTTTTGATTTGCATGCTTATATTGAACAAGTTTGTGATTTGTTAAGAAATGAGATTCGTTATACTGTTTCTGGCATAGAGAGGATGGCCATGTATAATTATCGTCGGTTGAATAAACTGACGTACCCACAGTTTTGTATGCAGGATAAATTACATGTAAAGAGGAATGGATGCATAAAGATCTTATCATGTTGTTATTCATTTATGTAAATGTTGTATATTTTGCTTCCGCTGTGTAAATGTAAATGTAATATGATGTAAACTTTGATGTATGATGAAAAGTTTTAATTTCCTTGTAAAATTGTACTCAAAGAAAGTGAAAAGATCCTGTAGAACATCTCGAATTCAATGATTTGGGATTCGGGGCGTTACAGAGTCTCTAGAGGGTGTGTGTGACCCTAGTATACCGGCAGTTAAGATATTTATGTTTGGGCATGTTGAGGCATTTTAGCTGATCAGTTGTTGAGTTAAGTCCGGTAGGGTACACCAACTCTAGGAGATTCGTAAAGTAATTAAATAACCCAAATGATAAGGACATACACTAGTGGTGATATGATGAACGAGAACATGGGTTATGGACCTCAGTATGGCTCGTGGTGTGAGATAATCCCCAGAATTATCCAGGTGTGAGTGAAATAGTCTCTGAAATTACCTATGGTGCGGGATTGATCTCCGAAATTATCGGGGTCGAGGTGACGCACATGTGGTATTCGTGTGATGTGGTGCCATTACTTGCGGTGTGGGGTATTCTCGAAGATTCCCAGGTGTGGGTGAAATAGTCTTCAGAATTTTCTATGGATAGAGATTGACCTCCGGAATTATCAGGGCCCGGGCTAATACTCACAGTCATGTTAGGATTAGTTGCATCGTGGGAGATTAAACTCTATTAAGTGAAGACGTTAAGGGCTTGCACCAGACCTTTGTGGAGTGGAATGGATAGACTCCGACAAGTACGCATTAGAGAGTCAGCATATAGAATTGGTGTTTTCTTGACTTGGTTTCATGCATGTGTTTCCCTGTTTTTCTATACTTGACACTTAGTCTAGCTTTCCATGTTGTGTTTTCGTGTTTTGTGATTTCCCTATTTTCACTTACTCCAGTTTATTTCATGTTGTTTATGAATCTATGCTTTATTTATGTTGCTTGTTTTATGTCACTCACATCTTTGTGGCTGACCTCTTTAGTTTTGGGGGTTAGGGTTATCTCTAGCCTCATGTTTTACAGGTGATTATCTATAGCTTGGAATTTGGATGCTTGAGTTAAAGTGATGTAATGGCTTATGTAATATGTAAAACAAAGTGTTGTAAAGAAAGAAATTTGTAATTCAAGGTGTTTTGTACTCCGCTGTGTTTTGTAAACAATTGATGTAATAAAAAGATTTAATTTTTCCTGTATTTGGTTGCTATGTTTATGATTATATTGAAGTAGATGCTAGAAATTGTGCCACGTATTTCTGAGATATTATGCTGAAAATTCGAGGCGCTACACCAGTTTTATGGCGAGCATCTGTTGCATTATGTAGACGTGCAGAAAGGGGTTGTTTCATCATGCGCATTGTATTAAAATGATTGATGCAAGACTCTTAAGCTTAAAACAGTAAATATGTTTATACTTTTTCTGACTAACCTTAGCACCTTACCAAAGTTTATTGAGGGTGTTTCAGAAAAGGAAACATATATCTTGATAAAAGTTACTTTACTGTTTTACTTCAATTTTGATTAAAGTTGCTTTCTTTTGCTTCAATCTCAGTTATTTTTAACTCAACATTAACCTGTGGTATAATTACTGTATTGGATTCTTGATAAATTATGAAGATATATATAATCGTCCTATCAAATATTGTTAAAATTAATTATTTTTTAAAACGAGAAGTTCAAGAAGAGCCACATCCCCACCTATTACTGCATTGTACACTCAACTTCGGTAATTATTCAGCTTTTTTTTTCTTTGCTTTAGAAATATAGAATGACGTTGGTTGATTTAAAAGTGTGAATTTGTTAACTTGTAGATTTTTCATCTGTTAATTATATTTTGATCGAAATAGTTAAGGGGCATCTCTAAATTTAAGGATCTAGGGTTTAACTATGACTTAGTGTTGTGTCGGTATTAAATAGGGTCACTTCTATCCTTTAATGACTTTTATGTTTTTGTTTAAGAACTAAAGTTACTGTGCATGTACATGATAATAAAAGAAAGTGAACTAATGAAATCTCCCTTAGTGGTTTAAAGAATATGACCAAAATAGATAAAAATATCATTATTTGAGTTTTTTCCAGACAAGAGTAGCACATGTTATTAAATAAGATAAACTGGAAAAAAAAAGACAGAGTGCATATCATCATTGTATTGTTTAAGTTCCATATAATTTTATAAGTCTGTTAAAAGTATTTTAATCTGTTCAATTTGCACAGGGTAACACTAGTATATATCGATCTAATCTAACATTATAATGGGAGAGTTGGGGTTGTCATTTGTAGACATTCAACCATCTAATCTCAACCATTCATTTTTAATTGAGAGTTATATTAACCATTCATTTACTCAATTGTTGTTACTTGTTAGTTACCATTATACCCTCAAAGTTCAAATTTGTTTACGACATAATTATTTACAAAAGTGTCGCTCATATAAAATAAATAGAGGTTCGATATATATATGACGTAATCTGGCCCCGAACCTCTATTTATTTTATATGAGTGACACTTTTGTATATAATCTGGCCTCACAGTGTCACTCATATAAAATAAATAGAGGTTCGAGGCCAGATTACGTCATATATATATATATATATATATATATATATATATATAACACTAGTAATCTGTAATCTGCATGTGCGATGCACGTTCTCATTAAATTTGTTTTAAATATTGTAAGTAACAAGGCGTAATATTTAAAACGAATTTAATTAGAATGTGCATCGCACGTGCAGATTACTAGTATATGTGTGTGTGTGTGTGTGGGTGTGTGTGAGAGAAATGCTCCATTGCAAAACACTAAAGCCTTTGTTTGAAACAACAGCTTCGTTTATTTTTAACCTAAGTCGTTGTTCCGAACAACGGCTTAGGTTACAACCTAAGTCGTTGTTCTGGAATAACCGAACAACGGCTTAGGTTACAACCTAAGCCGTTGTTTTGGATTAACGGTTTAGATTTATAACCTAAGCCGTTGTTTCCGTATACCCGTTTGCAATGAAGCATTGTTATATATATATATATATATATATATATATATATATATAGAGAGAGAGAGAGAGAGAGAGAGAGAGAGAGAGAGAGAGGAATGCTCCATTGAAAACGGGTTTGTTTTCACGGGTTGGAAAACACCAATCTGAGCCGCTGGATCACTTTTGATCGTGATCAGCGGCTCAGATCGCCTCCGCCCATCACCCTATATCACTTAAGTGGCAGAGGGTTATTTTGGGAATTTCGTCCCAAATAACTCTTCACTGAACAGATTCTTAAAAAAATGATATAACCTAGGCCGTTGTTTGGAACAACGGCTTAGGTTATAAAATTTTGAATTATAGGCCGTTGTTTGGAACAACGGCCTTATTCTAAATTTTTATAACCTAGGCCTAGGCTATAAAATTGAAATTTTATAGCCTAGGCTAAAATTTTATTGAAATTTTATAGCCTAGGCCGTTGTTTGGAACAACGGCCTAGGTTATAAAAATTTAGAACAAGGCCGTTGTTCCAAACAACGGCCTATAATTCAAAATTTTATAACCTAGGCCGTTGTTCCAAACAACTACCTAGGTTGTATCATTTTTTTTAGAATCTGTTCAGCGAAGAGTTATTTGGGACGAAATTCCTAAAATAACCCTCCGCTGATCAATTGAAACGGGTTATAGGGAGCTCGATCTGAGCCGCTGATCACGATCATGAGCGATCCAACGACTTAGATTGGTGTTTTCTAACCCGTGAAAACTAGACCCGTTTTCAATGGAGCATTCCTCATATATATATATATAAACGGCTCAGATTGGTGTTTTCCAACCCGTGAAAACTAGACCCGTTTTCAATGGAGCATTCCTTATATATATATATATATATATATATACACAAAGAAAATAAATTTGCTTATTGCATGTGCAAGTTGTTTTCATAGACAAAGGGACAGGGCAGGCCCTGAGTTTATGGAGGCCCGAGGCGAACTCCCGAAATGGTGCCCCATACAAAATTTAGAGTTTTTTAAAAAATTGAAAAAATTAATTTTTGATTTTTTTTTTGCTGCAATTCCTTGAAACCAATATATATGAAAAAAAATATATGGAGATTGAGGGATTTGAGGAAAAAATCTCCATACAAATTAGGGTCCAACTAAAAAAAGCTGACCCAAATACTAATTTTAAAAACAAAAGTCCAAAAAATTAAATTTGGGGGCCCAAAAAAAAATATTACGAGCAAAATACGTAGATATAATTAAATATAAGGGAAAAAAATTGGGCCCCCTAAAATTACAAAAAATTCGGGGGTATGAGGTGGCTGCCTCCCCTGCCTTCATTTGGGGGCCGACCCTGCAAAGGGACTAAATCGGAAGGGTGGTTTCATACATAATGGGACTAGATCCGGTTTTTGTGGGCACAACACGAGGGCTTCCCGAGAGGTCACTCATCCTACCACTACTCTCGTCCGAGCTTACTTTATTTCGAAGATCCAGTGGTTTAGAGCTTGTATGATCGTTTTCAAATCTTCTAGTTACAATAGTAAATAAATAAATAAAAGATATACATGAGATAATGAAATATAATAATCAGTACCATGCCCAATGTAGGCCCAACACCTGAATGAATATGATGAACAACACAATTTAGTTCATGATGTACCAATGCAGGGGACAGCTTGTAATGGATGCATGCCACTTCTGTAAGCAAATAGGGCCGATTGAGTGGACACACATTCACAGAATGAGCAGTCATTCTTTTCACAGTAGCATCCTTTTAATCATTCATCACTAAATCCAAAATTTCTTCTTTTTTCCCCCTCATTTCCTTCTCAATCAGCATGGATTCAAAACAGCAATTAGACTCGATCCAGAATTTGGCATTTAATACTGCATTTAGTCTTCTGGCATTTAATCCAGAATTTGGCATTTAATACTGTATTTAATACCGGATTAAATTAAAGGCCTTAAACAAATTTCATCCCACTTCTCCTGCTTCACGTCGATTGGCTTCTTCTCTTCTAGGACAAGGTGCAAGTCTTTCTGAATCAAAACATCATACATGTCCACCTTCTATAGATTGAAGTTGATCTTACCGTTAAACTGCTTGATCTTCGTCTTTTGATTTGCCATCTCCAAGGAACTCGAACAAACCCACGAACCTGATTGCTCTGATACCACTTGTTAGGAATTTGAGGATCTTGTCGAGTCTTTGACACAATCAACACAAATCACCAAGCAAAAATATATCGCACCAATCACACAAAGTACACAAGAATTGTCCCGGTTGGAATTTTCGCCTTAATTCGGGAGAGGAAAAATCGAGATATTATTTCAACTAGAGAAGATACAAGAATATTACAATTCTCACAACGACCCTCTCTCATGCCTAACTTGAACTTGAAGCTCTTTACAATGGAGAAACTCTCTCACCCTTCTCTATGAAGTACTCTCTTCTTCTATTCGGTACCCAACAGAATCATATGGATCTATGAGCCGTTACAATTGTTTATATAGATCTAGAGACAAATCATAAGTTGATATCTTGTTACAATAGCCATTGGATAGTACATAGGAGATAACCCTACGTTAGGAGCCACACGATCTAACTTGAAGAGCAAGTTTGACTTTTCACAAATCAGCCAGCTCAAGCCGGAAACCCATCAGCACCGCGAACGGTCGCCCGCACCAATAAGACGGTCGACTGTCATCCTCTCTGGAAGACTTCGTGCAAGGGTCGGTCGACCGCACATGAGTTGCGGTCGGCCGCACCTCTGTTGTTGCCGCTGACTGTTTCTCTCGTCCACTTTGTTTTCAATCGTTTTCAATCGTCTTATCGTCTTCTTATCCAACATCGTATGCAAGACATAAACCCAACAACCCCACCCGAAAATACTTTTGGTGAATACTTCTTGTCGGATTTAGTTTCAAAAGGGACATATTTTTGGAGAAAACTCGGGAAATTATACCTATCTACTTTGATTTTGTGAGAGATATTGGGAGAAAAAAAAATTGAAAAAATTACAACCAATCAGATGAATAGGTACTTGTTCCATAAAGATGTTTTTGTTTTTTGTTTTTTTGTTTTTTGTTTTTTGGGAAGCATACAAAAGATTTTTAGGGCTACCCTTCTGATTGATTAGCAGACCTTGGTTTGCCAGATAGTGTAAACTTCATATGTTTCTGGGGAACTCCAGTTAGTAACTAGAGTTACAAGACTACCTTTCGTTTTGCTTTCAAAATACACACACACACAAAGTATTACTACTTTTTACATGATCTTGGAAAGAATATTTTAGAGTGTAATCTAATTCCATGTAAAAATACCATAACTTATGTTTGATGTTTGATCTTTTTACTCTATAGGTTAAATCTATATATATAGAGAGAGCTCCTCTTAATTAGGCGATTTTTTGGCTCGATAATGAAATGCCATTGTTGCTGGCTGGAGATAACTTCACAAGGCGTTATTGATTAGAGAGGGAGAACTTACTGTACGTCCTATGCGTCAACTCGGCCAAGAGAGCCGATCACTTATTCTGAATTATCTTGTCCTACGTACTTCATATCAGATTTGTGTATTTTCACGAGCAAGCTAGTTTTGATTGGTGCATCAATTGAACAGTATCCCAGACGTACAAATTGAAGCTGCAGGACATGCGCTTTATGGGGCATCTTGGATCGACAATTTGATAATTGCATTATTAAATATGAACCTTTATGCTTCAGCAACGGTACTAATTGTATATTCTGGACTGGGCAGTTGACAAGGAACCAGTTTTACAGTGCGGCCGGGTTATGTTCAAAGGGTCTAACACCGATACTCCTACTACTATGAGGAGTGACCCAACAACGATCGCTAGCTCCTCTTTGTTGGATATATAGGTATATTCTCAATATAATAGAATATTATTGTGTATAATGTCCTATGGGGCAACACGTGCTTTGCGCATATTATCTGTTTAATTGTTGGACCGGGTTGAGTGGGCATAAAGCCCAGTACTCTAAACTCAGTTCATCTCATATAAAAGCTGGTCTAGAGGTAGTGCTCTGCGATATTCCAATACTAATAAGCAGGGTATAATATCTTAAGCAGCTATGAGATAAACCCTAACCCTAATTCCTCCTAATCACCTCTGCTAACACTCTTCACCACCAGAGTGCCACTCGCTGCCACCCCGGCCTACCCCTCAGAAAAGCACAGATCCTCCCTAAACTAACCTATAGTAATGTTCCCCTTGTATTTTGGGGTCATATATATTATGATCAGAATGAGTCAATCTCTGATTAATGTTGAACTCTTTTTAATGAAACATGGGAAGAGAATTAGCAATGCTCGCCTATATATAGCCTGTTCCACTCACTCACTCACTCACTGTAGGGCCAAATCCAAGAAAAGTTGGGCCACAAAACTAGTTCAACCTTCCCTAGCTTAATCTCATTTTCAACTAGTAGTAGTGTAAAAAGAGGCATATATAGTTAGTGGTTTATTATCTGTGATTGGTATGAAGCTTGCTGTTTTAGTGGACTTCCTTCCCCTACCAAATCTCACCTACACCCATTTTCCCTCTCTCTCTCCCTCTCCTCATTTGAATTCAAATCCAATAAGGAAACAAAAGAAATTAAAAGAAAAGAGAAAAAAAAACATAGAGAATATGTACATCTCACACAAACAGAATAATAATTCATAAAGTAATGCATGCATGGGTTCAAATTTTGAAAAGAATCAAAATCATCAGTTAGATTAATAATGTGATCGACCTTTGTCTTATGACTAGCTAGCTACTATCATTATCATATCACAAACTACTCAAACAAAGTAAAACTCCCTTGACTTAATAACTATTATAAGATAATATTATATTCATAAGTTTACTACAAAGTCCAATTGATACATGCATAAATTAATGAGAATATATATGGAGAAGCCAGGGAGAAGAATCTTCGCATCTTTCAAATCCCTACAAGTAAACCAAAACACCCACTAAACTCCAAGATAAAACCCTTGGAAATGTCATTATTATTATTATTATTTTAAAAAAAAATATAAACCCTAATTTAGGATTATTTAAGCTTAGGGACGACCTCCTACTTTTTCATAAATTAGAGAGTAAGTTTGACTTGTTTTTCTTGATGTTCGTAAATAATTATTTGATGAAATGAGATTAGGGTTAAGTTGAAAGATAAAAATAATGGCCCCTAAAGTGACATTCGAAGAATGTCTATGTTTAAACTAGGGTTTCACTTACAAGGAGGGTGGTGGGGTTGAGATGCTTCCTCTTTTAGCTTCATGTATAAATATCTTGTGATATTGTGTGCTTTCTTGTCATTTGATTGTTGTTTCTTCTTGGTTTCTTCTTTTCTATGTTCTTGTTTTCGATCTTTCACTTTTTGAATTGTGATTTTGTCAGTGGTTACATTTGTGGAAAGATTTTGTTGGTATTTTTTTAGATATGTATTTTACATGTATATAGTAATGTAGTATATATCACTTGCACTGTTTTGTAACTTTTTTCTCTACTGAAAGAGATTGGACATATTTTTAGTATATATATATATATATAAAAAAAAGAATAATGTTATGGCCACTATCATATGTGCACTGTATTCAAGTCATTAATTGCTAATTTGAATATAGTGAGCATAAGCGAGAGAAATGATTTATAATATATTTTTTTTATGAATTCGCTATTGTAGTTGCACACTCATGATAAATCTAGTAACTTTTGTCCAACATAATCTACTTTGTATTTTGATGAAAAAGAAAAATGGTGGGCTCAACAATACGTTACACTTTCAGCTCGTTGTATTTGTTTCATTATCACTAGCTATTTGCACGAGTGCGATGCACGCCCTAATATTTAAAGGTGTGTAGGATTTTGAGGAAGGGGCAGGTCACCGAAGAGGATGCATGCAGGCATGCAAAATTTATTCATTTTGATATTTGCATGCATGTGTTAGACCTATTGGCTTTGATAGGAGGAAACTTTCTTACGAATAAATTGTGAATGCAAGTCATGCTGTTGTCAAAACCGAAGAAGTCATGTTGTGTTAATTTATTCATTTGATATTCACATGCATGTGTTAATTATTTTTTCAATACATGCAAATTACATTTTTGACATTCGATATTAATCCTATTTTTTTTTAGCCTTTTATGTTTATGAGGGTATAATAGTAAAAAGCCGTCAAAATGGAGTTTTGCTTAATAATATTATAGATGAGAGGTGCATTTTAGAGCAAACAATCACACATAGATACCTAAGATTTTGAGTTAAAGATAGTAACAAATATTTCATGAAAACTAAATGCGGTCCTCCTGCCAAGTGTCCAAAAAAGAGAATCTCGACACTAATGTATAAAAAAAATTAAGTGACACTAAATAAAGACGGCAGTGGCATTATTAAGACTGCCACATTATAGATCTAATTTATAACAATGATGATCAAAATTTTCAAATATTCTTGGAATTAAAGAACAAAACACAAAATAAAATCGATTGAATATTTTTACACATAAATTCATGCACAAGTTCTTACTAAATGGCGGTAAAATGCATAATTAGAAAAAGCACCACAAAGAAGGTATCACAAAAAAAAACCGCTGAGTTTCATCCAAAGAAGCTGTAATAAAAGTTTTTTTTTAAAAAAAAAACACCAAAACTAAACCAAATTAATTACCAAAAAAAAAAACCGACTTCCGTTAAGTATCCGTTTGCGCCGTCAAGAACCCAATTCTTACACCGTCAACTCCCTCCCTATAAATAACTGCCTCTCTCTTATCTCACTCTCTCTCTCTTCTTCCCCAAGCTCTCTCTTAAACCCTCGTTCTCTCTCTTATGAAATCTTAAAAAAATTCTAAAAATCGAAATGGGAATCGAAAACAAAGACCAGACCGACACCGACCGAATCGACGCCGTCCTCAACCTCCTCAAAAAGCAAGCTCCGCTCACCGTCAAACAGGTCCAGATCGAACTAGATCCCGTTGTTTTCGCAATTCTTGATTATTATTTTTTTTAATTGAATTTTTGGGATTTTGTGAGGGTAATTTTTAGGAGAAGTACTGCAACAATGCGTGTATTGCGCGGTTCTTGAAAGCGAAAGGCGACAATGTGAAGAAGGCTGCAAAGCATCTCAGAGCTGTTCTTAGTTGGAGAGAAAGCATAGGAACTGGTACGTATTCTCTCTTTTTCGGATATTTGCATTTTATTCGCGTTTTTGTCCTTTTTTGTAATTATTTTTGGAATGTTTTCAGATCATTTGATAGCGGACGAGTTCTCGTCGGAGCTGGCGGAGGGGATCGCTTACGTGGCTGGCCACGACGACGACGCTCGCCCCGTCATGGTAATTAATTAATATTTTTAGATTTTATTGCGTAATATTCCTTTATTTAGTTACTTATTTTATTGCAGGTTTTCCGTATAAAACAAGATTATTTCAAACTCCACACACAAAAATCGTGAGTTTTTTTCTTCTTCTAAATTTCTACTTTTGCTTTTTCTGCAGTTGTTTTTACTTTAAATTTCACAAATAAGTCCTCTTTTTTTCAGCTATTTGCGTTTACTGGTTTTCACACTCGAAGTCGCGATCGCGTCCATGTCACGATTCGTGGACCAATTCGTCGTCCTATTCGATGCCAGTAAGTAATCTCTCCAACTCATTCCATTTTTTGAATTCATTGCTAGAGGTATTTTGGTAAATATGGATCCACGAGTGGTCCTAATTATGATGTTTTTTTTTTCTTGAACAAAGACTTGTGTATTGAGTTAGTTGTCTCCTTAGTCAAAGCAAACACAGAAAGCAACTAATCCCGCATGCGAATTTGAATATTTGTTGTCAGGCTTTTTCAGATCCGCACCCGCTTTCATCAACCTGTTGGTTGCCACCCTCAAACTCGTCTCCGAATTCTACCCGACCCGACTCCACAAAGCCTTTGTCATCGATCCCCCCTCCATCTTCTCTTGCCTCTGGAAGGTAATTAATTATCCAATTAATTTACGCTAATTAAGTAATTAAAAGAAGTGAGTAAATGGTGGTCGTGGTTGGGCCCACAGGGTGCACGGCCGTTTGTGGACTTATGGACTGTAACTTCCGTGGTCTCGTCGCTCGACTACGACGACTCGATGGAGGACGACAGTTACGTGCAGCGCACGGCGTCGCTCCGATTCGACCCGTCGGCATCGTCTTCCTCTATCAAATTTAACGGCCGAGCTGGCTCCACGTCATCGCGGTTCGCCTTCACAGTCTCCCATTTCGACTCTCTAAAACCGTGGTACCTCTCCTCCGTCTCCCCTTCGCCTTCTCCCTCCCTCGTCGGGGTTTCGCCTCTCAACGCGCGTTCCTTCTCGTTCGCTTCGCCGGGAGCTTACAGATCAACACCACGGCCGCAGCAGCAGCAGCCACGGCAGACGCCGCAGAGGACGCCGAGGCCGTCTTTCTTGCAGTCGCCGGCGATGCTGTTCACGTCGTTTGGCGGGAGCGGGAAGAAGGAGGGGAAAGGGAAGGAGGCGTTTGAGATGTATCTGAGGTTTTATAGGAGGCCGTACGACGAGATGGTGTATAGGGCGAAAATGCGGCCGCCGTTGGGGGGGTTGGTGTCGATCGTGTCGGTGCATGGCGGTGGTAAGGGGAGGAGATGGGGGAATCAGAATCAACCACAGAGGCAGTATCAGTATCAGAGAATCTAAGATTCTCGAATTTATAGTGCATGAAATTGGAAGTGAAGTGAATGAATATGTGTTTGTTATACACTACAGTGAGTACTATTGTTAAGAGACTATTTTACTGGTTCATAAATTCATATTAGTTAGTTAGTTAGTTAGTAACAAATGTTGAATTTGTGAAGTTGCTGTGGTGAATGATTGTATAATAATGTGACTTTGATGAAGAATTTTAGTAGACGCCGGCATTAAGTACCGGTATTAATTAGTGAAGCATAATATGTTTAAATTAGATAATTTCTAATTAGTAGTATTTAGCAAAGGAGGTAATTAAGTTAGAGTTGATAGTGGTTGGTCAAAGGGTTGACCGACCGGGAGCGAAAGGGAAGGAGCGTGCCTTGGACTCAGAGGTGTAGGTAAAACAAGGAGGTGAATGAATGGCGTGGTTGCGACGGAGTCCGAATGTCGAAATCTATGTTTTGTTGTGTTGAATTACGAAGCAGATACAAAGATACATACATATATAGATTCGTGAAATCTGTGTCGACTTGACTACTTTTTTATTATTATTATTATTATTATTATTGTATGTCTTAATATTATATTTGTACTGCACTTTGTATGTCACAAATTCTTCTGTATTGTGAAGATGACTTTAATGGATGTTAATCTGTTACGAATTAATACTAATTAAACTCTGCTCCATCTCCTTCGACAAGGAATCAATATACGTATATAGCCAGGTCTTCCTCCTTTTTACATTTTTTTTTTTTTTAATGATACGGATAGAGTCAACTGACTCCACCCATGCATTAATCAATCAAAAATAAATTACACTGAGGGTCTTACAAGTAGTAAAAAAAACAATAAACAGGAAAACACTAAAATACAGTTGTAGAACAAAACAAACTAAACTCGGCTACAGAAAAATACACACAGACGACGATAGATGTAGCCACCAGGACGGACCGCGGCTGCTGCTGAGCAAACATCCGGCGAAATCGAAAATCCTTACATGATCAAGGGAGAAATCATCGATCTCCGGCCTCAAGCACCGACGCAGATGACAAACAACATCGCGGCCCACTGACTACCCTCAAAATATGCGTCCATGGGAAATAAGGAGAGGATGCTCGCAGCACACCATACAACCAGGGCCGAAGCCAGGGAGGGAAAATAGAGCAGTGGAAGATAAGGCAAACATAGCCTAAAACGAATAGATCTAGAGTGTCTAAAATGAAATAGACTAGTCGGACCAACCCGACCCGTCTAGCAATCAGCCACAACCATCAGAAAAATAAGGTAACATCAAACATGAATCATACCTCAGCCAAAAACATTCAGAACACAACAAATATAGAACATCCAAACCATAAAAGAGCTAGAACATGAGAAGAATAATTACAGATGAGCAAGAAGCCTAGTAGCAGCCAAAAAAAAACAAAACAACTGAACCCATAGTATGATAATTACACATTGATCAGAGCATCAAAAAGAAGGAGAATAGCTGGTAAGAGACCAGCATCAGAGAGGAAGGATGGACAGAGGCAGCATACCCTCCTAACCAAAAAGGCAGACTAACACCAAAACCATAGGATGTCAGTCCAACCAACAAAATATGGGAAGCCCTACTCAGTCAACCCTGCAAACATACATGATGAAGACAGAAGTCATGCCCACATGAATCTCAATAACTGTGGAAAATAGCAGATAAAGATTGCTACAATAACTGAAACGAAATGGTCGAAATACAATAGACAGTAACACCATTGCGGCCACAAGGAAAGACAACGAACATTAAATAGCATTGAGGTTATGAAGACAATGGAAGGCATCTTCCAATCTCTCATACATGAGGGCTTCTTTGGCTTCAACTTTTAAAGACGATGACCAAAATTTGAATAGATAAAAGAATTCATCAGTAATCGAACGTGAGGAAGAAGCTGTGTGACGGAAAATTCTCTTATTCCTTTCCATCCACGTGATCCAAACGATAATCTGAAAGGAAAGGTACCATGATCTGTGGTATTTGCCATTCGAAGGGAGCCTCGTCCAGCATTCGGCCAGACTGGACGGAATGGCTGGCGATTCCCATGCGAGCACGGTGATTTTTCAAAGAGGACGCGAAAATTCACAACCCATGAATAAATGGTTCACGTTCTCAGATTCGGAAGAGCACAGCGGACACAATTAGCCCCACGCTAGATTTCTCTTATTGAGAATTTCAACGGTCAGAAGTTTATTATTGAGGGCGAGCCACGAATTTTAAAGATTATTTTAAAATTCGTATTTTCAAATTCATTTATACCCCGTATTTTCAAATATTATTTTAAAGATTTGAAAATAAATTAAAATGATTTTCTGGAGATTTAATAAATATTTTCTGAAGGCTTATCTTTTTACACGTGCGAAACACGTGTAAATATTTTTGGTATAAATATCCAATTTTATATTTTTATTAAATTCTCCTAATTATAATGGATTATATTCTAAATTTTGGGATTTTTCTGAATAAAAAAACTATTTTTATAAATATCTCGAAAGAGATGGGCTTTTATGTAAAAAGCCGTTTGGATCTGAAATAAATTATGAAAATTCGTTTTTATTGATTTTTGGGCTTTCCATGATCATCATTTAAATTAAATTATATTTAAATTTTATTTGGAGTTGATTTGGTAAAGATTTAAACAAATATGGTGTTTTTGCAAATATGAAATTTATGTAGAATCTTGTGCAAATATTTTTCTGGAAAGTAAAAGTCAAATATTTTGATTGAAAAATATAATATGTATTATTAGATATTATTTCTGATTTTTCTGAATTTTTATGAATATTTTATGATGTATTTGCAAATATTACAAAAGGGAGGGCTTTTGTGCAAAATCGCCACCCTGTGTTGTAAATCCTAATTTTTCTTATTTACTGGGCTGTACTGGATTGCTGGACAACTCAGTGATAAAAAGATTTGATTTGGTTTTGATTCTGTTAACCTATTTCAACTAAGAAAGAGATTATATGTGTAAAGTTATATTTGGAAGGATTCTTTTGCAAATATGTTTCTAAAACCCTAATCTTTCAATCCCGTCCTGTATAAAAGAGGGTGTGCAGCCGTCATTCGCTGCACAACACAAGTTTTATCAGATTTTTATTTTCTTAGTGATTGAAGAGGAGATCTTGGACTCTTTGCAAAAGAGGGGATTCTTCATTTTGCTTCGTGATATTCGCTTGATCTCTCTAATTATGTGAGTGACATTGTTTTGTTTTATTTTGTTTGTGTATGTTTTAGATGAGTGATATAATTGTTTGGTTGTTTTGTTTGTTTCTCTTTGATTTGTGTGTATCATATGAGAATGATATGAATGTTTAGATTGATTTGGATGTCGAATATGTTGGATGGATGAAAAATTGGATCTTTGAGAAGAATCCTAGATATTTGTATGAGAATGATTTTAGATTTGTTGAGGACTTAATATAAATTATTAGTAGGCTAAAAATGTTGGATTATTGCTGATTTGGTTGAGTTTGATAGATGTCATGCATTAATTAAATTAAAGATGAGATTTTTGAATTATTGGTGAGTTGGATAAAAACAACTTGACCATGTTGAGGATAAATTTGTTTTGTTTTTGAATCAACTATAGAAAATAGTTGAGATTGAGTTGAGGAATCTTGTGAATGATTAATGGTTTAGAGGACCATGTTTTGAGGATTTGAGATATGAGGATTTAAATTGGGGATTTGTGATTTTTTGTAAAAAATGTTGTTTGGACTTGGATTTCTCAAATGCTAAGTTTAAATCTAATTACTTTGGTATTAATAAGATTTGGAAAATAATACAAAGTTATTTTGTTATATGACTGATTCTTAAAAATCCTAGTTTGGACATATGTACGACCTAAATTCTTCAGACTGTAGGCCGACAGTCGACTGGTACGACCTTTCAGTCGACTGATACGATCCAGCTGCTATGATCTTTAGTTTCTTGAAAATCCGTTCTGGACAGTCGACTTAGATCCTTTTCAGTCGACTGGTACACTTAGAATTTATTTTTCAAAGTTATCGTAGATTTTCTCTGGTAAGTCGACTTATGACCTTTTAAGTCGACTTATATTCTCTTTTAAGTCGACTTATGACTTTGCAAGACGACTTATAACACTTAGAATATTTTCTTAAAGATTTTTGGAATTTCTCTCTGCTAAGTCGACTTATGACTTTTATAAGTCAACTTATATTACTTAACTTATTTTCTTAAAATCATGAATATTTTTCCCTCTGGACAGTCGACTTACTACAGTAATAAGTCGACTGGTACTGATGAGTTTTCATAAACTTGAATGTTCTTCCGAATGATTAGTCTTCAAATATTTTAGTCTATACTTTGTCTTCTGTTAAGCATATGATTTTAAGATATTCAGTTGAGCTATTTATGGTGGAAAGTTGGTTTAGACATTTGAGTTTGAGTCTCTAGAGGATGTGTGTGACCCTAGTATACCGGCGTTGAGTTCTTTTGTTGAAGCCTGTTGAGGCATTTCAGTTGTTCAATTTTGAGTTAAGTCCGGTAGGGTACACCAACTCTAGGAGATTCGTTGAGTAATTAACCAAAATAATAAGGACAGGCACTAGTGGTGATATGATGAACGAGAACATGGGTCAAGTACCTCAGTATGGCTTTCGGTGTGGAATTTAATCTCCGGAATTATCACGGTAGATTACTTGTGGTGTGGGATATATCTCCGAAATTATCACGGTAGATTACTTGTGGTGTGGGATTTATCTCCGGAATTATCACGGTAATTACTTGTGGTGTGGGATTGATCTCCGAAATTATCGGAGTCAAGGCGACGCACATGTGGTATTCGTGTGATGAGGTCATTGCTTTCGGTGTGGGATGATCTCCGGAATTATCACGGTAAAATACCTGTGGTGTGGGATCTATCTCCGGAATTATCGGGGCATGGGCTAATACTCACAGTTTATCTTTATCTCGTAGTAGTCATCGTGATAGGATTAGTTGCATAGCGAGGATTGAACCCTATAATGTGGAGACGTTAAGGGCTTACACCGGACCTATGTAGAATGGGATGCATAGACTCCGACAAGTACGCATTAGAGAGTTAGTATATAGAATTGTGTTTCTTGACTTGGTTTTATGCATGTGGTTTTCCTATTTTTCTACACCTAACACTTAGTTAAGCTACACTTGATGTTTTCACGTTTTTCTGTCATTTCTTACTTCACATATTCTTGTTTAGTACCTGTTGTTTATGAACCCATGCTTAATGATATTTATGTTGTTTGTTTTATGTCACTCACACCATTTATGGCTGACCCCTTTAGTTTTGGGGGTTAGGGATCATCTCTAGCCTCATGTGTTACAGGTTGTTGCTTAGAGCTTGGAGGTTTGGATGTTTGAGATAAATTGATGTAATAGAGCTTTTGTATAATATTTTGTAAAGAAAAGTGTTGTAAAAAGAAAGTTGTAATTCAAGGTGTTTTGTATTCCGCTGTGTTTGTAAAGATTGATGTAATAAAAGTTTGGAATAAAATTATTTGTGTTTTTGGGCTATGTGTACTATTACATTGAAGTTGATGCTGGGATTGTGCCACGTATTTTCTAAGATATTATATTAGAAATTCGGGGCGCTACAAAATCAAGCGCCGCTATAACCTGCTCAGAGATTGGGACTCCAAGAGGAATCCCTAGCAGCCTCTGTAAAGCAAAACAACGGGGGCGAGCATGGCCCGGCTTGAGACAAAAGAGGCATTTTATGGTGGAGGAACAAATTTTTTTAATGTGACCCGGATGCAAACAACGGAAGCATGTGATGGGGGATAGAGAGGGAGAGGAAGATGGGGGAACAGATGAAGAAGATGAGGGAGGGGAGAATAGGCAGGAGAATTATTGTTGGTGGGAAGCTCTAAGAAGCTTCCTAACACTGGGCCTGATGGCCTCAGACGCGCTCAACCCACCTTCATAAAAGTCCCTTTCTTTTTTCCCTTTTTTTGCTTTTTTAACCACTTGGACCCATGATAGTTCCATGGGCCACAATTAGAAGGAGAAGAAGTAAGGCCCACCTGAAGGAAAAGGAGAAGAGAGGAAGAAAATTGATTTGCAGCACTGTAGATCAAGAAGTGCGACGGAGGAAAGTAGCAAGGGAGAACTGCAACTTAGAGGACAATGCCAGACAACGCTGCTCAAGGAGAAGCAGGATAGAGAAGTTCGTAGGGGAGAAAATGGTAACACCAGATAGACTTAATCTCGATAATGAATAAGTCTAGATCAGGCAAACACATTAGTGCCCCAAAACTAACTCGGAGAGAACAATACCGAGATCGGATCGAAGAAGCGATCCTTCGATAAATAGAGAAAAAGAATACGGCCCAGAAGGGCGGGGAAGCGTAGAAAGGGAGTAACAAAACTGTAAGAGAGACCACACCGGCGAACAACCAATCACAACATACAGAGCGCCACAGACGATGACACTAATAAAACAAACACCACACCAAACCTCAAGAAGAGAAAGGCACAGGAAAAACTTACAGTAAAGGGATGCCGCTGAAACTTACCAAGGGAGAGGACATCGGCGATCAATCCACCACAACACCGAGAACACCACAGTCTAGGACTCTGAAGCTGGCGACTCAGCACCAGAGATCGATCCACGATAAAGCAGCAAACCGACCTTGCAATTGAAAGAACGAACCCCTACCGAGGACTAGAGCTGCGGGAACAGAGGAGAATACGCCGACCACCGAAACGATGGAAGGAAATGAAAGGGGGAGGGCGGAAAAGGGAAAATAACAGATCTGGAGAAAAAAGAAAAGGGTTTGATGCTCCGGAGGAAGCGAGCAACTTTAATGAAGAAGGAAGGAGGGATGAGGGATTGAAAAGCCGGATCGGAGATCAGAGAATGTGTTCAGGGAGGGAGAGAGAGATTATGTTGATGTTTGTTGCTACGCTAATTTTTTTTTTTTGTTTTTACTTAACAAGATGAGTTGTGAATATACCACTTTTTTTTTATAATTTTTTTTTATATATATATTAAGGAAAATATATACCACATGTTAGAATATATATGTAGTAGAATTGTTAGTACAACAAATTTACAACAAATATATATATATATATATATATATATGGGAAATGCTCAATTGAAAATATCGGTGAAAACATGGAAAACCACCTAGGCCGTTGTTGGAAACAACGGCCTAGGTTATAATGTATTATAACCTAGGTTGTTTTCACGGGTTTTCACAACATTTACGTTTTCAATGGAACATTTCCCTATATCTATATAATAAAACACAAAGAAAGCTATCAAGTGGCTATCCTTCAATCCCCAAAAAATCAAAGGTCTAGATCTAACCTCACAAAACATATTTTTCCGATAAAAGTTTCTCCCCAAAACTCAAATTCAAATCTCCCTACCAAAACAACTCCTATATTTATTTAAATTTTTTTTTCTCTCTCCCTCCCTCCCTCTTCTATTCAAAAAATTAAGAAAATAAAAATTTTAAAAAATTTTAAAAAATTAAAAAATTAAAAACTAAAAAAATTTAAAAATTTAAAAACTTAAAAAATAATTCAAAAAAAAATCATAAAAATCATATAATATGTTTTTTGCTCTATGTTTTCTACTTCAATTAATTTGCTGGACCTCCAAAACTATTTTGTATGATAAAAAATGGTGCACCGTTCCGAAGACGTGCCATAGGCACGTGTCAACAGGCAAACCTAGTATATATATATATATATATATATATATATTTCTGTTGTGCACCACCTATGGTGCACACAGCGTGTGCACTCGGCCTTCCCGCCTTCATATCGATGATCCGAACCGTTTACATTGATTTACACATCTAAATTAGTTTAAATATCTAAAATCAAATCATTTGAAATTCATTGGCCCATCCATTGAAGTGTTACAAAATTGTATGGCTGGAAATCATTGTTTTTTATAGTCACATGATGGATGGGCAAATGAATTTCAAATGATTTGATTTTACATATTTAGACTAATTTAGATGTGTAGATCAATGTGAACGGTTCGGATCGTCGATACGAAGACGGGAAGGCTGAGTGCACACGAGTGCACACGGAGGGGTGGTGCACAATGGAAGATTTTCATATATATGGCTGAAAATAATTGTTTTTTTATAGTCATATGATGGATGGGCAAATCAATTTCAAATGATTTGATTTTATATATTTAGACTTATTTAGATGTGTAGATCAATGTGAACGGTTCGGATCGTCGATACGAAGGTGGGAAGGCCGAGTACACACGCCGTGTGCACCATAGGTGGTGCACAACGGAAGACTTCCCTATATATATATATATATATATATATATATATATATATATATATATATATATATATATATATATATATATAGAAAGTTTCGGTTGTGCACTACCTCTAGTGCACACGGCCTTGGGGCGTTCATATCGACGATCCGAACCGTTCACATTGATCTACACATCTAAATTAGTCTAAATATGTAAAATCAAATCATTTGAAATTCATTTACCCATCCATTGAAGTGTTACAAAATTGTATGGCTGAAAATTATTATTTTTTATAGTCACATGATGGATGGGCAAATGAATTTCAAATAATTTGATTTTACATATTTAGACTAATTTAGATATGTAGATCAATGTGAACGGTTCGGATCGTCGATATGAACGCCCAAAGACCTAGTGCACATGCCGTGTGCACTAGAGGAGTGCACAACCGAAGCTTTCCCATATATATATATATAAAAGAGAGCAACGAGAAAATCATAACTGAGTTTTATGTTTCACACACTCTACAAGAAAATCATAACCGAGTTTTATGTTTCCCACACTCTCTTTAAAATAGTTATGCATACTCATCGGATGCTTAAGAATTTAGAAAGAAGAGAGAGAGAGAGTTCTTTATAGAAATTTCTAAACAGTTCTTTTTTAAGATGCAAACATTAATTCAAGCATGAAAATTGAGATCGATCAATATGGTGTCATTCATTGAGTATATACCGTCTTGTTCCTAACTCCCTATAGAGTGTTGTAGATATATAGAAAAAAAACAAAACCTCTCGGAATTAAACTTCTTATTAGCACTGTGACTGCACTGTCACATTTATCCAATACCCGGATCCGACCTATACCCGGTATTAGACCACGACCCAATCTATACGGGTCCGAGTTCGGATCTTAAAATAACACCCGATGTACTTTCTCATCCGGATCTGGGTCCACCCAAAATAGAACTGACCCGGACCCGAACCCGAACCCGAACCCGAACTCGTTAAAAAATACCCCCCAAAATATGGAATTTGAATAATAGGATTATAGAGATGTACATGTAAATAGTAATTGTTGAAGATAGATATGTAAATATAATATTTATTCATATACTTAAGTGCAAAAAATGTTGGAACCGTAGGGTATCGGTGCAAAGAAATTTAAGTACAAATATTTATTTTCCGCTACTGGACCTGATGGGTAAATTTTTTTAACTCGGACTCGGTCCCGGTTCTCGCAAGTCCAGATTCGGGTCCAATTTTTTTTGGACCGTAAGGTACCGGGTCCGGGTAGTTCAGGACCTGACCCGATAGGACCCGACAGCAACTCTACTTCTTATATATAGATCCAATGAATTTTTTCTAAAATGACCCACTTTTTCAAAATATTTACCAGACTGACCCACTTTCAAAACAAATTATCTTTCCAACAATTTCTACACTTAAGACTTAAGCTTCTCGGAATTAAACTTCTTATTATTAGCACTGTCACATTTATCTAATACCAGGATCTGACCTACATCCTGTATTAGATCAGAACTGACCCAATCTATATGGATCTGGATCTGGACCCTAAAATAACACCCGATGTACTTTCTCATCCGGATCCGGGTCCACCCAAAATAAAACTGACCCGGACCCAAACCCGAACCCGTTAAAAAATACCCCCAAAATATGCAATTTGAATAATAGGATTATAGAGATAGATATGTAAATATAATATTTATTCATGTACTTAAGTGCAAAAAATATTGGAACCGTAGGGTATCGGGTGAAATCCCCCAATACCGGACATGATGGGTAATTTTTTTTAACTTGGACTCGGTTCTCGCAAGTCTGGATTCGGGTCAAATTTTTTTTGGATCGTAAGGTACCGGGTAGTTCAGGACCCGACCTAGTTCAGGACCTGACCTGATAGCAGCTCTACTTCTTATATATAGATCCAATGAATTTTTCTAAAATGACACACTTTTTAAAAATATTTACCAGACTGACCCACTTTCAAAACAAATTATCATTCCAACAATTTGTTAACTTAAGACTTCAATACTCGAATAAATATTATTATAATTTCCCTTTCTCTCTCTCTTGTTGGCTCGTGGCTTTTTTCTTGGTTAACTAATTAAAAACCTATTTAAACTCATCAAATTCTTTTGGTGTGGCCAATGTGGGACTATTAGTTACCACATGAGTTACCTGGACTAAATGAGGGGTGGTTCGGGTTTTTTTTGCTGTGGTTCTTTTTAACCATGTTTTTTTTGTTTTCTTTCGGTTTTTTTAGCTACGTTTTTTTTGGGTTTTTTGGTGTTGGTTTTTTGGGATTTAATTTAATTAAGATTAATTTAGTTAATTAAGATCAATTTAATTAAGATTAAGTCATGGTTTAATGGAGTTTCGTTTTTTTAATTTAATTAAGATTAATTTAGTTTAATTAGTTTAAACACTAATTAATTGGGATTAATTTCAAATAAAATAAAATGTTAAAAAATCATTTTAAATTACGGTCGCTACAGTATTTATACAACTCAACCAAAGCTAATATTTCTTGGAAAACTATTCTAGTTACAGTAAATCAACATCCAACCAAAGTTATTTCAAGAAATTAAATCTCATAATTTACTTTCGCTACATCCAATCAAACCACCTCCCAGTATTGGAGAAATTCCTAGAACTAAACTCGCTGCGAGTATAAAACAGCGAGTGGATCAATTTGATAATTAATTTCGAAAGTGGTTCAGTATAATAAATATTTTCTAAAAGTGGGTCATTTTTAAAAAAATGTCTAGATCTATATTCCACAGTGAGATTAGTCTAGACTGGCTCCTATATAATGGGCTGAGGTGTCTCCTACACTTCATAGGTCAGCTATTTCTAGAACAACTCCAAACTCAACTATAACCTAGCTCTAACTTCAAACCAGAACCCTACACATATAATACATATATATACAGCCCACAGTTGAAACACCATACTCACATTGCTGTCATGCCTGTGATCACTGCTTGAATGCACGAATCACCATGCAATGGGCAAATGCCATATATCCACAAAGAGTAGTAGACTTAAAATGTAAATTATCAAATAAAATAAAAGATGCCCACAAAGCTGAGCTGGGAATCTCAGCCTAAAAAAATACAAAGGGGTCTGAGGAGATTGTTCCAAAACGAGTTTTGTTTGATGCATAGTCGTTTTGCTGTTGACGACTGAATCACATTACATACATGGATGGTGAAGGTGATGTCAGCGCAAAAGTAGGAGTTTTAAGGAGTGAAGACAAGGAAAACCATGATATTTATGAATCAGTGTTAGTAGCTATGTACAAATTTGAATTTTGTTTACTGTTTATGAGGGATGATTTTGCTAAGTTCGATGGTGATGAGGGAAGTGGTGAATGAATGTTTTTTATGTAATGAGCGCAAAGATCAAGATGGGTGCAGTTTGACTTGGGAGTGTTATAAGGTGAATAATATATATATACACCGAGAGGGAGAGAGGGAGAGAGAGAGGGGACAAAGGAAATGGACAAACACACACATTCCTATTCTACATGCATATCAGGGTGGCAGAAGAGGAGGAAGAAAGAAGCTCTGGGGTTTCTGTATACTCTCTCTCTCTCTCTCTCTCAAACTTTGTCATAAACAGTGAACACACATCTCAAAGCCACGGATTGCTGGTCATAGGGAGTGGCAATTTGTAGTTTTTTAAGTAAGCATTGCCAATTCATATTCCAGAACAAATTTTGTGTAAAAGATCATACGGATAGGCAAGATCAACTTCAAAATTGTGACAAGGATTGAAGGTTTAGTAGTTATATTCCAACAAGTTATATTCTAACAGGTAAACTCTTACCAAAGGCAACTAGCTAGAACAAAATAGTACAGCTAACCATTTGCAGTTAGGTTAACTAAAGCTTTAGAAAGATAGTAAACCACCCAATATGATTTAAACAAGTGCAGCTCCAGTTGTAACGGTTTAAAAGCTCCGATAACAAAGTTGTTCAAATCCGTCTAATTTACATGTGCAATGTACGTCTTGATAAATATATACTTTTTAAAAATAAAAACTTCGATGTAGAACATACGAGATCACAGACGAGGAAGTTGATAAAAAACATTCAAGAAGGTAAACCTAAAAAGGGAGAGAGCGAGAGAGAGAGCGCTTGCAGTACCCAAAAATAGCCCCAACAATTCGATTTTTTTCCCAAAATGACCCTCTTTTCGAAAGTTTATTCCGAACTGCCCTATTTTTTTTTGGGATCCCTAAACGACCCACTCGCTTTTTGAAAAAGCGAGTTTGGCTAAAAATAGCTCGCTTTTTCAGAAAGCGAGTGTGAAACTTTTAATTTTCAAAAGGTTAGACCCGCTTTTTGAAAAAACGAGTTATTTTTAACCAAACTCGCCTTTTCAAAATGCGCGCTTGATTATTTTGGTAAATACTTTCGAAAGTGGATCAGCTTGGTAAATAGTTTTAGAAAGTGGGTTAGTTTGGTAAATAGTTTCAGGAAGTGGGTTATTTTGGTAACAAGTTCTTTCTATATCACATTGTCACTTCATCTTCTTTAGACTACTATATATGAAATCGTTTGTCAGGACTTTCTATATCACATTGTCACTTCATCTTTTTTTGTCATGATTTTATAAAGTTAGTAACTGTTTAGCAGTAGTCGAGGATATACATAACTTGACATTATTTCAGTATACACATAATTGGTGTGTTTTAAGTTGTCGAGAATGAGCCCATAGATACTCCCAATTCCCGGTATACACATAATTGGCTTTTGACCTATCAATCATATGCACTGAGTTCTTGCATCAAAAGTCTCACACTCGCTTTCTGAAAAAGCGAGGGTGGTTAAAAGGGTCCATAATTTTTTTTTTGTATTTCACATTGGCGGAAATGACCAAGTTACCCCTTCCTTCATATAACCAGATTATCACCTTAGGGGTAAAAGGGTCATGCGGTAGTGAGGGACGGATGAAGTTCATCCGTCTCTCACTTTCACAAATTTTTTTTATTTATAAACTTTATATATTTAATATATATTATTTATATTTAAAGTATTAAATCCACCGAGAGACAGAAGATCTTCATACATAAAGTTATTTATATTTATAAAGTTAGCAACTATTTAGCAGTAGTCGAGGATATACATAACTGTTTAGCAGTAGTCGAGAAAAAAATTCCAACAATTCAATGGAGCCAAAACTTGCACATATCAAAAACAAAAAAGAAGAAGCTAATGCCATATACGATAAGAAAGAGCAAAGAAATTAAGGCACAGAAGAAAGAAATCCGATCTGGCAATAAGAAGAAACTGCAATATGAATATGAGTTAATCGCAACATAGTAACTTTAGAATGAGGGAGAACACTAGCCCATAAATTATCGTAGAAAATGAGATCCTCAATCAAACAAATAATAAGGCGACAAGTGTTGGAGAAGATTCTATTATTTCTTTCTTTCCAGATAATTCAAATCAAGGAGCCATCATAGCTATATCCCACGAGGCAAGAAAAGAACGACGCAATGTGATCTCCAATTACCCCACCAAGAAGTCACGAAACCCGACTTACCATGCACATGCCAAACTTTCTTGTAAATGGTCCATAAGGGAAGAATGAATGGACAATTAATAAACAAATAAATGTCTAGCATTCTCGTTGTGGGTATGACATAACACACATTTTTGGCCAACATCGAGGTTTTTTTGTTGATAACTTCATTGGGGCAACCAAAATTATGTACTGAGATGTTATTGAACTAAAGAATGCTTTAGTTCTTAAAACAAAATTTCACAGTATGTAGATATCGTAAAATGGGGAGTTTATGGGGAGACTATTTGGTGCCATGTCAGTAATTGTAAGTGTCTCATGGTACCATGTCAGTACATGGACTGCTGACATGGTTGTATATTCATTTTTTATATAAATTGACCAACTATACATGGACTATTTGGTGCCATGGACAGTTTATCGGTAATTTAGGAATAGCAGTATATTAGGAATAACAGTATTTGTTAATTTAGGAACTATACATGGACTATTTGGTGCCATGTCAGTAATTGTAAGTGTCTCATCGTTCACTTTGATTGTTATGTCATAGTATGAGTACTGATTAAATTATCATATGGTTTGACGTCTAGTTACCATGGTTTAAGCGATTGCAAACTGAATTGATTTTGTTTATCAAGTGGTTTGATCTCTACAAATTTCGCTGCCATGATTTAGTAGAGATTTTTGGTACATGACCAATCAAATGGCTGTCTCTGCAGGAACAACAAATCAGTTCAGTGCATGGGCAAAGAAGCGCATGGAATAGATTGCAGCTACAACTTTATCCAGTGATATTAAGATTGCTGCTCTCTCTATACTGGTTTATTCAAAAAGTGCTTTAGAAGTTGCTCTGTATTGCTTTCGAAACTCTTATTCTGAGCTGACGAATCTGTTAACGTATTGGTTCTTATACTGCTGAATCTTTATGTGCTTTGCATGTGCTAATTTTATCGTGTTACAATTTTATATATAAAAATATTGGTGTTTTAGAAACTGAGGATTTTATGTACAACTGTATCGACCTTGAGCTTTATAGCATTGATCATGGATGCTGGAGAACAACATTGACTGAACTATTAGCAAATTGATATCTTCTGGAGAATTTTCAAAAAAAATCTATGCATCTGTAGTTTTTTTTGCATACAGGTCAAAAATAAATGGCATTTTTAAAACGTTGCGAAAAAAAACACCACTCTTACAAACGATAGCGTTTCCGAAATGTTATTAAAGGCGTGGCGTTTGGAAAACACTACAAATACAATAGTGTTTCGACAAACGCTATGGTTTTTATAGTGTTTTGATGGTTTTTATTGCGTTTTCAAAATGCTATAAAAACCATAGCATTTGTCGAAATGCTATCCTTTTTATAGCATTTTGAAAACGCTATAAATACCATAGCATTTGTCGAAACGCTATGAGTTTTATAGCATTTTCAAAATGCTGTGCTTTTTATAGCGTTTCGCGGAAACGCTATAAACTTACCATAGCGGGGGCTTTGACAGCGTTTGCAAAATGCTGTCATGTGTCTTTAATAGCATTTACAAAATGCTATCAAATGACATATATGTTGTAGTGATGGTATGAGACTGAGATCGTCGACTCCGATTTGGATCCTCGCATACTCTCATCGAGTTTGTAAGTTCGTGTTATTGTCGATGGCGATTAGATTCCCAAATCCTCCGACTAGATTTTGAAATGCCGACCTAACCCAACAGTGAAAGGGTACATTGAATAGCCGCACCCAAATCGCCGGCGCCTTGTCCACCTTCATTGCTCCAAAACTACATGACCATCTACTCATCTTCACGTACCACTCATCTCCCTCTAAGCTTCCATTCGAGAGTAACTCACTAATTCTATCCTCGGAGACGCAGTGTACTACGTAAACATCTTCCTTAACTTTTTGTATATCCCAATTCACATGTAGTCTGGGCCTTATGCTCTCTGAGAGCACTTCAGACATCTCAGCGACTGATGGGTGCCCTGAGTAGATTTTAAGCATGATGCATAGCTTCATACGCATCTCGAATTCGGCCATGATCGGCGTGGGTGTGATGACCGCTTTGATGGTTCTTCTGCCTGTATCAAAGATCTCTTCCAACTTTGCAATTTCCAATTTGTTGTCACTGACTTTCGGATTACCCATCGGAGCAGACAATCTTGAACTCGCTGTCGCTTTGATCGATGGGCAGTTTTTGGAGATGTGGCCACGCGTAACAGAACCAATCGTTAACGCATTCGTGGATTGTATGGCCCGTCTTGACACATTTGTGGCACTGGGTGGGTTTGGGATTCCCTGTCGGAGCAGATGACGACGATGAACTCAACTTCTCGGCCTTCTTCTCCGCCTTCTTAACCCTCTTAGGCTTGTATAGGATCCACTCTCCTTCATCTTCCTTCTTCTTCTTCACTTCCATCTCCGACAACCCATCCTCTTGTCTATGGGATGAATGTCCCTGTCCCTTGTTACCTCTAGTTGTCACCTCTAGATAAGATCTCTTATAAGTCGTCAGTGGTCGGAAAGTCTCTCTTTCCACCTCCGATGTGACGCCCTTGCCCTTACCCACAGGTTCTCTACTTCGAACGTCGGCTCTGCCTTGTCTCGACCAACCTCTATGGTTCAGTCGATTATCCCTTATCTGAGAGCGTCCTCTAACTTTCAGCTCATCTAGAGCTTCATCATCTGCCCTTCCTCTAGCCTCCGTTCGACGTTCCTCCATGTCCACTCTACCCCTCTTGGACATCGATCGAAGGTGACCGGGATGAGCTTTGCTACTAAGGGAAGATTCTTTATGGAAGTCTCTTTGGTAGTTTCTCTGGAATTTTCTCTGGTTGTCTCTCTGAATATCCTTTATGTCGAAAATTATGTTACCATGATATCTTTAAACTTCTGTATTCTTCAAGGTTTTATACAAATCAAAACTTTTTTTCTTCTTAGATGTGCTGTTCCTCACCTTGTGTAGTTATGTTTACAGTTTATTTACATTCCTAGCATTCATTTTCATGTTTATTGTGTGATGAAATATATAATGAAGCTATTAGTTATATCTGAATTAATCCGCAAATTTAAACTGAAAAATAATCCGAGTGATTTGGTCAAGATTTTCCAGATTTCTTTCGTTCAACTCTTTGTAAGGCTGTAATAAAATAATCATGCGAAAATAAATTTGTATGACAAGATCTTGAATACAATACATCATAAGAAATTATCTATGAAAAAAATAGATAAATACATACCGCTGTTAGCCATTGAGATTGATGGAAACAATGATCGACAGAAAATCCCTTGACCAACACTTAATAAACTGCCTACTCCTCTTTCTCTCAATATACCCAAAATCAAATTGCTTTAATTGAAGGATTGTCTATTCAAGGAAAATTTTGAGTCTTTTACAGAAGAGAGAAGATGGTATGTTCCTGACTAGTTGAGATAACCGTTCAATCATGGATGAAAATAACTATCCATATTTCATAGTGAGATAAATAGGCATATTCACTAATTGTCTAGTTCCACAAATTAAGGTTAGTGGACCACCTTATGGAATATCTCATGTGTGTGTGAGATAACACTCTTTGCCAGTAACTATTAACTAGAGCTGGACTTACAACAACTACTGATACTAGATCGTGATGATATGTTTGACGCATTATATCACCTATAATCCTAGTATTAGGTCTCCATGGATAGAACCATGGGCGGCCCTAGGATTTTAGCGGCCTGAAGCAAACTCTCAAAAAGGGACCCCATCCCCCCCCCCCCCCCCCCAAAAAAAAAAAAATCGATTCGCGTATTAGAAAAAAAATAAAAAAATATACATGAGAAATCATAGATTTTAGGAGCTGAAGCTAATATAAAATTTTTTAAAGGAGCAAACTCTCAAAAAGGGGTCCCACATATATCAAAAAATAAACGATTCATGTACTAGAAAGAAAAAATAAAAAAGTATACATGAGAAATCATGGATTTTAGGGGCCTGAAGCTAATATAAAATTTTTTAGGGGCATGAAGCTAATATAAAATTATGAAAAAAATAAAACGATTCATGGATTTTAGGGGCCTGAAGCTAATATAATTTTATTTTTTTTCTGAAAACGGGGGCCCCCTTTTTTTTGGGGATTTGGGGGCCTGATGCAACTGCATCAGTTGCATCAGGGCCAGGCCAGGCCTGAACAGAACAAACAAAAAATACTCATTTCGAAATTGGTTTATTCTCAATAAAAAAAATGATTTAAACATTAAAGAAACAGTACAATACTTGTGGAAAAGAACCCATCCTCTCTCATCAGGGCCGGTCCTCACATTGAGGCAAGTGAGGCGGCTGCCTCAGGCTCCGAAATTTTTTGTAATTTTAGGCCCCTCAAATTTGTTTTCACCTTGTAAATATAGGCACGTATAAGCATAAAAAAATTAATATTGTTATTAGGACCCCAAAATAATTATGAATTTTTTCCCAAAATGATCCTTTTTTGAAAGTTTTTCCAGAACTGCCCTGTTTTTTTTTAATTCCCTAAACGACCCACTCGCTTTTTGAAAAAGCGAGTTTGGTTAAAAATAACTCGCTTTTTTCAGAAAGCGAGTGTTAAACTTTTAATTTACGAAAGGTTAGACTCGCTTTTCGAAAAAGCGAGTTATTTTTAGCCAAATTCGTTTTTTCAAAAAGCACGCTTGGTTATTTTGATAAATATTTTCGAAAGTGGGTCAGCTTGGTAAATACTTTTAGAAAGTGGTCAGTTTGGTAAATAATTTCAGAAAGTGGGTCAGTTTGCTAATAAGTTCTTTCTATATCGCATTGTCACTTCATCTTCTTTAGACTACTATATATGAAATCATTTGTCAGGACTTTCTATATCACATTGTCACTTCATCTTTTTTGGTCATGATTTTATAAAGTTAACAACTATTTAGCAGTAGTCGAGAATATACATAACTTGACATTATTTCAGTATACACATAATTGATGTGTTTTAAGTTATCGAGAATGAGCCCATAGATACTCTCAATCTTCGGTATACAAATAATTGGATTTTGACCTATTAATCATATGCTCTGAGTTCTTGCGCCAAAAGTCTCACACTCACTTTCTGAAAAAGCGAGGGTGGTTAAAAGGGTTCATGATTTTTTTTGTATTTCACATTGGCGGAAATGACCAAGTTACCCCTTCCTTCATATATCCAGATTATCACCTTAGGGATAAAACGGTCATGCGGTAGTGATAAAAGGGATATAACCAGATTATCCCTTTTATCACCTTAGGGATAAAAGGGATAAAAGGGTCATATGCGCTGGGTTCTTGCGCCAAAAATTCTTTTATTAAAAGAGTGGTTGTAACTTCGTCCATGACTGCTGTTATACATAATGATAGACCACAAAAGCCTGACGTGGTAATTGATGAGACATGATTCTCTAGTTCTGAATATTATCAGCAGACTAAGGTTTGCTCATAATATATTATTTTGTATTTCTTGCACTTATTGGTAGGAACATTAACATATGCCAATTCAGTATTTGGGTGGATAAATGTTAAAATTGTTGTCGAGGCTCACATCTGTTAACCATTGGATCTGATTTCTAAGATCGTGACCTAATGGTAAACTATTTTGGTTGATAGGTGTGCTGATGAAAAAGAGATGAGGTTTTAACTACCCTTACTTTTTCAGAAAGCGAGTATGAGACTTTTGGCGCAAAAACTCAGCACATATGATTGATAGGTCAAAAGCCAATTAAGTGTATACCGGAGATTGAGAGTATCTATGGGCTCATTCTCGACAACTTAAAACACACATATTATGTGTATACTGAAATAATGTTAAGTTATGTATATTCTCGATTACTGCTAAACAGTTGCTAACTTTATAAAATCATGACCAAAGAAGATGAAGTGACAATGTGATATAGAAAGTCCTGACAAACGATTTCATATATAGTAGTCTAAAGAAGATGAAGTGACAATGTGATATAGAAAAAACGTATTACCAAACTGACCCACTTTCTGAAATTATTTACCAAACTAAGTCACTTTCTAAAAGTATTTACCAAGCTAACCCACTTTCGAAAATATTTACCAAAATAATCAAGTGCGTTTTTTGAAAAAGCGAGTTTGGCTAAAAATAACTCGTTTTTTTAAAAAACGAGTCTAACCTTTCGAAAATTAAAAGTTTAACACTCGCTTTTTAAAAAAACGAGTTATTTTTAACCAAACTCGCTTTTTCAAAAAGCGAGTGGGTCGTTTAGAGAATAAAAAAAACAGGTCAGTTCTGAAAAAACTTTCAAAAAGGGGGTCATTTTGGGAAAAAATTCAATAATTATTTGGATCTTGCGCAGCCCCCGGAAACTTGGGGCCGGTCATGTCTCTCATTATTCAGTAAATAAAGAGCTAGATTCACTCAAAAATATTATTCCTAAAAAATGGAACAATATCTTTAAAAATTTTAAAACGGTTTACAGTGGTTACTTAAATTTGGAAGTCTGAATCATCCCCACTGTAGGACTGCATGCAGACTCCAAGTCCTGCTCTCTCTTTTGAGCTTGTCTTTCATGAACCAGTTACAAATCCTATTCCTAGCTACCTGCATTCAGCTCCTCCATCAGGACTACCCACCCCTTCTTGCTCTGAAATCACACTGATGCGGTTTGTTTCTGGGAGACGTGTGGATGCACCAGGTGTGAGTTCTTACTCGATTTGTATTTGAAGGAGAAAGCTACTAGTCAGACGACCCTCGGCTGGCCGAGCGATACCTGCGACAGGCTTGGAGTGAGGTGGATGCTGGGCTCGGATCAGAGGGCTCGGATCCGAGGTCTTGTGTACCTGCAGACGGTCTAAAAATACCGGGGTTGGTTCCGGTGGCAGACCCTCCGACGATCTAGTCAGTCACTTAAGATATAACAACAGTAACTAGGGTTTTGTGGAGAAAAGATTGATTACCTGCAGACAGGGGGGAGGGTCTGGTATTTATAGGGGATTCCAATCGAGTTCAGACCCGTTTGGGGCTGGGCCGGACCCGGTTACCCGACTGGCTGAAGCGGTGGAAAGCCGGGCGGTATAGGGCTGACGTGGTAGACGTCGGAGTGGTTTCCGGGCTGACGTGGCAGAGCGCCGGGCGGTTTGCCGGTGCTGACATGGCAGATCTGAAGGATCAGAAAGAGCGCGTATCCTGAGGGGATCCAGCGGCCCAGGATGAGCCACGTTTATTCCTGACCCATATCACAAGCCCCACACTCCCGCGGGGTTGGGTGATCCAGCCGTGCGGGGGTGACTCTTGGCCCCTAGGGGAAGGGCAGATGTTGGGGTAAGAAGTAGGATCTGTTGTTTCCCGAAGAGGGCCGGGGGTAGGAGGAAGGGACCCTTCGTTGGATTTTGCGCGGGAGGTTAAGTTTAGGAGAGGAGAGCTGGAAGGGCGTATGTCGAGCTCACTGGGTCGGCGGTCGAGCCCATGGGGTCGGCGGACGAGCCCTAAGGGTCGGCGGACGACCGCCTCGCTAGTTGGAAGAGCGAGGGGTCGTCCAGGCCATCCGTTGGGGCTTGTTATTGCCGAGCATTGGGGATCGGCGGCCGAGGTCAGGAGGTCGGCCTGTTCAGCGCTTTGGGATCGGCAGATGACCTTCTCGGGTCTGGAGACGATTTCCTCGCTAGTTGGAAGAGCGAGGAGAGTATTTGGTGTTTCGGGATGCGATCTGAGCGCCGAGCCTCACTAATGTCTAGGAGAGTGGTCAGCGTACGGGATTCTATCCGAGCGCCGAGCCCCCAAGAAAAAGGAGAGCGATTGGTGCTCTTGCTGTTATCCAAGCTCCGAGCGTCAACTGAGAAAGGAGAAGGTGGCCTGGCTCGAGCATCGATCCGAGCGTCGAGCCCTTACTGAGAGAGGAGAGGGAGGCTTGGCTCGAGCTTCGATCCGAACGTCAAGCCTCTACTGAGAGAGGAGAGGGAGGCTTGGCTCGAGCTTCGATCCGAGTGTCGAGCCCCTACTGAGAAAGGAGAAGTGGTCTGGCTCGAGCTTCTATCCGAGTGTCGACCCCTCTGTAATGAAGAGAAGGGGAATTGGCTTGCACTGCAATCCGAGCTCCGAGCGTCAACTGAGAAAGGAGAAGGCAGTCTGGCTCGAGCTTCGATCCGAGCGTCGAGCCCCTACTGAAAAAGGAGACGTTGGCTTGGCTCGAGCTTCGATCCGAGCGTCGAGCCCCTACTGAGAAATGAGAAGTGGCCTGGCTCGAGCTTCTATCCGAGCTTCGACCCCTCTGTAATGAAGAGAAGGGGAATTGGCTCGCGTTGCAATCCGAGCTCCGAGCGTCAACTGAGAAAGGAGAAGGTGGCCTGGCTCGAGCTTCGATTCGAGCATCGAGCCCTTACTGAGAGAGGAGAGGGAGTCTTGGCTCGAGCTTCGATCCGAACGTCGAGCCTCTACTGAGAGAGGAGAGGGAGGCTTGGCTCAAGCTTCGATCCGAGCGTCAAGCCCCTACTGAGAAAGGAGAAGTGGCCTGGCTCGAGCTTCTATCCGAGGGTCGACCCCTCTGTAATGAAGAGAAGGGGAATTGGCTCGCGCTGCAATCCGAGCTCCGAGCGTCAACTGAGAAAGGAGAAGGCGGCCTGGCTCGAGCTTCGATCCGAGCGTCGAGCCCCTACTGAGAAATGAGAAGTGGCCTGGCTCGAGCTTCTATCCGAGCATCGACCCCTCGGTGATGAAGAGAAGGGGAATTGGCTCGCGCTGCAATCCAAGCTCCGAGCGCCAACTGAGAAAGGAGAAGGCGGCCTGGCTCGAGCTTCGATCCGAGTGTCGAGCCCCTACTGAGAAAGGAGACATTGGCTTGGCTCGAGCTTCGATCCGAGCGTCGAGCCCCTACTGAGAAATGAGAAGGCGGCCTGGCTCGAGCTTCGATCCGAGCGTCGAACCCCACCTGAGTAAGGAGAAGTTGTCTTGGCTCGAGCTTCCATCCGAGCGTCGAGCCCCTACTGAGAAAGGAAACGTTAGCTTGGCTCGAGCTACTATCTGAGCGTCGAGCCCCTACTGAGAGGAGAAGTTGGCTTGGCTCGAGCTTCTATCCGAGCGTCGACCCCTCTGTAATGAAGAGAAGGGGAATTGGCTCGCGCTGCAATCCGAGCTCCGAGCGTCAACTGAGAAAGGAGAAGGTGGCCTGGCTCGAGCGTCGATCCGAGCGTCGAGCCCTTACTGAGAGAGGAAAGGGAGGCTTGGCTCGAGTTTCGATCCGAACGTCGAGCCTCTACTGAGAGAGGAGAGGGAGGCTTGGCTCGAGCTTCGATCCGAGCGTCGAGCCCCCCACTGAGAAAGGAGACGTTGGCTTGGCTCGAGCTTCGATCCGAGCGTCGAGCCCCTACTGAGAAAGGAAACGTTGGCTTGGCTCGAGCTACTATCCGAGCGTCGAGCCCCTACTGAGAAAGGAAATGTTGGCTTGGCTCGAGCTACTATCCGAGCGTCGAGCCCCTACTGAGAGGAGAAGTTGGATTGGCTCGAGCTTCTATCCGAGCGTCGACCCCTCTGTAATGAAGAGAAGGGGAATTGGCTCGCGCTGTAATCCGAGCTCCGAGCGTCAACTGAGAAAGGAGAAGGTGGCCTGGCTCGAGCTTTGATCCGAGCGTCGAGCCCTTACTGAGAGAGGAGAGAGAGGCTTGGCTCGAGCTTCGATCCGAACATCGAGCCTCTACTGAGAGAGGAGAGGGAGGCTTGGCTCGAGCTTCGATCCGAGCGTCGAGCCCCCTACTGAGAAAGGAGACGTTGGCTTGGCTCGAGCTTCGATCCGAGCGTCGAGCCCCTACTGAGAAAGGAAACGTTGGCTTGGCTCGAGCTACTATCCGAGCGTCGAGCCCCTACTGAGAAAGGAAATGTTGGCTTGGCTCGAGCTACTATCCGAGCGTCGAGCCCCTACTGAGAGGAGAAGTTGGCTTGGCTCGAGCTTCTATCCGAGCGTCGACCCCTCTGTAATGAAGAGAAGGGAAATTGGCTCGCGCTGCAATCCGAGCTCCGAGCGTCAACTGAGAAAGAAGAAGGTGGCCTGGCTCGAGCTTCGGTCCGAGCATCGAGCCCTTACTGAGAAAGGAGACGTTGGCTTGGCTCGAGCTTCGATCCGAGCGTCGAGCCCCTACTGAGAAAGGAAACGTTGGCTTGGCTCGAGCTTCTATCCGAGCGTCGACCCCTCTTTAATAAAGAGAAGGGGAATTGGCTCGCGCGTCTATCCGACCCCTCTGTAATGAAGAGAAGGTGAAATCTTTTCTGTCTGGCAAATAGGAAGGGGTAATGGGATAATTTCACACTTTTTTGCTGACGTCATGGCGCAAAGATCAAAGCTTGTTTAGATCTTGGTGGCCGTTAGATCTTGTCAGATGAGATCCAACGGCTAGATCTTCATTTGCGAAATTCGAGGAGTCGTTTTCCTCTTTAAAAATCCCCACCCCCCTCTCATTTTCTTATTTACGTTTTCATTACTCACTTTTCAATTTTCAACAAGAGCAGGAGTTTTAATCGCTGTCGGCGGGTTTTCTCGTGAAAGTAACCTTCCATGCATCAGGTTAGTAATTTTCTTTTAGCCATGTCGCGAACTCAGTCTGGATCCGAGGCTAGCTCGTCCGGTCGCTCTGGGCAGGAGTCGGAGTTGGAAACGTCCTCGTCCCTGGGTAAGTACAAGGTGAAAGAGGAAGTTCTTTCCGACCCTGGCTCAGACGGTGGTGACGATGTAGTCTTTGTGGTGCAACCGTTGAGGTCGAGGAGGCCGGGAAAGGAGCCCATGGAAGAGGGTGGCGAGGACGTGGGGGACAGCGAGGATGAGGACGAGGAGGAAACGGATAAGGAGACGGGTGATGATGATGAGGAGGTGGGTAATGACGATGAGGAGGGGTATGAAGACGAGCAGGGTGATGCGGAAGGCGAGGGAGAAGAGGAAGTTGGCGAGCAGGAGGCCGGTCAGAGCATGCCTGAGGGGACAGCGGGGGCCAGAGAAGATCTTCCTCCTTTACCACCTTTGTCGATGCCTTCCCCCGAGCGCAAGCCTCGACCGCGTCGGAAGAAGAGAGTCATGATTATTCCCCAAAGTCCCTCTTCGCCCGATGAGGACGCGCCGAGGACGGGTCTCGATGTTCCCCCAGTCACCTTTCGGAATCCCGTGTCGATACGCATGTATCCTGACGATATCAAGGACATCCAGCCGATCCCTCCTGTGCTGGGCGAGAATACTCGGACGAAGATCCGCGCGGATAACACCCCGAGCAACTTGAGACTGGAGTATCTCAACATCATCAGGGCTGCTTACTATATTCCACGGGAGTATGAGCTCCTTCTTCCGAGCCCAGGTATCCGCCCTACCACAGTTCTGGCCCCCGGCTACTGTATTTTCCCAGAGGACGCCTTCCTCTCGGGACTGAGGCTACCCCTGCACCCTTTTGTGAAGAGGGTCTTGAACTGGGCAGAACTGTGCCCCATGCAGTACGGCCCGAACTCTTGGAAGCATCTTGTTTGTTTCATTCTGAAATACCAAGAGAAGGGGGTGAAGCCGAGACTGTCGTACTTCCGAGCCATCTTCGGAATTGGTTCACTCGAAGACATTCAGGGGGTATTCTACTTCTCACCGAGGCCGTACAAGAAGGTGGTGCACGGCCACCCGGATTTGATAAAGAATTGGAGGGACAAGTACTTTGTTGTTAAGACAGAAGGGTCATGGGGGATTCCGACCCAGTGGAACTTCGTAAAGTCGAAGCGCAAGCCTCCGAAGAAGAGCGAATTATCTGCCAAGGAGTGGGAGGCGGTTGAGGCAATTGTTGGGGGTCACAGCATATCATGGCCCCGTGTGACCGAGATTCACCTAGCGAGGGCCGGACTGAGTCCCGCCGACCCTAGTATGTTTCTTTCCATATTTTTTCATCTTTCTGCCTTCGTGTTAACGTTTAGCCTTTCTTTTCTTATCTTGTTGTAGGGATGTCGGCACAACAGGCGCAAGCCAAAAAGATTTTGCTCGCCGCGGCTGAGAAGACGAGGTTGGAGAAGAAGAAGAAGGAGGAGCAGGATCGCCTGGCGGCCGAGAGGAAGAAGTTGGCCGCCTAGGCTCCGCAAGCCGAAGGGACCTCGCAGGCGCCTCCTCCAGTGCCCGAGGGGCAATCGCCGGCCAAGAAGCAGAAGAAGCAGCATCAGCACCACTCCCGCTCGACGAGATCGGCTCGAGACGCGGCGGGCAGCTCGGGGAAGACCGTGGAAGCTCCGTCGCAACAGCTTCCCCCGGTTCGAGCCGCGAAGCTGGTGGGAACACTATCCTCGACGGACCCATCTCGATGGAGTTCGTCTCGAAGGCCATCACCGATCGTGATAGAATGGCCCTGGCGGCGCAGACGGCCGACCAGGCCTATATGTGATGGGCCCAAGCCAATCTCTCGGTAAGTCTGTCGAGGTCGGTTTGTTGACTTGGTTTGTAATTATCACTAACTTAGATCTCTTTGAAACAGGCGATGCTCCACGGCCAGCATGTCCACAAGTGCCTGGAGAAGAAGATTGTCTACGAGCGGAAGCAGGGGGAGAAGTACCTTCGGGAGCTGAATAAGGCGACGGATGACCTGAAGGAGGCCCGGGACCAAGTGCTCGTTCACGAGGCTCAGTTAGAGTCTCTTGTTAAAATTCATAAGCAGGATCGGGAGGATTTGTTGAAGAAGGTCGCGGCTGAGGCGGCTGAGAAGGACAAAGCGAAGAAGGCCGTGGTAGATTTGGAAGGGGTTCTAAGGGAGACCTTGGTGGCAGCGCAGGACGAGGCGTATGAGCAGGCCAAGTCGCACTTTAAGTACATTTACCCTGAGTGCAACGTCGACCACCTCAGCTTCGGATGGAAGCCGGACTTGCCTCCGACCCCTGGCGGTGATGGCGCCGAGGAAGGCCAAGGCGATGAAGAGGTGCCACTCGACCCCCAAGAATAGATGTTTTTATATTTATTCTTTTTTGATGTAAATGCCTTCGGCGGACTGGCCACCGCAACTTTTTGTACCAAAATTTTGAGATGAAATGAAATAGACTTTTTGTTCCGACCCTTCAACACTTGTGTTTTTGTGATGTTTGTTTTTCTTTTGGTAGACGTTGGCTCGTCAACAAAAATTGGCTCGGGACCGAGAGGCGGCCAAGAATTATTTTCTGAACAAGTCAAGGGAGCTCGGCCTAGAGGTGGCTCGTTTGAGAAAAATCGTTGCCGACCAGGACTGGTGGGTCACTGAGACGGACTGGTCGGTCTCGGACACCTCTAGTGGGCGCTCGGCTTCGGAGTCTTTTCTTCGTGAGGCCTTCGTGGAGAAAGAATTGGAGGTTCGTCGGCTGAAGCTCATATTGGGTGCGGGCCTGGTTGAAGAGGCGAGCAACTCCACCCCGGGGCGGTTGCTGCCATTCTCGCTGGTTGAGGCCCAGCCGGATGATGCTGGGAGCTCGGTGGTGGGAGCGTCTTCCCTGATTGGCCCAACCGAGCGTAATAGGAGCCCTGAATTTGAGTTTCCTGCCGAGTGCGAGTGAGTTGTGAGCCTTCTTTTTTCATTGTATTTGTATTGACGTTCATCGAGTTATAAGCAATGAGTAATCAATGAGTAATCAATAAGAACATTTGTTTCTCGGATCCTTGATTGCCTCGGGTGCCGAGGGTGTCCAGTGTGAAATCTATGAAGGGTCGCAACTGACGCGACTGCGTCATTAATTGCGACGTTTCGCATTCCAATGAACATTTATGGCGACGTTTCGCCTTCCGCCGTTTCGCATTCCCAGGCGCAATAAATGAGGGCCTCAGTGGGCTATATAATCACCACTCCCCTTGTCAGTTGTCATGCGGTGAGTCATCTGACTCGGGTGCCTGCCAAAGGCGGGCGTCCAGAGAATATAATATTTCCAAGCATCCCGGATCGGAGGCACACCGATCACCCTCGAACTATTCGGGGTTCAGGTCGTCATGGCCGTGAGACCCCGGGTTGTTCGTTGGTGAGCGGTGGGCCGACCGATCGTTTGGGGGGTCGGGAGAGCCGAAGCTTGGTGGCTCTTCTGCCGTCCGGGAACAATTCGGGGTTTTGGGCTTGCAAAAGCCGTAAACCCCGAGTTGTTCTTGGGCGAGAGGAGGGTCGGCTGACCAGCTCGAATGCCTGGGGCGCTTGTTCCAGAACGGAGAGAGCAGCGGGTCGGTGACCCCCCTGCCATTCTCGAACAGTTTGGGGTTTAGATTTGTAAAAGCCGTAAACCCCGAGTTGTTCGCGGGTGAGAGAGTGGTCAATAATTTGACTCGAGGCTCGGGGCGTCTGCCGAAGGCGGACGCTCTAAACCTTAATAAAAATTTTTCAACACATGGTGAGGGAACCAGTTGTGGGAGCATTTGAGGTCGCCATCGAGCATTGAGGTCGCGGTGCCCTTGGAGAGGGCACCCGCCTGGCTTGGGGTCGACGCCAAGCTCCTGCACATGTTCTCCGGGAGAGACGATGCGGGCATGGCTGGCGGATGTCGCCTCGTGCCTTGGTTGATGCCGAGCGAGGAACAGAACCGAGCGAGGAACAGATGCCGAGCCCCCATGCCGGTGAGAAAGGTAATTGCAGGCGTAGCGGATGGTCACCGTCGAGCGTCAAGGTCGCGGTGCCTTGGAGAAGGCACCCGCCTTGCTCGGGGTCGACACCGAGCTCCTGCACATGTTCTCGGAGAGAGACGGTGCGGGCGTGGCTGGCGGATGTCGCCTCGTGCATCGGTTGATGGCCTCCAAGGAGGCCAAACCGAGCGAGGGACGGATGCCGAGCCCCCATACCGGTGAGAAAGGCAATTGCAGGCGTAGAGGAGGGTCGCCGCCGAGCGACAAGGTCGCGGTGCCTTGGAGAAGGCACCCGCCTTGCTCGGGGTCGACGCCGAGCTCCTGCACATGTTCTCGGGGAGAGACGGTGCGGGCATGGCTGGCGGATGTTGCCTCGTGCATCGGTTGATGGCCTCTGAGGAGGCCAAACCGAGCGAGGAACGGATGCCGAGCCCCCATACCGGTGAGAAAGGCAATTGCAGGCGTAGCAGAGGGTCGCCATCGAGCGTCAAGGTCGCGGTGCCTTGGAGAAGGCACCCGCCTTGCTCGGGGTCGACGCCGAGCTCCTGCACATGTTCTCGGGGAGAGACGGTGCGGGCGTGGCTGGCGGATGTCGCCTCGCGCATCGGTTGATGGCCTCCGAGGATGCCAAACCGAGCGAGGGACGGATGCCGAGCCCCCATACCGGTGAGAAAGGCAATTGCAGGCGTGGCGGAGGGTCGCCGTCGAGCGTCAAGGTCGCGGTGCCTTGGAGAAGGCACCCGCCTTGCTCGGCGTCGACACCGAGCTCCTGCACATGTTCTCTGGATAAGCCTTTTGTGATGCGAGCGTCGAACCCTATGCTTGTAAGGTAAGCCTATTGGGCTCGCGCTTTTATCCGGGCGTCGAACCCTAGGCTTGTAAGATAAGCTTGTTGGGCTCGCGGTGTTATCCGAGCGCCGAGTCCTAAGCTTGTAAGATAAGCCTGTTGGGTCCGCGTTTTTGTCCGGGCGCCGAGTTTTAGGCCTGTAAGATAAGCCTGTTGGGCTCGCGCTTTTATCCGGGCGCCGAACTTTAAGCTTGTAAGATAAGCCTGTTGGGCTCGCGTTGTTATCCGAGCACCGAGTCCAAGGCTTATAAGATAAGCCTGTTGGGCCCGCATTTTTGTCCGGGCGCCGAACCCTAAGCTTGTAAGATAAGTGTGTTGGGCTTGCGCTTTTATCCGAGCACCGAGTTTTAGGCTTGTAAGATAAGCTTGTTGGGCTCGCGCTTTTATCCGAGCGCCGAGTTTTAGCTTGTAAGATAAGCCTGTTGGGCTCGCGTTGTTATCCGCGCGCCGAGTCCTAGGCTTGTAAGATAAGCCTGTTAGGCTCGCGCTTTTATCCGGGCGCCGAACCCTAAGCTTGTAAGATAAGCCTGTTGGGCTCGCGCTTTTATCCAAGCACCGAGTTTTAGACTTGTAAGATAAGCCTGTTGGGCTCACGCTTTTATCCGGGCGCCGAACCCTAAGCTTGTAAGATAAGCCTGTTGGGCTCGCACTTTTATCCAAGCGCCGAACCCTAAGCTTGTAAGATAAGCCTGTTGGGCTCGCACTTTTATCCGAGCGCCGAGTTTTAGACTTGTAAGATAAGCCTGTTGGGCTCGCACTTTTATCCAGGCAACGAACCCTAAGCTTGTAAGATAAGCCTATTGGGCTCGTGCTTTTATCTGAGCGCTGAGTTTTAGACTTGTAAGATAAGCCTGTTGGGCTCGCGCTTTTATCCGGGCGCCGAGTTTTAGGCCTGTAAGATAAGCTTGTTGTGCTCCGAGCGCCGAACCCTAAGCTTGTAAGATAAGCCTGTTGGGCTCGTGCTTTTATCCGGGCGTCGAGTCCTAGGCTTGTAAGATAAGCCTGTTGGGCTCGCGCTTTTATCCGGGCACCGAACCCTAAGCTTGCAAGATAAGCTTGTTGGGCTCGTGCTTTTATCCGGGTGCTGAGTTTTAGGACTGTAAAATAAGCCTGTTGGGCTCGCGCTTTTATCCGAGCGCTGAGCCCGTGAGGTATCCTTTATTTGTTTACAAGATTTGGAGTTATGAGCTTGTTTTAAGAAAGCTGACATGTTTACAATATATGGGCTTTATAAGGAAGTCTAGGCACGATGTGTCGTTTACAGGACTTTACAAAACACTAGGCACGACGTGCCGATTACAATCATTACATTTTACATGGAAGTTACTCTCCTAAGAACTTAATCAAGTGCTCCGCATTCCAGGGCCTCTTGATGGGCTTGTCGTCGGCGTCGATCAGGCGATAGGTGCCCGGTCGTACGACCTCTGATACCGTGTAAGGGCCCTCCCAGTTTGGTGCCAACTTTATTTTCTGGCCGGGGTTGGATACCGCCAGCTTCCGGAGCACAAGATCTCCGAGTTTAATGTCGGTTGGGCGCACCTTCTTGTTGTAGAACCTCTCGATCCTTTGCTGGTAGATGTTCCTTCTAATGGCCGACTTCTTCCTGACCTCGTCAACGAGGTCCAGGTCGGCTCGTAGCTGTAAAGAGTTACTTGCCTCATCGAAGGCCATGATCCAGTGGAGGGGATCCCTATCTCCAGGGGAATGACGACCTCTACACCGTACGTCAGATTGAAGGGTGACTCCCCTGTCGGGATCCTCTTTGTCGTTCGGTGGGCCTAGAGAACACTTGGCAGCTCGTCGACCCATAATCCCTTGGAGGAATTATCGAGTCGCTTCTTGAGTTCGTCGAGGATCTGACAGTTTGCGTTCTCTGCCTGCCCGTTGGACTGGGGATGACATACTGAGGAGAAGCGCTGCTGGATACCGAGATCTTCACAGAACTTGCGGAAATGCTTGTCCGCGAATTGGGTCTCGTTATCTGTGATGAGCACTTGAGGGATCCTGAACCGACAGATGATGTGCTTCCAGAAGAATTGCTGCGTCTATTGTTCGGTGATCGTTGCTAATGGCTCCGCCTCGATCTATTTGGTAAAGTAGTCGATTGCCACAATGAGAAACTTTCGCTGTCCCGTTGCCTTGGGAAAGGGGCCTACCAGATCCATCCCCCACATGGCAAAGGGGGTCGGACTGGCCATCGAGCAGAGGTTTGCTTGCGGGGCCCTTTTGACGGGTGAGAACCTTTGACAGGGGCCACATTTCTTGACAAGGGTTAGAGCGTCCTGCAACATGGTGGGCCAGTAGTACCCGTGGTTCAAAGCCTTCCGCGCGAGCAAGCGACTTCCCATGTGGCATCCACCGATCCTCTCGTGTAGCTCCTTGAGAGCATATTTGTCTTCATCTGGAGTGAGGCAGCGCAGATAGGGTCGACCGTCCGAGGTCATATAGGACCTTTTGAAGAGTGTTAAGTCGATTATGGTGAATCTTTCCGCTCGGGCCCTGACCCGTCTTGCCTCAGCTCGGTCTTCGGGGAGCTCTCCCTTGACGAGAAATCGCCTAATAAGAGTGGTCCAGTCATCGGGGGGAGCTCCGTCTTCAATGCACAGGACCTCCGGAATGTCGATGCTTGGTTTCAACATGACTTCGATCAGGACCGTGCGGTCGAGACCTTCGAAGGATGAGGAAGCCAGTTTTGATAGGGCGTCAGCCTGGACATTCTGTTCTCGGGGGATCCTTACAACAGCCGACTCGTCGAAGGACGTTAGTAGGAGTTGAACGACCGCTCGGTACCGGACCATTCGATCGTCGCGGGCCTCGTACTCCCCGGTGATCTGGTTGACCACGAGCTGGGAGTCGCTAAAAGCCCTGATCTGTCTGGCGCCGGCCCGATGGGCCAGGGTGAGCCCGGCGATCATGGCCTCATATTCGGCCTCGTTGTTAGAGGCCGGAAAGTTGAGGCGGAGGCAGTATTGGAGAAGAAAACCATCCGGGCCTTGCAGAATAATGCCAGCTCCGCTACCCGCCTCGCAGGAGGAGCCATCGACGTAAACTTCCCACGCCTGACCGTCCTCCTTGCTCGCGGGATGCTCGGAGATGGTGCATTCCGTAATGAATTCTGCGAGCGCCTGCCCCTTGATGGCTGTTTTGGGCTGATAGCCGATTTCATACTGGCTGAGCTCGATCGACCATTTGACGAGTCGACCCGAACTCTTCGGCTTGTAGAGTACGACCTTCAGGGGTTGGTCGGTCAGTACCTGGACCGAATGAGATTGAAAATATGGGCGGAGTTTTCGCGAGGCCATGACCAGGGCGTACGCTACCTTCTCCATCCGAGAGTATCTGGTCTCGGCGTCGAGCAGGACCTTGCTGACATAGTACAAAGGCTTCTGTGATCCCTCTTCCTCCCGAACGAGAACGGCACTGAGCACCTTCTCCGAGGCTGAAAGGTAGAGCCAGAGTGGCTCTCCTGGTTCGGGCTTGCTGAGGAGGGGAGGGTTTGCGAGGTACTCCTTCAATTGGGCGAAGGCCTCTTGCTATTGGGTACCCCACTCGAACCCTCCGGTGCCGCGCAGGGCTTTGAAGAACGGAAGAGACTTCTCTCCAGACCTAGAGAGGAAACGGCCGATGGCCGCCAGTCTCCCCGTCAGCCGCTGGACCTCTTTAATGTTCCTGGGAGGGGCCATGTCTAAAATGGCCTGGATTTTCTCGGGGTTCGCCTCGATGCCTCGCTGGCTGACGATAAAGCCAAGGAACTTTCCCGCGGAGACGTCGAAGGCGCATTTGGTCGGATTGAGTCTCATATTATGGGTCCGAAGTACCCCAAAGGCCTCCTCCAGATCGGCGACGTGATCCTCCCCCCGCTGGCTTTTGACGAGCATGTCGTCCACATATACCTCCATATTGTGCCCGATTTGCTCCTTGAAGACCCGATTGATGAGTCTCTGATAGGTGGCGCCTGCGTTCTTCAGCCCGAGGGCATGACCCTGTAACAGTACAGCCCCTGGTCTGTAACGAACGACGTCTTGGCGATGTCGGGAGGGAACATGTGGATCTGGTTGTAGCCCGAAAATGCATCCATGAAGGACAGGAGCTCGTGACCCGAGGTTGCATCGATAAGAGCATCGATTCTGGGGAGGGGGAATGGATCCTTCGGGCACGCCTTGTTGAGGTCCGTGAAATCTATGCAGATCCTCTAGCTCCCGCTCGCCTTTTTGACCATGACGACGTTCGCCAGCCACTCGGGATAGCTGACTTCTTGGATGAAGCGTGCGGCTAGGAGCTTGTCGACTTCCGCATTCACCGCCTGCTGTTGCTCCGGAGCGAACTTACGTCGCTTTTGGACAACCGGCTTTGATCCGGGGATCACGCTGAGTTTGTGCATGATGAGATCCTCGGAGATGCCGGACATGTCAGAAGGCTTCCAGGCGAAGAGGTCGACATTGCGGCGAATGCAGGTAATGAGGTCGGACTTAAGGTGAGAGGTGAGGGAGCGACTTACTCGAAATTGCTTCGACGGATCCCCTGTCTCGAACGAGACGTCTTCCAGCTCGTCTGCCGACTCTGGCTCTGGCTGGGTCCTCTGGGGCCGCATCTCAATGGCGTCGAGGGGAAACACGCCGCTCCCGATTGCTGTCATGTAGCATGAGCGAGCAGCTTCCTGGTTCCCCCGGACTACTCCCACTCCGGTCTTGGTGGGGAACTTTATTTTCTGGTGATAGGCCGAGGGGACAGCCTGGAGGGAGCGGAGACCTGGGCGACCGAGTATTGCATTGTAGGCTGCCTTGACGTTCATCACCATAAAGTCCATGGACTCGGTTCTTCGGTTTGGGGTCGTACCTGCCGTGACATCCAGTGTGACGATCCCTTCAATTGTTACAGGGACGCCCGAGAACCCGTGCAGGGTGTACCCCGTCGGCTTCAGCTTGTCGCAGGAGAGCTTCAGGTTCTCGAAGGCTTCGAGAAACAAAATGTTGACCGAGCTCCCATTGTCCACAAGGATACGCCGAGCATCGAAATTGGCCATGCTGAGGTTGATGACGAGGGCGTCGCAATGCGGAAGCCTTACCCCTTCTAGGTCTTCCCCCGAGAAGGAGACAGGGAGTTGTTGAATCTGAGGGGGGAGAGGACCTTGGACGGCGTTAACATCCCGGATGAATGCCTTGCGGGAAGTGTTGGACTCCCCTCCCATGGGTCCCCCGTGGACGCAGTGTAATATGGCCTGGCCGTTTGGCTCATCGAGCTCATGCTCTCGTTCGAGGAGCTGCAGGGGAGCTCGAGGAGGATGTGGGGTTCTCCTATTCCTCGTGTCCCTCTGCCCTCGAGCTTCCTCTCGTTTGTACTCCCGAAGGTACCCTCGGTGAATGATGGCATCGATCTCGTCTTTCAGGGCACAGCAGTGATCCGTGTCGTGCCCGTTGTCCCGGTGGAAGCGGCAGTAGAACCGCTGATCCCTCTTCTTGCTGGTGTTGTTGGACGGACGAGGGGGGTACTGGACGAGATCCCTGTCCTCGATTGCCAAGAGTATGGAGGACACATTTTGGGTTAGCGGGGTATACCTCTCGAAGCGAGGGACCGGCGGGACCTTCTTCATGCCACCCGCGTCCTTCAGAGCCTTTTTTGATGGCTCGACTTCTTCGGCTTTCCGCTTTCCCTTCTCGGGGGCCTCCCTGGAATCTTCGGGGTTCAGGGCCTCTTCTGCCCTGATGTACTTTTCGACCCGGTTGAAGAGGTCGGGAAAATCTATGGGAGGTTTCTTCGCCAGAGAGGCCTTCAGCTGTCCATGACGGACGTTGTGCCGAAATGCCGCGGAGGCGACGCCAGGATCGAGGGAGGATACCGACCTCGCCTCTGTGGTGAACCTTCGGACGAACACTCTGAGTGACTCCCCGTCCATCTGCCGGAGTCCGAGTAAAGAGGCACTCGTCCTCTCGGCCTTCCGGCTGGTGACGAAGTGGGCAAGGAAATTGCCCTCTAGTTGGTCGAAGGAGTAAATGGAGCCAGGGGCCAGTTTAGAGAACCATTCACGTGCCGGACCCCGGAGTGTGGCAGGGAAGGCTCGGCACAGCAGAGGATCCGAAGCGCTGTGAATCATCATCAGGGTTTTGAAACCCTCCATGTGATCAGCAGGATCCCCCTCGCCGTCATACGTCTCGAACTGAGGTGGTCGGAAATTCCGAGGTATTTCTGCTTGGAGGATAAGGGCGAAGAAAGGGAGCCGGACAGGTCTGTACCCCTGAGCGGCTCCGAGGCCGCCATCGCCTATGTGATTGAGGTGATCCTCCATTTCTTGGAGGCACCTTAGGAGTACGTCATCGTCCTCTGCCGGGATTGTTGACGGGCGGGACACGCTTGCCTCGGCGTCCGACCTGGTTTGGGAATGGCGGGCTTCTTCCCTGGGGGCCCGTCGGAGAGCCCCAAGAATTTCTCTTCGGAAGTCCTGGAACTCCTGGTGAGTGACTGGGGCTCCCTCGTTTCGGGCGGGTTGGACCGGAGGCTGCCTTCCGACGCGGCTGAGTGCTGGCCTTCGTCCTTCGGGCGGTGGTAGTGGATGGTTCGGGGCCGAGTTGGAAGCGGCCCTTCCCCTGCTGCGACTAACCTGCCGGTTGATGATTACCCTTCGTAGGTCGGGCTGGACTGTACGGGTGGCGCTCTTCTGGGGTCCCCGGCGGGGAGCCTCTTGCTTGGATGCGCGTGGCTCGACGATGGCAGACGGCGGGGGCAGATCCTGCTGGGGTGCGGAGGTAGCAGCATTCTTGGCATTGGGGGCCATGAGTGCTCGGCTGCTGAGGTACCTAGGCGGTCGGGCTCGGATCGGCTTCTGAAGCAGCTTTCCCACAGACGGCGCCAACCTGATGCGGTTTGTTTCTGGGAGACGTGTGGATGCACTAGGTGTGAGTTCTTACTCGATTTGTATTTGAAGGAGAAAGCTACTAGTCAGACGACCCTCGACTGGCCGAGCAGTACCTGCGACAGGCTTGGAGTGAGGTGGATGCTGGGCTCGGATCCGAGGTCTTGTGTACCTGCAGACGGTCTAGAAACACCGGGGTTGGTTCCGGTGGCAGACCCTCCGACGATCTAGTCAGTCACTTAAGATATAGCAACAGTAACTAGGGTTTTGTGGAGAAAAGATTCATTACCTGCAAACAGGGGGGAGGGTCTGGTATTTATAGGGGATTCCAATCGGGTCCAGACCCGTTTGGGGCTGGGCCGGACCCGGTTACCCGATTGATTGAAGCGGTGGAAAGCCGGGCGGTATAGGGCTGACGTGGCAGACGCCGGAGTGGTTTCCGGGCTGACGTGGCAGAGCTCCGGACGGTTTGCCGGTGCTGACGCGGCAGATCTGAAGGATCAGAAAGAGCGCGTATCCTGAGGGGATCCAGTGGCCCAGGATGAGCCACGTTTATTCCTAACCCATATCACACACTTAAGAGATTCAACGACGATATCTACACAAAAAGAAACCATGCTCTCAAATTACAGTATATATTAATTAATTAATGTGAATAAAGGTCATCTGTTCATTTGCAGGATATCTGCTCCAACTCATGATCATTCGAACCCCTTTAACAGCAAAAGAATATCAAGAAACAAGCGCATGTAAATCCTGTTAGTTAACAAATAAAATTTGTTGTATACTCACAGTGAGTCTACAAAGAAAGCGCTCGTGCGTGCTAATTAAGTTCAGAAATCTCAACCAACCCAGCTTCCTCTAAACCTAGTAAACCCTTCATTTGGTACACAGCTGCTACCAGTCTTCTTCTACGCTTTGCATCTTCACTCTTTGTTTTCACTACACACAAGAATTCGATGTTAATTTGGTTAATTAGCTCTAATTTCGTGCAAGAATATAACTGATAATAATGATTTCATGGATAATGTTCAGGTCTTTGAATAATTAATTGATGATGTCGAAAAGGTTGGAGAATGGAGGAGAGGTAGTGCTTCAATGGCTTGAGAGGGAACATAATTATAGTAACTAAGTAGTGGTACGTAGTAGGATAGTTTATTTTTGAAATATTGGAGGTTTTATTAGGCTTCAGAATTAATTTAGAGGTTGGTGAGATGGTTGTTGATAATGGGATATGGGTAGAACTTAAATGGATGTGAGCCATCTAAAGATATAGGCCAGGTTGGTGGCAACTCTATCTTGCTCTGTACTTGGTTCTAGTTGCAACCATTTTGATGAACTGAAATTATATTCGTATGCTTCTCATATTTCGTGAATAGCCGATGCATTGAGGAAGATAAAAAAAAGGCATTTCCAGAATAGATCTGATTCACATTCTGCTTGTTTCTATTTCTAACATATTTATATTAAGTTTTGTTATAGATTCTAACTCTTTAATTTATACATTCTTCTGCTATGTCTAATTCTTCCTCTATGTTGTGTCATGTGTTATATACCTGCTAAGTTCTTTTATGTTCTTATTTATAATTAATTTTTAGGTCTTCTCTTACATCTCCAACGAATTCTAGGTCATTGTAATATTCTTCTAACCCTTGAATGCTAATAATATTAATTCTTAGTTTTACTGATATTTTTCAATTTAATTTGGTTTTTCTAGTGAAATATTATTTATCGTGATATCAACTTAATTCTTGTTTTTATAGTGTAATTAACATCTTGTATACTAATAGGTGTTGATTATATCAACTTACTTTTCGTTTCTATGAACTAATATCTTGTGTACTATTATTTTCTGTATTTCTTTAGATAACATGTTAGTTATTTTGTATGTTATTACTGAATATTCTATTATTTCTTTAATTTTAAAAAGTGTTTTGATCTTAGTTCTAGTTTTTGTGAAAAATCAAGTTTTAGATATAGTAGTGAATTATGTAAATAATTTAGTTTTGAGGTAGTATAAATAGTTTCAAAGGTAGGGTTTTTTTTACGTAAATTATCTCTATGTGACCCTTTATTGCAAATAGTTTGGGAATTAGCCTATCTATATAATAAATTACAAAGAGCTATCAAGTGGCTCACATTCAATCTCTCCCAAAATTATTGGACCAAATCTAATCTCACAAAACATATTTTCCTGTCTAAAATTTTAAACTCCACAAATTCAAAATCCACACACACTCTCTCTCTTTCCCAAAATACCCACCGGGTCTCTCTCTTTCTCACTCCGTCTCTCTCACTTTTCCCGCTCTCTCTCTCTTTCACTGACTCACTCTCTCCATCTCTCATACCGCTCTCTCTCTCTCCCCGCTCTCTGTCACTGTTTCCCTCCCCCCACCTCCGGCGCCTCTTCAGCGTCCCACCCCCACCTCCAGTCGCCAACCCCCTGGTCCTTCCTTCCGCTGTTTGCAATCAGCGACCAACCTTGATGCCATCCAAACACCGAACCCCTCACCGTCACCGACGCCTCTTCAGTGCCCCCCAACTCCGGCGCCTCTTCAGCGCCAACCCCGGCGCCATCCAACCACCGAACCCCTCACCGTCACCGATCACCGATTTCACCATCTCAGGTATACTAGGTTTGGGGTTTACAAATTTCACCATCGCAGGCGATCAGTGAGGAGGTGTGGTGAAGCTTGGGTGTGATGGGTTTTGGGTAAGCACAGAAGGATGAAGAAGGAGTCGAGGTTTCGACGTGGTGGAAGGGAGCTCAGGTGAGGGGCGGGGGCAGCAACAAGGTGGAGCAACGGATTCGATGAGACCTCCTTGGCAATAATAAGGTACCCAAAAAAAATCCTATTTTATTCAATTTTGTGCTAAATGTTTAGGTAATTTCAGCATTGTATTAATGTAGATCAAATTTTAATTCTTTTTCATGTTTGGGTGTTAGATGAGTAAGTTCTATTCAATGGATGGTTCTGAGGTTGATGAGAATTTGGTTACAGCTTCAAATGCAAAGGTATTTATTTATTTGTTTATTCATTCATGCAAAACCCATCTTATTTCTTTAACTTTTTTTGGGTGAATAACTGATTTTAATGACCTATAAAACATGTAATTTGTAGGCCAATCTTGATTGTTAATGGATTTCTTTTGTTTGATTTTATTCTTTGAAACTGATGTGCAACTGATTGAAAATGCGGAATGGATTACGAATTGTTTGGTTTTGAGATATGATATTAAGATGAGAAGGATATTATTGTGCAGTTGCATGAAGAAATGTGCAAACAACTTTCTCCTTTTCTGAGTAGAGTACCGGACTTATTTCCGGTCATAGAAGCAGGGAGGCCCAGAAGCAAGTCTAGAATACAAGCATTATGTTCTTTGCATGTATCTCTTGACAGAGCCATGAACCTACTTCAGCATTGTACAGAATGCAGCAAACTTTACTTGGTGAGGTTTCTTTTATTTCCTATTGCAAGTGTTTGTTTGTTTTTCTTAATATAAATTTAAATACGTCGCCAAATAGTCTAATTGGTTGAAATTTGTTACAATAACAAGAATGGGGTTAAATATAATGTTTATCTTTGGAAATGGGATGCACATGTATAAAACATTTAATCTCTCATTGGATGAAATTTCAAGTAATAAAATCGAGCCGATACTAGGTGTCAGCTTAATTTCCCTTACCTTCAAACACTGCATTTACCCAACAATGCGTTGTTGTGTAAAAAACGTTAGGTTTTTCTTTTCGTTTGGCTATTTACCTGACAATGCATTTACCTTTGCGAAACTCCTATGAAGTTCCATTAGCATGGGGCATATGGCAATAAAGCTTGTGAGGAGATTTCACAATAAGAGTGAGATTTACGAGACATAATTGATAACAGGTCTTCACTTGGGTTACTTCAATGTCGTGTTTAGGAAAACCACATTATTTCTTCCACCTTGGCTCTTATGGCCTAACCAGATTTGACTCCAAGCGACTAAAGACAATAATGAGACATTGTTCCTTTTGTTTCATCAACATATTAGTTGGATTATCTTTGGTCCAGTCTTCACCACTCTGATGTCATTCATATCCTATATGAATAGAAGTGAATGTCAGTTTGTTTGCTTCTTTCAGGAGGCATAGTTGTCCAGTGTATGGACAACTATATAATACAAATCTGTAATGCACCTTTATGATATCTGCATCATCCTCAAATCTGTCACAAGATTTTGTAGCTAAATTGCCTCCTTGGGGATTTCTGTCGGTGCTGCTGTATCTTGCAACACGTCCTTCCATGAAACTAGGCCACCATGAACTATAATAATTTGCATTGCAGTATCTTAAAAGCTGCAATGAACCTTGCTTAATATCACTCGTGAAGTCCACTCTGGTACATCTAACAGATGCCTTAGCATGTTCCTTAATGTATGCTAATTGCCCGTAGCTAAATTTTAAAGTAGTCTTTTACTTCTACGGGGGGACCTACCTGATCAACAAGGGTATGTCTTTTTCCATTGCTTAAAGAATTCAACTGTTCCTAATGTTGATGAAGAGGCTTGCTGCATGTTTGACATAGGCCTCTTACATATTTGTAGGTATATTCAGAATGTGATAATTAATTAATTCTTCGATCTTGAAATTATCTCCCACACTCCCTTCAGTCTCAGTTCAGAAGGGAGTCTTTGACTCTTTGGTCCAATTTAAGCAACCTTTCTGATTTTCCTTTATGCTTAATAATAGTAGATATTTTAAGATTGTGAGTTATTACGAGTAGTCACCCACTGTCATAGGCTATTTAGTATACATGTTTTTTGTACACGTGCATTATACTAAAACTTTAAGCTATTTTTTCATTAATTTAAACATGTTTAATTGATTTATTAGTCTTTTATAGCGATTGCTCTTTAGTTTGAGCTGATTATAATGTTTAAAACAATGTTGTGTTTGACAATATCTTTTTGGGTTTCTTTGGTGAGTGAATAGGGATTGAATGGATTTAAGTGTATTAGTCTTTTTTCTTCTTCTTATAATTGGTTTAACTAATTGTTAATCCTAACTTGGTTTGGGTGCAAGTGCGTTGAGTCTGTGAATTATTACAAACAAAGTAGAATAGGTGGAATAGTGTGGAAAATATAATTTTGACTTCCAAATTTTGCCCTGTTGGGAAACTATGGTAAAATAAGATAAATGGAGGTAAGTGAATGTATCTTGCTTTTACTTTTATGACATCATCTAACATTGTCAATATAGTGTCAATTTCTCGATATTGAACATCTATTAGTCTAATGAAATTGTTGGTTTCTATGTTGTATTCCTGCATATACCAATATTATGATTTATATATACAGTTTCATTTTCTTAATGTTGTGTTGAGTTTTAATTAAGGAAAAATATATTTTAGATTTTGGGAAAAATATTCCCTCTGGTAAGGGTAAGAAAGGATGATTGGCAGAACCAAGTACAATCATGCGACATGAGGGAATTGAGGAGAAGGAGAAAAAAACCAAGGGGCCTGGACACATGTTTCCCATTGCACTAATTCCATGATCTATACAATGCCAGTTCAGCTAGCATATAACGGTCTTATACTTTTGTAGTACTTTTCTAAAACTATAATAACTTTATTGTTTATATCATTCCATATATGCTTAAAAGGTAATTAAATTCACAATTAGTAGTGTTTCCCTATAATAAAACATGGTTAGCAAGTGGACAAATCGGTATATTTCATGCAACAACAAAATATTAAACATAACAAATATTAAACATGAAACCAACTAACAAACATTAAAAAAACTTAGAAATGTAACTGCAGCTACAACAGATGTAGACTTCAAATGCATGTACCTATTACTCTACAGTTTCCAATGTAGATAGATCATAGTAGTTAATAATTACTCTACAATGTCTTGAATGGTTTGTTAAAATAATTAGAACGTCAAAGTTAATCACCATATATTTTTCCTTCTTTATATACAGATCAATTGCTTCGTCATAATTAAAGAATAGCGATGGATGACATCACTATATATGGCCATGTAAGTATCTACTTTTTATATAAAAAAATCTACAACTCTTGATATAATAATAGGTTTTTCACATTATAATGTTTACTTTAATACCTTGAAGTCTTCATCATATATAATAATAACTCTTACTATTTGGTAGATATTTTTCGAACAATGCTTTGTGCACAAAATTTACATATAAATTTTATAGCATGTAACAAAATCTACACATCTATAAATTTGGTAGATATTTTACTTTACACCAGTCAAAGAATGCTGGTAGTTGTACAATTTTGGGGTTTGCTCAAAGGAAATAAGTTCCAGCAAAGGTTCAAATTCATCACTTGATAAAGCCAAGTCAATTGACTCATCAAGTGCATCTTTATAATCTTCTGTTAGTGGAACATTGTCCTCCACAGTGCTTAAAACAAGATTCTGATTACCATTGTTTGCAGGTTTTAAGAGAGAAAGTACATCCTCCAAATAATATGTTTTGACCTACAGAGAGGGATTTCAAACGAAGTCAAATTCAATATATTTCAACTATCAATATTTAATCCTTTTTTTTCTGCACAACATTTTTGTATTTGCTCAAGGTTCCCACTTATTCTATTATAGGACAACTGATTAGCCTCATTGTTCAACATCCATTTTAACAACCATTATAGAAGAACGATAGAGTTGTAGTGGGAATTTTTACAATCATATAGTTCACGACCCCTCTTAACAAATGAACAAACTAGATATAACAGTCATCTACATTCTCATTAGGAGAAAGGGTTCAATCAAATGTGTATAAAATATTATCCCTACATTTTTCCCATTGCATTTAAGTTAGAAATATGCTTAAACGGATTAGGTTTTGACATATCCACACATACCGTATAATATTTAATATTATTTAATATTTCAGCTTCAACAGATTTTTAAAATAGCTTTATTTTTTTATAAATCTCTTTGATCCCATTCAATTTCATGATGGATTTAGGCTTTGTATACGAGTTTACCCAGTATTGGAATTACACAAACATTTGTCTATGACTATATATATCTGTAAATTCTCAACTACAGTTGTCTTTTCAAAATTCTTTGATGTTACGATAGTAATTGCATTCCAGTAGTTTGGAAGAAATCATTTAGTTGATTTCTTCATAGTGGTAAAAATCCATCAAAAATACACTTTTTACTCTTCCACTAATGCCATGCATTTATAACAGGGCATTGTCCAAGGTCTCAGTCAAAAGTAGGACAGGGCATTGCACACCTACTCAAGTTCCCATATGCATAATTATGTACATGTTGTTTAAATCATGGTTTTCTTCTGAAAGCTACTATTTCAAACTTCTCCTTCATTTTACTGTCACTAAATACTACCTCTAATAACGCCCTGACCTCCATAATTGTCCTAATTTAGATGGGGAGAAGAGGCTTCACTGATGACAATGATAATTATGGACAACAAAAATTAATAAAATTAGAAAGGCAGACAAACATCCCTCACAATAATAGAGATAAGTTTAGTTTATAAGAAAAATCACACAATAAATATTTATAAAATTAGAAACGCAAACAAACAGTTGTCACAATTATACAGATAGGTTGAAAAAAACAATTTATATCAAAGACTGATATATATATTCTTGATAGATCAATCTTTTTCTTGCATCAATCTTTTATGTTTAGGTCCTTTACTTATTCTATGTTATGATGAATAATGTTTCCTGTTATGCGTCCAACCAAGTCTGTTTACAAAGTTATTGTATATCAGACACAGTATACTATACTGATAAATTTGTTGGACTATTTTCTTTAGAATGTTTTCGATATTTAAACCTTTAATTACTTTTTTGAAGCTGAACCAAAATTCACTCAAATTTTTTGAAGCTAAACCAAAATTTGAAAGATACATGCCGAACTGAAATCTGAAGCTCAAACCAAAATTTAATCTGAAACAATCTGAAACAATCTGAAGCTCAAACATACAAATCTGAAGCTGAACATTTTTTTTTTCCATGCTGAACTGAAACTGAACTAAAACTGAACTTAATCTGAAACGGAACCAAAGAACTTAATCTGCAACTGAACCAAATAACAATATGCAAAGTTAATCAATATCCAACAACTGAAACTGAACTTAATCTGAACCAAGAACCAAGAACTTAATCCATACAAAATTTCTTATCTAAAATATATGGTTTGAACATTGTACAGTAGTATATGGTTAACGCAAACGGTTAACACATTCAAATAAACAAAGCTTAAACATAGAAATCATATATATGGTTTGACTTACAGTACTATAATGAACATTACTCAAATATATTACATACAGTCCTCAAATGTACAGTGAAATAAAATACAGAGCTCATTTTGCCGTAACGCATTTTCAGCATCACACCTTCGGTCACCTTCAGTCACTGTACAAACTGCATGCAATAAGAATAAAAGGGTTTAGATTGATGATTTGTAATTATTTATCTTAGATATCAACACAACTAATCTCAAAATATTTTAAGTAAATGTAGGCTCAGAACACAACCATGTCTTGATTGGTTTGTTAAAATAATTAGAACGTCAAAGTTAATCATCATATATTTTTCCTCCTTTATATACAGATCAATTGCTTCTTTTTAATGCTTCTTTTTTTAAAGCTAATTTAATGCTTCTTCTTTTTCCCAGATTGTCGTCTACACTCAGAACCGTTATGTACATATTGACAGTTTTACTTTTGGTAAGGTGATGAAGAACATGTTTGGTTCAAGGCATTGTTCTGTTTGAAAGGTAATGGTTTCAAAACTCTTACTATTGTTTTCAAACGTTCATTGTTTTAATTGTTTATTGTAAACTCTTACTATTTGATTCAAAACTCTTACTGTTTTTTTAGGCTCACTGTGTGGTCCCATTTTTGAAGACTTCAACCATTGTGTTCTCCTACAGCCCTGTAATTTTTTTTGGTCATTCGGTTTTTTGGTGTATATTATGGTGGAGGATGTAATAGTTGTAATGGTTATAATATTTAGCATTTTTTTAGATGATGTAAGTATCTGTATATAATGATAATATAATATAGTTATGTTAATACCTGTACCCGCAATTTTGTGGAGTATTGGGTTCTGTGTTTTGTTTTTGAAAGGGTTTTCGATGGTTTTTCTAAAAATTTATTATGTTTTCAAACGAATTTTTGGCTTTTATTTTGTAACTTGCATTATATTATAATTTTTTCCTCCAGAGCCTTATATATATGATGCATGTGTGATGTTGCTTGGTTTTGCCTGGGGAGGATTGATATTTATTGCCTGTGATGTCATATTTTTAATTGTTAGCAGAATTCCGTAAGGAATTGCTGTAAAAGGGCTAATATTTCAGGGGAGACTCTGTCAAAATTTTTACTAAGTTTTCTAAAATTTTTTATGTTTTCAAACGATATCATGGTTTTTATTTTGTATCTTTAGTCATATGACAATTTTTCCCCCCAGAGCCCTATATATATGATGTCTGTGTGATGTTGCTTGGATTGGCCTAGGGAGGATTCATATTTATTGCCTGTGATGTTATATTTTTAATTGTGAGCAAAATTCCGTAACGAATTGCTATAAAATGGCTAATATTTTAGGGGAGATTCTGTCGAAATTTTTACTAAATTTCCTAAAATCTATAACATTGTTATATTTTTATTTTGTATCTTTAGTCATATGAAGATTTTTTTCCCCCAAAGCCCTATATATATGATGTCTGTATGATATTTCTTGGATTGGCCTTGGGAGGATTCATTTTGACTGCCTGTGATTTTAATTTTTTAACAATTATTCGTTAAATTGTTAAATTATTTCAGTTTTATATGCAGTTCACCCATCAAATAACTACAAATAAATTTATATGCAGTTCTGAATACGTGTCGTAGGCACGTGCCACGGGCATACCTAGTCTCTCAATAAGATAATTGAATCTAGAGATGCAGAATTCTTTGAAGATGTGTTCATCAAAGACAAAGCTATAACACTATCTAGCCATACAGACTTAGTCAATGATTCACAAACAAAATCTAGACCTAGCATAACTGACACTGAAATTTCAAATGAAATTGAGCCAAGAAGAATCTCCACCAGAGATAAGACACCTAGAACTTATGGTGATGATTTTGTAACATATGCACTGTTGGCTGATCCACTTAGTGTAAAGGAAACCCTTCGGTCTAGGGATGATTTACTTTGGAAAGAGGCTATTGATGATGAGATAGATTCTTTATTACAAAATAAAACTTGAAAATTAGTTGATCTTCCAAAATGGACTAAACCCATAGGAAACAAGTGGGTTTTGAAAAAGAAACTTAATCCTGATGGATCTGTAGCAAAGTATAAAGCACGACTAGTAGCTAAAGATTATACTCAACAAAGTGGAGTAGATTATTTTGATGTTTGCTCACATGTTTGTCATACTGCTACAATAAGGATTATTTTTGTCATTGCTTTTATTGATAATTTTGTTATTCACCGAATGGATGTTAAAACTGCCTTCCTAAATGGAGATTCTAATGAAAAAATCTACATGGATCAACCTGAAGGTTTTGTACTTAAAGGTTTAGAGAACAAAGTTTACAAATTGGTAAAACCTTTGTATGGATTAAAACAAACACCCAAATTATGACATGAAAAATTTGATACAACAATAAAGAACTCAGGTTTTGAATCTAGTAATTCTGATAAATGCCTTTATTTTCGTGATTTATCAAATAAAATTGCTATAATTTGCTTATATGTTGGTGACATATTTGTTGTTGGAAGCGGCCTCTCAATTGTAATTGAAGTTAAAACAATGTTATCCAAAGAATTCAGCATGAAAGACCTAGGTGTTGTGGACACTATATTAGGTATGAGAGTGAGCTTTGGTAGGCAAGGAATATTCCTTAGTCAATCTCACTACATCAATAATGTGTTATAGAAGTGGGGATACAGTGATTGCAAAAGGTTTGAAACATCTTCTGATTATAACAATAAGTTGACAGCTAACGATGGTGCAACAGTGAGATAGTTGGATTATTCCAAACTAATTGGATGTCTCATGTATGCAATGATCTACACTAGACCGGATATAGCCTTTGCAGTAGGCATGCTTAGCAGATTCACTACTAATCCCAGTAAGTCACATTGGAATGACCTTGAGAGGCTAATGGGTTACCTAAGTGGTACTCAAAAGTTGGCTTTGTGCTACAATGGACATCCTTCAATTTTGAAAAGATATTCTGATGCATCGTGGTGCACAGAATTTGGTGAAAGTCGATCCACTAGTGGTTATGAATTTACACTAGGAGGAGGAGCTGTGTCATGGAAATCTAAAAAGCAACCAGTCATTGTATTCTCATCTATGGAGTCTGAACTATTTGCGCTATCTTGTGCTGCTGAAGAAGCGGAATGGTTGAGAGTTTTGTTGCTAGATATTCCATTGAGAATGTTTAAAGTAACCACTCTTAGCTTGTTTTGCGATAACCAAGCTATAAAAACTATAGCATCTAATACGCTTTACAATGGTAAGAGATGAACTGTCGGTCTTCAACAGGCAAAGTTGAACTATCTCATTAAGCATGGAACTATTATTCTTATTGATGTGAGATCCAAACAAAATATGGCTGATTCCCTTACTAAGTAACTACAAAGAAGTCTAATTGTCAATACTATGGGGGAAATTAGGTTAAGAGTTGTTGAGTCATAAAGGCCTTAACACGCTAGTTATTTTGATAGTTAGAACCCATAACAGTCATAGAGAAATTCAAACTTAAGCATCAATTTGACAGTTAGCATGTTTTAAATAATTTTGATGATTCCACATAAATTTCACAAATATATAATGTCATTCCAATTTTGATGGTATTATATATCTTGAGAATTTACTTAGAATAATCATATTATTCCAATACGAAACAAGAAAACTTGTCGATGTGTTTCCGATGATTAAATTGTCTTTAAATATCATTCCAATTTTGATGATATGTCTTTTATGGATACATGTTTCATTCCAATTTTGATGATTCGGTGTTAAACCATGATTAAAATGATAAGTCTTTTCATTCCAATATGAAATATAGTATAGTTCTTGTGTAGAAACTATAAAAGTTCGTGTACTTTATTTGTTAAAGATACTTGATTGTGATGTTTGTGTTAAAATCTTGCTAGCTAACTTGAATTGTACTAAGTTCTTTTGTTTGAACTAGATACTTTTATTCAATTTTTTTGAATTCTAAGAGAAATTACTCATGAAATTCTTATTTGCAATATTGAGAAACAGATGCTAGCAAAGATAATGGAGATGGAATCCTAGATCTCGATTTTGAAGATGATGATTGCTCGATATGGAGGAGAAATCATGAAGCAGCATGCAATGATTTTCTATCGCTGATCACTTGCTTGATAAGAACTTCTCTTGAGTTTAAGACTGCATTTTGAGCTTAAAACTCTTTAATTTGGTTTTGAAGTTTATTTGCTTTGTTTAGTTTTGAGACTATGATTTGTTTTATCTATTGGTTTAGTCTTTGTGAGCTATTCTAAATTTGATATGGTTTGGAACTATTTAATTATATTGGTTTAGTCTTGATTGAACTATTCAGATCTATAATTATCTTGGTTCTTATGAAACTATACTTTTATGATACATTTCTTATATTATGGACTGTTATCAGCCAGTCAGTTTTATACTGAACAGATGAGATAATCCTGTGTTTTATATATTGAGAATATAAGAGGAGATTATTGGATATATGGATATATTCTCTATATATAAATATTACATGTGCATATGAGTAACACGTGTATTGAACGTACAATTGATTAGACATTGGAATGCGGGTTTATGAGCTTACAACCCAATACCCAAACTAGTATTTATTCCATGAATACTGGAATAAATACTGGTTTGTGATAGCAGTTTAGGTTTTCCAATTTTGATACCTAGGGTAAATATCTCAAGCAACTTAGATCTAGATATTAACTCTAATTCCTTAACAGATGTTCGTTGGTGGAAAAGGATAAGTTGTTGTCGTCGTTGTTGTTGTTGATGGCGGCTAGGATTTTGGTAGAGGTAGTTGATGACGGCTAGGATTTTTGAATCTTGTTGTTTGTCGGGAGAGGATGATGGGAGGTGGAGTGATTCCGATGAAGATGAGAGAATCACTCCACCTTGATAATGAGAATCAAATTAGTGTAGGTCTCATAGGAATACATGCACTGATACCATGATATTATTATTGGATTTATTATTGATTATTGATTTTGAATAAACTGAGTACAACATGTCTCCTGTATATAGGAGAGAATGGAAAACTAAACCAATATATTATTCGATATGGGACTAAACTAATCTTTCTCATAATATAATATATATATAATATCTAACACAAAGAAAACTTACAATGGGGAGAGAAATTACCCAAATGATATGACATTTCCAGAAACCAAAAAAAAAGTTTTATGATATGGATTTTCGCAAATAGAAGAAGGAAAAATCATTTTAACATCTACTATATAAAACCCTAACTGAAAATATTAATAGAAAATTCTGTTCACAAGGAAAAAAAATGAAGAAGACATAGACAATGAGGGAAACGTACACAAACATTTTTACATTGACAAAAGTAGAAGAAAAATCTAGGATTAAGGTTAGGGTTACCAATGATGCCGACGATATTCCAAATTGCATCTACATTCACCATCTTTTTCTAGCTATCAAACGATGGTCTTTAAGCTCAAAAAAGAGAAAAACAGAAAAGAAGAGAGAAAGAAGAGATATAAAAATTATTTGGAGCTTTAAAACAAAGACCGGGTATTGCACATGAATAAGAGAGCTAATATGATTATGAGAAATTATAATTATCCACTGAATTTAGAAAGTATTAATGTTGAGATTTCCTAAGAGCCAGTAACGAGCTGTCATGCAAATTGTTAAATATTATATTAGATATTAGATTAGTTTAGTCCCATATCGTACTATGTATTAGTTTACTCTTTGTTTCTCTTCTATATATTGGAGACATTGTACGCAGTTATAATTAGTCCAATAATCTTATCTCAATCTCTCTGTTAACTTTATCAAGATATCAGAACACTAATCTCAAACCCTTAATTTCCCTTCCCATCTCTAATCACTAACCTAATTACACATTACCCTCCATCTATAGCAGCAAGAGCAGCAACAATAATAGCAAGAACGACAACTGCAACAACAGTAACTAATCAAACTTCAAAACATAATCCCTATTCCTAATTACCCTCATCTTCTTTCCCTTCACTGCTCCAAATTGAAATTCAGACCCAACTCCAACTCCAACTCCATTACCCTTAACCTCACATCACTTCCATTGCCCGAAGCCCAACTCCAACTCCACCTCCAACTTCACATCTCCTTCTCAGATCCAAATCCTAATCTCCAAAAATTAAAAAAAAATCTTTTATATTAGTTCCTCGAATAGCATCAAAAGTGAACATTTTTTTTCTTTTAAATTCAATATTCTGTAAATTTTGATCAATGGACCCAATTTTGAAGAGAGAAAAAAGCTTACATAGAATTGTCTAAAAGAAATTAACATTGCAACAGCAGAATTACTACTTTAAGACAATGAGACACTTGCATCACAAAAAAAAATTTGGTTGCCCTTCTACCAATTTTGGGTACATAAATCAACTGACATCTTTAGTTGTGCTCTACAAAGAAGAAAGGAAAAGATACATAGGAAAAATGAAAAGAATAAAATCCTAATATTATAATTATAACTATATATTAAACGAATAGGTATACCCTCTCCCATTCCTCGGTAATGAAATAGAAAAAGGAGAGCAAAATTATGAATCTTATTCATTTACAAAATACAGAAATAAAAATGAAAAACCCCAAACACTCCCCAACTACGATCTCATTCTCTCCCACTTTCAAAATCCTGCCAAACCCTTGGTTCTCATGCTGCCTCCTCACACGCCACGCTCCCTCGTTGCCTTTAACCCACATCCCATGCGTCCTCCTCGCATCGGATCTACCTCTGACCTTCCTCTTGTGTCGTTCTTGCCTGCGACGCTGTCGTCGCCTACCACGCATCCTCCTCGCCTCTAACGCGCCTTCTTCGCCTCCGATGTTGTCCCCTCCCGCGTGACTCTCCCCAAATCTCGACCTTGCCTCCGACATTGCTGTGTCCTTCGCATCGCGTCGCCTCCTTCGACGTTTTCGAACCATCGTATTCATCAAAGCAGTATTTCTCGTGGAATTGAGGAAGAGTATAAATTGAAGACGGAGATGTTTGCACTGTCTGATTCAATAATAGGATTTGGTAAGATTTCTTCTACTTTTCACTTTTTACTATTGCCTGATGCATATTTGAATAGAAGACATTAGAAAACCTAGAAATCCATAACATAATTTCTAAATTTTTGTTTTATTCATTAATTGTTCAATGAAATACCTCTGTAGCACATATGGTATATGTATTAATTTTTGAAACCTTAATTTACTATCTGATTTTATTTTCAATTTCTAATATGTGTTTTTGAAAACCCTAAATTTAAATTTTGGGAAGAGTACGGGTTGAAGATAGAAATATTTGCAGTACTAATCCAATAATGAAATTTGGTAAGAATGGAGGTGGCAGATGGCAGGGTGAGACGAACATAGATGTGGAGGCGGTGTTGGAGAGAGGGACGCCGTGGCAATTGAGGACTGCGGAGATGCGGGAGAGGAGGGAGGAGTGGAGGGCGACGTCGGAGAGGGGGTGCATTTGGGAGGATGGGGGAGGGTCGAGATGAGGTAGGCCAAGGCCTAGGCCGGGCTGTGTGCGTACTTTTTAGGGTAAAATTTTACTAAACTATATCATTGAAGAGATAATTTCTCTCTTCTCTCATACTTTTTTAGAGTTTCCTCGAAATTGTTTTAGTCTGTGCAATTTGCACAAGCTAACACTAATATTAGATCTAAGAAAATAATCCCTTTGGTCACTAACCATTAAGCCCGGTCATGTATTCCTCCTTTCGAGCTGAACTCGGGCTAACCATTAAGCCCGGTCATGTAAGGCCCAATTTGGAATAAATAAATTTAACTATTCTGAATTTTGTACCAGTTGGCCCAGTTAGAATATACATTGCTCCGCAAAGAAAATTTCTACCTGCATCGCAAAGAAAATTAAATTAAATTAAATTAAATTAAATCAAATTATGATGATACCCTTCTCTTCAATTCTCTTCCAATTTACTCTAGCAATTTCCATATGGTACGTTCCACGCACATTATTATTATTATTATTATTATTGTTAAAAATCTATACTGCTCTAAAAGGTACAAGTTCAAAATTTTATATAACTCAACCAACTAAAACTACCACGGAAATTACATGAATAATTTATGATCCAACCAATATGGTTTCCAACGATGACAACATCAATGAACTGCAATTTGACGTAGAAATCAGCGAAGGAAATGAAAGCTTGGAATTTGATATGCATGCCATGCTAACCATGATGAGGATGAAGAGGCTTACTCCGGCCAAACCAAAGGTAGCAAGCAAACACCACATGCCTCTTATGCGCTGACCGTGCACCAGCAACCTCCTAATCCCATGGCGTGAGTGAGTGAGTGAGTCCAACTTCGGCTACTACCACTTCCCTCAAAATTCCTCCATCCGCTCCTCGTCCCGTGGCCTCCCATATTACAATCACTCCATTACCACCTAGCTATTACATTCACCGGGGCCGGCCCTACCCTAGAGGCGGGTAAGGCGGCCGCCTTGGGTCTCCGGAGATTTCATGATTTTAGGCGCCCCAAATTTAAACTTCCCTTATACATATGGATACGTATTTTGCACGTAAAAAAATGCTATTAGAGACTCCATTTTGAAAGTTCGCCTAGGATCCGGAAACTTAGGGCCGGCCCTGACATCGACAGATATATTACTTTTGATTTTACTTTTTATTGTTGGGCATAAAAAAGATGTGCTCAGAGCAAAGAACCAAGATAGTGGGCCAACTCATGAGGCTCATAAAGGCCCAACTTCAGAAAGAAGAAAAAAAAAAGCTTACACCAACACGAATATCAAAGCACTGGAGTAATCTATTTTTCACAAACACAAGTATTCTCCTCAAAATCTTTCGAGATAAGGCGCCTATCATGTGTTTGATAAAAATGATTCGACCGTCGAGATTCACTTAAACTTCTCAGATATTTCTCACTCTTCTCTTCTTCTTCTTCTTCAAAAATCCAATTTTGAGGGTTTTCACTCACTCTCTATAGAAATTCCATTAATGGCTTCGGCCTCTTTTTCGTCTACCTTCGTCTCAAAGCGCGAGCTGCTGTTCTTGTGCCCAAAGCGTCGGTCTAGTGGTACAATACTACAATCCCCTTTTCTTATTTTCTTATTTTTTAATTTAATTTAATTTAATTTTTTACTTTTTGGGTTATTTTTTGTTAATTATGGTTAAGGTAGAAGAGAAAGGTGAAGTTGGGGATAAGGTTGGTTTGGGGCTGTATTATTGATTGTTGGAATTGAGTGGAAAAGATGGGGTTTTTTTTTAAAAGTATAATTTGGACATACTTAGATGCCATATTGGTCTCATTTTTTGGGGAAATTAGTTAACATGTTAATTTTGGATGGGTAAGGTTGGGGCTGAGTTGGTTATTTGTTTGTGGTGTCCAAAAGCACTTGTTTGGATGGAAAAGCACTTGTATACTTGACTTAGATGTTTGGTAGAGTTGCTGGTACAGTTGCTGGAAATTGCATTTCGCCGAAAGTACTTTTTTGTGTGTAGGTACCTGTAGTTTTATACTTGGAAGTGTCTTTTTTACTTCGATAGGAAATTTTGATGTCACAACACTTTTTTATTGCTCACAGCAATATTGAACATAGACTTGGAGAAATAGATGAGCAATCTACTAGTAATAATTTCTAACGGTGAACCCAAAAAAAAAAAAATGTTCACTTACTTTACTAGAGAAACGCTTAAGTGAGAGTGCACTAGTATTCATGTAAGCTACAAATTGTATGACCTTTTGAGGGCTATCAATATGGGCAAGGTGCTTCTTTTTCGACTCGGTTGACCAAATCTCGCACCGGAGATGGTTCAACTACAACCCGGTCGTTCTGGGTCATTGAGCTGGACAAAGTAGCTGCACAATTAGTTGAGTTACTCGTATTTTGTTGTGTATTTAATGAGATGAAGGTGGGAAAAATTAACCTAAGGCTTTGGGATTTTCCCTTGCTATACCAGGCTTCTTTTACTTTTTGAATTCTCAAGGTGGGCAATTATCCACCATACCTTGGCTTTGGATCCACCCCTGGTCATTTTACCTAAGCAATCTAATGGCTTTTTGCATCCACACGTTACTACATGCTTCCTCTTGGACTTGTGCAGAGGGATTGTGTGAGGGAGTAGGATCTTGAAAAGCATCTTAAATGATTGTGAAAGGATGCATAACGCACTATCCTTTAAAAGATGGGCAAACAAGCATGGCATATTTTCATCTGGGATGATTCACTGCCACCCACCAAATGTTATCATCAGAATTGAACATTAAAATAAAGGAATTTAGGAGAGGATAAAAGTATGTTTATTTTTGTTGAGGTGTACTATTACCTATTCGTCTGAAGGAGAATTTTGCTTCTTTCTTTTTGCAATTTTTTTTTTGTTGAGTATGAGTTACTTAACCATACACACTAACTTGTACTGTGGTAGTAAGCAAACTAGTTTAGAAAAGTTTGGGTTGGGCTAGTTTTAGTAAGGAGTAAGCAAACCTAAATAGTTTTTTTGTGGATAGACCGCTAAAAGCTTATAATGTCGTCTATGTATGGGTTGGGTGAGTTCAGTTCCGGTTTAACATGACCTAGTGCACAACCTTCCTAGGTTCAGGTGTTCAGCTTTAAGAATATCATATGTGCAATAAATTATATACATAGTGAAGTACCACATAGGTTCTTTAACATACATTATATAGTAACGGATAAGAAGTTGCCTTACCATGACTGTGGATTCTAAATGAACTTGTTGCACAGTAAGACTGAAATCCAAGCATTTGGTATTAATTTTTTGTTTCAATTTATACATTGGAACACGATTTTGTTGTTGAAAGCTATTTATATGTGAAGAAAGATTCCTTGAGACATTGATCTACTACTGCAAATTCATGCATAAGCCAGTTTGCTTTGCAAATTCTTGAAATAAGTTTGTTTGCCATATAAATTACCAAGTAAAATAAACTAGAAATTTACACATGCGATGCAGGTCTTAATTAATATTTTTTAAAATTAGTTATGTATATTAGTTATGTACGTCCCATTATAATATTATTATAGTAATTTAAACGTGCTGTGCATGTCTTAATAATTACATTTATTTAAAAGTAAAAACTCTAACGTAGTGTGGCATCGAACGTGAGACCTCCTTTATATGTCTAAAAGTAATAAACTGTGACCTAGTCTTGCCTCGAACTTGAGACCTCCTTTATATTAGTTATGCACACGTAATACACGTAAGTTGGTAGATTTACAATTGACAACTCCAACTCTCCCATTATAATATTAGAGATTAGAGATATATGATGATGTTTATCTGCCTGATCTAAATTTACCTAACATTTCAGTATTATTCTCTTCCATGTTTAAATATATGATTTGCTACATCCTGCTGCTGATACAATTATGTTCTGCTATATTTGCATTTGTGAAACACCAAATGGTCATATATGAGGATTAACATTACTGTTTAATGGAGACTTCCATTTTTGTCAATAACCTGTGAACTTTGAATACTCTCGCTACTTAAACCTTGATTAAGATGTTGTTTTTGGGCAGATGTTTTTACATTATGTCCTTCCTTCCGTAACTATTGTCCACCTAGGATGGAACTCCTAATTTATGGGAAAACACCACATAAACTCTCTGCTGTCAAACAAAGAACAATTAGATCTGGATGGAGGGACTACAACCAAATCCCTAGAAAATGGAATTTTGATGAATGGTCTTCCAAGAAGGGTAAGATACATCTTGTCAAAGCAGTTGCCACTGTGGAACCTGATTGCTTAGTGCGCACTGAGAATGGACAGATGAGTCCCAGTTTCCAATTTGACTCTAGCTCTGATTCTCAAGAGCTTTACTGTTCAAATGATGATTCTACTGAAATGGTCGAGAAGGAGAAGTTAAGAAGAATGAAGATTTCAAAGGCCAACAAGGGGAATGTACCATGGAACAAGGGCAAGAGTCACAGTCCAGGTTGAGTTTCAGATCTTCTTCATCCTCTGCCATGCTTCTAATTTTCCTTCTGTTTCATAGCTGTATTCAACCCCTTCCCCCTTGTCCCTCTCCCTCTTCCTCTTCCTCTCTGACTCTCATTATTAAATGTGTGTGCAGAAACTCTTCAACTGATACGAGAAAGGACCAAAATAGCAATGCAGGACCCCAAGGTGATGGCATGTAAGAAAAAATGCAAATTATTATCTGCGAATAAGGTGTAAGGGTCTAGTAAATATATGCTAATGTATTAGGGGAAATGGTATTATGCGTAGCCTGAGAGAATCGGGGCTACATCTACACGACATTTTGATTACCAAAGTAGAAGATTAATTCCTTTATTTTATCAGCCTGGTGGCCTGAATACTCAATCACAGATTGACAATTAAGTTTGTCACTTTCTCCTCTAGGTACCTTATATGCTTTGTGTAGCTTCCTAACATTGTATCCAAAATTTTCTGAATTTCTAGGCCTCTTAATTCCACAGCCATAACAATTATTTTAGTTCTACAGTATGATTGCATGAATTAACTTATATCATATGCTTGTATAGTTAATAATATATTGTTTGGCAGTCGTGCACTTAGTTTCATTTATTCTCAAGAAAGTTTTGTTGTGCAGGTTAAATTGAAGTTAATGAACTTGGGACATGCTCAGAGGTAGGTGGACTTTTTCTGGGTTTAATGACCTTTTGGCACTTTATAATTCCACATGTCACTATTTTCTTTCAAATTACACTGGAGACTACAATATCATCAGTAAGAAATATCATGGAATTATGTTTACATTTGTAGAAACACACTAGAAACATGATTATCACTTCGTATGGCCTTTAGTTTACATTGATAACTGTATAAAAGGAACATTTACTATATGTCATCCATACCTCATTGAAAACTTGAAATCAATTCTCAGTTCTGACAAAGGAAAGAGTCCTGGTCTTCAGTTTACCTTGGTATTTGTGATGCAAAGAATTGTGTTTTAATTTTCCTCATGAGTAACATCATTTATAATTATAAATTCCCAATCATGTTGGGTTTATATCCCGCTTCTGACATTTATATTATTTTTCCCAAGCCTATTAGAGCATCCACAGTCGTTCAATGGGAAAAAGGGCAAAATGCATATTTTGGCAATGCATTTCGAAGAAACGCTCCAGTCGTCCAATGGTAAAAAAATGCATAAGTTCGTTAAAAAAGGAACATACGAAACATGATGTTTCGTCTGTTAATAAAAAATAATTTATACTGGCCAAAACTTGGAAAATAATAATAAAAAATTCCGGGACGAAACATGCAAACAAGAAAACCGGACGATGTTTCGTCCGGGTTTTATGTAAGTTTTTTTTTTGCAAAAAAAAAAATTCAAAAACAATTTTAAAAAATAGTTTGTAAAAAATATTTGCAAAAACAATTTAAAACTTTACAAAATTAATTTTAAAAATTAATTTTAAAAAAAATGGATTGGGTGTTTCGTCCCGCATGGGAATAAACATCATGTTCATTCCCATCCTTAAATTCATTTAACCAGTTAATTTATTTGGTTTTTAAATTTTTTTAATTCGGACGAAACAGACCAATTAAAAATATAATTAAATAATCCAGTCGAAACAGCATATTATAGCTGATGTTTCGTCGGCTATAATATGCATTTTGCTATTTCGAATGCTATTTCTCTCTTTCTACTGTAGACGAATTGCCAAAAAATGGCAAAATAGCAAACGACTGTGTGCGCTACAATACACAAAAAATGGCAAAAATGGCAAAAAAGCAAACGACTGTGGATGCTCTTAATGTGGGCTTGTAACAAAGTGGGGCATTAGAATGGTGTAGATGTTGGGTCTTGTTTGTGGATTCAGGTGCCCGTATGCAATTTGTTGGCCAGCCTGTTCCACATTGGGAGTAAGTCACGCTGGCTTGGAGGAAGTCCTCGTGTCAAGTGGTTCCTCAAGTAGAGGAGCTGTGTGAGGCCGGTTTCACAGAGCAGCACAACCTCCCTCTGTCAACGGAGGAAGGATAATGGGCTGCTGACACTTGCCGCCCATTATGTGCCCACTTACAGTCTCCAAGCAAACCATCACCTTCAAAACAGAACCAAAATAAAAATCCCCAATCATGTCTGCGCAGATCCACATTGCAGACACAAAGTTATAATATAGCACGATCATGTTGTAAGAATCCAACATTATCATTATTGGCATGCTCATGTAGTATAGTCCAAAATTTCTAGGATCTGTTGTATAAAAACACTATCCATGTTGGATATATATATTGAGTGGTAACTGGTTAATCATCTTGGATTGAAATTAGTTACGTTAAAAATATCAGGGTCATCTTCAAAGATCAGTAATTTAATCTTCACTATAGTGACAAAAACAACACTTCGCTGGTATCGTGATGAGTTTTAGAAGGCAATATCTTGATGAGTTTATGTTTGTATTTTACTTGACCCAGTGTATAGTCACTTTATTCTGTGAAATTATGGATAGCGACTTATGAGCACTGTCTGCTTTTACTCATGCAGCGAAGAAACACGGATAAAGATTGGAGTAGGAGTGCGAGAGGGTTGGCAGCGGCGTCGTGAAATGTTGATGGTTCAAGAGAGCTGTTTCTTCGAATGGCAGAACTTTATTTCTGAAGCTTCTAGAAAGGGTTGCGCTGATGAAGATGAGTTGCAATGGGATTCATACAAGATATTGGATGAACAGCTGAAACGGGAGTGGCTGGAGAGTATCCAGCAGAGAAGATCGATGCCTAGGCCAAAAGGTAGTAAGAGAGCCCCCAAATCTGCTGAGCAGAGAAGGAAGATCTCAGAGGCTATCACTGCCAAATGGGCAGATCCTGTAAGGACAAATTCTAACACAAAACTCTTTTGTCTAACAACCCACTAACCAGATCTGAATTCAACCCAAAATTTTGCGGCATGGATTCCTGTATTTAATCTGTTAGTTTATAAGGTTGCGTATGGACTCTTAAGATTGACCATTTCATTATCTGATATCCCATTTAATTATTACCTGAAGCACATGTGGATTTACATATTTATGTTAAGTTATATACTCACAAGTCCTAAGCACATATTCTCATTTTCGACCAATTGATTTTTTCCCCCAAACCTGAGAGAAAATTTTTGTAAGCATTCGACAGTGCAAACATTAAGATGATCCTAAGCACATATAGCCTCATATTTCCAATTATTTGGATCCCCAAACAATGCAGTCGTGAAGATGAATAATCCATGTTTTATGTATCTGATTAACATCCATTACTTTTTCTTTAGGACTGTCAAAAAAACCTTATTGAGGTGGATATTTTTATGATATAATTTTCATCCAGAACATCAAAATTTCCAACTTTTGGCGATTGCTTGCATTCTGATTAACATCCATTACTTTTTCTTTAGGACTGTCAAAAAACCTTATTGTGATGGATATTTTTATGATATAATTTTCATCTAGAACATCAAAATTTCTGACTTTTGGCGATTGCTTGCATATAGAAATTTGATGTAAACTTAACCCTAGATTGAGAATTCTAAGAATATTAAAAGATTAAGTTTACCAACATGTAATACAGATTAAGTCAAAATTAAATTACTAATTGGTTTGATGGATTTTCAAGATATGAAATAGTTTAACAAGCCCAACTAAATATTCCAACCTAACAATCAATAAGTCTACCTAAACGTTCTTAGCAAGTAAAGTAGTCAATAACGATTCGTACCCTATTTAGTAAGGGAAAGCACATACTCAATATTTGTGGACGACGGTAAATTTAGATAATAATCTAGAAATGATAAAGCAGTAGCACAAATATTTGAGAAGAGGAAAGAAGTTACCGGGGTTGCGGATAGGATGCTGTGGTGAAGATGGTCGGGGTGTTGCGGCCGTCGATGGAGGCAGCAAGGTGAGGTCGGCTTGGAGGCGCGCAGGCTGTGGTGTGCGATGGAGGAGAGCAGGCAGCCGGAGTTGCTGCGGTGGTGGCTGAAGATGGTGCTAGCGATGGGGAGGCAATGGAAATGGCGGTTGGTGGTGCGGGAGAGATGGCGACTGTGAATATTGGGGATTAGGGTTTTGGGATTTATATTAGATTTGGGTATAGTTTTAGAGCTTCTTACAAACCCTAATTTTTTCTCAATTGTCTCGCACAAAAAGAGGGATGAAGAGCAAAAACTCAATCACAATAGTTTTTTTTTAATCAATAATAGTATATTATTTCATTAATCTGGAGGCCTATATATGGGCTCAAAACAAATCTCAATACAAATCTCCAAAATATTCTAATACATAAAATAAAGAGTGCAAATCGTAAAACTACTACATATGACAAATTGTCAAAACAAATATGAGTACTGAATAAAAATACTAGGCTTATAGAACTGATGCTCTCATCAAAATTAGTCTTATTTCACAAAGTTATGGAAAAGCTAATATGTTAGAATTTACAAAGTAAATTTGGACGAACTGAGATATTCCAAATCTGAAACTTTAGTAAATTTGGACCTTCAAATCTCTCATACAAAATTTATCTAAAGTGGATCCTGCAGGATCTGATTCAAATGAAACAATTCTTGCCCTCGGTTTATTTACTCATATTTATCAATTTCTGCCAGGAATATCGTGGACGAGTTTGTAATGCACTTGCAAAGTACCATGGCATACCTGTTGGAGGTGGAAGGAAACGAAGGAGGAAGCCACCTGGTGAAGCTTCATCTGAGAAAAGAGAGCCGACGAAGAGAAAGCCTGTGCAATCTAATGGATCTGACTACGGATCTGACGATGAGGCAAGAAGTACCAAGAAGGTGCCGCCTAGGAGAAAGAAAAGAAGCACCCCTTCCTACAAAGATCCAATGGCCAGCTCCAAGTTGGAGATGATCAGAAATATCAGAGCAGAGAGAGCGGCAATGGAAAACAAAAAGAAAGAAGCCATTGAGAGGGCAAAGTAAGTTCCACTATATCAAGTGCACTGCATATAAGACCTTTTGATTACTTTGCTTAATTGCATGCAAACATTTTCATCGAAAGCTTCAATATTTCCAATTTTCAGTATATTTGCAATTTCTATCATCAATTTATATATGCGATTGAAGTGATTACAGATAAATGCTGACTAAATGCTTACCTAAATGGTGATTCCACCCCTTTCTTTCTATTAGCATGTATTTATGGTGAAATATATATTGTAGCTATTTCTTTTTCTCTGTGTACATCTCGACATTCAGGTCACAGTCAGCGAAACAGGGGAACCATACAGAAATTTATAAGCTTCAATAGTGTGTACATACGCCTCACAATTTCAGAACCTAAAATGTATCAAATGCCGTTATAACCCAGTGTCAAAGCCTGTGGCAGTCATTTGAGAGGCCCCTTCACACACAACACAAAAAACAAAAATGCTCAATTTGCCCCGTTAAAAGGCTGTCTGCAAGAAACCTTGTACATAATTACTGGCAGCTGGTGTTGCTGGAGATGGGGGTGTGAAGAAGCTAATCCACTCCTATTGTGTGTGAAACCAACTTCCACTCGCAACACACATGTTTTTCTTTTAAGTATATATTGAGAAGTAGTAAACACTATTAAATATTTAAATACCTTATACTTAAAATGAAAGTGATCAATTCCTCATATAGCTTGACATTGGTAAAGCAAACACGTGCAAAGCAAGTTTAAATATTTTACTATTATAACTTTAGAGTTGGACACGCTGATGTGTGGCCTCTCACATGTATTGCACATGCAAAAAAAATTCAAAATAAAATTTTATGCATTTGAGGGTATAAATGAGGCTTTTAATATCCAACATTATTAAAGTTACATTGAAAAGTGATGATGATTATGCATTGAGGGGATATGAAAATAGATGACAATAATTATTCATTGAGGGGATAAAGACATTTTTAATGACTAGCATTATAAAGAAAAAACACGTTGCCGTGCTAATTAACGAGCTACTTGTAAAACAGTAAACGGATCATTTCTATGCATGCATATATATATCTGTGCATCATCTATAACAATTTAACTCTTTAGTTTATTTGCCTTTAGTGCAATGCCCTTTTCTCTTACTACCACGTAAATTGAATTTTATCCAGATTATTAATTGCTGAGGCTAAGAAGGCTGCTAAAGCTCTAGAGGTGGCTGCATTGAAGAGCCCTCTCGCCCGTGCTTCACTTCTTGAAACCAGGAAGCTGATTTCAGAGGCAACCCGATCGATTGAAAGTATAGAGAGTGGACAGCTGCCATCACAAGAATCTCGTGATGAAGCTTCAGATTTAGATGAACGTATAGTGAATGGCTCTCAAGTTGTCCCATATGATCGGAAAAACTATGAAGGTTTTGATTTTGACAAGGTCGCATTGGACAATGCACTGAAGGCTGAAGAGCTATCACCCTCAACAAGCAACAGGGAAGACTCTGAACCTAATAATGATAAAAAGGTTTCCAATGGGAATGATTTGCAAGTGGACCAACCTAAAATCAATGGCTCCAATAGGTACAAAACCAAGCCAGTTGTTAGAGACGAAGAAGGCACTGACAAATCCAAGCAGGGTGAACGAGGAGCATGTGCAACCAAAACTAAGAAGTGGGTGCGTGGTAGACTGGTTGAAGTAGAGGATTAAATCAGAGTAGAAGAAAACATGGTAGGATATATATACAGATGGAGGTATTTTGGGCATTCGAAACCCTCCTGAGATTGCAAAGGAAACCAGGTTCGGGGTTTATGATCCTGTTCTTGTGAATCTCAGCCGATACATTCTGAAGTTCTATCGAGGGTAGTGAACTTAGTCTGTATAATGTACATGTCAGACTATTCAGGAAATTAAACTTTCGGGGTGCTGTTTCAGTAATCATTATATATCTCAGTGTAACACATTGTAATTTGTAAATGTGTAAGTGCTTGCTTTACACGTTACAGACATAAATATGATACTGATATATATTGATTTGGCTCCCTTCTCTCAATTTGGCATATGTAAACTTGGTTATATGTAACGTAGTGTGTTTAAGTGTGTAATTGGTGCTGCCTTCCAGTTTCAGTGATTTTATCAAGCTTTGTGCTTCTTGACTGATTTTTGGCCGACTTATATTTCGTTTTTGTGGATCAGTATTTTGTACATTTTCTACTGTGAGTTTGCTAACATGGATCAGCAGAAATATATAGCGTGATCATTTATTTGCACATTATCACATTATCAGATATCTATCTTCCACGTACTCTTTTACAGCAGTTGCAGATGGATGCATGCGGTTGGCTTCCTGAGAAATGCGAGAGAATGCACTGTCAAAACATACAAATGAAACCAATATTCATTTGTGGTAAACTAAGACAACTAGATTTATGCGCATATACTTTGCTAGCTCGAGCTTTTTTTTCCTTAATTATCTCATCTTATGAATAGTTGAAAAATGATATCTTTAATTGTTGAGTTACTCAATAGCTGCTGTTCATAAGCTAGGCTTCTAAGTTTGGCATAGAATTTCCCAAGTTAAAAGAGGGAGAAAGAGAGGTTTGAAAGTTTAACAGTAAAATGGCAATAGTGATGTAAGAGCATCTGTAGTCGTTCTTGCCAAATTTTGGGTAAATAGCAAATAGGAAATAGGGAAAAGAGAATGTTGCTGCAGTCGTTTGAAGCTAAAAAATAGCCGAACGAGAGATTATCACTCGTCCATTAAGAATGACGAGGTATAATCATCCGCCCCTAAGTTTTTTTAAATTTTTTTTTTTTTTACACTAAAAGACAAAAAAAAAAAAATGGAAAAGTTCCTGGACGGGAGATTATGCCCCGTCCAATAAAATTGACGGGGTATAATCAACCGTCCCATTTTTTTTAATTTTTTTTTTAAAGCACTAAAAGACCAAAAAAAAAAAAAAAAAAAAAAATCAAGGGACGGGCTATTATGAACCGTCCAATCTAATTGACGGTGTAAAATTTCCCGTGTGTGGATTTTTTTTTTTTTAAAAAAAAAAAGTGAACGGACGACCAATTACACTCCGTCCTATGAGATTAACGGGAATTTATATTCCGTCTTTGAGTTTGTTTTTATACGATGTATACGAACGGCATATTATAAAGCGTCGTAGGAGATTGACGGGACATTAAATCCCGTCGTTGCTTATTTTTTTTTAAAAAAGAAAATTGGAAGCAGACGAATGTTAATCTTCCGTCTTTTAATAAAAAAACAAATGACGAATCGAATATAGCATTGAACGACTGCAGCAACATTCTTTTTTTCCTATTTTGAAATTGCTATTTACCCAAAATTTGGCAAGAACAACTACAGATGCTCTAAGAAAGTAATTAAGGGTTTGTGGATAGTTAGTTTTATGTGCTGTATTCTATATATGCTATTAATTATAGTTTCAATAGTACAGCTAGCTATTACTATAGATAGTTAAAGCATAGTGCTGCACAACTAGCTCGATTTTGGCATCCAAGTTTACAAAATAATAACCAAAAATAAATAAAATCACAAAAACTAAATTCATGAATTATGACAAAATGAAAATGAAGGGAGTAAAAGTACTGAGTTATTGAAGCGCATAACCGATACAAAACATGGATGAAATTTTGAAGAACAAAGATAATTTTGTAACAAAAAAAAATTCGACTCGAGCTCTGTTCGATCTCCAAGTTTAATTAATTTACATAGATATAACCTTAATTAAGATTCTCTTACTCCTCTCTGACTCTCATTGATTTCGATCGTTGAAATTGGAGTACATGAATGCTGACATTTCCAGGACTTGATTACTCTTGGAAGCTACCACTTTCTCAGACAACCAAATCATGCATGTTACTCTGCAAACTAATAATCACAGAAAGCCCCATCACAGACACATAGTAGCTTGATTCATTGTAGCTAGGAACAAAAATAGAAACAGTGATACATATAAAAAGACACAGATTCTTGCATCCCTACGGTTTCCAATTTACAATTCATTCAACCTTACTATTCTGAGATCATAGGATTGCTCATACCCTTCAATTCAAACAACCTAAATTCAATATATATATATATATATATATATATATATATATATATATATATATATATATATAAAATAAATAAAGATAAGACAAAAAGGATGAAGAACAACACATGTACAACTCGGTTAATAATTAATTTGCATATTTGATCATATCTCAAAAGAGTGAAACCATTACAAGTAAAGAAATTAACTTCAAACCTATATATATAACTTCAAATTAATCATACCTATATCTAGACTCTTAACACCATTACTAATAATAATAATAATAAATAATAACCTAATTATCAAAAGCAACAAGAACAACAGAAGGGCCGACACAAACTAAATTAACAACCATTTTCATTTTTTCAATCAATATACTTACTGAAACAAACCCTAAATTTTATTTGTTGTTGCTCACGGAAGTGCACTGAATTGCTGCATGTCACCCCAATTTGGGATAATCCCATTCCACTGATCATTACCAACAGAAGCAGCAGTGTTAGCAATAACATTGCTGCTACTAGTACTACTTTCAAGAAACCAAGTAGCAGTGCTACTCTGATCATGAACCCTCTTGATGGGCCCACAAATCTCCCCTTCAGGCCCAACTTCCATAACAGGCACTTGAAGTTGGTGAAACGTGATGGGCTCCGCCACTTGGTGCACATTCTCCATACTAGTAGCACTTGTTGCTGTTGCTGTTGCTGTTGCACCACCAAAAAGCATAGCCAGCCTCTGCTGCTGCAGCTTCCAGTGCAGGTCCTGGTTCATGGAGCTCAGCGACTCGATCGACAGCGCTATGTTCCCTCCCCCAGCGTACATCGGGTAATTAAACCCAGCAAACTGGTTCTGGTTGGTTTGAAAATTGGTAGTAGTGTTAGAAGTTGACCCAGTTTTGGAGGATTTCTTGGGTTTACGACAACCGCCTCCAACGGGGACATTGCGTAGGGCGCCGCCTTTGGTCCAGTAGCGGCGGCAGGTCTTGCAGAAGTGGCGGGGCTGGGAGAGGCTGTAGTTGTTGTAGTAGCAGAACTTGGTGTTGGGTGAGTCGCAGCGGGGGCATTTTACAGGTGGCGGTGGCGGCAGGGGAGGAGTAGGGGAGGTTGGTTTCTTGGAGTCAGACATCATGGTTGCTTGGAAGAGAGGGAAAAGTAAGTTAGTTAGTTAGGGTAGGAAATGTATGCATGGGAGTTGAAAGGGAGAGGGAGAGGGAGAGGGTTAATTTGTGGGCTTGTGATCGATCGAGGGTAATTAATGAAGAGCGAGCGAGCTAGCTAGCTATAGCCTATAGGGTGGAAGTACTGGTGTGTATAGTACTGTTGAATAAATAAATAAATAAATATAGTAGTGATGGAGATGGGTTAATTGGAATATTAAGGGGTTGAGGAATGGGGGGTATAATAGACAATTTGTAGAGGAGTAGGGTTAGGGTTAAAAATGGTGAAGCAGGTCAGGGAGATGGAAATGGTGGAGACAAAGGAAACAAATTAATGCATATGAGCTAGCTAGCCAGGGTTCTGACAGTGGTGGTTGGTTGGTTGGTTGGTTGTATGGGACGGGGAGAAAAGACAAAAGGTGATGGTATGGATATGAATCATATATGATATGCATGTATGCATGCATGTGTATGATTCATGGAAATATATACGCTAATCAAGAAAAGAAGAAAAAAAAACTAATTAAGTAGATATATCTAATCACTGCATATGATGATTTCTGGTGAAAATTACTGGATGAACGACTGGAAGATGTTGTCAAAACTGTTTGACATGCTGAGCACCTCTCAGAAAAAAGTTTTAAAATTTGATGTTATTACTAAATTATTATTTTTTCTTTAATTTAAGTTGATCATTTACTCTGGAAAGTAACTAGACCAAAAATAACTGGATGATCGACTGCTTGCGCGCGTTAGGAATAACGTGAGTTAATTCTCTACATCTTGAACTTGAGTTTACCAAAAACTACTTGTCTAACATGATGAAAGTAAACAAAATGAGCTTTTCTCTCTAGAATTTTTTGAGAGAGAAGCTTCCCAAAAACTCAAAAAAGAAAAGAGAGAAAGTCATCAGTTGGCGTAAGGAAAGGGGAGAAGAGTCCCTCACCATTCTCCTCCTCCTCCTTCCCCACCAACCCGTCACCCCGCCACCGGAGCGGCGGTGAGCTCGTCGGAGGCTCCAACTTAATGTTTAGATGTGAGATTTCATGGATTTTTGGTGGATAGTTGCGGGCCTTGAGGAGGCGGATGTCGTCGGAATGGCGAAGGATGGTTTGGACCGCAATTTGAAGTGGGGTTCCGGAGAGGTCAAGGTCAGGGATTGACAGCCAGAGACGGCACCAAGTATGGGAGAGGACGCATGTATGGAGGGCCTATTTGAAGGGGATTAGGGAGAGGATCTCGTCGATGAAGGTTGCAGAGAGGTCAATGACAGTCCGACGTCATCCTCTCCTGCTTCTTCGATTCCATGGCAAATCAGAAGCGGTGGTGGTCTCAGGCGACGACGACTGAATGGAGGGCTGGCTCGTTGGCGGGTGTGCTTGTCGACGGGTTGTTGTTGGTTCGGAAAGGATCGGCGAGCTGATGTTTACGTCGGCAAGTCGACGTGGATGATGTGATTGACAACAACATCGGGAGAGGGAAGGTGTGGCGATGGGCGAAGGTGGCCGGGGTTGAGTTAGTGAACGTGGAGTTTGGATGGAATTTTGAATTTTGAATTTCAAAAATAGGGTTTTGAATTTTGAATTTCAAAAATAGGGTTTTGAAATCCAAATTTCATGGGGGGTATGGAGGGAAAGATTTAGTTGTTTTTCGAAATTCAATTTAGATTTTTAAAATTCAAAATATAAATATATGGAGAGAGAGATTTAGATCATTTTTAAATTTCAATTTAGGATTTTGAATTTCAAATTTAAATTTGATTTGAGGTGCGGAGGGGGAGAATTTGATGAAGTTTGAAGTTCAATGTAGACTTTTGAAATTCAAATTATAGTTTGGGGAGTATGGAGAGAAATTCAATTTTTGAAATTTGAACTAGGGTGTGTTATTCAAATTTGAATTTTGAATTAGGGTTTCGAAATTCAAATTTGATTTCTAAGGGTGGTAGGGGTGATTCCGTGAATTTTGAATTTCAATATAGATTTTTGAAATTCAAATTTTAGTGGGGAATGTGAGAAGAATTTTTGGTGTAATTTGAATTTCAAACTAGATTTGGTTTGAAACTCAAACTATAATTGATGGAGTGAACGGAGAGTACAAGCGTCTCATTTGATAGGCAGTGGTGCTCGGCTACTATTGAGAACTGGATTTGACGCAAAAAGATGGCGTCGCGGTAGGGTTAGTTTGGTTGACACACTGACGGTAACGTCGTGGGGAGAGGAGTTACCATGCTAGCAAGAGACGGTGATTGTGGTTGCTGCCACAGTGGACGTTTGGGGGAAGGTAGACGAATTTTTTGGGTGGAGAGATTAGTCGATAGATTTTGAATGCTAAATTAGATTTTCTCAGGAATTCAAATCACAGCTGGAGGGTTAGGAGGGAGAACATGGTGCACATGCCTCATCTATAAGTTTAGTTAGGAAAGGGACTAGTTAGGATTGTAGGCTTAGCTTTGTAATAGTTCTCCACTATTCCATTCTAGAAACGGATTGATATATAATTATTGTACTACTTGTTTCGTTAATGTTTTATTAATAAAGTGGTGAGGAGGTAACCTTTTTCTCAACAAAAAAAAGGAGTAAACAAACCCTAAGTTTTTTTTGTTTTTTTATATCTTTATACCTTAACTAGGTTTGCTCGTTGACACGTGCCTACGGCACGTCTTCGGAACGGTGCACCTGGTTTGATTATATAAAATAGTTTTGGAGGTTCAGCAAATTAATTGAAGTAGCAAACATATTATATAAGAAAGCAGTATATATATAGAGTTTTTTTTAACTTTAGCATCACTTTTAAATGCTTATAATTGTTATGCAATGACATTATCATATAGATTTTATAGAGCTTATTCTAATTCCATAACTACTATGAGCATGTCTAAATATAACGGTAACGCAAGTGCATGTGTGAAGGTATCTACAATACTAATAATCTAAATATTTATTTGTCTGAGACTCAGTTTGCAATTGAAATACCTCTTATTATTATTTCAACCAAAATGAAATACATGAAGTTCTCAAAACTCTAATTCAAGCTAGTCATTTCTTTTATCTCCACTTTGTCTTCCCATTGCACCTTTATAAAAAAAATCAAAATAGATAAATAACAAATTTACTTTAGCTGTCTTTCTTGAGTTGAGAGTTTGCACCCTTCACTGGTAAACTCCAGTCATCCCAATCCTATATATCTAAACATACACTAAAAGTTCTTATATGTTATGTTATCCATGGTTTTTAATAACCAGTGAAGGGAACACTTCACGATAATATTTTCTCTTGTAGTAAAGAAATTAATATTGCATATTTGCTAAGTTATTTTAGGTTACTAGTCAGCTTACCTATCCTGCTATGGTTTGGAAGCCCAAATTGAGGCCACCATGTAATCCATCTCTCACTTGCGTACACCTTAAATCAAAACTAATTAAAAAAACTCATCAAATAAGTCACCAAATTAAAAAATTTTAAACCCAAAATAAAACAATCATACCTCTCTGAACTTAAATCTCACGCACACACAAAATTCGAGTCAGCAAAAAACTGAGTAATCCCCTACACACAAAAAATTAAAAATTAGAATGAGAATTCGGTTAATGAGATAAAATTAGAGTTGTCGCATCGCATATAGAGGCTCTCGGTTCGGTGAAGCGGAGTCGCTGATACAGAGTCGCTTGATATTCGCGCTCGATTTGGTGGAGGAGAGTCATCGATACGGAATCAGCAGCGGATCAGATATCGGCGACGACCTCTTGATTGGGGTTCGACATTGGATTTGGATTTGGATTTGCTTTGAGATTTTCAAATTTTCAAAAATTAAAAATTAAAAAATTTTAAATTTTTTAAGAATTTTTTTCAAAAAAAATAATTTTTTAAATTTTTTTTAGAATTTCGAAATTTTTTAAAATTTTTAAAATATCTAAAATTTTTAAAAAAATATAACAAATTTTAAAAAATTTAAAATTTAAATTCTTTTTAAATTGTTTTTAAAATTATTTTTATATTTTTTATTAAAAACATTTAATTTTTTTTATAAGTTTTTTATTTTTTTAATTGATTTTTTTGATTTTTTTTGAATTATTTTTAAAGTTATTTAATTTTTAAAAAAAATAAAAATTTCATTTTCTTAATTTTTTGAATAGAAGAGAGAGAGAGAGAGAGGGAGAAAGAGAAAATTAAATAAATAAAGAAGTTGTTTTGAGTGGGAATTTAAATTTGAGTTTTACGTTTTGTAAGATTAGATCTGGACCTTTAATTTTAAGGGATTGAATGAAAGCCATGCGTTTTGTTATATAGATTACCAGCAACCAAATGAAGGTAAAAGGTTTAGCACTATTGAAGGCATTGAATCAAAACAGTCCTTGATATGTACAATTGTGTGTCACACATACATACACATGGATGCACAGAATGATGACATGAAGATCTAAGAGTAAGAAACAAATTAAGGATTAAATGATGGAACAGTAACTCTCTCTGTATATATATATATGAATCATGTATGCATGCTTATGTATGGTTACATGTACATACATCATACATTAATAAAGTTGGTTAGGCAACAGAAGTAAGCAGATGCAGATTGCAGGAGCACTCTGTGTATTCTGCCAAAAAACGAAAGAAAAGGTGTCTCTTTTGTCTCTATTTCAATTCGTCCAAGGTTTTAACCTCTTTAATCTCTCTTTCAATTTGTCTCTATTGATGGTCGATCATTGATCCCACCATTTCAATGCTAACAAGTTGATGTCCATAAAAGGCCATGCAACTCTCTTTTTGGCATTTACACCCCCACCCTATAATTAGTATGGATAGATTTGAACTGATCTTTCCTGGGTTTTGATGTTTCATATGAAAGATTGAACCACCTTTTTTGTAGTGTGGAAAGGTGTGAAAATGTGGGGAAAAGGTGTCATATATCAACAAGTTTTAGACTTAATGATGATATGACAAAAAGTTGATAAGTTCATCTAAGTTCTAGTCAGATTCTTCTCAATATTTATAAGGAATCTTAGTTCTCACTACTTAGTTACATACTATTAATTAAACATTACTGAATTTGTAGGTCACAAGTATTAATTACCATGTTTAGCCAATCTTAGTAGTCCACAGGGCCGGCCCCAGTATGAAGGCGGGTAAGGCGGCCGCCTCGGGCCCCCGCAGAATTTGTGATTTTTGGAGCTCCCAATTTTGAACTTCCCTTGTAAATATAGGCACATATTTCGCGCGTAAAAAATATATATATGTTATTAGGAGCCCCATTTCGGAAGTTTGCCTAGGGCTCCCGGGAGCTCAGGGCCGGCCCTGGTAGTCCATATAAAATTTTTAGAACCATGCATATTCCATTGATAAGAAATAAAACAAAATAATTCAAAGCATTTCTGAATTTATGCGTGTAACATTGTAAAGATATCATGTTATGTTAATTTTTTCTGTATCGTTCCAATTTTGTTCCAATTTTATCGGATGTTCATCAAGAAACTGTATATCGTATCTCTTTTAACAATTTACTTCCTTAAATTTTGTTGTTGTTTTGTCCAGTTTTATCTAAGATTGTTACGTTATTTTTTCTTTAATAAAATATGGTGATCCCACTCCACGTCAAAGGCTAGCACTTGTATATATATCCTTTTATACAATTCATCATTTTTTAATATATATATAGCTTCGAGTATTAGATTTTTTTTCACAAAGTTTATCGAGCATGAGAGAGAGAGAGAGAGAGATTGGTACGAGAGCTTGGCGTGCATGTACGATGTAAACATAGTGTTGCAGGCTTGCAGCCCTACATACAGGGCTACAAGTGTACTACTGCTAAACACACATAGACTCAACCACCAATTAACTAACGTGAACCCCTCCCTCCATACTTACCCTTTTTTGTCATTTCTGTGATATTTTGGGAATAAGGAGTCGAGCATTAATTTTGTGTAAATTACTGGTACAATATTTTTAGGTCCTTAATGGGAATGAATACGGTTTACAGTATTTCCTAAAGGCCGTGGCCGTGGCAGTACACCAACTACCCTTGGCCTGACTCGACCCAGGGCCATTCTGGGAAAACATTTCACAGACGTCACAAGTTCAAGAGTACAGCTGTGCATGCCTGTGTGTTTAGCTAGAATATTGTACGTTGTTGGAGGTAGGAGACAAAGGGAGGGTGGATCACATGAGAGGGGAGGCCAGGGTGGGTGGGTTACTCGTGAGTTCAATAGACATGCATGATGCAACAAGCAAGCCAGGTCTAGCTAAACTCACGTGCTCTTCTTCTTCTTCTTCAGCCTCTTCTCATCATGTATTCATGTGTGAACAAGTCCACTTGTATGTTAACATCACTCATGGGATTAGCTTGTACTACCATGATTTTTTATTTTTTTTGTAATTATTTAATTAATTTTTGTTGCTACAGGGGGACTAAAAGGTTGGTTTCATGTTGCTCTAAAAGGCTAGCTAGCTGCATGGATAGGGGGTAGGTATACATGCTATTTTTGTAGGCCATAAAAAAAATTAGTATAACTTTGAAAGTTATATTCTAATCTAACTATATATGAGTATAGGGAGTCATAATCTGATTGTAATGGAAAACATGTGATCCCCTGAGAGAATGTGCATGTAATTAATGGTATAATAAATTTTAAATAAGTTAATTTTATATATTTAGAATAATTTAGAAGTGTAGATTAATATGAACAATTGAATCATTTATGCGATGGCCAGAAGGATGAGTGCACAAAAAAAAATATTATGCATAAGACAGATGAATATTGTGGTCTCATTATTACAAAGCCATCTTGTTCTAGGAATAAATATATCTCTACTATTACACTTAGATAATTGGAGCTATTTGGTTGTGTGAACTGCATATAAATTAATATATGCATTATACATGTTAAGATCAAAAGTCATTCACTATACATCTTTAACAATTATTCGTTAAATTGTTAAATTGTTTTTGCTTTTTAGTTATTTCATTATTATGTTGCCCTTAAATTTTTCAGTATTCACTTATCCAAGTCTCAAAAAACCAAGCTATTTTTTAAGAAATGTGAGCACATCTATTAAAAATATGCACTGATGCGGTTTATTTCTGGGAGACGTGTGGATGCACCATATGTGAGTTCGGACTCGATTTGTATTGAAGGAGAAAGCTGCTCGTCTGACGACCCTCGGCTGATCGGGCCGAACCTGCGACAGGCTCGGAGTGGGGCGGAGATCTGGGCTCGGATCAGAAGGTTCGGATCCGAGGTCTTGTGTACCTGCAGACGGTCCTGAAACACCGGGATTTATCCCGGTGGCGGACCCTCCGACGATCTAGTCAGTCTCTGTGAGAGAGTAGCAATAACTAGGTGAATTTAAGTGGCAAAAGATTGATTACCTCAAAAGGTGGGTGAGGGTCTAGTATTTATAGAGGATTCCAACTGGGTTTGGATCCGCTTGGGGGCCGGGTCTGAATCCGAAAGCCCATGGGCCTGACGTGGCAGAAGGCCCAGGGGGTTTAGGGCAGACGTGGCAATACCAGGAGTGGTATAGGGCTGACGTGGCAAAACTCTTGGTGGTATTTGGAGCTGACATGGCTGATCATGGGTCTCCAGTGCCTCTGGGAGAATCGGAGGGCCTAGGCTGTGCCAGGTCATCCCCATGCCTCGCCAGGATGGGGGGACGGCCCGTGGGGCTGTCACGGATCGGAGACCGAGGACCATTGAGGCTCGTCGGATACGAGGAGACTGGTTCGGTGGGGGTGAACATGAGGCTCGGCGCCGACCCTTTAGTGGCTCGAAGCCGAACGAGATTGCTGTTTTTATCATTTTTGAGTGAGAGTCGTATTGGGCCCTGGTTGGGCCCCAAGCCATTTTTACCCCACCACACAAGCCCCCCACTCCTGCGGGGGTGCGGGAGTTAGCCGTGGAGGAGTGTTTATGGTTGTAGAAATGGGATAGCGAATAGCTGAGACTTCATGAGGGGGTTGCCCTGATGTTGGAGTGAGCCTCGAGCCAGCGAGGGTTGATTGCCCTGACGGTAGAGCGAGCCTCGAGCTGGCGAGGGATGATTGCCCTGATGTTTAGAGCGAGCCTCGAGCTGGCGAGGGTTTAAGGGTCGGCAAGGGTGATGGCGAGCCGTTTGAAACTTCCTGAGAAGATTACCCTGGTGCTAGACCGAACCTCGAGCTTTCGAGGGATTATGGGTCAGCAAGGGTGATGGCAAGCCGTTGAGTCTTCCGGAGAAGACTACCCTGGTGCTAGACCGGTCCTCGAGCCGGCGAGGGTGATGGCGAGCCGTTGAGCCTTCCTGAGAAGACAACCCTGGTGCTAGATCGAACCCCGAGCTTTCGAGGGATTATGGATCGGCAAGGATGATGGCGAGCCGTTGAGTCTTCCGGAGAAGATAACCCTGGTGCTAGACTGAACCTCGAGTTTTCGAGGGATTACAAGTCGGCAAGGGCGATGGCGAGCCGTTGAGCCTTCCTGAGAAGACAACCCTGGTGCTAGACCGAACCTCGAGTTTTCGAGGGATTACGGGTCGGCAAGGGTGATGGCGAGCCGATGAATCTTCCGGAGAAGATGACCCTGGTGCTGGACCGAACCTCGAGCTTTCGAGGGATTACAAGTCGGCAAGGGTGATGGCGAGCCGTTGAGCCTTCCTGAGAAGACAACCCTGGTGCTAGACCGAACCTCGAGCTTTTGAGGGTTTATAAGTCGGCAAGGGTGATGGCGAGCCGTGGTGCCTTAGAAGGTTTGAGCGGAGTGGTCCGCCGTCTTTGCGGAGCATTGAAGGCGCTCCGGGACCTGTGCGAGGTTCCAATTTCCTAGGGGCATTAATGGCGCCGCCCAATAAATGCATGTGGCGCATGGGCTTCCGTCTATTGGCTTTCCCATGTCAAAACGGCTGGTCCATGGGGGAGGCTATAAATACCTCTCCCCCCCAGCGGGTTTGATCACAGCAAGGGTGGTTCATTGGCCACTAGAGGTGTCTGCTTCGGCGGACGTCTCTTTCTTGAAAAATTTTGTAGCGCCAAGGAGCCTCGAATTGGTGGTGACTCTGCCGTCCGGATCCTTTTTCGGGTCAGACGGCCCTCACACGGTTGTTTGGCCCGAGAGAGATCAGGACGGGAGGGGTACCCACCGTCTTCTGGACCTGAGGCTGAAGGGCCTTGGATATGCGGGTCGATCCGCTTTCTGTTAGGGTTCTAGGCGATGGTGGCTTTCCTCCCACCCTCGAACAATTCGGGGTTTCGGCTGACGAGGCCGTAAACCCCGAGTTGTTCGCGGATGAGAGAGGAGCCGACCGAGCCCTAGAGCCCGGGGCGCAGGCGATGGTGGCTTCCCTGCCACCCGGGAACAATTTGGGGTTTCGGCCGCCGAGGCTGTAAGCCCCAAGTTGTTCGCGGGTGAGAGGGGAGCCGACCGAACCCTGTAGCCCTAAATCTTAAAGAAAATTTTTCGCCGAGCACTTCATCCGACCCGACCCCTGTGTCTGGCTGCCAGGCTGGCACTGGATGACGTCAGCAGCCCACGTTCCGATGACGTGGCGCGGTTTTCCAGGCGGCAGTTACACGTCAATCGGTGAACAGTAATTGCGGAAACTGAGGAGTCGCTTTTGTCCTCTATAAATGTTCTCCCCTCTCCTCCCATCGCCCACTTCTTTCTCGCTTCTTACTTTTCAAAAAATCTTCCAACTCTTCAGCGTTCGCCCCTTCAGTTTCCTGCAGCAGGCTCGCTCTTCCGAAGTGACCCCAGGTTAGTTGGTAAGTTTGTTTAGCTTAGGCACAGATGGACAGGGCTCAGTCTGGCTCGTCAGCGTCGACGTCTGGGGGGGTGAAGCCCGCCTCCAAATCGACTTCGTGGGAGGAGCCGGTAGGCGAGGAGGAGGTGGTACACAATGTGAAGTCGTTGCGATCTCGGAGGCATTTCGTGGTGGAGAGTAGCGACTCTGAGGAGGGGGGCGATAGTTCAGACGAAGTCCGGACTCTAGGGTTGGCTTCCGGAGAGGAGGGTGGTCCCGAAGGGGGTGACGCCGAAGGGCCTCGGAATCCGACCGGTCTGGGGCGATTGTCTACACCCTCGCCGGACCGAGCCAAGAAGAAGAGGGCTCCGAAGAAGAAGGGGTCGAGGACCGGCGGCTCGAGTCAGGTGCCTGTTTATAGTAACTTGATGACAGGGTCGCCCGTGCAACCCAAGCCGTTCCGTTGCTACCCCGACGATCTCTCCGATAAGGAGCTCTTTGGGGTCCAGCCGTCGTCGCCAAGCCAGAAGAGGGTGAAGATGGACGCACTCCCGACCGTTCTGGAGGCAGGTGACTTAGAGGCTCTGCAGTTGGCCTACTACATAGGGTCCAGCTACGAGCTCATGCTGCCGAGCTCTACTCTTCGGCCGACCGACCCCCTGCCGGATAGGTATTGCATCCTCCCCCTGGACGCCTTCATCTCCGGACTGAGGCTGCTAATCCACCCATTCGTTCGGGAGGTGCTAAATTGGGCGTCCTTGGTGCCGATGCAGTTTGAGCCGAACTCCTGGAAGCAGATCATCTGCTTCGTGCTGATGTGCGAGGAGCAGAAGGTACCCCTACGGCTGAATGTGTTCCGAGCGATGTTGATGATCGGCTCGTCGGCAGAGGGAGTATACTATATCTCGCCTCGAGGTAAGGGGAAGGTAGTCCACGGTCACCCAGATTCTATCAAGCATTGGAAGGAAAAATATCTGGTGATCCGGAGTGAGGATCCTTGGGATATCCCTACTCGGTGGAACCACTCTAAGCCGAGCTACGAAACACCGAGGCCGAGGGACCTGACGGCTGAGGAGTGGAGGTTTGTTGAGCGCCTCCGTCTGTCGTACAGCATCAATTGGGCGAAGGTGACAGAGGCCCACCTGGCGAGCGTCGGACTGAGCCCGGTCGTGCTTAGTATGTGGTTGTTTCTTTTCTCTCGATCTTCTTGTACTTTCTTGCTCATTGTTCTTAATGGATTTTTTTACAGATATGGATGAAGAATCGATTAAGGCACTGAGGCTCGCCATGAAGAAGAAGAAGGCCGAGAAGAAGGGGGATGCGGCGAAGACGACCGAGTTGTCCCAGGCGGTCTCCGAGGGCCCAATTCAGCCGAGGGCCAAAAGGACTCGCTCGGAGACAGGCGGGGATGCGGCGGTTCAGGGGGGCTTGGATCAGGGCAGGGCTGCTGACCTCGATAAGGGGAAGGGTCCCCTGGTGGATCCCGGGATAGAGGAGAGACTTCGGCGACCGTGGGTGCCGAATTGGTCAATCCGCGAGGGTGACTGCCTGGTCCGAGGGCGCCAGGCCGTGGAGGTTGCAGATAAGCTGGCGACCCTTCGGGACCGTTCGGATATGAAGGCCCAGACCCTGGACGAGGCGTACGTGCGCCTTGCGCAGGCCAATGTGCTGGTAAGTCAACCGAACCCAGTTGTCTTTAGATTATGTTGCTAAGAAGGGTTTCTTAGTAGTGTCGGGTTACTGCAGGCGACCGTGCAGGGAGCCCACGTGAGAGGCCTTTATGAGGCGGCTTTGCAGCTAGAGCGAGACCGGGCTGACAAGGCCGTGCAGGAGGTGAAGGAGTTGAAGGTAGAGCTCGAAGGCTCGCATAGGAGGAAGACGGAGATGAAGGCGGCCTTCGGCAAGGAGAAGGAGGAATGGGCGAAGACGATGGCGGCTCAGGAGAAGATGTCGGCAAAGGAGAAGGATGAGTTGACGGAGACGTGTCAGCTCCTGGTGATCAAAGCCCAGGACAACTATTATGCAAAGGCCCTCAGTCATGTGAGGCACTTCTATCCGACTGTCGACCTGTCCAACTTTGAGTTTGACATGGAGATTGAGGGGACACCGAAGACCCCTGGCGAACAAGGGCCCGATGATGACCCGGTTGCCGACCCCCCTGTGAACCCGACCGACACTGAGGTGGGAAAACAAGCTGTATAATTTTGTCTTTCTTTTTCCTTTCCTCGATTGTATTTGCCTTCCGCGGACTGGCCACCGCATTTTTTGTATGGAGCAACTAAATTAATAAAAAGAGGTTTTTTTTTTTAACTGGCCAAGTGTTTTGACCTCGGATATTTCCCAACCTCCTTACTTATATGTTTTGAGTGGGCTGGTTCTCTTGTAGGTTATGGCTCCCCCTCCTGAGGCGGACCCACATCGTTCCGACGTGGCGTGGCTTCGGAGCAAGGTTAAGGCCCTGGAGGCCACTTTGGTTCGGTACCGTAAGGGGGCCTGTGATACTGATGCAGCCTTCAATTATTACAGGAACAAGTCCGAAGCCCTTAGTGAGGAGGCAAGCCGGCTGAGGAGGGCGATGGCGGATCGGGAGCTCGGGGGCGTCGGTCTCGGATATGCTATGTCTAGCCCCTCGGTGCAGAGGCCCTCCTCTGAGAAGCTACTTCGTGATGTGATAGTGGAGAAGGAGATGGAGATACACCGTTACAGGACGATGTTGGGCGTCTCGATATCTTCCTCGGGGGGTCGGCGAGCGGAGGGGGTTCCCTCTGCGTTGCTTCTGATGGAGCGTATGCGACCCGTTGATGCCCAGAGCTCCGTGGCCGGTGCGTCGATTGTGGCCGAGCCGAAGGACCGACATGACAAAGAGAGAGTTCCAAGTCGTTCGGTCGGAGTGATCCCGTCCTTCGCTGGATCCGAGGGGCCCTAAGGTGGTGGTTTCCTCCAGTTTGAGATGAGTGGAGTGGTCCTGTAACGGTCCTTGTTTGTTTTCCCAGAACAAAATAAAAGAATATGAATAAAGAAATTTTTTCCTTCTTTGCTCTGGTTAGTAGTGTAGTGAAGGGCGGCGGAGGTGAGGTTTGGCTCCATCGATCCGTGAGGGATCGACGCGGGGTACTAGGAAGATTCCCTGGTCTGAAGCTGGGTCGAACCTGCCGAGACGTTTGGGGACGACACTGGTGCGAGAACTCGGGTGCCGATCCCATTGTCCGGTACTAGGTCGGAGCTGCCGAGTCATTTGGAGTTTGACAAAAAAAGACTTCTTTTATACAAGATAGGGAGGGTCGCTGATGTGGCCCTTTACACATGAAAGTTTACAAAAGATTTAATTTACTTTAGCCAGGCTAGAACCTAGGTTCGCTCTTCCAGGAACTTCATTAGGTGCTCGGCGTTCCAGGGTCGGTTGATGGGTCGGTCGTCCATATCTGTCAGTCGGTATGTACCAGGGCGTACAACCTCGACTACACGGTATGGGCCTTCCCAGTTAGGAGCCAATTTCCTCTTCTTGGTTGGATCAGAGACAGATAGCTTTCGTAATACCAGGTCCCCCACCTTGATGTTTGTGGGGTGGACCTTCTTGTTGTAAAACCTCTCGATCCGTTGCTGGTAGATGCTTCTCTGGATTGAAGACTTCTCTCGCACCTCAGCGACGAGATCCAGGTTGGCCCTCAGGCTGGACGCATTGTCAGCTTCATCGAAGGCTATGATCCGAGGAGAAGGTAATCCGACCTCGACGGGGATGACTGCCTCTGTCCCATAGGTCAGATTGAACGGCGTCTCCCCCGTGGGGATCCTCTGGGTGGTTCGGTGTGCCCATAGCACGCTAGGCAGTTCCTCGACCCACAGCCCTTTGGGGGAACTGTCGAGGCGCTTTTTGAGGCCATCGAGGATTTGCCTGTTCATGTTCTCCGCTTGGCCGTTGGACTGAGGGTGGCAAATGGCGGAGAAACGCTGCTGGATGCCGATGTCCGCGTAGAAGGTTTGAAAGTTTTGACCTTGGAACTGGGTTCCGTTGTCTGTGACGAGGACCCGAGGGATTTCGAACCGGCAAATGATGTTCTTCCAAAAGAACTGTTGCACTTGGCGCTCGGTGATGCTGGACAGTGGTTCGGCTTCGATCCACTTGGTGAAGTATTCGATGGCGACTATCAGGAATTTCTTTTGTCCTACCGCTGGGGGGAAGGCCCCACAAGGTCCATACCCCACATGGCGAACGGCGTAGGGCTTGCCAGGGATCGGAGATTGGCTTGAGGAAGCCTCTTGATAGGGGAGAATCTTTGGCAAGGGCCGCACCTCTTGACTAAGTCTTGCGAGTCTTGGAGCATGGTTGGCCAATAGTACCCCTGATTCAGGGCCTTCCGAGCAAGTGTCCTGCTCCCCATGTGGCATCCGTCGATCCCCTCATGCATGTCTTTGAGGGCGTCGCTGGCCTCGTTGCTGGTGAGACAGCGGAGGTATGGTTTGCCGTCGGCCAAGGTGTATGAGCGCTTGAAGAGGATGTCATCAATCATGACAAACCTTTCAGCTCGGACTCTGACTCGTCTGGCTTCGGCTCTGTCTTCAGGAAGCTCGGCACCGACTAAGAATCTTCAGATGGGAGTGGTCCAGTCGTCTGGGCTGGTACCATTTTGCACACACATCGCCTCCGGCTCTGGGTCACTGATACTTGGTTTCAGGAGGATTTCTATGAGCACCGTCTGATCGAGACCCTCGAAGGAGGAAGAAGCGAGTTTGGACAATGCGTCCACTTGGGCATTCTGTTCCCTGGGGACTCTGATAACCGTGGCGCAGCTGAAGGACGCCAGGAGTCGTCGGACTGCCGCCAAATACCTCATCATGCGCTCATCGTGGGCTTCATATTCTCCGGTGATCTGATTGACCACGAGCTGAGAATCGCTGAAGGCCCGGATTCGCCTGGCTCCGGCTCGGTGGGCGAGGGTCAATCTGGCGATCATGGCCTCGTATTCCGCCTCGTTGTTGGAGGCCGGAAAGTTGAGGCGGAGGGAGTATTGAAGTAAGAATTGGTCGGGGCCACGAAGGATGATGCCAGCTCCACTCCCCGTTTCGCATGACGAGCCGTCGACAGAGACCTCCCAGGTCGGATCCGACTCCTCGATGTTGGGCTGCTCGGAGACGGTGCACTCAGTTATGAACTCGGCGAGGGCCTGTCCTTTAATGGCCACCCTCGGCTGATAGCTGATGTCAAACTGACTCAGCTCAATTGACCACTTGACTAAGTGGCCGGAGTTTTCGGGTTTGTGAAGGACAGTTTTTAGTGGCTGGTCGGTCAGTACTTGGACGGAGTGGGCCTGGAAGTAAGGACGAAGCTTCCGGGTTTCCATGACCAAGGCATAGACCACCTTCTCTATCTTTGCGTACCTCGTTTCGGCTGGGAGTAGCACTTTGCTCACATAATACAATGGCCTTTGAACCCCTTCCTCCTCTCGGATGAGGACGGCACTGAGGGTGCTATCCGAGGCGGACAGGTAGAGCCAAAGCGGCTCGCCTGGCTCGGGCTTGCTGAGGAGAGGCGGGTTGGCGAGGTATCGCTTCAGCTGTTCGAAGGCTTCTTGTTGATGGGTACCCCACTCGAAGCCCCCTTTCCCGCGCAAGGCCTTGAAGAAGGGGAGGGACTTCTCCCCTGATTTGGAGAGAAAACGGCCGATTGCCGCCAATCGACCCGTGAGCCTCTGAACTTCCTTGACATTCCGAGGCGGGGACATGTCAATAATGGCTTGAATTTTCTCGGGGTTTGCCTCAATGCCGCGTTGGCTGACGATGAACCCCAGGAATTTCCCAGTGGAGACGCCGAAGGCGCATTTAGCCGGGTTGAGTCTCATGTTGTGACGTCGGAGGACCCCGAAGGCTTCTTCGAGGTCGGCGACGTGGTCCGGCCCGGCCCGGCTCTTGACGAGCATGTCGTCGACGTAGACTTCCACGTTGCGGCCGATCAGGTCTTTGAAGATTCTGTTCACGAGCTGCTGGTACGTGGCTCCGGCATTTTTCAGCCCGAAGGGCATAACGCGGTAACAATAAAGACCCTGGTCGGTGACAAACGAGGTCTTGGAGATGTCTGGTGGAAACATCCGGATCTGATTGTACCCCGAGAATGCGTCCATGAAGGACAGTAGCTCATGCCCTGAGGTTGCGTCGATTAAAGCGTCGATGCGGGGGAGGGAGAAAGGATCTTTCGGACATGCTTTATTAAGATCAGTGAAGTCGATGCAGATCCGCCAACCCCCCGTTGCCTTCTTCACCATGACGACATTGGCCAACCACTCAGGGTAGCTGACTTCCTGAATGAATCGAGCGGACAAGAGTTTGTCCACTTCTGTCTTTACAAATTATTACCTCTCCGGGGCGACTTTGCGTCTCTTTTGGACGACCGGCTTAGAGTCAGGAATGACGCTTAGTCTATGCATGATCAAGTCTTCGGAGATCCCGGGCATGTCTGAGGGCTTCCAAGCGAAGAGATCAACGTTGCGACGGACGCAGGCGATGATGCCTGTCTTCAAGTCCTTGGTGAGTGAGCGGCTCACTCGGAACAATTTTGATTCGTCCTCGGCGTCGAACAGGACCTCTTCTAGTTCGTCGACAGGCTCGGGAGCTAGGCCGTCTTTCTCGGGCTCGAGTTCGACGACGTCGAGGGGGAATACACCCCCTCCGACGGCGTTTATGTAGCACGACCGCGCTGCTTCGTGGCTACCTCGGACGATGCCGACCCCTTGGGGGGTAGGAAATTTAAGTTTCAGGTGGTAGGCCGAAGGTACCGCTTGGAGGGAGCTCAGTCCGGGTCGGCCGAGAATGGCGTTGTAAGCTGCCTTGAGGTTGACAATCATGAAATCCATGGATTCGGTCCTCTTGACAGGAGCCGATCCAGCGGTGACGTCGAGGTTAATAATCCCCTCTATTACGACAGGAGTGCCGGAGAATTCATGCAATGTGTATCCGGCTGGTTTGAGCTTCCCTTTGGGTAACTTAAGATTCTCGAAGGCTTTGAGGAAAAGAATATTTACCGAGCTGCCGTTGTCGACGAGGATTCGGCGAACCTCACAACTAGCCATGTGGAGGCTAATGACGAGGGCATCGCAGTGGGGGAGGCGAACGCCTTCGAGGTCTTCTCCTGAAAAGGAAACTGGCCTCGACTGTAGTTTGGGCGAGCGGTTGTTTTGGACAGCATTCACCTCTCGGATGAAGGCTTTTCGGGACGTATTTGATTCTCCTCCCATTGGCCCCCCGTGGATACAGTGCAAGATAAATGGCGTATCCGCGGCTCCCTCGGACTCGTGACCCCGACCCTGGATGTGGTTCGGAGTAGGATTCGGAGGTGAGAGCCTCCGGTTCCTAGCACCTTGCCGATCCCGTGGGCCTTCCTCCCCGGGGGTCCGTTGGAGAGCTCCAAGAATTTCCCTTCGGAAGTCCTGGAACTCTTTGTAAGTGACGGGAGCTTCCTCGACCCTATTTGGTTGGTCTGAAGGTTGCCTTCCGACGTGGCTGAGCGCTGGCCTCCGTCCCTCGGGCGGCGGTCTTGGATGGTTCGGGGCCGAGTTGGAAGCGGCCCTTCCCCTGCTGCGGCTAATCTGTCGGCTGACGATTATTCCCCGTAGGTCGGGCTGGACTTGACGGGTGACGCTCTTTTGGGACCCCTGATGGGAAGCCCCGTGTTTTGGAATGCGTGGCCCGGCGTTAGCAGTTGGTGGGGGCAAGTCCCGTCGGTTGACGGAGGATGCAGCCCCCTTGCCCTTGGAGGCCATGAGAGTTCGGCTGTCGAGGTCCCTTGATGGTCGGGCTCGGGTCGGCTTCTGAAGCAGTGTTCCCACAGACGGCGCCAACCTGATGCGGTTTATTTCTGGGAGACGTGTGGATGCACCAGGTGTGAGTTCGGACTCGATTTGTATTGAAGGAGAAAGCTGCTCGTCTGACGACCCTCGGCTGACCGGGCGGAACCTGCGACGGGCTCGAAGTGGGGCGGAGATCTGGGCTCGGATCAGAAGGTTCGGATCCGAGGTCTTGTGTACCCGCAGACGGTCCTGAAATACCGGGGTTTATCCCGGTGGCGGACCCTCCGACGATCTAGTCAGTCTCTGTGAGAGAGTAGCAATAACTAGGTGAATTTAAGTGGCAAAAGATTGATTACCTCAAAAGGTGGGTGAGGGTCTAGTATTTATAGAGGATTCCAACCGGGTTTGGATCCGCTTGGGGGCCGGGTCTGAATCCGAAAGCCCATGGGCCTGACGTGGCAGAAGGCCCAGGGGGTTTAGGGCAGACGTGGCAATACCAGGAGTGGTATAGGGCTGACGTGGCAAAACTCTTGGTGGTATTTGGAGCTGACATGGCTGATCATGGGTCTCCAGTGCCTCTGGGAGAATCGGAGGGCCTAGGCTGTGCCAGGTCATCCCCATGCCTCGCCAGGATGGGGGGACGGCCCGTGGGGCTGTCACGGATCGGAGACCGAGGACCATTGAGGCTCGTCGGATACGAGGAGACTGGTTCGGTGGGGGTGAACATGAGGCTCGGCGCCGACCCTTTAGTGGCTCGAAGCCGAACGAGATTGCTGTTTTTATCATTTTTGAGTGAGAGTCGTATTGGGCCCTGGTTGGGCCCCAAGCCATTTTTACCCCACCACATGCACCATGTCAGAAAAAATTATTTCTGAGTGTAAACAAATACAACCACCTTTCTAATAATATGCATTATATGTAGTAATACAATCATCTTCTTTATACAGTCCTCCTTTGAAATTATATATATATATATATATGCAGAATTGTGGGTCTTACAATTTGTTGGGGCCCATGCATCTTAACCAACTAAATTGAGAAACTTAAGCTCATGTCATACATGCATTACTACACCTCCTGGACCTGTTTGTGACCTCGTGATTCACGTCCTTCTCTCTAGCTCTCTCCTCAAAATGAGAGCGTGATTAAGAAGAGTTTCGGTTTGTTAGTTGCATCATGTATATTGTATTCATGGATTCAATTTGTTTCTTCTTCATATATATACAACAAATATTATAATTAGTGTGGTATGTTACAGCTACTATATATGGTTGGGAAAAACGTGAAAGGCCAGCTCCATTCCTACAACGCATCCATGCATATTGCGTGTATATCGGCGACACAGCTTCTGCTTAATGGTTCATTTGTTTTACAACACCTTGTGAGAAGAATAAGATTAACCATTGACAAACAAACAGTGAAAAAAAGTTAGGTTAGATTGAATAGATCGTCGTTAGAGAACAGCTAGTATGAGATTTTGGCTTCTGTGTATGACCATCCGAAGATTGGAGGTTCGGCCCCAGGGCCAGCCCTGAGTTCACAATGGCCCGAGGCGAACTACGAACTATCGAAATAGGGCACTCATATATAATTTTAAATAATAAAAAAAATTGGAAAAAAAAATTTTATTTGGGTTTTTTTTTTCTTTCTACAATTCTTAAAAAACCGATATATCATATATATATATAGGTAAACAAAACTATATATATCATATAAAACTGAAAGAATAAATAATTTTTTAAATAAACCTAAATTTATCAAATTTCAACTTACAAAAATTCTAATCTATTCAATTAAGTTCAAATCTACCAAATTAAGTCCTAAAAAATTATGAAATAAAACATTAATTCGAAACGACGAAACCCTAGCTTGTGACTCGCAAGTTGCAACCCGTAACAATCAATCAATCAATCAATCAATTTGAAATTCTAACTTCTACAGCTCTACTGTTCTACAATACTACAAGTATACAACTCTACAAGACTACAGCAACAAATATACAAGTATATATCAATCAAATAATCAATCAATTATGACTCATTTAAAGTAAAAGGGAAAAAATAGCTACCAGTTGGTTGGTGTTGATCGTATCCTGGTGGTCCGGCCAACGACTATAAAGCAAAGCAGTTGCAAGTAAGCGGCTACAACAAATAGTTAGACAACAATAAAAAACAAGCGGAATCGACGGGTTCGGGAGTCGGGTTTGAGTTTAGGTTCGGGAGTCAGTCACTCAGTCGGACGACGTCGACGGGAGTCAAGAGCCGAAAGCCGGGGGTCGGGAGCCGGGAGGAGATTGGAATACTTAGGTTGAGTGGTTTGTATGGAGATTGGAGAAATGAGTAATGGATGATGGAAATTGGAGTCTTTCGAGATTGGTGTCAGGAGTTGAAGTTGGCGGAGTGACTGTCGATCGGGGCTGTCGTTGGAGATGGCGGTAGTGGATTGGGGGATTAGAGTTAGGGATCGGAGATTTAGGTTTTCCGGATTAGAAATAGAATTTTGGGAGAAAATGAATAGAATGAAGATGAGATTGAAATTGAGATCGGGTCTAGGTTGGAGGAAGAGTATTCGGGTTCGGGTGTCGGGTTGGGTATTCGGGTGAGCTGGTGAGGATAAATAAATGGAGATTTGAGGGATAGGTAAATGAATAAATAAACCAACCAAAATCCGAAAAAAACAAAACAAAACAAAACAAATAAATAAATAAATCCCCTAGCCCATTAACTAATTTTTTTAAAAATAAAGGCCCATGCATTTAAATTTGGGGGCTCCTTAACATATTGTAATTTAACTTCACATGCAATATATACTTTTTTAGGGGAAACAAAATTTGGGGGGCCCCTAAAAATGCAAAAAAATCGGAGCCCAAGACGGCGGCCTCTATCTTGGGGCCAGACTTGGTTCGGCCTTGAAGAACCAGTTAGTTGTGAGCAAGGCAAAAACTACTGAATTTGAACTGCATATCTCTAATCTCTAATATTATAATGGAAGAGTTGGGTTGTAATTTGTAGACAACCAGTAATTTATAGACATTCAATTATCTAATCTCAACCATTCATTTTTAAGTGGGAGTTATTTTAATCATTCATTTACTCAACTGTTGTTAGTTACCATAATACACTCAAAATTCAAATTTATATACGATATAATTATTTACAAAAGTGTCACTCATATAAAATAAAAGTTTGTGCCACTAGGGATAATTTGTAAAGAGTATGTGATGAGTAAAGGGAGGTCTTAGGTTCGATGCCAGATTACGTCTTATTATTTACAACAAAAAATTTAATTAGAACGTGTATCGCATGTGCAAATTACTAGTATACATACTCTGTGAGGACACTCAAGTTGATGCAATGAACATGTACTAAATTTACCGACATAGAATAGCATATGATCGATATATGAACTTCCCCGTGCTTTGTAGGAGCCGAGGAGATCTTACATTTGATACTCGACGTTTGCATTCGGGAAATTTTAATGTATCTTATTGCTTGCTGCTAGAGGTTCTATCAATGTACTACAATAGTAATCTTTTCAGTCCAAATGAGTAGAATAGAACACACTTTTGTACATGATTTCAAAAATGTAAAGTGTATGAGACAAGGGCCAGTTCGATGAATGGGCCATTTTGTACGTGACAAATGACAATATAATGGAATTGGGCCGAACGATTCGATGGAATTGGATCTCTTTAAGAAGAACCATCAACCATATAAGATTTAATAAAAGCCCAGCCTGTTGGCTTGCTTTCGGTGCTATAATAATAGCATAATGAATTAGATTAGCTTAGCAAAAGAAAAGGAAAAACAAAAAAAAAAATTCACAACAAAAGTAAGGGATTAATTCTGAGGGCGATTCTGAAGCGTTCTGCTTGCAGGATCAGGGTTTTTGATATAGTGCGACTGTATGTGCTGAGAATAAAAAGAAGTTTGCGTTTCAGTCCTTTGGTGTGGTTTACCAGTCCCTGGGAAATTTAAATTCTTATCAGGGTTAATTTGCAAAATATCGGCTTCCTTTCAAATAAAATCCCTCTCTCCCTTCTTTGGCAGTTGCTGCGCTTGCGTGGCAAACGCTGAGTGGTGGGTTAATAAGCGGTGGGGCCCATCTACAGTGTTTTTTAGTTAGTTCGTTTCTTTTCGTTCTTTTTTTTCCCTTTGGTGTGGATGTAAGGGAGTGGGCGCTGCACGTAACACGTGGCAGTGCCTGGTTAGGTACTCTGAAAAGCACAGAGGCTGGCGCTGCCTATAAGCAGAGTGTGCCTCATCTGATTTGCTGTGTCGTTGTTTTAAGTTGAATTAATAGAAATATCTGTACTGTTCTTCTTCTTCCTCTTGTTTTCTGTGTTTTCATGGCCATCACACGCTCAGGGTGTGAGCCACCCCTCCTCCACCCACAGGGCAGCCACCGCTGATCTTTGGGGCTGTATCAATGGTCAAGGAGACCACTTTACTTACCGATGATGAGGATCATGATAGGTACCACTTTACTTACCCAAACATGCTAAACTTGAGATCCCTATTTTTGATGGTCAAGGAGACATCTCCAACTGGTTCTTTCACTTAGAACACCTCTTCGAGACCCAGAGGATTGAGGAGAGGCAGCAGGTAGATTATGAGGTGTATTTCTTGCAAGATGACACACTAGTGTGGTGGAGGTGGTTCAAGAGGCAGTATGGCCTCGACGTATGTTAGAAAGTGTTCAAAAGAGAAATGCTCTTGCAATTTGGCCTTATGGAGCTACACAATCCCACTGCAATGCTGATGAAGTTGCAGCAAAAAAGTACGGTTTAGGAGTACCATCGTGAGTTTATCAAGTACAGCTACCTAAGTAAGCCACTAACGATGCTCGTGTTGGGTGATTGCTTTGTATCGGGGCTCAAAGAAGAACTACAGCATGAAGTCTCGCTCAAACACCCTAACACCATTACCAATGCCTACAAGGAAGCTCAAGCGAGGGAGACCATACTCATGTGTCAGAGAAAAGCGGCCAAGGTGCATGCCAACAACCACATACCCAATCACTTCCTAGGAGGAAGGCCACTAGTGCCTATAAACAAGCTACCTACAATAGAAGTGAAGGTTGCCACTAACTCCAAGAAATCTCAATTTAATAGATTACTGGCTGAAAAGAAGGTCAATGGGCTTTGTTTTCGATGTGATGAGAAGTGGGTAAAGGCTCACAAGTGCCAGGGGAGGACATTGATGTAGATTGAGGGGGAACTTAGTGAAACATAGGTGGATGAGGTGCTATCTGAGGACATTTCCTGCAGTGACGAGCCTGAGGGGAACCTGCACCAAGTTCAAGCTGAACTTAGAACCAACTCCCACCCCACCATCTCCCTTCATGCCATTATGGGCTCTGCTACTCCCCAGACACTCAGGTTTCAGGGAACAATTGCCAAGAAAGAAGTGTATGCCTTGTTCGACACTAGATCAACTCACAACTTTGTTGACTCCAAATTGGTAAAGAGGGTTAAGCGGCCTGTCATCAGAGGTGTACCCCTCAAAGTTACTGTAGCAAGAGGGGAGAAATTGCAGTGTGAAGGGGTCTGTGAAGGAGTGGAATTCCTGTGTCAAGGAGTCAGGATTATAGCCGATTTCCATGTGCTTCCCCTTGGTAATAGTCAGCTTATATTGGGGGCAGAATGGATCAAATCTCTTGAAGGCATGTGGCTTAGTTTCAAGAACTACACCCTACACTTTGAGCATGATGGAGAGCTCAGGGTGTTGAAAGGCACTAATTGTAAGGGAGTTAATGTATCTGTTACCAAAGCCATGCTCAAGGTGCTGAGATATGTGAAGAAGGGTCTTCTTTTACAAGTGACTGCAACACCTGAGGTTACTCTTGAGCTACCCACAACCCCACCTGACCTCTCCCAACTCCTCGATGAGTTTGCGGTAGTCTTCCAAGATAGTACTTCTCTTCCTCCCAGCAGTCCCCAAGATCATAAGATTCCACTATGCCATAATGCACAACCAGTGAGCCTTCGACCCTACAAAACACCCTTGGACTCAGAAGAATGAGATTGAGATACTTGTGAGGAAAATGCTGCAAGCAGGAGTCATACGCTCAAGCTCTAGCTCCTTCGCATCTCCAGTTGTCCTGGTTAAGAAGCATGATGGCTCATGGTGCATGTGTGTAGACTACAGGGTACTGAAAAAAATGACTATAAAGGATAGATTTCCAATTCCTATCATTAATGAGCTGTTGGATGAACTCCATGGAGCCAAATTGTTCGGCAAGCTAGATCTGCGAAGCGGTTACCACCAGATCAGGATGAATAAGGCCGATGTGCACAAAACAGCATTCAAAACCCACGAGGGCCATTATGAGTATAGGGTGATGCTGTTTGGCTTAACAAACGCCCTGTCCACCTTCCAAACCTTGATGAACGATATTTTCAAACCGTATCTGAGGAAATTTGTACTGGTTTTTTTGACGACATCCTCGTGTACAGCAATTCATGGACTTCCCATCTCCAACATCTGCGCACAGTTCTTCAACTCCTGCAAGATAACTTCATATAAAAAAAGTTGAATAAATGCACTTTCGGAGTGAGTAGAGTTGCTTATTTAGGCCACATTGTTTCTGATAAGGGGGTGGCGGCTGATCCCGATAAGGTAGCGGCAGTACAGGCTTGGCCAATTCCAAAAAGTCTCAAGGCCTTAAGGGGTTTCCTTGGTCTCACTGGCTACTACCGCAAATTCATAGCCAAGTATGCCATGATCTCAGCCCCATTGATTGCCTTGACTAAAAAGGGGGCCTTTCGATGGTTAGAGGCAGCTAATGCAGCTTTTGAAAAATTTTCACGCCCCACTTTCCAAAAAGGAAATACAGAATACGGATACGTGACTAAGTCCAGCGAATGACTTGCACTATTCATAAACTATCAGGATCTTTACAACAAGCACAAGTATATACAAGAGAGATACAAGAAGAATAGTCAACCATGCATGCATAACTGAATCAATATAGTCAACCAGATTACTTGAAAAGAAACAAGAATACGGAATTTCAAATAATCATGTCTGGAACAAAATACAAGTCTGGGACACCAAGCCCAATACAAATATCCATGCAACCAAGTACAATTATTAAAGATAAGCAACAAGAAATAAATAGATATAGCAAGAATTCCAGCCAACTAGAATCTTAGATTGCCTACTCCATCGGGCAGCTGATCACCATAATCTGCAATTTAACAAATTACAGAAAAAGGAAAGAGAAACAAAATGTCCGTCAATGCAAGTTACGGGCCGCTTGTAGTATAGGCAACAAGTACAAGAAAAGATAAAAAGGAATAGAGTAACATCGGAAGTAGTATGGCATGGAAAGGATGTAACAACAAAATAGAGAAACTAACTCTAATCAAGAAGAGAACAACTAGCATGGCAAGATGAACGAATGCAAGTGGCATGTGACAAGTGTCAAGTATCAAGTAAACGAGTAACAAGTATCAAGTATCAAGTATCATGTACAAGTAGCAAGTAACAAGTGTCAAGTGATCATATTCAAGTCTTGTATCTAGTCCTAACTAGGTAGCACTCCATGCGTCCCAGATTTTTACCACATGGTTTCTACATTCAAACAGTTACGTTTTAGATTTCATAGCGGATCATAGAGCGCATTGTACTCAGGGACAAGTATCAAGTAATCAAGTATCAAGTATCAAGCTCCAAGTATCAAGTATCACGTGTCAAGTGTGCAAGTGTCAAGTGATCATGTGTCAAGCTCCAAGTATCAAGTATCAAGTCATCACGTAGGATCTATAAATCCCCTTCCGAGTACACGTTTCTGTATTTTTCACTGTTAGATCTTTCCCTTTAAACCCCGGCTTAGTTTCTTTTTATTATTATTCAAGCAAGCATGGACGTGCACAAACAAGTCAAGAAACATGGAGAGACAATAAGGGACAAGTACAAGATGAACAAAGGACACAAACGGGTGATGCAAGACTCAAAATAGACTGAGATAACGAAAATTCTAGTTCTGGACAGTAAGACAGTACTGCACCAAATCTGGGATTTCCATTGCTACGGATATGCAAATCTGGATCCGTTAGAAAAACTAGAAAGTAGACTCCCGGAAGAATCCAACAAATATATATAAGTCATATGTTAATTCACAAAAACAAGGCTCAAAACATATTTGTACCCAGAAAACATGTTCAACAAGAAATAAGGAGTTTGTATTCATAAACAGGAAAACGGCATCAAAACTTACTGATTAAATCTAAGAAAAATCTAGGGTATTCTCTAGTATGTTTAGTAACAAAAAGTGAAGTTTCATAATTTTCTAACATAGATAGTATAGTCAAATAAAATCAGAAAGCAGCAAGATACAGTAATTTTGTAAATCTGAAATCATAAACACAGCAGTAGATTGCAAAATATAAATTCAAATTCAAATCCGTCAGCAAGTTGATAAAATAGATGCAGTATGATACATTTCATATTCACAACATTTTTATAAATAACAAGTAGAATCAGGTTGAAATTCTGAATAGTATGAAAATTCTGCAAGTATAGTAGTTGTTTGCAAGTATAGAATAGTTTATAAAAGTTATCAATTAAATCCACACAAAAAAATTATGAGTTAATCCCAATCAAGTCTAGTTGTACTCAGCAAAATATTAGATCAAAATATTATCTTTAACATCAGTATAAAAATAAATAACCATACAGAATTTATATAAAACAGATTCCTTGGAGCCTGCGAATATCCTGGGTAGAAGGATGGTTGCGAAGAGGGGAGTGGCAGCTTTGGAGGTGTTGGTTCAATGTCGGGGTGGCAGTGAGGATGAGGCAACTTGGGAGGAATTTTGGGATATATACAATCACTTTCCACCATTCCAAAAGACCCTGGAAGCGCCTATTTAAGGTGGGAGGGTTGATGCTGTAACACCTCGAATTCCAAATAAGAATGAATTCGAGATTCCACAGGATCTTTACTTCACTTCGTACAATTTTACAATGAATTTAAAACTTTTTCCAACAACAATACATCAGAGTTACAGTACACTTTGTTTACACAGCGGAAAATAAAAGATTATAACATTGAAATAAAATACAACTTGTATAACATTAACATCATTTGCATCACAACATCCTTACTCCTTCATGAACAGTCCATTACCTGCATGTCAATCTGTGGGCACGTCAGTTACTTACAACTGACGAAATATTATACTCGGCTATCCTCAATACGAAGGAATAGTATAACGATCTCAATACTTTAATAAAAATACAACAGTTGAATGAATAAATAAGTGTTAACTGTGTCTACGCTAAATATGTAAGTGTATGCCATGCTTTAATGCCTAATGCACACAATTATATACTAGGATGACATTAATGCACACTTGTTCGGATTCTATACATCACATACTACATAGGTCCGAGGGCAAGCACCTATGTACTGCACAATAAAGGGCTCGATCCCTCACCATGATAGCTACCCGGTAATAAAACAAGGTTCAGATCATTCCACGAATTTGAATCCCAACCCCGGAGTCCACCGCTGACTATTATAACAAATCCCACATCGTGCGAATCATCCCGCAAGTGACCCTCTAGCCCGGTATACGTATATACATCGGAGACGGCAAACAAAACTATCCATCTGACTATTCAAGATCCCGAAGTCCACCGCTGACCGGTCCTCATAGTCCTGGATTTAAATATAAAGCTCGTCTCCCACAGAGCAAACTCAGTCCACCAACTGGGTCTATAGCCTTGGAATCCATCGCCGACTATATAGAGCACCCCACTTACGTTTGCCCAGGTTTACTACATTTTCACTTAAGTGCCTACCTATTTTAGTTCAAGACATGAATAGATTTCCAAACCTAGAATTAGTCTTATCTCTTACCGGTCTTAATCACCACTACCAAGATAGATTCACAACCATATCTCAAATTTATATCTCAACTCTTTTATTTCAACATTTACCGGTAACAAGATTTTACTAACTCAAAACTCAACCATTCATGCATAAGAATTATGGGTACACATACCCTTTTAATAAAATGTCTTAAAACTAGATAATTTCATCTATCAAATTGTTCACAAAAATGATTAATGTCCCATCTGAACTCTAATTCATGATTCCTCATTCCTAAAATCATCAAAATAATAATTCTTTTCACCAACATAATTTAATCACTTGCAAGTCTAATAATCAAGTAGAAAATGAACCATTCTCATCAAAGACAAATAATTCACATATCAACCTTTACTTTTCTTTTTAATAATACAAATCATGCTCTTAAATGATTTAGTTCTTTTTTGGAATACAAGTCACAATCTTTCTCAAAGTTACTATTATTTTCTTTAAATTTCTAAAACTATATTTTCAAATAATTCCCTTTCATGTTATATGAGTACTAGGATTTATTCTCAATTTTGAATCTATCTCAAAAATTCCCTTAAAAATAATAAACACAAACAAAAAAAAACAAAAAAAAACTCACAATGGGTTTTAAACTATAAGCCCCTAGTCAGCACCCCAAAGGCCCAACCGAAACCACTCAGTCCATATGGACTTGGTGTCTTATTACTACACTAAAGGACTTATATGTTAAGTCTCGGTTTTAAAAAGATTTAAAAGCAAAACACCAAAAAAAATGTGTTGCCCATGGGATTTGAACTAGGCAGGGCAGAGAGGTAGCACAGCGCCCAACCAACCGGCCAAACAAGCTCAGTGACATTTAATCCTTTCTTTCTATTTTTGTTCAAAAATCTCTGTTAATCTTTTTGTTTTCATAAACGTGATTCTCCACTATAATTAATCCTTTATTAGACTGAAATAATTCCTTATGAACTGAGTTTATTCTTTCAATATTACTGTAATAATTTTAAAATCATAATTTAGATAATGACCCTAAACTTTCAATTTCTTTCTTCTTTTTAATAACCACTATATTGCATTTCTTCTGATTTGATTATATCTTTTCATAAACAAAAAATAAATCATCCTAAAAAATTTACTTACTTAATAAAAGAGAAAGATCCAGTATCTTTCATGCACCCTATTCTCTTCATTCATGTTTGACTAAATAATCAAATCTTCTCTTTCCTTTCTCAATTACCAACTAATAAATTTGTAGCTTTTTAAAAACAATTCATGGTCCACTACTATTTTTACCACCTATAATAATATAAATTCCTACATCAAAATTTTCCAAATAAAAATATGCATTTAACACATATATAGTTTATAAACATTCTAACAGGATCCTTAATATTTAGCCCTTAAAACACAATTCTATTATTTATTTAATCACAACTATATTATTCTTATTCATAGCATGTTATGAAGTTTATCTACATAATTTACATAATCAACAACTTATATTATTCATTATAGTTCTAACATGGAAATCTCTACAATTAGAAAGTAAGGAGATCATCCACCTTATAGAAGCTTGATCAAATGAAAGAATGAACACCTCTCCTAGCTCCAAGACTCCTAGTCCTCTTCTCCTCCTAGCAAATAGTCTCCAAGCACAAGAACACTTCTTTCTTTACTCTCTTTCTTTTATTTTCTCTTTTGATTTGATAATATTTTTGGTGTGATGAAAAAGAGAAAAATAGGATTCTATTTATAGGGTTTTGGAAGGGTTTGTTTTGCAAATTTACACCCCTAATAACTCTCCTAATTAACTCATATGACTCTTTATTTTCCTAACTCCTAAAACTTACACCTTTCCACATCCCCACTTGTCATGCACTAAAACTCCATCCCTTCTTCTCCCCTCCAAAAACTAGCCTCCCCCTTTAGCCACAATCTAGTCTAAGTTCATAGATGTATGCATGCATACATGCATAAACAAATATGCATACATTTCTATAACTCCAAATGTATACTAACATTTGTAACTTGTCATGTATTAGTGCATGCATAACTAAAAATATGATTTTAAAGTTGGGCTTGCTACATGGGCTTGTTACTAATTAATTCATTTAATTATCTAGTGGGCTCCCCTCCTAATGGGCTAGATTTTATCCTATAGGTCCATGGATCAAGAAAAGGCTAATTAAAACTAATGCGTATTAAATATAGTAAAATGAGAATAAACAAAAGAGAATAAAAATTAGCACGTGCATCATACATGCAAAAATAAAAATACATTTTTAATAAAAAAAATAAAAAGTGGGGTGTTACAGATGCAGTGCGATTGTATCTGCTGAGAATAAAAGAAGTTTGTGTTTCAGTCCTTTGGTGTGGCGTATCAGTCCCTGGGGGATTTAAATTCTTATCAGGGTTAATTTGCAAAATATCAGCTTTCTTTCAAATAAATCCCTCTCTCCCTTCTTTGGCAGTTGCTGCGCTTGCGTGGCAAATACTGAGTGGTGGGTTAATAGGCGGTGGGGCCCATCTACAGTGTTTTTAGTTAGTTCGTTTCTTTTCGTTCTTTTCTTTCCTTTGGTGTGGATGTAAGGGATTGGGCACTGCACGTAACACGTGGCAGCGCCTGGTTAGGTACTCTGAAAAGCACAGAGGCTGGCGCTGCCTATAAGCAGAGTGTGCCTCCTCTGATTTGCGGTGGCATTGTTGTTTTAAGTTGAATTAATAGAAATATCTGCATTGTTCTTCTTCTTCCTCTTGTTTTCTTTGTTTTCATGGCCATTACATGCTCAGGGCGTGAGCCACCCCCTCCTCCACCCACAGGGCAGCCACCGCTGATCTTCGGGGCGGTATCAGCTTTTTTGCACGCGATCTTTAAAATTGCTGCAACCATGGTTGAGAGTGGTTCTTATGTGACTGGCGTGATAGCACAGTGGTTGCAACAGGGAGGGCTTTTCCCTCCAAGCCTGGTCCCCAAGGTTTCATTCCCCCCCTCCCCCCCAAAAAAAAAGATCTAGGCTAGATTGGGACATATGGATCGGTGAGCCTTTGCTGAAAAATCATTTAGCCACTTAGAATACATGAAGTTTTTAATGATATCCTTGAGTTTGATCCAGAAAGGGTTGGACCATCGTGTTCATGTTGAAAACATGTCTTATTTGTGCGTGTGTGTGTGGGGGGGGGGGGGTGGGGGGGGGGGGGTGTGATTTGATGTTAATTTTGTTGGTCGGGTACTAGGTCAGAAGTGGCTACTTAAAGGCGAGTTTCAGGTCATCCCAATGTGAGGAAGACACTTTCTTTTCATATTTAATGGTGAAGAAGAAAAGAGAGATGTTCAGACATGTGGTTCACGGGTGATTGGGGGTGCATTTTTTGCCCTTCAAGAGTGGAAGCTGCACTTTTGGCCTTCAAATACATTATTCAGACAATTGTGTTATGGTTGTGTATAACCCCTATTGCTCATTATTGTATTTTAAAGTTATTTAATAAAGTCCTGGATTTATTTTATTTTATTTTTGGTTGTATTTATTTTTCCTTCCTTTTGTATTGTGTGTTGTTCTCCTTGCGATTCATTCTCTGTTTGATTCAGCCTAATATTCTCATTTATTTGATCTGCAAATTTGTCTTTGATCTCTTCTATTGTTTAAACCTATTTCATGGTCTATTTGTCTCTTATTAAATTCTTTTCTTCCTATTGGATACTACCCAGTTCGCCCAAACCCATATTGTCTCTATATAAACACCCTAATTGAACCCTAACCCTAATCACCAAACCCTAATACTACTCTCTCTCTCTAGCCGCCACCCTCTCTCTCCCTTAACACTCGACCTACCCCTGACCTCTCCTCTGCCCGTCGTTGTCGTCATCTGTGACTGCCGACACCAGAGACCCCCATCCCGATCACCCCCTTTCCTCTTCTTTCCTCTTCTTTCCTCTTCGTTGTGCACCCACCCCCAGGCCGAGCGTCGCTGCCGTCATCCTCTCTGTGGTCGAGCAACGCTGTAGACCCCAGCTGCTCCTTTGCGACGTCGCTGCCGCGCCCTAGTCGCCACGCCGCCGTCATCCTCCTGTTGGTGCTGTTGTCAACTGCTATCTCTTGTTTGCACGTGCTTTTGTGTGCACGTGTTTCGATTTGGGAATTCTCGTCTCTTTGTTCGTTTTGTTCGTTGTTTCGGATCCATTCCCGTTATTCTATTCTTTGTTCCGGTGTCTTCATATCAGGCAAGTAGCTTGTATGTGTTCTTTTTGTCATACACGTTAAATACCGTAAGTAATCTAAATATTTGTACTCTCATGATCCTATTTTGTTAAGTTAACCACGGACATCACCTCTTGATCATGAGTAGTTACAATAGTTGATACCCGTTGCATGAAAACAATTAGATTAGTGGATATCTTGACTATATGTTGTTGTGACACACCATATATTGTAGATGACTGTTGCATAGATGTTTGTTGGAGGTATTATCTCATATGGACTATGTGATTCACATGCCATGCTGATTTGAGTAACCCACATATTTCATGTTGTGGATGACATCCTAGATTGGACTGTTTGTAATTAAGTTGTTTGATAAAATGCATAAAAAAAATTTGTTTACTGCTGTCCTATTTTTGTACAGTAATTTAGACCTTGTTAACATCAGTAAAATAAATAAGTTTGTGAACATGATTCGTAGCCTTCGTTTTCTAGTTTTCAGAACTTTCAATGGATCTGAATTCTGATTTTTGATGCATGAGTTATTACTGTTTTACTGCAGTCATATTGTATATTCCAGATTCTGAACTATATGTCTTCTGTAAGATATTTTATTTTAAAACTGATACTAAAAATAGAATTTGAACTCTATATTTTGCTGAGTATGTTTAGACATGACTGAGATCAATCCAAAATTTTTGTAGAATTAATTAATGACTTTTGTATCTCATTTCATGCTTATGAAACCAATCGATATGTTTTCAAACTGCATGCTGTTTAGTATAGAACTATATTTTCAACCTGATTTTATTCGTTTTTGATGAAAACTTTGTAAATATGAACTGTAAACTTATTTGTCTATTTTATCACCCTTTTGACGGATCTAGATTTCGAATTATATTTTATGAATTATCTCTGTTTTGGTACTGTTGTGTCTGAACTTTCAGAATCGAGATTTTGTTGCGTTACTCTGTTTTTCCAAATTTGTTGACTATACTATCTGTAATATAAATTCATGATATTTTATATTTTGAGACTAGATATGTTAGGGAGTCTTCCAGATATTTCTCAGATTTAATTACGGTGATTTTAAACTCTTTTCATGCTTATAAATAAGATTTTGCATTTTCTGGCTGAACATAATTAAATTCTGTATTAAATGTTGTTTTCAACCCTTTTCTGTGGCTGATATGTGACTTATATATGTGTGATGGAATCGGCAGAGAGTCTAGTTTTTAGATTTTCTGACGGATCTGGATTTGCTATTCTGTAGCAACGAGAATCTCAGATTTGATACAGTAGTGTCTTACTGTCCAGAACTGAAAGTTTCGTTGTTTGGACTATTATGAGCTATTTTATCAACCATTTGTGTTTCCTATTCATATCAGTCTTATCATTTATTCTTGCCACGTCTTTAACCTGTTGTATTGTTCACACCTGTTGTTAATAATGAAAAGAAATCAAGCCGGGGTTTTTAAGGGAAAAGATCGAGTAGTGAACAATATAGAAATGCATATTTAGAAGGGAACTCATTTTTCCCACTGTTTACTGTGGTACATACTGTTTATCTCTGGATGCATGAGGGTATGATCCATGACACTGTTTGATGTTGATGTTACTGTTACTGTTTATCTGAATATACTGCCCTATAGAAGTTCCACTACAAAATTTTAAAGCGAAACTGTTTGATGTAGCAACCATGTGCTAAAATCTGGGACGCATGAAATGCTACCTAGATAGTAATGAATATTAGACATAAGAATAACTGTTTTCACTGTCTCATTTTGTTACTGTTACTATTGACCCACTGTTACTGTCGACATACTGTTACCGTTGACCCACTGTTACTGTTGACACACTGAGACTGTTACACTCTTACTGTTATCACTATACTGTTACTGCCATTTGTAGACTGTTATAAATGCTGTCTTCTCCATATTAGTATTACCTGTTTAATTTAATTAGGTTTTCCTTCATGATCCTACTTGTATTGCTTGCGGCCCGAAACTTGCATCTAACGGGCATTATGTTTTCCTATTTTTCCTATTTTTCTTGTAATTGCCATATGAGCAGGTTTTGCTAATCAATTGCCTACTGAAGTTGGTGAGCAAAAATTTTGAGCTGTGCAATTGGAATAATTTGCTTAAATGTTTTGATAAACTATTTTATTTCATGAATTTTATTGAGACTTGTATTTGTGCTTATTGTCCCAGGATTATTATTTTGTTTCGGATCTAGTATTTAATGGGATATTTATTGATGCAGTAAATACTGTTGAGTTATGATTGTTTTTGCATGCCTAGTTGAGTATGTTACCTTATTTACTAGTACGATGAGTTAAGCATATCCGTACAACTTATGGATGGTGAAAACTATCCGCTGAGCTTAGTCACGTACCGTATTTCGTATTTTTTGTGGGAAGTGGGGCGTGACATTGTGCCTTCCTGATCTCACTCTAGCGTATTATGAACAAGATATGGTGTTGGATATAGTTTATATCACTGAGAAACCTTTGGAAATTGATGTGTGCACAAGTTCCATGCTATGTTCGATTTTTGCAGGAACTTGTGTAGAGGTTGACCTAACCAAGCCACTTTGTCCAAGAAGGTTTGTTGGTGAGCACAGTGGAAAATTTTTTTGGGAGGAGTTCGCACATGAGAGTATTTTTTTATAGATGTGACCTTATTGGTCATTCAGTTGCTGCATGTCCATGTCCAATGAGAAGTGAGGGGATGATCGAAGGTGGCTAATGTGGTCGGAGAGCAATTTGCACAATCTAGTGTCGGTGCTAACAAGTCAACCGAAGCTGCAACACATGCGAAAGTCAATAGCACTCTCCCTACTGCCGAGGAGGTGGTAGTCGAAGTAGATGATGAGTTGTTCGGACAATGGATGACAATTCAGAAATGGCGCCCTCGCTGGTATCCTCCTTCTAGCAATGGAGGTGGTGCACGAAAATATTGGGCATGAAGGTACTACGAGATCGCCTGATATGATTGGAGTGAAATTTGTGTGCTCAAATGCAAATAAAGAGAAAAAATCGTCGGTAATCCCATGTGCCACAGGTGTGAGTTTTGAGTAATCAATCTCAAGATCTTTTGAGTTTTGATAACCCACTTCCTATATTTGTCTGGGTTGCATTCTATCTCATCGTGTCCAATGAACGACATTTATTGAAAATCACCATCAATGCCTGGATATGAATCCAGATTAATATTGCTAATTAAGATGCTGCCGACTGCTAACAAAAAAGTATCAACTCTCAACCATGGACTTCCTTTCGCACGTCCGTAAATCAATCATTTTATAAATCCAAATTCGCATTAATTCTTCCCCCACCACCGAATCCCAAATCCCTAATACAATCCTCCATATTACAAAAACCCCCCTCCAAAATCCTTAAAAATACAAAAAACACCAACCGACATCCACCTTCTTCTTCTTCTTCTTCTTCTTGAACTCGATCCCGATCTCAAAATCCCCCCCTCCGATTCCAAATCTCCCTCCAAAAAAATAAAATGGGCGGCCAAGACAAGTCCCGCTCCCCCTCCACCCTCCCCACCACCTCCGCTATCCGCCGCCCCACCCGCGGCCGCCAGATCCAGAAAACCTTCAACAACATCAAGATCACCATCCTCTGCGGCTTCGTCACCATCCTCGTCCTCCGCGGCACCATCGGCGTCGGAAACCTCGGCGGCGCCGCCCCCTCCTCCGACCAGAAAATCATCGAAGACATCGACCGCATCCTCCGCGAAATCCGCTCCGACTCCGACCCTGACGAACAACTCCCCATCTCCCCCAACTCCACCACCACCACCACCAACATGACGTCAGCTCCAGTCAAGAACTACACGCTGGGTCCCACCATCTCCGACTGGGACCACCAGCGCCGCCGCTGGCTCCAGCAGAACTCCGGGTTCCCCGTCCACGTCAGAAAGAACAAGCCGAGAATTTTGCTGGTGACCGGGTCGCCGCCCAGCCCCTGCGACAACCCGATCGGGGATCACTACCTCCTGAAATCGACCAAGAACAAGATTGACTACTGTCGCATCCATGGCATTGAAATCATACATAACATGGCGCATTTGGATCAGGAGCTCGCCGGGTACTGGGCGAAGCTGCCGCTGATTCGGAAGCTGATGCTGTCGCACCCCGAGGTAGAGTGGATCTGGTGGATGGATTCGGATGCTCTGTTTACCGACATGTCGTTTGAGATTCCTTTGGCCAAGTATAAAGATCACAACTTGGTGATTCATGGGTACCCGGATTTGTTATTCGAGCAGCATTCGTGGATTGCGCTGAATACGGGGAGCTTTCTGTTTAGGAATTGTCAGTGGAGTTTGGATTTGTTGGATGTTTGGGCGCCGATGGGGCCCAAGGGTGCGGTGAGGGAGGAGGCGGGGAGGATACTGACGGCGAATTTGAAAGGTAGACCGGCTTTTGAGGCCGACGATCAGTCTGCGTTGATTTATTTGTTGTTGTCGCAGCAGGACAAGTGGGGGAACAAGGTGTTTATTGAGAATTCGTATTATTTGCATGGGTATTGGGCGGGGTTGGTGGATAGGTACGAGGAGATGATGGACAAGTACCATCCCGGGTTGGGGGATGAGAGGTGGCCGTTTGTGACTCATTTTGTCGGGTGTAAGCCGTGCGGGAGCTACGGGGATTATCCGGTGGAGAGGTGTTTGAGTAGTATGGAGAGGGCGTTCAATTTTGCTGATAATCAGGTGTTGAGGTTGTACGGGTTTGCACATAGGGGACTGGCAAGTGCAAAAATTAAGAGGATTAGGAACGAGACGAGTTCGCCGTTGGAGGTGATAGATAGGCTGGATTTTCAGGCGAGGATTACGACGAGTGGGTGAGGCTGGCTGCATTGTGGAGGTGAGGTCAGATTTGTGGATTTTGTGCCTTTTCTTTCTTTCTTTCTTTCTTTTGTTGTTGTTTGATATAATGATTTTAATCACTTGGATATGTAACTTCATGTTTTGGGGGGATAGGATTAAGGGTTATGGTTTATGTTCTTTAATTAAGGGCATGTTTCTTGTCAAATGGAACAGGCTGAGGGTTTGTACCATTTTAAATATAGTGTTCTTGTTTGCTTCATGTTGGTTAGTAATGGAATAGATTTTTGGTCATTTGTTTTTTTTTTAGAATTTTTTGTGGAGCCGGTAACATTCTCACTGTATGAATGAATTTCAGATTTGATCATTTGGTGATATCTCTTAATGTGTATCATGTGGATAAGAATAAGAAAGTAAGTTGGTTTCTTGGTCTTTTTTTGAGTTGTGGGATACGTAGATTATGGAGGGATGCTGGATTGTCAAAACATGTTTTTACTCACAAATAATGATAGTGTAACAAACTATCCTTTGAATGTATTTGTCTTCTTAGGACATAAAATCTCAATTATGACAATGTTGGGCATGTAGATTTTAAAGTTTTGCAACTAGGAAATGCCTATAATTATGAATCTACATTGTGCTAAGAGACTATGAAGCATGAAAACTTCAAGGCGAGTTCTAAATTCATGCCCAACACGTATAAGTTACTAAGACTTGCTTAACATACTTTACATGTACCATACGCTTTGAAGTACTTCAAACTGAGTTCTACATACATGTTAAGAAAGGTCAACATTGTGTATAAACTTAAAAGGACTTTTTAACATTGCACTAACATATGCAAACACTCCCGACACTTTAAAGGGTATCATGGGCTTATTTTGTTAGGTCTTAGGTGAGGATTTAAATGAACTTCTAGATTTGTTTCGTCAGTATAATGTTTGTGTTAAATCTCAAAGAATAATATAGTAGCTAGCCATTCATCTTGTACGGTGCTTATGATCTCTTAATGTCAGGAAATCCAAGGTTGTGACATATAACTATATTAGTCAATTATCTTGCTTAGGAAATGCCTTGATCAAGCATTATGGAAACTTTGACATTTTGAAGCAACTTCTTTATTTGTGTTCAACATGTTGTATGTATGTAATACAAACACTTGCATGATAGGAATATGATAGTTGGTTTATTGGTCTTATTCAGAGTTATGGGGTAGGTAGATTATGGGAAGGATGCTGCCAATCAGCCATTGGGATGTAATGATATCTTTATGACATGAAATCTCAATTGCGATATGTTGGGAAAAACTCGGTATTTTCCCGCTTCGTGAAGTTAAGATGAGCACTTGAAGATATAGATAGAATTAGATGCAAGAGAGATTTACAACTCAAATAGATATTCATCCACTATACAAAGAGTAGTAGGATTACAAGAATTTGACTCCCTACAACACACTCTCACAATTTTGTGGCTCACTCAAAATTGAGGATTAGAACTTCTCAAGCTATCTTACTTTCTCTCAAAGTGGCTCTCTAACTCTCACTATGGAAATGTCTTGTTTTTGGAGTGAGTAGGAATGAAGCCTTCCACCCCTATTTATACTATTCCACCCTCACAATGAACGGTGGAGATTAATTTGATCCAAGGGTGGAGATTAGCTCTCTAGAATTCTTCATTTCTAGAGATCCATGGAACTACTCTTCATCTTCCTTCCATACTCTTCTTTACTCTTCCATATATCATCTTCCACAAGACTCTAGGAAACTCCACACATCTAGAGGATTCTATATTCTTCCTAATTAAGGAAGGATCCCAACAAATCTCTCCCTTCTAACTTAATTGGGAGGTAGTAGCAAACCGGCACCTTGACAACAAGCTTCAAATTTCTTTGTTGGTATTACCTTGGTCATCATGTCGGACCAGTTTTCTTCAGTGTGAACCTTCTCAAGGTGTATGCGCTTTTCTACGAGAGCTTCTCGGATCCAATGATACCGTGTATCAATGTGCTTTGTGCGAGAATGAAAGGTAGAGTTCTTTGCTAAGTAAATTGCACTTTGATTGTCGCACTTCAAGACATACTTGTCTTGGACTACTCTTGGCTCCAACAACAAATTCTTCATCCACAACATCTCCTTGCAAGCTTCAGTAGCTGCAATATACTCAGCCTCGGTAGTGGACAAAGCAACACACTTTTGCAACTTTGATTGCCAAGAAATAGCTCCCCTGCTAGAGTAGTTAGGTATCCCGATGTTGATTTCCTAGAATCAACGTCGCCGGCTAAATCTGCATCTGTGTATCCTTCTAACGCAGGTTTTCCATTTCCAAAACATAAACACTTTTTAGAAGTACCTCGTAGATACCGAAGGATCCATTTGATTGCATCCCAATGTTCTTTCCCCGGATTGGCCAAGAAGCGACTAACAACACCAACTGCATAGGCGATGTCGGGTCTTGTGCATATTATTGCATACATAAGACTACCTACTGCGGATGAATAAGGAATCGTCTTCATTTCCTTCTTTTCTTCCTCACTTGTGAGAATTTGCTCCATACTCAACTTGAAGTGTCCAGCAAGTGGTATGTTGATCGGCTTCGCTTTGTGCATGTTGAATCTTTCCAACACTTTTTCAATATACTTCTCTTGTGATAGCCACAATAACCTTCTTGATCTATCACGAGTTATCCTCATTCCAAGAATTTGTCTAGCCGGTCCCAAATCTTTCATGGCGAAGCTCTTGTTTACATCTTTCTTCAAAGTATCAATCTTTGCGCGATCTAGCCCAACAATCAACATATCATCAACATAGAGTAAGAGTATGAGGAAATCACCACCTCTATACCTCTTTATGAACACTCAATGATCGCTTTCCGTCTTCTTGAAGTCATGTTCTGCCATGAAAGACTTGAACTTCTTGTACCATTATCATGGTGCTTGCTTGAGGCCATATAGACTCTTCGTTAGACGACACACCAAATTCTCTTTGCCAGGAACTTTGAATCCCTTTGGCTGCTCCATGTAGATCTCTTCCTTTAGATTTCCATGGAGGAATGCTATCTTAACATCGAGCTGTTCGATTTCTAAGTCTCCAACCACTGCTAGGCCAAGAACAACACGGATGGATGATATTTTTACCACCGGAGAAAATATTTCTTCAAAGTCAGTACCTTTCTCTTGACTGAATCCCTTAACAACCAACCGAGCTTTGTAGCGAGGCTTCGGGCTACTATCTGCGGTCTTGATTCGATACACCCACTTATTCTTCAAGGCTCTTCTTCCTTTTGGTAGCTCCATTAGTTCGTATGTATGATTCTCATGCAAGGATTGCATCTCCTCTTGCATGGCTTTTATCCACTCTTCTTTATGAGTGTCAATTATGGCTTCCTTATAACTTTGAGGCTCTCCCTCATCAGTTATCGTCACAAACTCCTCCGCAGGATAACGAGCAGATGGTCTTCGGTCTCTCGAAGATCGTCTCAACTCTAGTGGAGAGCTTGACTCATCTTGAGTCCCTATATTATTTGGCTCTAGGATAGGCTCGAGATCTTCAGCTTCATTGTTTTCTGGTGTGACATTCTCCTCTTGATGAGCCGGTGTAAGGTCTATACTACGGTTGCTTCTCAATCTTGGCCTTTCAGATTTCTGGATATCTTCAATTGTTTGGTCCTCGAAGAATACCACATCTCGGCTACGAACAATCTTCTTGTTGATTGGATCCCAAAGTCGGTATCCAAACTCATCCTTTGGTGAGCGAAGGTAGAATCATTCCTTTGTCTTTACATCCAGCTTGGCTCTCTCGTCTTTGGGTATGTGAACAAATGCTCTGCATCCGAACACCTTGAGATGATTGTAGGTAGCCTTTTTGCCTGACCAAACTTTCTCTGGAATAGCTCCGTCCAAAGGTACCGATGGTGAAAGGTTGATGACGTCAACAACGGTCATCACAGCTTCCCCCCAGAATGACTTAGGCAACTTGGCATGAGAGAGCACACATCGAACTCTTTCCTCGATAGTTCGATTCATTCTCTCGGCTAATCCATTTAACTGCGGTGTCTTGGGTGGAGTCTTCTCTAGTCTTATTCCATGTTTCCTGCAATAGGCTTCAAAGAGACCTCTATATTCACCTCCATTGTCTGATCGGACACATTTGATCTTCCTTCCTGTCTCGCGTTCCACTCGGGCATGAAACTCCTTGAATGCATCAAGCACTTGATCCTTTGTTTTTAATAAGTGCAACCACACCTTCCTTGAATGGTCATCGATGAAGGTGACAAAATATGATGCACCGCCAATGGATGTCTCGGACATTAAGCACACATCAGTGTGTACAAGGTCTAAGATATTCTTTCTCCTTGTGGGTAGAGAAGATCTTTTGAAAGCAATTTTATGTTGTTTTCCAGCCATGCAATGAGCACAAGGATCAAGTGTTTTACCTTTCACATCAGGAAGAAGTTGGTTACGAGCGAGTATGTGAAGACCTTTCTCGCTTATGTGTCCAAGTCGTCTATGCCATATATCCATATCATCAGTTGTGATATTCACCTCCCCTTTGCAGAGCTTGGCTTGCATTACGTACAATGACCCCTCCTTCTTTCCTCGAGCCACGACTAAACTTCCTTTGGTGAGCTTCCACTTTCCTTCACCAAAGTAATTCACCAGACCCATATTATCAAGCTTTCCAGATGAGATAAGATTGAGACGCATAGCTGGGACGTGTCTCACATCTTTTAGGACAAACTTGCTTCCAGTGCTTGTTGTAAGGATGATGTCACCTATCCCGACAATTTTGCTCCTATCTTGATTTTCCATTTGCACCGTACCAAAGTCACCGCTTTGGTAGGATGAGAAGAAACTTCCATGGGGAGTAACATGGAAGGAAGCACCAGAATCGATAATCCAAGAACTATCATCATACGCAATGTTTAGGATATTGCCTTCTCCAATGAGATAAATCAGTTCTTCTTTTGCAGCTACAGCGGTAGTACTCTTCTCTTCTTGCTTCTTGATTTGGTCTGGCTTCACATCTCCCGCCTTTTGATCTCTCTTGAAGGATCGACATTCTGCTTTCTTGTGGCCCGTCCTTCCACAATAGTAGCATGTAATCTTTGATCGTGATTTGGATCTACCTCGGGATTGATTTGATTCTCGGCCCTTGGTACGTCCACGACCATCATTCTTTACCCGATTTTCGAAAACATTTGCCTCGGAAAAGACAGAATCGCCTCGTTCCTTCCTCCTTGCTTCTTCACCAAGAAGGCTATCACTGACGGTATCCATGGTGAGCTTTCCTTCATGAGTTGAGTTACTAAGTGTAACCACGAGTGTATCCCAACTTTCAGGTAAAGAACTAAGGAGTAGAAGGGCTTGCAACTCATCATCGATCTTCAATTCGGTTTTCATTAGCTGATTTATGAGCCCCTTGAAATTATTCAAGTGCTCAATCATGCTTTGACCATCCTTATACTCCAACTTCACCAACCGTCGAACTAAATTGGCTTTGTTACGAGGCGTCTTCTTTTGAATCATGGACTCAAGCTTTGTCCATAATTCGTAAGCATTTGTATACGTAGAGACATGCTCGAAGAGAGATCGGTCGATATACTTACGGATCATGGCAACGGCCTTTCGGTTGAGTAACTCCCATTCTGCATCGCTCGTTCCTTCTACCTTGGCATTGTGGATGATAGGCTCATGCACGTCTTTGCAATATAGATGATCTTCCATCATCGGCTTCCAATACGAGTAGTTGTTGGCGGTGAGCTTGAACATGTCTCCATTATGGGCAACGATGTCCTCCATCTTAAACCGCACGAGGTGATGATGACGGTGTGTGAACCTGGCTCTTATACCACTGTTGGGAAAAACTCCTCTTTTCCCGCTTCGTGAAGTTAAGATGGGCACTTGAAGATATAGATAGAAATAGAAGCAAGAGAGATTTACAACTCAAATGGATATTCATTTACTATACAAAGAGTAGTAGGATTACAAGAATTTGACTCTCTACAACACACTCTCACAATTTTGTGGCTCACTCAAGGTTGAGGATTAGAACTTCTCAAGCTATCTTACTTTCTCTCAAAGTGGCTCTCTAACTCTCACTTATTTGTTGGGGTCCTTCCTTAATTAGGAAGAATATAGAATCCTCTAGATGTGTGGAGTTTTCTAGAGTCTTGTGGAAGATGATATATGGAAGAGTAAAGAAGAGTGTGGAAGGAAGATGAAGAGTAGTTCCATGGATCTCTAGAAATGAAGAATTCTAGAGAGCTAATCTCCACCCTTGGATCAAATTAATCTCCACCGTTCATTGTGAGGGTGGAATAGTATAAATAGGGGTGGAAGGCTTCATTCCTACTCACTCCAAAAACAAGCCATTTCTGTAGTGAGAGTTAGAGAGCCACTTTGAGAGAAAGTAAGATAGTTTGAGAAGTTCTAATCTTCAACCTTGAGTGAGCCACAAAATTGTGAGTGTGTGTTGTAGAGAGTCCTCTAGATGTGTGGAGTTTCCTAGAGTCTTGTGGAAGATGATATATGGAAGAGTAAAGAAGAGTGTGGAAGGAAGATGAAGAGTAGTTCCATGGATCTCAAATGAAGAATTCTAGAGAGCTAATCTCCACTCTTGGATCAAATTAATCTCCACCGTTCATTGTGAGGGTAGAATAGTATAAATAGGGGTGGAAGGCTTCATTCCTACTCACTCCAAAAACAAGCTATTTCCATAGCGAGAGTTAGAGAGCCACTTTGAGAGAAAGTAAGATAGCTTGAGAAGTTCTAATCCTCAACCTTGAGTGAGCCACAAAATTGTGAGTGTTGTAGAGAGTCAAATTTTTCTAATCCTACTACTCTTTGTATAGTAGATGAATATCCATTTGAGTTGTAAATCTCTCTTGCATCTATTTTTATCTATATCTTCAAGTGCCCATCTTAACTTAACGAAGCGGAAAAATACCGAGTTTTTCCCAACACGATAATGGCCGACAAATGCATTTTTTGAACTTCACAACTAGGCAAGGCCTACACTAATCAATCTAGAATTGCACGAAAAAAGTAGGGAACCTGGATACTTCAAAACCTATCATGTCCAACACAGATCATATACTAATACCTGCTTGTCAGTTACCTTAGTACCTTACATGTACCAGACACATTGAAGTCCTTCAAACTTCAGACTGAAAATCGGCGATTAATTATTAATCGCTAATCGGACCTAAGGCGGTTAATTTTTTAGCGATTTACAATATTTCTATTAGTAGTTGTTTTATCGGGAATAATTGTCAATTAGGTCGATAATCAGCCGATTATTGTTTAACCCGATTATCCGATTAATTCGGACCCAAAAAAAAATTAGTGCTTAACTTGACCCGAACCTGTAACAAACACCCTAATTTTCAGATCTAAGGGTTAAGGTTAGTTGCGGCCTCATCTCCACTCCCGATTTTCAATATCCAAACTCCAATCTCCACTTTCCTCACTATGTTCAATCTCCACCTTCATCTCCACTCCCACCCCCTCCTGGGCCTTCTCCTCCCTTTCCACCTTGCATCCCCAAACCCGAACCCCAATCTCCAAGCAGCAACGACCACTCGCAACGGCGGCAGAAGAAGAAGAAGTGGACAACAGCATCGGCGGCAGCCCAGCCCGTCGCAAGCCTCCTCCCTGCCTCTTAACGTCAGCCACCCCCCCCCCCCCCCACAAAAAAAAAAGAATAAATAAATAAATAAAATCACCCTTTGGTACCAGACTATCCTTTCTCCATTTTTTATTATTAGTTATTCATTATGTCAACATGAATAGAGTATTTATATGAATGATTGTTGATGATTTGATATTTAAAAGTTCATATTCTTTATTAAATTATGATGGAAATTTTATGTTCTTGATTGATGAATTTTATTGTGGTTGAAACTTGATATTAATTTGTTAAGTTCTTAGGGATGTTTTTCCTGTCCATATTAGTAGTAGTAGTAATAGTTTTATTGGGTATATGTTCCTATTTGATAATCTTATCATAGTTTACTATTATGAATATGTAGATGAGTGTGCAAGTGAATTGAACGTGAATTATAAATATGAAGATAAGTGTTGATTGTTTTGAATATTTTATCTCTGAGTTTTAAGGTATGTTTACTTAATTAGTGATATTAAACTTGATATTTCACGTGTTTAACTTGTCTTTCAAAACTTAGATCCTCTTGATCATATATTTTAGAGAGGATATATATACACCATTTTTTCGAGTTAATCCCCGATTATTTTAAGATTAACCGATTAATTATTAATCGCTCATAGCCCGATCAGTTCCGAAAACCGATTTTAACTGCTTAGTTTACACATACAATTACTACAACACTCTTGGCCAAATGTATAGAGTAAACACACCCAATACTTTAAAGGATATACCTGGATCATGTTAGGTGGGTATTGAAATGAACTTCTAGGTTTCTTCCATCAGTTTAACTGTTTGTTTTATTCCAGTATGATATAGTAGCCAGTGATCTTGTGTGATTTAGGTTTCTAGGTTTCTTTTGTCAACTTTATGATCTCTCTATATCATCAAATTTCAAGATTATGACATGTGACTATATTAGTCAAATATGTAGTAGGAAATGGCTTGATCAAGCATTAGGAAACATTGACATTTTGAAGCAAGTTCTATGTTTCTGTTCGACATGTCTGTGATGCTGGCACTTGCATGATACTCAACACCAGCTTTTAAAAAGTGGATCAAAGTCTTGTTACTTCAAGCTAAATGTTGGTAATTGACACTCTTGATTCATATTAATGAAAACAGCCTTTAAAAAGTCTGTGACATTGCTTTAGTAGAAGATGTTAATTAGGGAATGCCTCAATTCAAGCTAAAATTTTGGTTGAGACTGGCTTAGACTTGTGTTTATGAACACGTTGATCTTTATCCTTGTCTTATTTTAGTTTGCTTTCTTATATTTTATCAAACCACATCCTAAATTCCTAATCAGTTGGCTTTTTATATATTTAGGTTCTTCTGTACCTCATCCTATTTGATTAATATTTAACATGTTGTCATGTTAGTATAGTGTTGTCCTTCATGTCATTGTTTTTCTTTGCTAGCTCAAACTAGTGGAGGAACAACCCCTATTCTTTGTAACCGGTGTAAATCGAGTGGACTACCTGTATGCAATAGATGTCTCCGATCACTGCAGTAGCTACAGTAGAGAAAAGCAAAGAGAGTAGTATAGAACATAGGCCGTAAGAGGGCTGTTGGTAAGAGCCTCCCTAGTGAACTTAGTATTTACGGATAATATATGTTGGGGTCCTGTGAAATCAGGTTTTGAATATGATTGTTGTTACAGGATAAGATGCAAAGAGGTATTTTAGTACCTCCTATAGAATATGAATTAGAATTTAAAAACTTCAGAAAGAGAGTTTCCTACTAAGTTTAAGGATGACAATGCAGCCATTGATGATGTAATTATTTTATTATGTAGGATTAGAAACTCAAAAATTAGTGTTTCATATCCTATTATGGTTTATAAGGGCAGTTGAACAGTGATTTGTTGGTAGCATTTTATCATGAGAAAAGGGAAGCTTAGGTGGCATAGGAGGAAATTTCCTCCGATGTCACCTCGAAAATTCCTACCCCCTCCTCTCAAATTCATGATCCGCACTGTTCAATGTCGAAATGTGTTCAACATGTCATAAAACATAAGAGGAATAAATATTATCAAAGTTGAATATGTTTTATCCACGTATTGAGTGGTCACAATTGTTCTATTGTTGAAAACCGTTTATTTTGCAATCTCATTGATGAATAGGCAAAATATGTTAAAATGTAGTGATTTTGTATCATTCTATATTTTATGGTATGAATATCAACTTGAACGGTGTGGATCTTGAATTTCAATTGAGGGATTGAGTTTTAGTGTGTCATAGGAGAGAATTTATTCATATGACATAGGACACCATAATATCTTCTATCATTTAGTGTTCCTCCAAAACCTATGGTTTCTGGATATATCCAACCCTGATCCATATTTTCACTCTTATGAAGTGGTTGGATGCTCCAGAGCTTGTGAAACTTTGCTCCAGCATTCCTACTTCGTTTCCCCTGCTTCCAGAAGTAATGTTGATATAAAACGTAATCCTAAATAGAGAATTTTCAAGAATCTTAAAGGATTAATTTTACCAACATGTAATGCGGATCAAAGTTAGAATTTTAAACAATTAATCGGTTTGATGGATTTTCAAGAATTGAATTAAGTTTAACAAGCCAATTAATAATTCGGTTCTAACAATCAATAATTAAATTCCTAAGCATTCTTAGCAAGTAACAGATGCAATATTGATTCGTACTCTAATTAGGCAAGTGGAACACTCAATTTCGATATTTGTGGTCGACAGTTAAATTGAATAATATAATAGAGATGATAAAGCAGTATAACAGAAATATTTGAAAAGTTGAAAGAGTATACCTGGATTCGAAGAAACCGTTAGATCTAGGGTTGGTAGCAACGTCGGACACAACAATCACAGTGAACAAAGAGACAGCAACAAGGCCAATGGGGCTGGCAGATCCGGCGGCGAGGCTGACGTTGGCGGCGCGGCGGGGATTGGAGGGCGGCGCTACAGCGTTGCTAATCGGAAAGGAGGAGCGTCGTCGGGGTGGGAGTTCTGTTGTCGACGGGAATAGGAGAAACAGCCAGGGGAAGGGTTTAGGGCTTTTCTGTGGTGGTGCTGGTCGTCGAGGGAAGGTAGGGCGGCGACGGCGCTGGGAGGGTGGTTGCCGGAAGTGGGGTGGACGAAGAGGTCGCCGGAGGTTGATCGGGGAAGAAGCAAGATTAGGGTTTTGAATTTGGGAATTAGGATTTTGATTTTAATTGATTTGGAGATTTGGGGTAGTTTTAGAGTTTATCACAAATCCCAAAATTTTATTAGGACTTATCAGAAACTCTAATAATTGGATCTCAATTGTATCACACAAAAAGATAGAGAGAGAGAGCAAAACTCAACACAATATTTTTTAAATCAAGAATGACATATTTTCTCATTAATTTCAAGGTCTATATATACTCAAAACAAATCTCGGTACAAATATCAAAATATTCTAAAATCTCAGAAATATTCTAATCCATAAAAGAAAGATTACATATGACTATAATTACCAAAAACAAATATGGTACTGAAATAAAATGCTAAACTAAATAGAATGGATGTCCTCATCATTCTCTCTGGGTGAGAGAGCTCGACCCAGTCGAGTCAAAACCAGTGATCCTGTCATGGTGCTCCAAAAGATTTGGATCCAATTGCGGGAGCTCCTCACGATCACTGCAAGTGTCATCTGACTTCAGCTTGTTCTTCCACCTCACTAAATACTTGTGCATACTACCATCTCTTGTAGAGATTATCGGATCATCTAAAATATTATTCAATTATTCTGTCGGTGGGTAAATAGTATCAGGTAGAGGGGTTAATATGAAAATCTCACCATTAGGCTGCAGGATAGGCTCATCAATCAGAAAATCTCTAGGGTTAAATTTTGAGCCTTCATAGAGTACTAGATCCTCAATATTGAAAGTCTTATGCCAAAACCTTCAGGAAGGTCAACGACTTAGATATTATCATTGATTGTATGAAGAATTTTAAATGGGCCTGCAGCATGTGCATTCAACTTCTTAACGGATCCAGCTAGAAACCGTTCCAGACGAATCCGAACCATCACTTCGTCACCAATATCAAAAGTTATAAATTTCCTTCTAGTATCTGCTATTAAATTGTAGTTAAAATTATTCTCATTAAGTTCCTTAGAAATTTCTCTATGCAAGTCATGAATGTGAGATGCAAATGTGGGTACAAATTCTGTGACTCTAGGATGTTCTAACACATGGATAAAATCTATCGGCTGCCAAGTGACTTGGAAAGGGATGAGTGACTTAGTTACACTCAATGAAGGTGACTGGACAGACTGAATACAATTGAGAGACTGGTCATCAGTTTTTTCATCAAAATCATCACTTACATTAGGTTCATAGGTAAACTCATTGTCGGGCTCATCAACGATGACTGTGGTACCCTCTATTACATTGATCCTACTTGGGCTAGGATAGTTGCCATCAATATGGCCGTATCCATTACATTTATTGCACTTAGTGAGAGGATCAATCTTAGAATAGTTTCTTTCAGTGTTCTTATCCGTCTTGTCATTTCTAAGTGGATAGGAATTTAAAGTATGTTTGTTTGGGTAAGACTTGTTAGGGTACTGAGGAGAGGAGTGCTCAGGTCTAGAGGGATCGGGAGGATTCATTCTGGAGGAATGATCCATCGAATCATTGGACTTGTAATGGGAACTTGCTTTAAGGGAATCCATATCGAGGATAAGAGCATAAGCTGCCGCTAATGAGTCCACATTTCTATGAATTAGCTCGTTCCTCAGATCGGCTCATAATCCAGCCATGAACCTAGAGAGAGTTTGTTCTTCACTCTTTTTACCTAAAGTATTGCACCGAATAAGGAAGTCATCAAATTTATCAACATATTCTTGTGTGGATTTACTTTCTTGATAAAGTTGGTTCCTCGAATCTAGCAATCGGGTGTGGAACGATAACGGTACATATCTCTCAGTGAGCTTCTCTTTCATGGCTTCCCAAGTGGCTATGGGTGCCAGGCCTTGGCCTCTGCCGGCGTGTTCAAGATTGGTCCAGTGTTGTTGAGCTTTCCTAGTCAATTTCATCGTGGAAAATTTAACTTTCAGGGTTTCGCTCATATCAAACTACACAAAGTAGTGGTCCATCGCACAGATCCAATCAAGATAAGCTTGGGGTTCCATGTGGCCTTCAAAATGGGGAACGTCAGCCTTAACATTCTTCTTATATTGTTTGTCAGGGTCACGTTCTTGACGCCGTTCGTCACGAACATTCCCTTGAGGGATCTGACGATTAGCATGAAGCTCAGGGGCAACGGTTTGATTTAATTCCACTTTCTCAAGCCTCTGATTGATATTAGCAAGAGTTGCTTGAATGACAACTAGGGTAGTGGAAATATCAGAGTTGTCCATTTCAGGTTGTTGGGTGGTTTGGGAGGGACAAGAAAGGATCTTCGGAATTTGCGATGGTGCTGCGATGTTTTTTTTAAAAAATCTTAAATGATCTAAAATAAAGCAAGAAAAAAATAAAGACTCTAAATGCTCCTAAATGAATGCAAAAATAATGCCTATAACTAGGGTTTTAAGAACCTTTGCTCTGATACCAAAATGATGTAAATCATAATCCTAAATAGAGAATTTTCAAGATATTAAAGGATTAATTTTACCAACATGTAATGCGGATCAAAGTTAGAATTTTAAACAATTAATCAGTTTGATGGATTTTCAAGAATTGAATTAAGTTTAACAAGCCCAATTAATAATTCGGTTTTAACAATCAATAATTAAATCCCTAAGCGTTCTTAGCAAGTAACAGATGCAATATTGATTCGTACTCTAATTAGGCAAGTGGAACACTCAATCTCGATATTTATGGTCGACAGTTAAATTGAATAATATAATAGAAATGATAAAGCAGTATAACAGAAATATTTGAAAGGTGGAAAGAGTATACCGGGATTCGAAGAAACCGTCATATCTAGGGTTGGCAGCAACGCAGGACATAACAATCACAGTGAACAAAGAGACAACAACAAGGCTAAGGGGGTGGCGGATCTGGCGGCGAGGTTGACGTCGGCGTCGCAGGCGGCGGCGCGACGGGGATTGGAGGGCAGCGCTACATTGTCGCTAATCGGAAGGGAGGAGCGTCGTCGGGGTGGGAGTTCTGTTGTCGACGGGAATAGAGGAAACAGCCAGAGGAAGGGTGTAGGGCTTTTCTGTGGTGGTGTTGGTCGTCGAGGGAAGGTAGGGCGGCGGCGGCGCTGGGAGGGTGGTCGCCGGAAGTGGGGTGGACGAAGGGGAGGTCGCCGGAGGTTGATCGGGGAAGAAGCAGGATTAGGGTTTTGGATTTGGGGATTATGATTTTGATTTTAATTGATTTGGAGATTTGGGGTAGTTTTAGAGTTTATCACAAACCCAACAATTTTATTAGGACTTATCACAAACCCTAATAATTGGATCTCTATTGTATCACACAAAAAGATAGAGGAAGAGCAAAACTCAACACAATAATTTTAAAATCAAGAATGACATACTTTCTCATTAATTTTAAGGTCTATATATATGCTCAAAACAAATCTCGATACAAATCTCAAAATGTTTTAAAATCTCAGAAATATTCTAATGCATAAAAGAAGGATTACATATGGCTATAATTGCCAAAAACAAATATGGTACTGAAATAAAATACTAAACTAAATAGAATGGATGCCCTCATCAAATGTTTACCTCGTCTTCCATCCCTCTCTTTCTCCCTTCTCTCTAGCTATCCTCTCTCGATGGATGCTCCTTCATCTTTTCCTCATCTGCTTATATCCCTTCTGTTGCAGGCTGGCAGCGCCTATTACCATGTAAGGGATGGTGCTTCCAGTTTATTTAGTTAGATGAGGCTCGTATATTATGTTAGGAATGATAGATCATATAACGTAGATCATATAACGTGGCACAAATTTCAGCTCAGGTCACAGTTTCCTTGTTAAGATTGAGGATCAACTTATTTAAGAAAAGGTTTTGAAGATGGAATGCTTGCTAGGGGATTCTAATCGTTAGTTGGACCTTTTAGGTACCAAATCCTGCTTTGAATATTGAAAGTCATTAGTCATTTATATGAGGCCTATATTGAGATAAATATTCTGAAGTACTACTACTTTACGGAAAAAATACCTTGACAACTTTTACTTCAATGATAAATACATTATTATTGCAGATTTTATTTTAGGTTATTAGTGGGTACAGAATAACAGGTTGCTCAGTCGAGAATTCTTGAACTTGAAAATAATTTTGAGGTAAATTCTTGAACATGAAAATAATTTTGAGTACATAATCAAAAAACAAAACAAGCTAGGGTATTTTACAGGATGGTGGTTCATATTATGGTATTTGTGTCAAGAGAAATCTCTGAAAGTTTGAATAAACTTAGGGTTTTGATTTCTCTTATATGGATTTAGGGAGAAACCGTTTCAGCATATATACATCATTCTCAAAGAAAAATAAAATAGCCATTTTTTTAAACAGTGTTAATGATTTCTCTATGGTATGCAATTTCAATTTGAGACAAGAAAGCTCAGACATACTGTTTTATGAGAATCACTGAATTGACAGGCCAGGAGTTTGATTGAATTCTAGGAAGCACTGGGACTTCAAAGTGAATCTCACTATCATGTCCATTGCGAATTATGCACCATTTGTGTAGCTTGGAGACTTCTATCATGGAACCTTGTATTAGACTTGGACACTTAATGGCCTTCTATCATGGAGCCTTCTATCATGGAGCCTTGTATTAGACTTGGACACTTAATGGACACTTAATGGCCCTTGGCTCGCTGTCCTAAGTTTTGTAACATATCATTTATTTTAGACACTTCTCGATGTTACACACGCTAGATTATTAGCACGTTTAATAAATGAATGAATGAATGCTTTATGGAAACCTTGGTTCATTATGACTTTCTATGCTTGACTGCTGATTCCTCTCGTGTCTGAGAACCTATTTTGCTTGTCTAATACTGATGTGTTGTATCATTGCTTATCATAGTATTGTGATTCATTCATAAGATTCTCACCATCTTTAGTCCATATTCAAGAGCTGTAATTAACATATATTAACCTCGACTTTTTTGCTTTAAACTTATGGCAGGTGCTAATGGAAGTTGATATTAACTTCTTGACATATTATTACCTTCTTTCTGATCTACAAGGAACGGCATTTAATACTGATGATTTATTCTTACTTTGTCTGACATGAACTGACCTGGTTTGCGAAACAAATTACAGTTTGCACATACATTAATGAATTTTAAGTGAACAAAATGCTTGAACTTGTTTTCCTCTGGCTAAAAAATATTGTTTAATGTCTCTTTTATTTTTAGTCATTACACTGAGCAATCTTGACATAAAAATTCAAAATTATAAATGTGGAGTGGAAGAAAAACATGGATTTTGAATTCACATTCAATCTCTTCTTCACATGCACACATTTTCAAGTCAATCTATTGTTGCGCATTCGTTCACTATCACAAATAGACTGAACTCAACCTGAAAGTCTGTCACACTTATATTTTCTTATTGTATGCCTTTCGATGCACAAATAGTCCTTTATGATGGAGATCTTTGATATTTGAAGTCATACCTGACCAGTTTCAAAGTGCACATATTATCTTAAATGAATTATTGCTTACTTGCTTGTTTTATTTCTACAATTTGCTTTTGCTACACGTAAACCTGAGCATACATTCATGCATACAACAGAATACTGAAGACGATTAACATATGTCGTATCCTGTAGCTATATATGAATTTGTTGCATTTTGAAGTTTTAGTCCCACAGCATAGCCAGACAAATTAATGTTGGTGCCATACCATGGCTGACTGAGTAGTTAACCAGTTCTAAGTTATTCGACTTGTTTAATGTGGGGTAAAAGTGTCCGGATGAAGGAAACCAACGGAAGAAAGAACGATAGTCAAATCAGGGAAGTTATAGTTTTAACTTTGAGTAATATTGTATATTTTGGCTTCATAAAATGTAGCTGATTTCTGTACTATTCTTAACTAGCCCATTTATCTCAAATATCACAAGATTAGATTGCTAGTAGCATTGGTATCGGGTCGGGTCGGGTCCTTCACTAGCCGGATCCGGACTCGGTCTCCTACGGGTCCAAAAATTGGACCCGGACCTAGACCCGTGAGGACCGGTTCCGGGTCCGGGTCCTATTAAAATATTCCTACCCGTTCGGGTAGGAGCGGGAGTGTGAGCGGTGAACGGAGGCGGCGAGTGGATGATTTAGAACAGAGGAGAGAAGTAAAAAACATGAGTTTTGAGTTTGGAAGAGGAAGATTTAGAATTGATGTGGAATGAGGGAAGGGATGATGAAAGAATATTTATTTTTATGTTATTTTTTTGGGTTTTTTTAACGGGTCCGGGTCGGGTCTATTTTGAGCCGACCCGGACCGAAAGTACAACGGGTCCCATTTTAGGACCCAAACCTGGACCCGGATTGGCCGGGTCGGTTCTAGTCCAATGCTTGGTCCGGGTCCAGATCGGATTCGGGTTTCAGGTATTTATACCAATGCTAATTGCTAGTGATGGATTTGAGATGATGTTCGACTTGAATATGGAAGAAGTTAATTGCAGTACATACTTTAGTTTCTTTAAAGGTTTTATATATGGAAGAAGTTAATTGCAGTACATACTTTAGTTTCTTTAAAGGTTTTATGAATTACATACTCTTTTCTGTTGTTCTGTGGACTCCCTTGTACTTGCTTAGGCCAAATAGTGTTTGTGGTCATGCATATGGTATTCATGGAATGCATATTACAAATTTTGTGAAGAAATCGACATTTTTTTTGGTTACATTATCCTTAAAGTTTGCATGCAAGTAGAAGAGCACCAATCATAATCTATATACAGTACAAATAGCTATAGCTGAGTAAATGTTTAGTTACCAAAGTAACCAAACCTTCTTTTGATTAATTTATTATCTTTGTGCATCTTAACTTTATAATAACTGAGGATAAAAGAATTACGTATCTAATAATATCTAATAATAAAGATTCATGACTTAACCGGCAATGCAGTTTCCATGTGATTATATCTATATATCTGTAACAGGTTCCGAGTATGTTAGAATTAAGTACCCTGTCCCATTTTTGTTTTGGGAGTAAAAGAATTGAGTAATATTTGAGTTTCTTACCTTTTTCTTGGTAGTAAATTAAATTACTTCTACTTGACAATGGACTCTTATAAGGGCGGAATTCCCTCCTCTACATCCCTTTGTAGAAAATGTATTAGCATTTGGTTGTCGCCCTCTATCCAGTCCAGATAGAGGAATGTAGAAAGTTGCGACCGCAACTTAACACATAACCGCATTTCCAAATTTTCGCTTCTGCAACAGAGTTCACCTTTACAGTTGCAGAGTTCAGTTCATCTCTACAGTTTTAGCTTCAGCCATGATGTATCTACCCTCCCAATCTTCCCGATAAGAAATCCACCCGTCGGCTCTCTCTTTAGAGCATCTGTAGTCGTCTAAATCCAAAATTTGGGTATTTGACATATAGCAATAGAAAATTCGGAAATGAGTTGTAGTCATCTAAACCCAAATTTTTGCTTTTCAACGACGGAGGGAATATCATATCTATCTAGGAGCTCTTTTTTTTCAAAAAAAATCAGACGGGATATCATATCCTATCTGATAAAAAAATATCTGAATAAAAGAGTTAATGGATCCATAAATAAGAACTATAGGCCTGCTGTGTAGGATTTAAAAATCGAAAATGAGAGGGGAATGTCTTGGACGGGAGATGATCTCGTTATTTTGATTTTGATTTTTTTTGGCCTTTACAAAATCGATTGTATGATCTGTTTAATTAAAAAATAATAATAAAATTGTCGATGGACGGAATATGATATTCCGATTTCTAAATTTTGACTTCTGCAATTTCTTCTTCCAAATTTGGCAGATGACTGTTTATATCGAACCTAAATTATGAATATTTGATCAATGACTGCAGTAGATTTTTGGCCAAAATTTTCATTTTTTTAATATTTGGTTACGCCTACTACAGATGCTCTTAGTGACTACGTCAAAAGATCCATCCATAATAAGCTTTGGACAACGGTTTTCTTTTGAGTGGATTAGTGTTAACTGTTAGCCACTCTTGTCACCAAAAGAAATTCATGTGCCATTCTCCAAGCCTAGTCTGTGATACGGAAGAGATCGTCTTTAGCATCTTCAAAGATCACCTTGTTTCTTTGCTTCCAAGTTACAGGCAATGAATATTTCATAACACCCAATTAACTGAAACAATGAAGCTTTCAGCTGTGTAGATAATGGACATTATATGTGATGCGGTTTGGTTTTGGGGGGGGTGTGGGTGCACTGGGTGTGAGTTCTTCGCCATTTGTATTTTTGCGGAACCTTGGGTGCGGATGGTGGCCCCGACCCTAAGCCGGGGGAACGGTTCGGGAGTGAGGTGGAGATGGGAGGCTCGACTCGGATCTGGAGGCTCGGATCTTGAGGTCTCGTGTACCTGCACACGGCCTAGAAACACCGGGGTTGGTCCCGGTGGCAGACCCTCCGACGATCTAGTCAGTTACTGAAAGAGAGCAACAGTAACTAGGGTTTGAAAGGGGAAAGATTGATTACCTGTGGAAGGGGTAGAGGGTATGGTATTTATAGGAGAAGCCAACCGGGTCTGGACCCGTTTGGGGCCGGGTCTAGACCCGGTTGCCCGTGGGCCTGACGTGGCAGAAGCCCAAGCGGTATAGGGCTGACGGGGCGTGGGCCCGGGGTGGTTTAGGGCTGACGTGACGGAGACTGGATGGTTTCCAAGCTGACGTGGCAGACCCGGAAGATCCGACGGTGCACGCTCTTTGAGGGGATCCTGTGGCCCAGGAGGGGCCACGTCATCTGACCCATATCAGGAGTCCCCCACTCCTGGAGGGCTGGGTGACCCAGCCGTGTAGGAGTGGTTCTTTGCCTCTGTAGGAAGAGCAGGGTGGTGTGAATGGCGAGGAATAGGATTTGTACCTTCAAGAAGAGGCCAGGGGGGTAGGGTGAAGGGATCCCCTATTGGAGTCGTGCGGAGTGCTGGGCGTAGAAGAGTCGAAGCTTGGTTTGCCGAGCGTCTAGGGTCGGTATACGAGCTCCTCAGTTGTTGGAAAAGCGAGGGGATGTCGAGAGCTATCGAGTAGGGGGTCTTCTTGCTGAGCATCGAGGGTCGGTGGGCGAGCCCCTCACTTGTTGGAAAAATAAGGGGATCGTCGAGATCTGTCGAGTAGGGGGTCGCTAAGCTGAGCATCGAGGGTCGGTGAACGAGCCTCTCACTTGTTGAAAAAGCAAGGGGATCGTCGAGATCTGTCGAGAAGGGGGTCTTCTTGCCGAGCATTGAGGGTCGGTGGATGAGCCCCTCACTTGTTGGAAAAGCAGGGGAACATCGAGATCTGTTGGGAAGGGGGTCTTCTTGCCGAGCATCGAGGGTTGGTGGACGAGCCCCTCACTTGTTGGAAAAGCAAGGGGATCGTCGAGATCTATTGAGAAGGGGGTCTTCTTGCCGAGCGTTGAGGGTCGGTGGACGAACCTCTCTCTTGTTGGAAAAGCAGGGGGACGTCGAGATCTGTTGAGAAGGGGGTCTTCTTGCCGAGCATCGAGGGTCGGTGGATGAGCCCCTCACTTGTAAAATAGAGGAGGATTTTGGGGCTCGTGGTGCCATCCGAGCTCCGAGCCTCCTGTAAAATAGAGGAGGATTTTGGGGCTCGCGGTGCCATCCGAACTCCGAGCCACCTGTAAAATAGAGGAGGATTTTGGGGCTCGCGGTGCCATCCGAGCTCCGAACCTCCTGTAAAATAGAGGAGGATTTTGGGGCTTGTGGTGCCATCCGAGCTCCGAGCCTCTGGTGAAAAGAGGAGGATTTTGGGGCATGCGGTGCCATCCGAGCTCCGAGCCTCTGGTGAAGAGAGGAGGATTTTGGGGCTCGCGGTGCCATCTGAGTTCCGAGCCTCTGGTAATATGGAGGAGGATTTTGGTATTCGCAGTGCCATCCGAGCTCCGAGCCCCTAGTGAGATGAAGGAGGATTTTGGGGCTCGCGGTGCCATCCGAGCTCCGAGCTCCCAAAACTTGTTGGAGCTTCTGAGTGGTTTGTCATCGGTGGAACGTTACATTGTTAATGACAGCCGAATGGAATCTAATGAATTCATTTCATTTAATGCCTGTGGCTCGCGGTGGCATCCGAGCGCCGAGCCCAAGCTTGTTGGAAAAGCTTTGGTGGCTCGCGGGGCAATCCAAGTTCTGAGCCTCCTGTTGAATAGAGGAAGATTTTGGAGCTGGCGGTGCCATCCGAGCTCCGAACCTCCTGAGAAATAGAGGAGGATTTTGGGGCTCGAGGTGCCATCCGAGCTCCGAACCTCCTGTAAAATAGAGAAGGATTTTGGGGCTCGCGGTGCCATCCGAGCTCCAAACCTCCTGTGAAATAGAGGAGGATTTTGGGGCTCGCGGTGCCATCCGAGCTCCGAACCTCCTGTGAAATAGAGGAAGATTTTGGTGCTCGCGGTGCCATCCGATCTCCGATCCTCCTGTGAAATAGAGGAGGATTTTAGGGCTCGCGGTGCCATCTGAGCTCTGAACCTGCTGTGAAATAGAGGATGATTTTGGTGCTCGCGGTGCAATCCGAGATCCGACCCTCCTGACTTGTTGGAAAAGCCGGCTTGTTGGAAAAGCCTGGGGGGCATTGGGGTAATTTTGTGTCAACTACTGACGTCATGAGCGCAAGAATCGAAGCGAATTTAGATCCTGGTGGCCGTTGGATCTTGATGATTAAGATCCAATGGCTAGATCTTTTCGTAAAAATCGAGGAGTCTCTTTCTCTGTTATAAATCTCCCCCACCCCCCTCCCCACTTTTCTTTCCTTCATTTCTTTACTTGTGTTTTCCATCTTTCAAGAACAGGGTTTCTCATTTGCCGCCAGCGACCTTTTTCCGGTGATCTACCCGTAAGCGCGATACTTCGGGTTAGTATTTCTGACTTGTAATATCGCGCTCTTAGTCCGGCTCCGAGGCAAGCTTGTCAGGCCGTTCCGAGAAGGAAGCTGAGTCCCCAGAGACGTCTTAGTCCATGGGCGACTATGGGATAAAAGAAGAGGTTTTGTTAGATCCAGGGTAGGACGGCGGGGATGACATGGTCTTCGTCATGTCGCCTTGAGATCCCGTAGACCGGGTAAGGAGCCCGTGGATGAAGGCGAGGAGGAGGCGGAAGAGGAGGACGACGACGAAGAGCATGATCCTGAGGGAGAGGGGACGTTGAGGATGAAGAGGGCGATGAGGAGGAGCATGATCCCGAGGGAGAGGGGGACGTTGAGGATGAGGAGGGTGATGAGGAGGAGCAGGATCCTGAGGGGGAGGGCACCGTTGAGGACGAGGAAGACTCCGAGGGGAATCAGGGGGAGCCCGATCGGGGCGCCGGGGAGGACGCTGCTTGAGGAGGTGCGGGGGAAGGCACCGCAGGAGGGGTAGCCGAGAGCGGGGGTGATCTCCCCCTACTACCACCTTTATCGACACCGTCTCCTGAGAGAAAGGCTCGTCCTCGTTGGAGGAAGAGAAAGTTGAGCCTTCCGGATAGCCCCCCTCCACCGGACAAATATGCTCCTAGACCGGGGTTCGAGTTTGCCTCAGTCTCCTTCAAAAATCTGGGGTCAATTAGGATGTACCTTGACGACGTTAATGATCTCGACCCTCTTCCCTCCGTGCCGGGTGACGCGAGTAGGGTGAAGATCAGGATGGATGGTATTCAATTCGTCTTGAAGGCGGACTATCTGCACATCTTGAGGGCGGCCTACTTCATTTCTAAGGAGTTCGAAGTTCTGATTCCGAACCCCAGTATTCGCCCAACTACTGTTCTCACGCCGGGTTACTGTTTTTCCCCAAGGATTCTTTTATCTCGAGGCTTAGGCTGCCACTGCACCCCTTCATTAAGAGGGTCTTGAATTGGGCGAAGCTAAGCCTGATGCAGTACGGCCCCAACTCATGGAAGCACCTGGTTTGCTTTATCTTGAAGTGCCAAGAGAAGGGGGTCAAGCTGAGGCTGACGTACTTCCGCGCTATCTTGGGGATTAGCTCGTTGGGAGATGCATAGGGAATCTTCTGCTTCTCGCCTAGGCCTCATAAGAAGGTGATGCACGACCATCCGGACGCCATCAAAGGGTGGAAAGAGAAGTATTTTATAGTCCGGAGCGAGAAGACTTGGGGGATCCCGACCGCTTGGAACTTTTTCAAGCCGAATCATAAGCCTCCGAAGAGTAGCGAGCTGACGGAAAAAGAGTGGGCGAAGGTGGAGAAGATCGTCGGGGGGCACAACATAGGGTGGCCTCGAGTGACGGAGATGCATCTGACCCGAGCCGGACTGAGCCCAGCTGACCATAGTATGTTTTTGTTCTGAATTTTTGTATTTTTCTACCTTCGTGTTAACGTTAGCCTCTCTTCTTCTATTTTGCAGAGATGACGGCCAAGCACCTCGACAGTAGGCGGGCCTTGTTGAGGTTGCCGACAAGAGGAGGGCAGAGAAGGAGAATAAGGCGAAGCAGGATGCGGCGGCTGCTCAGGGCGCGGGGTCCAGCAAGGAACCGACCACGGACGCCATGGAGCCGTCCCCTAAGAGATCCAAGAAGCATCACCATGCGCCGAGGGCGTCTAGGGAGGTGGGGGGGGGGGAGCTCGAGTAGCAAGAGAACTTCCAAGGTCCCGGAGCAGAGGCTTTCCCCACCTCGGCCCACAGCCGAGCAGATGGTCGGACAGCAGGGGCTTAGGCCACATGCCCCTGATTGGTCAGTTCTCACAGGGGACTCCCTGCTTGAGGGTCCTGTGGCCATTGAGGTGGTCAGGAAACTCGCCATCGAGCGAGATCGCATGGCGCTTGTGGTGCAGACGTCTGAGATGGCCTTCATGCGATGGTCTCAGGCGCAGCTATCGGTGAGTGGTTGTACTCTTGCATTGAGTTTAGATTCTAGGATTTTTTCTAACCTTTCATTCCTCAGACAAACGGTGCTTCACGGGCAGCACTTTCAGAAGTACTTGGAGAAGGAGATCCTCATCGTGAGGAGGAACGCGGAGAAGTACCTCCGCAAATTGACCAAGGGGACAGACGACCTAAAGGAGGCTCGGAGCATGGAGGCCTTCCACGAGGCCCAGATGGTCTCGATAATGGACCATCATAAAAAGGATGTGGATCGCTTTAATGAGAAGGCCCAGGTGGAAGCTGAGAAGGCGCGGAAGGCCATGGAGGAGGCGGAGATCACTATGGCGGATGCCCTGATCCTGATGCAGGACGAGGCCTATGACAGGACCAAGGAGCATTTCCGGTTGATCTATCCGGACAAGAGGGTCGACCACCTTCACTACAACTGGCAGCCGGAGCATCCGCCGACACCCGGTGGCGAGGAGATGGGAGACCGTCGCCAAGAGGAGGTCGGGGGCGACCCGGTTGACGAAGAGGTGCCCCCCTTCAAGCATATCTTAGGTTTTGTTTTTTTTTTAAATTTTTTTTAAATTTTTTTTTCGATTTTGTAAATGCCTTGCGCGGACTGTCCACCGCATTTTGTAGCACAAAAATTTTGAAACTAATGAAAGATAATTTTTTGGCCGATGCTCCATGACTTGTGCTTCTTTAGTCTCTTTTGTACTTGTTGTTTTCCCGTCTTTTTGATAGATGCATGGGGTCTTGGGTGCCGACCCTATTTCCGCCGAGGACTCCTTGATCCGAGCTGGGCCGGAGGCCATGGAGGCGGCTTTGGCTCGCCAACGAAAACAGGCTCGGGACCGAGTGGCCGCAGTGAATTATTTCATGAACAAGTCCAGGGAGCTCGGCTTGGAGGTCGCTCGTCTGAGGAAAGCCATAGCCGACCAGGACTGGTGGGTAATCGAGATGAACTGCTCGATCTCGGATGCCTCTAGCGGGCGGTCAGCTTCGGAGTCTTTTCTTCGTGAGGCCGTTGTTGAGAAGGAGTTGGAGATCCGTAGGTTGAGGCTGGTGCTAGGCGCCAGTTTGATCGAGGAGGCGAGCAATTCGGTATTAGGACCATCTCTGATCTTTTTATTGGAGGGGACCCAGCCTGATGATGCCGAAAGCTCGATGGCGGGGGAGCCTTCCCCGATCTGGTTGGCCGAGCAAGAGAGGGAACCCGAAGAAAGCACCGAATTTGAGTTTTAAGCCGAGTGCGAGTGATTTGTAAGCTTTTCATTATATTTGTGCCGCCGTTATGGACGCGCGATGAGTAATAATAAAAAAAGACTCCTGACTTCTTTAACCTTGATAATTTCTTTGGGTGGGGATTGTTGCTGGGCTTGGCCTTGAAAGGGGTCGCTGCCAAGGCGGAAAGACCACACGTTGACTTTGCGCAGGCGACGCATAATCCGTGGCATCTCGCCTCTCGATTAGCATTAATGACGATGTTTCGCCTTCCGATAAGCATTAATGGCGACATTTTGCCTTTCGTCGTTTGGGCTTTCCATATGCAATAACTGCGCTTCTGTGGGAGGCTATATAACCCCCATCCCCTCCTTGTTGGTTCTCAGGGATTGGGATTGGCTCATCTGCCATACGACTCGGGTGCCTGCCGAAGGCGGGCACCCTAGAATTAGAACTTTTAGCCCGAGGGTTTCGGAATGGTGGCGCACCAATCACCCTCGAACAATTCGGAGTTTTGGCCTTGGGGGCTGTGAAACCCCGGGTTATTCGTTGGTGAGTGGTGGGCCAACCAATTGGTTTGGAATCTCAGAGAGAGCCCTGGGTCAGTGGCTCTCCTGCCGCCCTCGAACAATTCGGGGTTTTGGCTTTTGAAAGCTGCAAATCCCGAGTTGCTCGCAGGTGAGAGAAGGGTCGACCAATGACTCGAAGCTCGGGGAATTTGCCGAAGGCGGGCGCCCTAAACCTTAATGAAAACTTTTCTGAAGTGGTCGTGGCGAAAGTTCGTCGTCGAGCGTGACGGTCGAGTGGTTTTGAAGAAATCCACGACCTTGCTCGGGGTCGACGACGAGCCCCCACATTTGTTCTTCGGAAGACGGTACGGGCGTAGCAGTCGGTTGCCACCGTGCGCATAGGTTGATGGGTTTGAAGAAACCCAAACCATTCTAGGAGCAGATGCTGAGCCCCTATACCGGGGAGAACGCCAGCAGTGGGCGTAGCTGAAGATCGTCGTCGAGCGTAACGGTCGAGTGGCGTTGAGGAAAGCCACGGCCTTGCTCGGGGTCGACGACGAGCACCCACACTTGTTCTCAGGAAGACGGTACGGGTGTGGCTGGCGGTTATCGCCGTGCGCATAGGTTGATGGGCTTGAAGAAGCCTAAACCATGCTAGGGACAGATGTCGAGCCCCCACACCGGGGAGAAAGCCAATAGTGGGTGTAGCTGAAGGTCTTCGCCGAGCGTAACGGTCGAGTGGCCTTAAGGAAAGCCACGGCCTTGCTCGGGGTCGACGATGAGCCCCCACACTTATTCTCAAGAAGACGGTACAGGTGTGGCTGGCGGTTGCCACCGTGCATATAAGTTGATGGACTTGAAGAAGTCCAAACCATACTAGGGGCAGATGTTGTGCCCTCACACCAGGGAGAAAGCCAGTAGTGGGCGTAGCTGAAGGTCATCGCCGAGCGTAACGGTCGAGTGGCCTTGTAGAAAGCCACGGCCCTGCTCGAGGTCGAAGACGAGCCCCCACACTTGTTCTCAGGAAGACGGTACGGGTGTGGCTGGCAGTTTCTGCTATGCACATAGGTTGATGGGCTTGAAGAAGCCCAAACCATACTAGGGGCAGATGCCAAGCCCCTACACTGGAGAGAAAGCCAGTAGTGGGCGTAGCTGAAGGTCGTCGATGAGCGTAACGGTCGAGTGGCCTTGAGGAAAGCCACGGCCTTGCTCGGGGTCGACGACGAGCCCCCACACTTGTTCTCAGGAAGACGGTATGGGTGTGGCTGGCGGTTGCTGCCGTGCGCATAGGTTGATGGGCTTGAAGAAGCCTAAACCATGCTAGGGGTAGATGCCGAGCCCCCACACCGGGGAAAAAGCCAGTAGTGGGTGTAGCTAAAGGTCGTCGCCGAGCATAACAGTCGAGTGGCCTTGAGGAAAGCCACAGCCTTGCTCGAGGTCGACGACGAGCCCCCACACTTGTTCTCAGGAAGACGGTACGGGTGTGGCCGGTGGTTGCTGCCGTGCGCATAGGTTGATGGGCTTGAAGAAGCCCAAACCATGCTAGGGGCAGATGCCGATCCCCCACACTGGGGTGAAAGCCAGTAGTGGGCGTAGCTGAAGGTCGTCGCCGAGCGTAACGGTCGAGTGGCTTTGAGGAAAGCCACGGCGGTGCTCGGGATCGACGATGAGCCCCCACACTTGTTCTCAGGAAGGCGGTACGGGTGCAGTCTTCTGTGGCTTGCGGTGCCGTCCGAATGCCGAGCCCTAAGCCTGTAATGAAAGATTTTTGTGGCTCGCGATACTATCTGAGCACCGAGCTCATAAGCTGATAAGGGAAGCTTTTATGGCTCGCGATACCATCCGAGCACCGAGCTCTAAGCCTGTAATGGAAGCTTTTTGTGGCTCGCGATACTATCCGAGCACCGGACTTTAAGCTTGCAAGGGAAGCTTTTGTGGCTCGCGATACCATCCGAGCACCGAGATCTAAGCCTATAATGGAAGCTTTTTGTGGCTCGTGATACTATCCGAGCACCGAGCTCTTAAGCTAGTAAGGGAAGCTTTTGTGGCTCACGATACCATCTGAGCATCGAGCTCCAAGCCTGTAATGGAAGCTTTTTGTGGCTCGCGATACTATCCGAGCACCGGGCTCTAAGCTTGTAAGGAAAGTTTTTGTGGCTCGCGATACCATCCGAGCACCGAGATCTAAGCCTGTAATGGAAGCTTTTTGTGGCTCGCGATACTATCCGAGCACGAGACATGTTTTATAAGGAGAACTAATACGAAGCCAAAACTTGTTTTGAGAAAGCTGGCATAATTACAACATATTTGAACTTTACAAAAAACAAGACACGACGTGCCGATTACATCCTTCATAATTTACATGGGCTGTAGAGTTTCTAACCCTTCCCTTCTAGGAATTTGATGAGGTGCTCTGCATTCCAGGGTCTCTTGATAGCTTGCCCTCTGGGTCGGTTAGGCAGCACATGCCCGGGCGTACGACCCCAGATACCTTGTATAGGCCCTCCCAGTTTGGGGCCAGCTTCCTCTTTTGGCTGGGGTTGGATACTGCCAGCTTTCGAAGGACGAGGTTTCTGAGTTTGATGTCGGTGGGACGCACCTTTTTGTTGTAGAACCTTTCGATCCTCTGTTGGTAGGTGTTCCTCATGATGGCAGACTTCTTCCTGACCTCGTCTATGAGGTCCAGGTCGGCTCGCAGCTGTGCAGAGTTGATCGCTTCATCGAAGGCCATGGTCCGGGGCGAAAGGATCCCGATCTCCAGGGGAATGACGGCCTCCGCACCATATGTCAGATTGAATGGAGACTCTCCCGTGGGGATTCTTTTCGTATTTCGGTGGGCCCAGAGAATGCTCGGAAGCTCATCGACTCATAACCCCTTGGAAGAGTTATCGAGTTGCTTCTTGAGACCGTCAAGGATTTGACCATTTGATTGCAGGTGGCATACTGAAGAAAAACGCTGCTGGATCCCGAGATCTTCGCAGAACCTTCAGAAATGTTTACCCGCGAACTAAGTCCCATTGTCTGTAATGAGCACCTGTGGGATCCCGAACCGGCAGACGATGTGTTTCTAGAAAAACTGTTGGGTCTGCTACTCGGTGATCGTGGCTATTGGCTCGGCCTCGATGCACTTCGTGAAATAATCGATTGCCACTATGAGAAACTTTCATTGGCCCGTTGCCTTCGAAAATGGGCTTACCAAATCCATCCCCCACATTGCAAAGGGGGTCGGACTGGCCATGGAACGGAGGTTTGCTTGCGGAGCCCTTCTCACAGGGGAGAACCGTTGATAGGGCCCACACTTCTTGACCAGGACGAGGGCATCTTGTAGCATTGTGGGCCAGTAGTACCCGTGGTTCAAAGCCTTTCACGTAAGCGAGCGGCTTCCCATATGGCACTCACCGATTCCCTCATGTATCTCCTTGAGAGCGTACTTTGCTTCCTTGGGGGTTAGACAGTGGAGGTAGGATCTTCCATCCGTTGTCGTGTACGACCTTTTGAAGAGGGTCTCGTTGATCACGGTGAACCTTTCTGAACGGACCCTAACCCGCCTCGCTTCAGCTCGGTCTTCGGGGAGCTCTCCCTTGATTAGAAATTTCTTGATATAAGTGGTCTAGTCGTCAGGAGGAGCTCCGTCTTTAATGCAGAGAGTCTCGGGGAAGTCGGTACTCGGCTTTAAGAGCACTTCGATCAGGACGGTGCGATCGAGACCTTCGAAGGACGAGGAAGCTAACTTCGACAGAGCGTTGGCCTGGACATTTTGCTCTCTAGGGATCCTTAAGACTGCCGACTCGTCGAAGGACGTCAGTAGCCATTGGACTACGGCCAGGTACTTGATCATCCAATCGTCACGGGCCTCGTACTCTCCGGTGATCTGGTTGACCACGAGCTGAGAGTCGCTTAATGATGCCCGCACCACTCCCCGCAGAATAATGCCCGCACCACTCCCCGCTTCGCAGGATGAACCATCGACGTAAACTTCCCACGTCTGGTCGGCCTCCTTACTTTCGGGTTGCTCAGAGATGGTGCATTCCGTGATAAACTCGGCGAGGGTCTGCTCTTTGATGGCCGTCCTTGGCTGGTAGCCGATGTCGTATTGACTGAGCTCGATCGACCATTTGACTAATCGTCCCAAGCTCTCGGGCTTATAGAGCACGGCCTTCAGAGGCTGGTCCATGAGCACCTAGACTGAATGCGCCTGAAAATAGGGGCGGAGCTTTGCGCGGACATGACCAGGGCATATGCTATATTCTCCATTCTAGAATATCTGGTCTCGGCGGTGAGCAAAACCTTGCTCACATAGTACAGAGACTTTTGGACTCCTTCCTCTTCTCGAATGAGGACAGCGCTGAGCACGTTTTCCGAAGCCAAAAGATAAAGCCAAAGGGGCTCACCTGGTTCGGACTTGCTGAGGAGAGGAGGGATGGCGAGGTACTCTTTCAATTGGGCAAACGCCTCTTACTGCTGAGTACCCCACTCGAAGCCTCCGGTTCCTCGCAGAGCCTTGAAGAATGGAAGGGACTTCTCTCCGGGCTTGGAGAGAAAACAGTCGATGGCCGCCAGTCTTCCCGTGAGCCTCTGGACTTCGTTGATGTTTCTGGGAGGGGCCATGTCTATTATGGCCTGGATTTTTTCGGGATTCGCCTCGATGCCGCGTTGGCTGACGATGAACCCGAGAAATTTTCCCGAGGAGATGCCGAACGCACACTTCGTCAGATTGAGTCTCATGTTGTGGGTTCGAAGGACCCCAAAGGCCTCTTCCAGGTTGGCAACGTGATCCTGTCCCTGCTGGCTCTTGATGAGCATGTCGTCGACGTACACCTCCATGTTACGCCCAATTTGATCCTTGAAGACTCAGTTAACGAGCCTCTGATAAGTATCACCGGTGTTCTCAGCCCGAAGGGCATAACCCGGTAACAGTAAAGACCTTGGTCCGTGACGAAAGACGTCTTGGCTATATCGGGAGGGAACATTCGGATCTGGTTATAGCTCGAGAAGGCGTCCCTGAAAGAAAGGAGCTCGTGACCCGATGTAGCATCGATCAGAGCATCGATGCTGGGGAGAGGGAACGGACCTTTGGGGCACGCCTTGTTGAGGTCTGTGAAGTCAATACGGATCCTCCAGCTCCCGCTCGCCTTTTTGACCATCACGACGTTCGCCAGCCACTCAGGGTAGCTGACCTCCTGTATGAAACGAGCGGACAAGAGCTCGTTCACCTCCGCTTTCACCGCCTGTTTCCGCTTCGGGGCGAACTTATGTCACTTCTGGATGACCGGCTTTGAGCTGGGAGTCACGCTGAGTTTGTGCATGATGAGGTCCTCAGAGATACCGGGCATATCAGAGGGCTTCCAGGCGAAGAGGTCGACATTGCGGCGAATACAGTCGATCAGGGCAGATTGAGGTTGGGAGTGAGGGAGCAGCTCACTCGAAAACACTTTGATGCATCCGCTGTCTCGAACGAGACTTCTTCTAATTCGTCTGCCGGCTCAGGTTCTGGCTGGGTTCTTTTGGGCTGCAGCTCGACGGCATCCAGGGGGAACACAACACCCCCGATTGCCGTCATATAGTACGATCTTGCCGCTTCTTGGTTCCCTTGGACAACTCTGACACCTGACTTGGTGAGAAATTTCAGCTTTTGGTGGTAGGCCGAGGGAACTGCCTGGAGGGAGTAGAGTAGAGCCCGGGACGATCGAGGATGGCATTGTAGGATGCCTTGACGTTTACAACCATGAAGTCCATCGACTCGGTTCGCCTGTGAGGGGTCATACCGGCGGTGACGTCTAAGGTCACGATCCCCTCGATTGGCATCGGGACGCTGAAGAATTCGTGCAATGTGTACCCGGCTGGCTTCAGCTTATCCCGGGAGAGCTTCAGGTTCTCGAATGCCTCCAGGAAGAGGATGTTTACCGAGCTCCCGTTGTCCACGAGGATGCGACGTGCCTCGAAGTTTGCCATGCTGAGACTGATGATGAGCACATCGCAGTGCGGAAGTCGAACCCCCTCCAAATCTTCCCCAGAGAAGGAGACAGGAAGTTGCTGGACCTGGGAGGAGAGGGGGTCCTGGACGGCATTGACCCCTCGGACGAATGCCTTGCGGGAAGTGTTGGACTCCCCTCCCATGGGCCCTCCATGGATGCAATGCAAGATGGCTTGACCCTCGGGTTCTTCAAGCTCAGCATCTAGCTCGGGACGCTGTCTGAGTGCCCGAGGAGGAAGGGAAGGCCTCTTGTTCCTCGTGTCCCCCTGGTCCCTCTGGTCCCGAGCGTCTTCCCGTTTGAACTCCCGGAGGTACCCACATTGGATGAGGGCCTCGATCTCGTTCTTTAGGGCGTGGCAACGGTCGGTGTCGTGCCCGTTGTCTCGATAGAAGCGGTAGTAGAACCGCTGGTCCCTCTTTTTGTTGTTGGTCGGTCGAGGAGGGAATTGGACGAGGTCCCTATATCGCTAAAAGGATGGTTGACATGTTTTGCGTCAGCGGAGTGTACCTCTCAAAGCGGGGGACAGGAGGGACCCTTTCGCAATGCCCCTGTCTCTAGGACCTTCTTTGCTGGCTCTGCCTTGTCGGCCTTGCATTTCCCCTTTTCGGAAATCTCCTTGGGGTCCTCTAGATTCAGGGCCTCCTCGGTCCGGATGTACTTTTTGACCCGATTGAGGAGGCCAGGGAAATCGATTGGAGGCTTCTTCGCCAGGGAAGCCTTCAGCTGGTCGTGCCAGATGTTATGCCGGAATGCTGTCGAGGTAACCCCTGGGTCGAGGGAGGAGACCGACCTCGCCTCAGTGGTGAACCTTTGGACGAACAGCCGGAGCGACTCCCCTTCTTTCTGTCGGAGGCCCAGTAGGGACTCACTCGTCTTTTTAGCCTTTCGGCTAGTCACGAAGTGGGTGAGGAAGTTTCCCTCCAGTTGGTCGAAAGAGTAGATGGAGCCGGGGGTGAGCTTGGAGAACCATTCCCGAGCCGGACCCCGGAGGGTGGCGGGGAAGGCGTGGCACAGGAGGGGATCCGATGCGCTATGAATCATCATGAGGGTCTTAAAGCCCTTCATGTGATCGGCAGGATCACCCTCACCGTCATAAGTCTCGAATTGTGGGGGACGAAAATTTCGGGGTATTTCTGCCTATAAGATGGCGGTGGAGAAAGGAGGTCGGGTGGGCCTGTGGCCCTGGGCCGGCCTCGGGCCACCGTCGCCGAAGTGGGCAACGCGGTCTTCCATTTCTTGGAGGCATTTCAAGGCGTCATCGTCATACTCCGGCGGAACTGTCGGGCCGCGGGATGCGCTGGCCTTGACATCTGAGCACAAGCGAGAGCGGCGGACCGTCTCGTCGACTGGGGTCCCCCAGATAGCCTCCATGATCTCTTTCCGGAAATCTTGGAACTCCTGGTGGGTGACCGGAGCTCGTTCAGCCTGGCTACGTTGGGCTGGCGGCCTCCGATCGACGCGGCTGAGTGCCGGCGCCCTCCCTTGGGGCGGAGGTCTAGGATGGTTCGGGACCGAGTTGAAAGCGGCCCCTCCCCTAGTCTGGCTTTCCTGCCAATTCTGGATGACCCCACGTAGGTCGGGTACGACAGAACGGGAGGCCCCCGACTGGTGTCCGTGGCTGATCCCCAAATTGTTGGATCCATGAGCGTCGGCAGGGACGTCCTGGCAACGTGCAGAGGTGACAGCTCTCTTAGCCTTGGGCGCCATGTGAGCTCGGATGGACGAGATACCATTGATAGCTGAGCTCGGTCCGGCATCTGCATTAACGTTTTCCAAAGACGGCGCCAACCTAATGCGGTTTGGTTTTGGGGGGTATGGGTGCACCAGGTGTGAGTTCTTCTCGATTTGTATTTTTGCGGAACCTTAGGTGCGGACGGTGGCCCCGACCCTCAGCCGGGGAAACGGTTCGGGAGTGAGGTGGAGATGGGAGGCTTGGCTCGGATCTAGAGGCTCGGATCCCAAGGTCTCGTGTTCTTGCACACGGCCTAGAAATACCGGGGTTGGTCCCGGTGGCAGACCCTCCAACGATCTAGTCAGTTACTAAAAGAGAGCAACAGTAACTAGGGTTTGAGAGGGGAAAGATTGATTACCTGTGGAAGGGGTAGAGGATCTGGTATTTATAGGAGAAGCCAACCGGGTCTGGACCCGTTTGGGGCCGGGTCTGGACCCGGTCGCCCGTGGGCCTGATGTGGCAGAAGCTCAAGCGGTATAGGGCTGACGGGGCGTGGGCTCGGGGTGGTTTAGGGCTGACCTGGCGGAGACCTGGGTGGTTTCCAAGCTGACGTGGCAGACCCGGATGATCCGGCGGTGCACGCTCGTTGAGGGGTTCCTGTGGCCCAGACGGGGCCACGTCATCTGACCCATATAAATATGTATATCTTATGATTAAAAAAATAACGATACCGCGGAGAGCAAAATTCATAATAAAATGGATGATTTTTGTCAAATTCTAGAGACACGACCCTATATCAAAACAACAAGTAAATCCTTTTGTGTTCTTTATTTTATTTTTATTAGAATGGTGAGTTGGTAACATCTGCCCTAATCCTAGCAACAAATGGGCAGCAGAGTAAGAGATGGTCTGCCATTTCTACTCCACTACTACACACAATACACTCTGTTGGACCCACCCATTTTCACTTAGTGAGATTATCCCTAGTAAGAATGTCGTTCTTGGATGCTAGCCAGTTGAAGATCTTTATCTTCAGCAGGACCTTAGCCTTCCAGATTTTTATCATCAACCCCCCCCCCCCCCCCCCCCCCCCCCCCCCAAAAAAATTGTTTAAGAATTTACAGGTCGACTGAACAGAAAATTACCCATCGTCTTCGAGTGACTACCCCACAGTGTCAAGAGTACCTACCACACTAGGTTTCCAATCATTAAGGAAGCGAACCAAGCTCTCTTTCTCCACCTTGACCTACCTACTCAAGCATCCCATAGTCAAGGGCTTCCATCAATCAATATACCAATTCTTGCTAATGCACACATTCTCGTTTCTTGCTCTGACAAAAGTCATGGGAAATAGATGCTTGATAGGAATGGGCCCCCACACCACTTGTCTTTCCAGAAGCAAATAGATGTTCCATTGCCAATTGTGAATGCAGCACCTGCAAGAATATTGTCTCTGGTTCCTTGTACCCTTTTCCAAAAAACTGACATGGATGTCATGTTCTTACTCCTGCTATGCAATCCTCCTTTACGAAAGTACCCTACTTTGATAAGCTGCGCCCACCTAGCCTTCGGCTTCAGATAAAGTTTGCACCACCATTTGCATAAAAGAGACTGATTCATTTGCTTGAGGTTTAGGATCCTCATACCACCAAAATCTTTCCTTCTGCACACTCTATCCCACATGAGGAGTGCATACCCCGCCCCTTGTCAGAGGAATCTCCGTCGGAGTTTGTCTATTCTTGTTGTAACCCACACCAACATCTCAAAGAAGGAAAAGTAGTAGGACGGGATTGCTGATATTACCATATTAAGCATGATTAGGCATCCCCCCCCCAATGAGTGGTACTTTCCTTTCCAACCATCCAATTTCTTTTCAATTCTCTCAATAACTTCGCTCCAGTCCTGTTTGCATAGTTTTCCACATCTAATTGGTAGGCCCAAATGAGTAAGAGGTAATTGTTGGACCTTACAGTTGAGAATTGCTGCCACCATCGCCGCCTCCTAATGCGGTCTACCTAAGAATATGATCGAACTTTTGTGGAAGTTTACCTTCAGCCCCAACCAAGCCTCGAATATATACAAGCCCCATTTGAGTAGTGTTGCATGAGCGATGTCACATCCCGCGAAAATGAGTGTATCATCTGCATACTAGAGGTTCGTGATTGTCGACACTCCTCTTCTCCCCTAGTCTTGTAATCAACCTTCTCTTTTTGTATCTAGCTAGCATCCAGTGGATAAACAACAAAGGTAAAGAGGAGGGGAGACAGTGGGTCCCCTTGTCTCTCTCCCCTCCTCTAAATCCTTATTGCTCAAGACTTCCTTCCCAAAAATCTCGTTCACCATTATATTTACCTTGCCTATTTGAAACCAAACCTTGATCCAGCCAATCTAGCGATCCCCAAAACCCTTTTGCCTAAGGGTATCTAGAAGGCAATTCCAGTCCACACTGTCGTATGCCTTTTCAAAATGCAGTTTCTTTTACAGTCCTGGACAATCTCCTGAGCCGTGGCCACCCCATCAAGATATCCCTTCCAGCAATAAAACCGGTTTGATAGTCGTCAATAATGTCCCCGATGATCGCCCAAGCCTGTTAGCTAGGACCTTGGAAATGATTTTGAGATAGAAATTTAGTAGGCTAATCGTCCTAAAATCCTCCATCTTCTGGATCTCTTGTTTTTAAGGAATCAGGATTAGCAAGGCATAACTAAGCCTTCCCAAATCCAGTTCCCCATCGTAGAATGCCTTTGTTAGCTTGACTAGGTCCACTTTGATCGTCCCCCATAAGTGTTTATAGAACCAGATTGGAAAACCATCTGGTCCTGGAGCTTTGTCTGCCCCCATACCTTATACGTCGTTCTTGATCTCCTCTTTTGTGAACAGAATACTAAGATTCATGATTCTTTATTTGCACGCTGCATCCATCTCTCCCCAAAGGTCTGGTACTGTGTGCTAATGTTTCTCTGGTGCAGTTCCAAATAACTTCTTGAAGGTGTTGGTGTATGCCCTAGAAGCCAGTTGTGTATTGATATTACTAGTTTACATTGCATCACGACATTTATTTCATATATGAGATATTTTATTTATTCTGTTATTTATTGTGATTAAATAAACATAATAAAGTCCTTAGAATAGTAGGTTCAATACTTTAGAACATTAAGTGCATGACTTGATTGTGAGATCCTATTGGTTGTAATCAGAACATTATTTTTAAATTTTCCTAGTCAAGTATTATTGTAAATTAGGACAATAATAATACATAGAGATTAGTATGTGCGTAGACTGATGACCATATCTCACAGGTCATGGATATGAGATATCAAGTCTTTACATTGGTACATATTAGAGTAATAATATACTGGACTGACCCACCATGAGAATGTTGTATGGATCGTTACGTGAGTATCATAAGCGGTTCTCACATTAACCATGGTGTACATAGTCCTTTGACTTGAAGTCACTATGGTTCCCTACATGAGAAGTTATATATTTTAATGTCGTCACACATTGCATATAATAAGGTGATTATAAAATCGACTATTGGATATACTACAAATCATGTAGAGGAATGTGAGTGACTTAGATAGGATTTGTCCCTCCTACTTGACAGAATCGAAATCTACGAGCCATTTGATTGAGTGAGACTGTAAAATGCATGACCATGCTCAAATGAGTTAATATAATATAATGATCTCATTTGTTTTAGTAGGTCTACTCGGACATCAAGAAACCAAATATTGAACTATATAAGGGTGACACGCTCTATGCCTTGACAGTTGTGGTCAATTAAGATATCTAGACAAAAGGACTAGACTACATGGTAATATTGGTCACAGATAGGTTATATCAAATCATTGGCATTCCTGTTACTTGGGTAGCAGTGATGTATTATTAGATACCGCTCACTATTTGTAACAGTAGAATAGAATTTTAGTATTACTGTCAATGTAATGGGAACCTACAGTGTCACACACTTAGAATGGATCGAAATTGGGATTTAAATTCATGAGATGAATTTAATTAGGAATCCTAGTAAGACTTGGATTGCTGACATGATTGGGTAATTAATTAGCTTAAATGGGCCAACTAAAGTTGGAAGGCCCACACACAAACCTGACCCAGGTCAGATTGTGAGCCCACCCGCCTCACCACTCTCTTAGGATTGTTTTTTTGCACCTATATATATGATATATTTTTGTGGAAAAGAGACATGAGAAAATTCTAGCCGTCACAGAAATTGTGAGAGAGAAATCGTGAAGGACATCCTCTTTCTGCAGCTAGCACCACGGCGTGAGGGAGAACTTGATTTGATCTGATCGTGTGGATACAGTAGAAGCACCACAACCTTTGCAGTGCTATAATTGGCATATTTTGGAGATACCATATCCATCTTTAAGGTATAATTCCTAAATACGATTTATGGTTTTTTGCTTGGATCCATGACTAGATTTCGATATTTTGTGATTTTTCCGATGTGTTTTTAATTTGTGATTGCCATCGAAACCTAACAGAAGGATTGGTCAATATGTGATCTTCTTACTTCGATATCTATGACTTGTGAATCTTTGATCTCCAAATAGTGGATAAGGTTGTTCCAATGTCTTATACAAGTCGTTTTGTGGAAGAAGGCAGTGTTTGTGTCCCCCTCGTTGAGCCATCTGATTCTGGACAGTTGTTTCCACATAATCTCCTCCAATTTGTATGTGTTTAGGATATCATTTCTACATTCCATTAGCCTGAGCATTTCCTCGTCTGATAGCATGCCATCCTCTTCTTTCTTCTCGAGTTCCTGAATCTGGCTTATAATAACCTCCTTGGTGTAAAGGATATTTCCAAACGTGACCCTATTCGAGCTCTTAAGAAGCCTTCTTAATTTGGCCAACTTCCTCACCCAAATTGTCGCAGGATTTCCCTTATGCGAGTCATGCTCATTCCAGCAATTGATAACAAGTCCATTGAAGTTCTCATGTGAGAACCACATCTTTTCGAACCTAAACCTATGCTTCGGTTTGAGCTCAATTTCCCTGTAGAAAGATGCAAAGGAACGTGGTCTAAAGTATTTCTGACACACGTCTTAGCAAAAGCCATAGGGAACCCATTATCTCAATCATGAGAGACCAACACCCGGACCAATTTTTCCCATGAAGGGATCCTCCTTCAATTAGACCAGGTGAATTTTCGGTTGCTCACAGGCATATCGATAAGACACAACTGCGAAATGACACGGTTGAAGTCACTACGATCATGTATGTTCTCTTCCCCTCCCTTGCGCTCGCTTCTATATCTTACCACATTAAAATCCCCTCCCAAGATCTAAGGGTGATCCCACCTTTGGCGAATGAGATATATCTCGTTCCAGAAATCTTGTCTTTGTTCCCTGTGGTTAGGACTGTAGACAGCTGTAACCGTTTGTATCCACCTATCGGTATTTCTGCAAAGAACCACCGATGTGGTAAACGTCCCCGTCCAATCAGCGATCTTGTCGAATTTGTTAGACCTAATCCCCACCACAATTCCTCCCGATGTGCCAATCACATCCTTAACTATCCATTCATAGTTTTGGTTGTTGTCAAGCAAAAAGAAAATTTCAATAGACGGTTGGCACAACTTTGTCTTCTCGAGACAAACAATATCCACCCAGTTATTATTAATAACCTCCCCTACCTACGTCTCATGGTCAGCTTGCCAAGCCCCCTCACGTTTCAGAAGAGGGCGTTACACATGGGAAACCGTTGTAAGTCCCCCTTCTGGAGCATGAGTTTTCTCTGTAACCTCATCCCGGCCAAGAGCAATACTATGCTCCTCTGTCTGGTCAGCCACAATAAAGCCCCCACGCGGAGCCTGTTCAGCTAGGTACCACATCTTCCTTTAAGCTAGGAGCATTGTTCTGTTTCTTGGCTTTGTACATTCCAATAAAGATTATTAGAAACCATGTCCATATTTTTTTTGCCTCCATGGTCCTAATTTTGTTTAAACCAATGTTATGTGCATCCTTCCCCCCAATGTGTGCATTTATACCATATGCATGAACTAAGTCTAGCAAGATATTATCAGATAAATAACCAAAAGCTGAAAGCTGATTTAACTGCATACCTGGCAGAGATGCGAGGGTGTTCATAGGATGTCAATCACTGGAAAGCATTCCCAAAATTGTCAAGGAGATGATCGAAAATGAACTCCTCCACCGTATTTCAACTGATATTGAAGAAGAGGTCAGGGAAGAGGGAGCAAGGCCGGATACTACTAAAAAGGTCAGCAAAGAACTCTTTGCAAAAGCTGCCGAGAATCCCCTTGCCGGCTACAAGGATCATCCTCCTGTTCAGTTGAAGACGACTGCTGACTGGGATAAAATCAGGGTTGACAAATCAAACTACATTGTCCATCTAATCCATTGCAAAAACATCTGAGTGGGACCGAGAAGAGTCAAATGGTCAAGGAAATGGACTTGGGTCAACAAGTCAACATGGAACTTACCCTAGCTTCGAATAGTGTGGAGCAATCTGAGCCCGTTCACTTTCAGCAAATAGACACACCTTATTGCCTTGAATCGTGAGCCAAGTGGGCCACAGTTGTTCCTTACTACTACTAATCACGTTGGCGCAGGTAGCAGCGGCAGAAGACCTTCCTTGATTAGAGTGAAGCATAGAGAGCACCCAGCCACATGTGAAAGTGACAACTTTAGTACAAAGTTCCGCCCAAATTTTAATTTCTGTTAAGATAAATCAGAGAGATGAAAACAATACTGAATATTGAATTGAAAAATAATTGAGTACAATATCTCCTATATATAGGAGTGAACCAAATACAAAATTAGCCTAATACTTAATATGAGACTATAATATCTAACACCCCCTCTCAAACTCATGGTGGATCAAACAGTGTGAGTTTTCCTACTAAATATTGAAATCTCTGAATAGTATAAGATTTGGTAAAAAATTCTGCCGTCTGCTGTGATGAGGTAATAGAATGGTCCCTGCTTCAAAGCGCTCACAAACATAATGACAATCATTCTCTATATGCTTCGTTCGCTCATGAAAGTCAGGGTTGCTTGCAATGTGTAGTGCACTCCGGTTATCACAATGAAGAGGAGTATGTCATAAAAGAGTGACACCCATATCTAATAAAAGCCAACGAACATAAACATTCTCTCTAGTAGTAGCTGTCATTGCTCTGTACTCAGCTTCATTCGAAGAACATGCAACAACTGCCTATTTCTTACTTCGTCACGAGATCAGCGAATCACCAAGAAATAGACAGAAACCGGTGGTAGACCGTCTGGTAGTAGGATCACCTGCCCAATCTGAATCAGAATATGCACTCAGCTCTAGTTTGGATGTAGCAGGCATGAATAATGAGCAAGTAATAGTGCCCCGAAGAAATCTGAGAATTCGAAGAAGAGCACCATAGTGAACTGATGTAGGAGCAGAAACAAACTGACTTACAATACTGACTGCATGAGCAATATCGGGTCTAGTCATGCATAAGTAGACAAGCTGTCTGACAATCTGTCTGTATCTAGTGGGATCAGGAAGGAGCTCACCATCAGTGCGACGAAGCTTCACATGAAGATCTAAGGGTGTATCGGCTGATCGACTGTCAGAAAGGCATGTAGTGGAGATAATATTTGATGTGTATTTCTGTTGAAAGATGAGTATCCCCCAAGATCTATGAGCAATCTCTAGGCCCAGAAAATAACGTAGTCTGCCAAGGTCTTTCATATGGAACTGCTGATGAAGTTATTTCTAGATGGATGTAATGCCCGCAGAGTCATCCCCAGTAATGATCATATTGTCAACATAGAGTAGTAGAAGTACCCTCCTCTGCGGTGATGACCGCATAAATATAGAATGGTCCTGAGAACTCTGACTAAAATCAGCCTTGGTGATGACAAGGCGAAAACACTCAAACCAGGCTCGAGGGACCTGCTTCAAACCATATATAGCCCGACGCAACCGTTAAACATGACGAGGAGGAGTAGGGAGGCCAGGAGGAGGATCCATATAAACAACCTCAGATAAGGTACCATGAAAAAAAGCATTCTTTACGTCCATCTGGTATAACGGCCATTGGCGGATGGCTGCAACAGCAAGAAGAGTGCGAACAGTAGTCATCTGTGCAACGGGAGCAAAGATCTCATCATAATCAATGCCATGCTCCTGAGTAAATCATCCGACTACTAGACGAGCTTTGTGCCGCTCAATAGATCCATCAGATTGGTATTTGACCTTGAAGATCCACTTGCAACTAATAGGTCGAATGCCCTCTGGCAGAGGAACAATATCCCAAGTGCTAGTCTGATCAAATGCACTGAATTCCTCTGCAATAGCTTTCCTCCATTTAGGATATTGAATTGCGTCTTGATAGATTCTGGGCTCACGCGTAGAGTGTATAGCAGTGAGATATGTATGAAACTGTAGTGAGTAAGAAGCTAGGGTAGCAAAACCAAACTGGTCAGAAGGACCAGTGGCATCAAGTGTATAACGTGCCGCAGGAATATCAGAAGTGGAACGGTAGATTGACGAAGAGGTGGTGGACTGACAGGGTGTGGGGGTAAGGACGGTGGAGTAGGTGCATGTGTCGGTGAGTAATTAGGGTGGGTGTTGGCTGCTGTGGGGATGCAGGTGGTGTTTCGGTAGGGGGAACAACATATGTAAGGACTGCAGGAGATGTGAATGGAGCCTGGGGAGTGGGATCAAAAGGAATGCGAAAAGATGAAGTCGGGGGGCTAGCAACAACTGGAGAATCGATAAATCTAGTATCCTCGGGGGGAGTCAGGTAGTAAGGGGAGTCTTCTATAAAGAATACATGTCGAGAAATGCGGACACGACCCGCTGATGGATCAAAACAACGATAACCTTTGTATTTGGGATTGAGACCTAGGTGAACGTACTTAGCAGCACGAGCGGAGAGCTTCGTGCACTCAGTAGAAGGGAGAAGGACGTAACAGGTGCACCCAAAGGTACGGAGCATATTGTAGTCGGGAGGTGAGTGATAAAGAGCCTCATAAGGCATCGTACCAGCTATGGCAGACGAGGGAGTAATGTTGATGAGACTAATAGAGCTCATGATAGCTTCACCCCAGAAAGAACGAGGAGCAGAAAAGGAGAGTAAAAGAGTGCGAGCCGTCTCAAGGATGTGACGATATTTGCGTTCAGCTACTCCATTCTGCTCATGTGTGTAAGGACATGATTGCTGAAAAATGGTACCGTGAGACTGAAGGATCGATCTCATAGTGGTGGAAGTGTACTCATGTGCATCGTCCGATCGAAAATTCTGTTGGAAGGATGGTCCAATATCATGAACATGTTTTATCACTTAAAACCAGGGACTTAAAACCAGGGAGAAGGAGGGGGAGGAAGATGATGAGGAAGATGAGGGTCTCGATCTCAAGTCACTAATTAAAACAGTTGTGGGGAAGAATGTTGGTCGAAGATCAGCTTCGGGAAGCTTAAGAAGGAGAGGGGAGGATCGGATAATGGCTCGGATTCAGGGGAAGCGCCAGTAGCTAAGGATACCGCCGAAGACTCAATAAGCGGCCTGAAGAGTCTCACTGAGGGAAGTCATGGTGATGGCCAAGAATCAGGGTAACAAGGGCAGTAAGAAGGAGATCGGCAACATGGCCGAGGCAAGACGCATGCAGTGATAGACTCCAAGGTGAACCAGGGGCGTAGCAGCCCTGGGCCCAAGGGGTGCAGCTGCGCCCCCTAGGATTTTTAAAAAAATTTTGAAATTTATTTTTTAGTAAAATGAAATTTAATAAGGGTTTATGTGTAAAATCCTCAACCCATTTAGTCATTTACAGATTTTACTTTACTCTTCTTCCACTCTTTTGTTTCCACTCTACTAAACCCAAACCCACTTCATAATAAATTTGTAAGAGAGATTAAAATCTACAAGTGATTAGTTGGGTTTGTAGAGGAGGTCAGAAGAGAGAGAGAGAGCGAGGAGTCGATCGATTCCAAATCCTATTCTAAGTGAATTTTTTTGTACATTTTGATAATTAGGGTTCATATTCTGAAATTTCGTGAATTCATATATGATAGGATAATTAGATTGCTAATTTCTGTTTCAGTATTACTGATTTGTTTGAGAATGAATTGAATTGGTATGATATATAATCAAATTAGAATCCAAATGGGTACAAATTATAGTGTTAGTTTCTGTCCCAATTTTGAGCTAATTTTCGAAATTTTTTATATTTAAACACATGGCGTTTAGAGTTGAATTTTTTATATGTGTATCTTATACATGGAGTTTAGAGCTGAATTCTAACCATTAGTTTTTACTCTTTCTATGCATTAATGCATATACTTATGAGATGAACATTTAATGCTTGATGCACTTAATTACTTTGAGGTAGACTGATGATTGAAGTTGGAAATAGAAAAGGTTTAACTACTGGTTTATTTTAATGGTTCTAAGTTGTTGAAAATGCACGCCACTTGTTTGATGAAATGCCTAAGAATGATAAGATTTAGCTTGCATGGGCATAGTTTTACTTTGCCAAACTTGTGTTTTGATCAGCCACCTATTTCATAAGGAGATAAAATGACTAACTAATTCTCTTTTATATAATGATATAAATTCATCTATTCATTTTATGTGACCTTGAGTACTTGACTCAACAAATAGTCTCATCGGTTATTATATCAGAGTTCAATAGTTCACATTCCTGAGTTCAAATAGTTCACATTCCCCATTACTAGCCTTTTAGGGATATTAATTTGTTGGAATTGGATATAATTTCAGATGAAAAATACTACACTATTCAAGTTTTTTTACAACTCTCAAGAACAAGCTGCTTCAAGAAGCCAAGAGCCCCCATCCAGGCCACCCCCATCCCCACGTCAGCCCGTTGTCCAGCCCCCACCTACGTTCAATGTAGAAGAAGAGTATCCGTCTGATCCTTCTTTAAGAAAAAATATTTATGAGTATGATATTAAAGAAAGAGAGAATGTTTAACGATACTACTTACAAAAAGGACCCTGTCAACTTAAAGATCACAACTTTTCTTGGCGTTATTGTGCAAATTGGAGAAAGAAAATGAAGTTGAATGGACATATTGGAGACCACACTAGTATGCATAACAAATTTGTGAGAAAATTGCTTCGCTTTGCTAAATTTTATCCATCCAATTTCTTTAACATTGAGTTAATGCACCTTGACCGGCAACTTGATACCTACATTTTAGATGGGCGCTCTGATGACCGATTTTCTGAAGTTGCAGGGATTAGTGGGCTTGCTAGAAAGATGGTTCGGTTAAAAAAATATCGTGCATATCCGTTGGTATATTTGCTCTTGAAGCTGGCATTGCTATTACCCGTTGCAACTGCAACAGTAAAGAGAGTATTTTCTGCAATGAAAATCATCAAGACTTCATTATGAAACCGATTGGGAGATGAGATGATGAATGATTGTTTAGTTGCATATATTGAAAGAGATGTATTGGATACCATTAACAATGAAGATATCATTCAATATTTTCAGAATATGAAATCTCGAAGGGTTTTATTGCTAAAGAAAAATGCTATTAAGTGATTGTAATAGTTTGTGACATTTGATAGTAATATATGATATTTTAAGGCTTGCAAATGTGTTTATTATAATTTTTTTTAATAGTAAGTATCGCGCCCCCTAGATGAAAATCCTGACTATACCACTGGGGTGAACCATTGAAGACGGTTAAGGACATTTACTCTACGGCCAGTCGGTAAATAGAATTGCTATGAATCCTTTTGTGTTCTTTGAGTATTGCTTTCCTGAGCTTGTATCATTATTTTCTTATCAATAAAATAAAATATGATGGTTATATTTCACATTTTTCTTTTAAAAAGTAGAGTTCACCTTCTCTAGACAATAAATCGGGGGTTATGAGAATAGGGTATTGTAATACACATTCTTTGTCTAACCATATCTATATAATCTACTAATAAATAATCATGGCATAAAAGATGTGATCATTAGCTGTATAATTAACATGTTAGTACCTATGTTTAGTGCATGTGTCATGTGTACGTACATTGAGTGATTATAATGCTGATTAGCTGTTGAGCTTTGGAAACAACAGTAATGATGATAGATTATGTGACAGATCATCTAATCTAATAAGGTTAATGAAACACGGATTTGTTTAATTACACGTCACATGAAATTTTAATTACTATATGTTTTTCCTTATCTCTATGTTTCTGTATGATTGTATCCATCTGTAACATGTTTGTGAAAGACATGATGGAATCTCTACATGACTTTTTCCTCCTTCTGTTATGCTATTATAATCTCCTGTATGTGGTGAGTATCGTAATTTGCATTTTGTTATCTGCAAGACTGCAACTAACCTAAACTAGATTCTCTAAATAAAAAAGCAAACCAAACTAGTTTTTAACCTTCATCTAAGGTAATTGATGTTGTGACAAACTAAGATATATACCGTCCCTTTTAGTCGTTGAACAGACTTTTTAAGGTAATTGCAGATTACATGATAAAATGCAACAAACATTAAGGTGTTTTCTGATAAAGTTAGCCATCAAGTTATCTGCGCCCTCTCAATATAGAAGATCGAATTACTGGAATGAGTTTTGAGAACTCCTATCATCTATCTTTACTACTATTACAATTAAAGAAATTTTTTTTTTCAAGGAAGAGGTGGAATTAACAAAATAAACACAGAGTATTGAGCCAAAGTACACACTACAAATATAAAATAAAATATGAAGCAACATGACCAGTACAGACAACAAGAGATTCCTCCAACAATCCTGGAAGGAGGGCAACAAATCGATAGTCTTCATCACACTATTGAAGAGGTCAAACTAGTCTCATCTTGGGCCCTATCTCGTCTATAATTGTAATGGACCCCATCTTGGGCCCAATCACAATGCTCGGTCCGCCATAATTTTTTATGCGTCAATTTAGCTTCGTGCATCGCCTTTACGGCACGTGCACACCCACTTGAAGCGAGTCAGACGGGATTTTGTCATCCGTCGAATCCAGCATTCTCCTTCTCTCCCCCTTACATACTCGCAAACAACACTCTCACTTACCCCAACCAAAGCCATAACCAAAGAGAGAACCATGAGGGTTTTTAGTGCCTGTGTTCCCGTATTCTCTCTTGTTGTTCCTTTTTCTTTGCATCATTCAATTCTTGTTCGTTCTTTTCCCCCGTCATCTTTTGTCGATTTATTATTCTGCATCAATCTTATTTGTGTCCTTTTCTTATTCTGGTGCTTCCATCAATTGAGTTTTCTTTTTTCTAATTTTCCTGTCTTGTTATTTCTTAAATTTGCTTCTGTTTTGTCCTGCTGCCCGCCAGAATGAATTTCGAGGACGAAATTCTTCTTGTAAGGTGGGTAGGATTTGTAACCCCTATTTTCGATTATACGGATTTTCATTTCTTTTCTTTCTTCTCCATGATTCTTGTATTTCAATTTCCGTACAAATTCTTTCCGGTACATTTAAATCCTTTTGAATCTCCTATTGAAACTCAAATTTATATTCTAAACTAGAAGCTTGTCTCTTCATTTTATTTACTCTGAAGCCCAATTTAATCCATACTATCATTTTATTGATTATTTTGAATTTATGAGAAGCCCAACAATTATTATTGAATTTATTATATTTAATTGAAGTCCAAACCCAAACCCATCTCCTATATTGGACTCTAACCCTGAACCCAGTACCCAATACCCATAACCCAACTCTCTCTTAATCTATGTTGACCTCACGATTCCCCAGATCTCCACGTTCCCCCACTCTCCCTCTCTCTTCCTTAAGCAGTTATTGAAATCCTAACAAATACAACTCTTCATCTTCTCCACAACAATTAAACTCTCCTCTCCAACTCTCTCTCTCCCCCTCTGTTTCCCAAAACCCAACAGAACGAAACAGAGCTCTCACACCCCATCGTCATCCTCTCTGCCTCGTCGAGCTCCGCTGCAGTCGTCGCCGTCCAGAACCCAACCATTCCGCTTGCCTCGCCTCTGAGCATCTCCCCTGTGCGCTCGAGTCTCCGAGCGCCACAAGCCTCTCCAGCAATCTTCCTCCCGTCGCCTCATCTCTGCAACCTCCTGCCTCGTCCTCCTCCTTCCATCGCCGCGCCCACCTTGCTTCTCGGTTGTGCGTCCCACCAGAGCACTCCATTAAACCAATCGACTTCGTCTTCAACCTTCATTATCCTGGAGCCCCCATCGCTCGAGCCACCCTCTCCCCTGCCCTGCTCGCGAAATGACCGAGCCCATCGAAGCTCATTCTCCGTCGCTGCCCCTGCCTTCACACCGAGTTTGACCTCTAGTCACAACCACCGCCGTCTCGTCATCATCCTCGTCGCCCAAGCCTCATCGTCTCCCCTTGGCTCCCTGTCTCCCTGCCATTGCTGCCAGAGATCGAACCCACCACTCCACCGTTCACCCCCTGTGTCGTTCCCCTGTTTCGAGCAAAACTGAGTTCGGAGTTTGTTCGCGTCGCCGTCGCTCTCGCCGTTGCCGTTGCTTCCCGACCGCAACGTCGTCGTCTTCGCAGTCATCGCTGCCATGGTGTCGCACCGTCCCAAGCGTCGCCAATTCTCATGCCCGTTCTCTCTCTCTCTCTGTCGAAGGTTGAAGACAATCATCCATTGGGTGATTTTGCTGTTCTTTGTTTTGGCACACAAGATCCGGTCTACTGTTTGCTATTTTGGTCGATCCAGTGTACTCTTGCTACTGTTGTTGTTGTGTGCTGTTGGTTGCTGTTGTGTGAGAAGGGGATTGGTTGTTTTGGTGTGTTTCTGTTGTGTGGGAAGGGGATTGGTTGTTTTGGTGTGTTGTTGTTTTGTGGGTTGGGATCCGATAGTTGTCATTTGCTGTTTGTTGGATCCGGTACGCCTTGCTGTTTTGCGGGTTTAGATTGCACGCGTCTCACACGTACTCTTGGAGTGCCGCCCGGAATTCTGATCCCGTTATTTCTTTTTGCATATTCTAATCATCTGCAAAAGGCAAGTCCACTTGAACTCATTTAATTTTTTTAGTTCAAGTTCATAGATCTCTCGCAAGTAGTTCCCTTCAATTATCGCAATACTGCTTTGTGTACTTCCGTTGGGGGTATTGAGGATTTGCACGAGCTAACCCGATGTACTTTTGATATCGTGTTATTATCCATTGACTCAAACCCAAACCTATATACACACATGACATGAATAAATTGACTAGAACTTGTATATGAGGAAATATATTGTGATCGAATACAAGTTGATTGATTGAGATCTGGTGACTTAAACTATGACATGATAAATTGACTTGTACACTATAAAAATCTATTCTAATTGTTGTACATTAGTGTTAATACATTTTATGATACAATAACATGTTGATTATCCACTTTGATGAACATATATGTGATGACATTTTATAAATTCCTGTTGTTTGTTATGTTTTGCACAACGATTTCGACCCTGTTATCATAAGAATTAACACAAGTTATATAAAGATGAATTGTAGCCCTAAGTGTCTAGTTGCCAATATCATCCAAAATTTTCGAATTCCGAATTGTAGTCCATGAGTTATTGCTATTTTAGTGTTACTGTGTCGGCTGTTTTCAGATTCACTAGTTCATGTATATTATTATGCATTGTATCATGTTGCTGCATTCTTATCATCCCCTGACATTCTTATACACACTTGTATGAACATAAATGATTGTTAATAAAAATACTAAACAAGCCGGGGTTAATAAGAGTTGACTTAGTAGTGGATAATCTCAGAAAATATACTCGGTAAGGCCTTATCGTTATATTGTATTGTCATGCAATGAGGAGTATTGATTGTGAATTATTGAATGTTAATTGTAAATGATTGTTATTGACACCGGTACACGCTCTGTAGATCCCACCACTATGTCTAAAACGTACACTATTTTGCGTGCACCGAACCTGTAGTATGGGACGCAGTAGTACGTGCACTAGATAGGAGGAACAACATACTAATGAACTTAAGTTGACACGTATCTACTTGATCGTGACCAATGTTTATTGATACCGTTACTGCTTTTGTAATTTGATCTTGATCCATATTCCTTGATGAACCTTGTTCCCTTACTTTCTGCTTTTCACTACTTGTTGTCCGTACTTGCTCTAAGGACAAATTATTCTTTCTTTTTAGATGAACAAGTACAGGTGCAGAAGGAAAATTACCAGATGGCATTGGTGAGCAGTTCTTCTACCATCGGAGTAGAAGCTTGTCAGAAGGTATTTGTTGTTTATTTCAAGTTGTTGGTTATTAAATTGGACTATTGCATGTTTAGTCTAAGTATTTGTTTACGTGATTATGTATTTATGCGTGGTTGTATTTATTTCTTTGTCATGTTGTTGAGTTAAGACTGGTACAGCTTATGGATGATATGAGTTGGCGTACTTATATCATTCGTTGGGCCTCAGTTACGTGCTTGTGTTCTCGTATTCTGGAAAGCGGGGCGTGACACTCTTGCTCTCTCAGGCGATTTCTCACACACACAGACATACACCAAAATAGGCTAGTGAAGAGCAACATCTCATCTCTCTCTCTCTCTCTCTCTCTCTCTTTCTCTCTCTCTCTCTCTACCAAAAACCAAACCAAACCACAACTAATGAAGATCATCTTCTCCTCTTGCCACGACGGGCGGTGGGGAGTGGTGTTGTCTTGATGGTTGTGGTCGTCAGGGGAGGAAGCTCCACAGCTGCTGCCGCCGCTCGTTGGCGTTTCCAATCTTCTCCCTCAATCCTAACCAATATACAGACAAAGAGGGAGTAGTTCTATGCTCTCTCACCCTCTCACAATCAATACATTCACACACAATCAATCCCCAACAGACAATCAAATCACACAACAAAATCCCAGCGTGGATTGCTGAGTTTTAATGTCGGTCGGGATGGTGGAGGTGAAGGGGGTGAATCGATGTTGGCGCGGTGGTCGGAGCACCACCTCCGCCGCTGCCAGATCTGCGGCAATGAGACGACGCTAGTGAGTTGAAGAAGTCGCCACCAATAGCTCCTTAGATCCATCGTCAAGGTGAAAAATCCGAGCATCATGGTGCCTTTGACCCACATGTCGAAGCCGTTTGCCCGAGGTGGTCGCGTTCAGTGACTAGTTGGTCGACGGGAGAATCGCGCTGGTGGTTTGAGGTGGATGACATGGCGGGTGGATTCGGGAAGCTCCCACTCCGCCACCGCAAGCTCCCCATCATAGGAGCTCACCAACACCTCGATTGCGTCAGCGGAAGAGGTGACGGCGGGAGGAGCCACCATTGTCGATAAAGATGGGGGTTGAGTAGGAGAAGCGTCAGCAGGAGTTGGATTAGTGGGAGAGACATCAAAGGGGAAGGGGGCAACGAACCCTAGCCGCCATCCTCCCCTTCAACTTTTCTCAATCTTGAATTTCTTTTTGGGTTTTTTTTTTTAAATGTTAGAAGTTGTTGCAACAATTAAAGAATTGAGATTGTAGTTGTGTGGATGATCAATAAAGGACGATAACGACCTTTCACGTGTATTATACGTACTTGTTATTTCTCTTAGTCGAATATATACATCTGAAAGTGATGACCGATTTATGACAAAGCGTGCCTTCACCTACATTCTGAAAAACGATAGGGTCGATATCTCTCATCAAAAAAAAGGTGATATTCTTTCTATAATATATTCGAAGCAGATCTTCAGCTAATTTTTTGGTGGGGGTCATACTCAATAATTGACAAACTACCAGCCTCACATAGCCATTTTGCAAGGGGGAGAAAAACCAGCTAGCATATATATTGATTTGCTGGACTTAGTCTTAATTTTGATTAATTAAGGACAAGGCCGGTTTTGGATCAAGAAACTGCAAAATATAGAAAGCAAGATTAGCAAAAACCCACTATATATGAGAGCTGAGATTTTAAAAGTACGAATGACTGATTCTATGTCGAAGTATTTGTTGTCATTAACACGTGCTTCTCGTGAAAAAGCTTGTTGTATATGGAAGACCAAGTTCACGTGTTGGATCCTCAATTCCTCACTCACTACCTAATTTTCATAAGAAATTCAAATAATCCCATAGATATTTTATGAGTTCGTATTCGGTGCACCACAATAATAAATCAGCACATTGTACGGATTTGGTCCGGACTGTTCGGTCTGTGGTGATCGGCCCGGAAAAATCTTAGTAACAGCCGATGAAATCCTTGATTGTGGTGTGGTTTTAAAGGTGTTTAATATTTCGAGCTTCGCAAGCTTATTTACATCCATCAATGCAGAGTGTGGTGTGGTTTTACGGCCGGTGTTTAATCGAAGCCTCACCGTCGCTCCTCTCTCCTCATGATTTAGTGTGCACGAGTGCACACTTCAATGGCAGGATTATCTTCATTGACTTCTAATTTGTTGGCGCTGCCATTTGAAATTCGATTGAATTAAAATCAACACAAAGTTGATTACTTTGCGTGGTGTAGCTTGGAGCAGTACTGTGGAATCAAACAATTCGAGGGGACCAATAGATCTCCTTAGTAAGGATTATTTTTAGTTCTGGAGAAGGCCATGCCATGTAGGCCAGAAGATCCGGTACGTGATCTTCTATAAGACTATTTTATTAGCATGAACAGTATACATTTTTTAAAAAAAATTTATCAGCGTAGTCTACAGGAGGAGTCAACTACGTATCATATAATTTAGATGGCATATACCAGTTGAGAATACTTGAGAGATTGACAATATCTTAATTCTAATCCGACTCATTTGCATGATGGTATTATGCTAATTAAAGTGGATGATGATGATTTAATGGAATTATTGAAAGAGATGAATAGGGAGTCAATGTCACTAGCTAATTCCTCATGTAATTTAAGCTTTTAATGATTATACTTTTACCAATTAACTGTGCTTCTTTCTAATATCAACTTTTTATTATTGGACTCTTTTTGCAAAGAATCCATGTTCGTGCACTTGTTGTTGGTACTTCCATTCGTCCATAGTTGTTTGTTGGTGTTAGGATAATGCGATTACATTTCTAAGATTAATTGCTGTCACTAATAGCTTACAATGCTAGGTAAGCAAAAGGTCCGGCAGTAAATAAAGTAGTACAACTAGTATCGAGCATCTTGGGTAGAAAAGAAAAACAAAGCATTGCTTCAAATTAAGGCTAAATTTTAAAAAACCACACTAAGTTTTGGGCCAATTTTAAAAATCCCACTATTTTTTTATTTTTTATTTAAAGGACACAAAATATCAAAAAACTCTACTGGGTTAGTTAGGGTTAGGGTTAGAGTTAAGGTTAGGGTTGGGTTAAGGTAGGGTTTAAAAAAATTACTTTCATCTTTCATTTGTGTTAAAAAAAATCACATTCATTTTTCCTTTGTGCTTAAAAAACATCACTTAACTAAACAGATGTATAAATAAACCCCCCTGAACTAACCCTAACCCTAACCCTAATCCTAATCCTAACTAACCAAGTGGAATTTTTTGAAATTTTGTGTCCTTTTTTTATTAAAAAAAAACTTAGTGCGGTTTTTTTTTAAACTGGCCCAAAACTTATTGTGATTTTTTAAATTTAGCCTCAAATTAATGAGTTATTTAAGGAAAGATGTGAAATTTCCACCGGCTTTTGTCATTTAGTGTCTGTTTGGTTCAAAGGAGGGAGGGGAGGGGAGGGAAAGGGAGGGGAGAGATTTTAATCAAGACTCTGTTTGGTTTAAAGGAGGGGAGAGGAGGGAAAATAATTATCTTCTTATTTGGTTCACAAGGGGAGGAAAGGAATTTTATAATTAAATTACTTTTATACCCTTTTACATTTTAGGAGAATCTATGTATTATTATAAGTTGTCTTGCAAAATGATTTTGCACCGCTCCATTCCCCTCCCCTCCCATTTTTTTGATTAAAAAGATGACCGAAGTCATCGCTTCATTAAAAAGATCTTAACGAAACAGGAAGATAAAACTACATCAGACCCGAAGGCCTCCAATATCCAAAAGCATCTAACGAAACAGGAAGAAAATACTACATCGGACCCGAAGGTCACAAGTATCCAAAAGCACCTAATTCGGGCAGAACAACCCGATCACCAATGAACAGCAACAACATCCAAAAAAGATACAGTAAAGGAGAAAGGTAGCTATCACATCCAGCCCGCGTCTGGGAGTCCACTGCCCTAAGTGAACTCTCCGCCTACCTGTAAACTACTCTGCCTCCTCTCCTGCGCGCATCTTCTTCCTTGATCGGCTGAGACCTGTCCAATCAAAGCGACAAATATAAATCTTTTGAATCAACGAGGAGAGAGACTGACGAACAGAATTGAAGCAAATTTCGTTGCGATCTAACCATAGGTTCCATAGCACGGATGCTACCACAATTTCCCACTCTATTCTATCCTCATTTGAATTCCTGTTTTTTCTAAGAGCCCCCCAAACCTCTGAACTAGACCCCGGACAATGTGAGACTCTGAGCGACCTACACACTTCCCCCTAGACCCATCTAGCTCTATGACAATGGAATAAAATATGGTTCGTATCCTCTTCATCGGTCAGGCAAGTACAACATAGCCCGCTTTCCGTTATCCCTCGCTTTTTCAGATTAACTTTTGACAAAATTGCGTCATTCTCCACCAACCATAGGAAGACTTTCACCCTGTTCGGAGCGGAAATACCCCAAATTACCTCTGTAATCTCGTTTCTAATACCGCCATCATTCAGCCTTTTGTAAAGAGAGGAAACTGAGTATTTTCCATTGCCCTCCAACGTCCAAATTCTCTCGTCTTCCAACAATTGCGTGTACTCTCCCTCTGACCGAATGAAATCATTGACCTTTTGCAACTGATCGATCGCTGTCTGTTCAAGTGTATCCTTGACCTCGAGTCTCAATCTGGAGTTCTTCCAAACATCTGAGACCAACGAATCTTTGTTGAGAGCTGCTTCTGCTGCTGCTGGAAAAAGGCTCAATAGTGAATTGCTCCCGCACCACTTGTCTTTCCAGAATCTCGTTTTCTTCCCATCTTTAATCCTACATCGGGTGTTGCTGTGATAAATGTCTCCGGTCTTGGAAATCCCTTTCCAAAAGAGAGATTTCCTACTCCGGACGCTCTTCCCTCCGAATCTGAATTTCTTCCTTGTCCTATAATTAACAAGCGACTTACACCACCAATTGTTACGTTGCACAGCCAGCTTCCACCACCACTTACAGAGAAGAGCCCTGTTCATATCTCTGAGATTAATGATACCCAATCCCCCGAACTCCTTCCTTTTGCAGACCCTCCCCCAGCTAACGAGATGAACCCCTTTCCCCCCCTCGTTGGTACCTTTCCATAGGAACCTCCTTCTTAATTTGTCTATCTTGTGAATTACCCATATCGGCAATTCATAAATAGACATCAGATAAATGGGGATGCTATTGATAACTGCCTTTAGCAAGATGATCCTACCTCCCAACATAAGAAATTGTCCTTTCCATCCTGTAAGTCTTTTCTCTATCCTGTCGATAAGCACTTGCCAATCTTCTTTAACAAGTCTGCCCGGTCTGATGGGGATCCCCAGATACTTGAGCAGAAACTCTCCCCTCTTGCATCCAAGCATCTGTTGAATCGTGGAAATTGGAGTGGAGCAAAGCTCGCTAAGTTGAATAACACAACTCTTGTTGAAATTGACCTTCATTCCGGACCAAGCCTCGAAACATTTCAAAACCGTTCCCATCGTAATGATATCCTCTTTAGCTGCCTTCCCGAACAATAGTGTATCATCCGCGTATTGTAAGATCAAGATAGGCTGTGAAAAGCCCCTGAGATCAATTCCAAATGGATCCCTATCCTTGTTCCCATTGTCGATCATCTCTGACAATCCGTCTGCTACAATTGCGAATAACAATGACGACAACGGATCGCCCTGACGAAGGCCCCTCTTGCATTTGATCTCTTTACCCTGTGCTCCGTTAACCAGAATGAACGATTTACCACCTCTAATGCAGTGAAAGATCCACTTTCTCCACCTTTCCCCGAATCCTTTAAGAAGCAGTGCTTCGTCCACCGAGTTCCATTCGACTGAATCATAGGCCTTGTGAAAGTCTACTTTGAAAGGGAAGCCATCCGTGTTGTCTCTGTTCGCTCTGTATGCAATTTCGTGAGCCGAGGCAACGCTATCTGATAAATCCCTTCCTTTAATGAATCCGCTCTGAGACTGGCTGATAATGTCGTTGAGTAGCGGTCCCAATCTGTTGGCCAATACCTTGGAAATGATCTTAAAGGAGTCGTTCAGTAGACTGATAGGTCTGAAGTCCCCGACCTCTTTAACATCCGCCTGCTTGGGTATCAACACAATGTTCGCGTAGTTCAGTCTATCTAGATTTGATTCCCCCTTGTAAAACTCCTCAACTATTCGCATGAAATCCCCTTTTATGATGCTCCAGAATAGCTGATAGAAAAAAATCGGGAGTCCGTCTGGACCAGGAGATTTATCTGATCCGAGGCTATTGATAGCGGAGAGTACCTCTTCTTCCGTGAAAATACCTTCAATATTCTTCGACCCGTCAAGTCTAGAATCCAGCCACATATTCTGATTCACCGAGCACCTCTGCTCCCTTGTATTGCCCAATAGTTCCTTGTAATAATCATGAATATACTGTTTAAATCTATCCTCATTCTCGCACCAGCTTCCATCCACCATAAGACCCGAGATATGATTCTTACGTCTTCTACCATTAGCTATCCTATGGAAAAATTTTGTGTTGGCGTCGCCTTCCTTCAACCACTGAAATCTTGAACGCTGCTTCCAATAATATTCCTCCATCTTCCCAAGGTTCAGAATGTCTTGTCTATTCCTCCGTTGCTCCTCTACTTCGGCCTCTAATAGGTCTCTTTCTTCCTCTATGATATCTAACTGATCGATCCTTTCACCTATCTCTTCTTTGAGTCTCTGATTCTGCCCGAATTCCATCCTAGCCCAAGACTTCAATTTTGAACGTAATCTCCTGGTCTTTTGAATCCAACATCCCACTGCCGAATCTAACGATGTCGAGGCACTCCAGCTTTCCTCAATTATCTTCTTTAACCCTTCGCTTAAAGTCCACAACTTCTCAAATCTAAACTGGTATGCTTGCCTTCTCTCCCCTTTCCCACAATCCAGAGCAAGGGGAGTGTGGTCAGATGTAAATCTTATCAGCGCTTTGGCCTTGGTGAGTGGGAATTCATCTTCCCATTCGGGAGAAACAAGGATTCTATCTAACTTCGCCAAAGTTGGGGCCGCTTGCATATTTGACCATGTGAATTTCCTATTGGAAGGATCAATTTCCACCAACTCTAGGTCTTCAATCAAAGCATTAAATTGATCCCTATCCCCCCTTGGAGCGCCTCTTCCCTGGTGCTCAAATTGGAACCTTGTAATGTTGAAATCTCCTCCCACGACCCACGGACCTTTACACCTTCCTCTAATGTTTCTAATCTCGCTCCAGAACTGAGTTCTTTTGACCGAGTCATATGGTCCGTATACTGTGGACACCGTAAGAATTTTACTATCCGCACGTCTTCTGATAGTAATCGTAATCGAAAATTCTCCCGGAAGTTCGTCTATAATCTCGAAGACCGTAGGATCAATGCCTATAGCTATACCCCCTGATAACCCTCGCGATGGCTTAAACCTCCAATCGAACGAACCTATACCTCTAATGCCTTGGAACTCCGCAATGTTAGGAGATTCAACCCTAGTTTCCTGATATGCACAAATACACGGTCTGTATCTAGAGATAGTGTCACCTATTAACCTCTTTTTTGCTTTCTGCCTCATCCCCCTCACGTTCCAAAAAATGTATAACATTAAAAAACTAAACCTTCTATACCCTAAACCTCTAAATCTCCTATCTCAATTTAAGTCTATCTGTCGAGATCTATTTCCTCTAATAATATTGACACGACACAATTGTTCATCCTTGTTGGACCCCATGGCTAGACCGTACAAACTAGCAAAGTAAATAAGCGACTCATCATTTAAAAGATCTAAAACTGAAAAGTGACCAGGGGAGATACCTTGACAGGCTGAGGTTGGTTCTTTGGTCTTTGCCGCTGCTCTAATCAAATCTTCTTCGCTTGGGCCACTCGAACCCCACTTGTCCAACTGCCTCTTGCTCTTTCGCTGCGAATCTCCCAAACTCTTAACACCACTCCCCCCTGCGCTATCCCCTACCCCGCCGCCTGCCAACTCTCTAACTTGTCTTGCCCATTTCTCATGCTCCGAATCGTACGCACTCCCCCCACTATGGATGCCATCCAAAGCTCCAATCATATCATTGATTTGCTCCGTATCAAGCCCATTTTTATTTTGATCTTTGGTCTGCTCCATAACTCCGTGCTCAACCGAATTGCTCTCTTCCACACCATCTAAATCTCCCACTATATTATTATCGTTCTCTCCAAACTCCTCTTCGTTCTCCACCAGATCCAAATCTCCCAAACCTTGTTTGATCTGAGGCCCAGCTTCAGCAATATGCAACGGCCCATCAGCATCTAAAGGCCCAGCCACATCAAAAATCCCTTCGTCCACTGCATTCCCAGTATTAGAAGTGTTTTTTTCCCCTATAGACTCAATTGGCCCAAGCCCATGCTCCCGGCCCAAGTGACCTCCCGCCCCTTCATCTTCCTTACGACTCAGCACGCCAAATCCTCCCTTTCTCACAATTTCTTCTATGGCCCTTTGGATCGAATCCTGAATATCGTCCTTTGTCAAAAGCGCGATTTCAGGGACCTCCTTCGAGATCCGGTGGTCCTTTGCATCGATACCCACGCTCTTCACACCTTTCAAAATCCCTGCCGTACCCTTTCCCTTCTCAACGTTCTCTGTCCCTGTGATGATGGTACGCCTATCGCCGCGCCGCTGAGGAGTAGGCTGCCACATCGCCGTAACTCTATCACCTTTCAATCGAACATCTTTTTGAGCGCCAACTTTCAAATTTGATCCGTACTGGTCCTCGATTTTGAACCTGTCTTTGAGATTGGATGAACGGCCAAGATCAGAACTTGTGCGATCCAACGGTTCTCCTTCATCGTCTTCCTTACGACCACCCTGATCCCCGTCTTTTTTCCTGTCGTCGGAGCATTCCTCATCCTCCTGCGTCGACACTTTCCCAAAAGAAACGTTCTTCTTCCTCTCCACGATCAGCTTGACCTCGTAGAATTCTCCTTCGAACTCGACCTGAACCATCGATGGGATGTCGGAGAAATTGTCACAACCCATTTTAATGCGAGCGAACTCTCTCCTTTCTTGTGAGATTGTAGCTCTATCCACCTCTTGCAAGAAACCAAACGAACGAACTAGATTCTGAAATCCGGAGCGTAACCAACAGTGCAGTGGGAAGTTGAATAAACGGATCCAAATCGACGGCAGCTCATTCTCTTTCAGCGCTCCGACTTTACGCGACCATTGAGAGAATGTCACATAAAAGTCGTCTGAACCCATTCCCCTCTTGCCAATCACCTCATTCAAACGTCCCTCGTCATGACAGTGGACGAAGAATGTGCTGCTAGTGAAACGCTGAACCTTCCATTGTAGAGCTGCGTTTTGAGTAATGTTGGCGTAGAGCAGTCGTTCTATCTCCTCAGCGATTAGGTTACCACTCTGGACCTTGATTACGCAACACATCCTGAAGCGACGTTCGAATTCAGCCATAAGCGGAGTAGGAGAGATGATGGCTTTCACCATTGATCTTCCACCTGCGAAGCTTCCTTGGGTTTTACTGCTGTGAGAGTTGATCGACGCTCCTCCTTTCGGGGCAGGTGACACTGGCGTCGGAGTCGTCTTGAGGCGTGGACAATCCCTTGAAATGTGACCAGTTCTACGACAGGCATAGCAGAACCAATCCTTCGTGCATTGTGCTAGCGAATGACCCCATTGAGCACACTTGTGGCATCGCTGTCCTTCCCCCTCCGACGCCGACTTGTTCCTCAGCTGCTTCCTGGTTGATTTGATGGATTTTCAAGCTCTAACCAGAACCCATTCCCCTTCGTGATCTGTTTTGGTGATGGGCGGCGAGCTTTTTCTAACAGGGACTCTTGCTGGAGGCTCTAGCTTCTCCGCTCCTTTGGCAGCTTCGAGATAGGTGATACGCTGACGAGGGAGCCAGTCTTCCTTCCTTTCCTCCGACGTTTCTCTCTTTGAGAAGTCTTGGCCTCTAAACCTGTCTCTGCTTTGATGAACGCTCGTCCTCCCTCTATGGGAGAGATGAGATTCTCTGTTAGGTGATCGACCTCTCCGTCTATATGAGAGATCGTCATCCTGCCTTGCGTCTACCCTTGTCCTATCGCTTCTTGCTTTTCCCTCGTCCCTGCTTCGTTTCACCATAGCTCTTCCGTCTTCACCGTCTTGCTCTGTTAGGCTGTGGTGGAAACCTGATGGATGGACGCCTCTCTGTGAGTGTGGGATGAGCGAAGCTCTGGCTCCACCCTCACGAAGATTTCCTCTCTCGTTCCTCTTTTCTCCTTCAGACCTCATTTCCTCTAAAAAGTCTCTATGAGTGATTGACTGTCCCAATCCTCCCCTCCCATTCCCTCCTAAAAAATGAACCAAACAGAAAATGTTTTAAAAAATCCCTCCCCTCCCCTCCATTCCCCTCCAACCAAACAGAAATATTAGAGATTAAAGATGATGATGAAACTTAATTTTACAAAAGAGCACCCTCAATGCAACTTTATTTTGACTTTAAGAAAACACAATATCAAATTTGTGAATAAAAACTAAATTGAACAAACGAAAATTGGTCTGTTTGTTTGTATTTTTTTTAGAAAGTAAATGTTTCAAACAACCATCTTGTCTCTACTACTATAATGGGAGAAGACCTTAGTCCATAATCCAATCCGTGCAATGCACGTGCTGGCAGATTCTTTTTTGCCCTTTTCATCTCCCAATTTTTTCCACGTGCACAGCACGTGTATAATGCTTGTTCCATTAATCATAAATTACTTGAAGGAAACAGTACATTATCAACGCATTCACTCACCATAACCTCCATTAAAAATTCTCACCACCTTCTTCCATACAAAACTAAAAAATAGAAAACCAAGTTATACTGCCTTGTAATTAAAGTTTTCAGAGTATCATCTTAATGGGAACCTAACCTCTTTTAGATAGTGTTAAACACTTGCATAATCTCTATCTAGCTATACTGTCTTCATTTGTCTTTTCTCTAACCCATGGTATATGGTTTGCTCCTTTCCTTCTTCCAATTTTGGCACACCTTATCTTTTAATATTATAAAATATATGCCCATTTTGTCTTGTCTTTTGGTTGAATATATACCCATAAAATTCTTACTTCTAACTCCTTCTGAACCAAACCCAAGGAAGCTTCTGTGAGCTCTCTGCTCCTATATTTGGTTCTGTGAGGATATAAGGAGAAGACCCAGATTCATAAATTGGTGGAGAATGATGGGTTTCAATCCAAATGATCCAGATCTTCTTGAATTTGTGGAGGTTGACCCCACTGGAAGATATGGCAGGGTATAACTCCCCCTCTTTTTTTTCTTTTTTTTTCAAATTTTATTTTATTTTTTAGAAAATGTGTAGTATTGTCAACCTGTTTCATTTCATTAATAAGCTGATAACGAAACAATCCTCCAAAACTTTTCCAATCCAATTTTGATAAGTCTGTTTGTCCTCTTTTGTTTTTTCAGTATAATGAGATTCTTGGCAAAGGAGCTTCAAAGACAGTGTATGAATTTGTATCCTTTTTTGTGCCTTTACTACGTACACTATTTATCAATGTTTTAAATTAGTTTATAAAAATTATTTGTTTTGATTGGATTCAGATATAGGGCTTTTGATGAGTATGAAGGGATAGAGGTGGCATGGAACCAGGTGAAGCTCTATGACTTCCTTCAATCCCCAGATGATTTAGAGAGGCTCTATTGTGAGATTCATCTCTTGAAGACCCTAAAGCACAGAAACATCATGAAATTCTACACCTCATGGGTTGATATTTCAAAAAGGAACATCAACTTTGTCACTGAGATGTTCACCTCTGGTACCCTCAGGCAGTGAGTTTCTCATCTTGGACTTGGAACACCTTTTTTGATTGTTCTAAAATTTTCGCTTAGACTATTTTTTTTTATAAAAAAAATATTGATGTAGGTTTAGGAGGAAGCATAGGAGTGTTCATATTAGAGCAGTGAAGCACTGGTGTAGGCAAATCTTGTTGGGTCTACTTTATCTTCATAGCCATGACCCTCCTGTTATTCATAGAGATCTCAAGTGTGACAACATCTTTGTTAATGGGAACCATGGGGAGGTCAAGATTGGTGACTTGGGTCTTGCTGCAATTCTTCGTAAATCACATGCTGCTCATTGTGTAGGTAAATATCAGGCAATTTTCCGAGTAGTGCACTAGAAATAATTTGATGGGTCTCTTTCCTTTTTTACGAATAGTTTTGATTTCGATCTTGAATAGGTACCCCGGAGTTTATGGCACCCGAGGTTTATGAGGAAGAATACAATGAATTGGTTGATATTTATTCTTTCGGTATGTGCGTGTTGGAGATGGTTACTTTCGAATACCCATATAGTGAATGCTCCCATCCTGCTCAAATATACAAGAAAGTTATTTCTGTAAGATTTTTTCTTCTACTTCTGAACTAATCTGATTGATTTTGGTAATTGCAACTGTTGTGACTCATCAATCTTTCTTTTTGGGTAGGGGATAAAGCCGGATGCTTTGTATAGAGTGAACGATTCTGATGTGAGGCAGTTCATTGAGAAATGTCTGGCTTCAGCTTCCGAAAGACTTACAGCTAGAGAGCTGTTACAGGATCCTTTTCTTCGGTCGGATGATAGTGGGTCGGGTTATTTGGAAGCAGATATAATTGACATGGGGCCAATTTCAAGGCAACCTTCGTCGTATAGTTCAAACAATAGCATGGGCTACATAATGGCCAATGGACATCCTGAAGATCCTCAGCATGAATCGGAGATGGATAATGAATGGGATGGTAATTCAGCTGATTTTGAATCACATGGCATTGATCTTTTCAATAGCCAAGGGGACGAAGCCGACGATGAGGCCATTGGTGATGTAGATATTACTATCAAGGGAAGGAAGGGAGAAGATGGCAGCATCTTTATTAGGCTCAAAATTGGTGATAAAGAAGGTTAGTTTTCTCTTAATTCTTCCACCGTTTTCATCTTCATATATCCAGTGTAAATAACTTGCCTATCAAACTAAACAACCATTATGGGAAGCCCCAACTCTGGATTATAGTTGCATTCATGATGACTTCAATATCAGAACCCAGTTTTGTCAGTTTGGTTGTTTCCATGACTAGAATAGAATGTAAATAAAAGAGCTGCAAGTGATCAGTCATTAGGAAAGAGATTTTCCCTTTTTTTTCTTTTTTAAAATTTTGAAGCTAAGAATTTTACTCTTAATATTCAAAATAATTTCTATAAAACCTTATAAACAAGTAATCAGTTGTAGAGGGATTATTTGATTCAAGTCAGGTCTCTTTTAAGTCTCAACTGGTTTCTCAACTGGAATAGCCTGTAGATGGCTTGCCAGCCAGTAAAATACTTGAGTAGAAAAGGAGAAGAATATATCAAAAAATGAGAATGTGAGAATTTTGAGAGCTGAGAGTACATTTTCTCAATGGTCTGATGACTCTGATCCCCTTATTATAGAAGATGTTAAAGTCGGTTAAGAGCTTGTCTAACTAGAACGTGTGCCGATTGGCCTAATTGTTGCCATATAACTCAAACATTGTCGCTAAACATGGACCAAAATTTTCCTTAGCAACTCGAATCAATTATATCATACAAATTTCCATTTGTTTGCCAATTAAATATCAACTTCATATTATGAACAATGCAGGGCATGTACGAAATATCTACTTTCCCTTTGATACTGACACCGATACTGCACTTGGGGTTGCCGCCGAAATGGTTGATGAGTTGGATATAACTGAGCACGAAGTGACCAGTATAGCAGAGATGATCGATTGTGAGGTTTCTTCATTAGTACCCGAGTGGAAGACTGAGCTCAACCTAGATGAGATGCCTCCTAATCTGGATTCTAATCATTCCCAGAATGAGTGCAGTCAAATGCGGGAGCAGTTTGAAGAGATTACTTACCAAGATGAGGTATCCGAGCAGTCTCTAACTGAAGGAGCTCCGATGCTCTCTTCTCAGGAATCAGGAGAGAGCCTCTCTGATGAGGACCGCGATCAGTTAGGTATGTTGAATGAACCAAGAATTTCTCCACGCCCACAACAGAGCTCCAAAATTATTTCTGATGAGGGTGATAACAAGATTCCTCAAGACCTGAAATGGCTGAAGTTAAAGTATCCGATACGGGTTAAAGAGTTCAGAAATAAGCTGTTTGGAAGGAGGAAAGCCATGAATTTATCTCTTGATTTGGATAAAATGAAAATGGCTAGAGACAATGTCGAAGGAGAGAAGACTCTCAAACATATGAAGTCGTTCCATTTGGGTAGAAACTTCTCGTTTAAACACCCTGATATCTATCCCGACCGTTGTATAATTAGCCAGCCTCGCGAAGAAGAAGCAGTGAGCTATTATAACACCGATTCTCTACCAATTTCTTTAATAAGGTCCAGATCTCTCTACTTATAGTAATGCTTGAAAACAGGATGAAGGAATTGATATCAAAGCTCAAAGATACAGAAGTGAGAAGTATATGTCAATCCCCTGCTTCTATTTCAGTTTTTCAGCAGACTAAATTTGTCTTTTGGATATCTTTCCCGTTCGACAGATTACAGGAACCTCTCCTCTTTCTGTTTCTGTTTCTGATCAGTGTGTTATTTGTCCGGAAAATTAGTTGTTTAGCTTTGAAGTGAAAACTAATCAGTCTTCTTCTGTGTAGTGTTACAAACTATAGTTACTGTGAATGATGACTGCTAGAATTCTTTCAATCAGAAGGATATGTGTTTCCAGTATTTATACAAAAAGTTTCTACATTTGGATGTTCCTTTTGCCATCACTATGAAATGCTGATGATTTATGATGCTTACCTCCATTTTATATGTATGCTATTATACAATCTTTCTGCCTGTCAATAGTTTTAATACCAACGAGCAGATTTTGAACGTTGCCCCTCTATTATTTGTCGTGTATCCTTGAACAGGAATTTGACACTAAGCAACAGAGAGAAAGAGCTGATACTTGATGCCAGTCCAGGTGTTTTACCTTCTGTTATTGATCGATTTTTCTGTTATATGAGAAGTTTGCTATATGTTTGATATCTCTCCCAATTCTCCCAAAAACTTCGAACTTCCTTCCCTAAACAAACACGGAGGTGTTTCTGTAAGAGCATCCAGTATCGCTGTTGCTAGAATATGGATATCTGGCAATTGAAAAATAGCAATGAACGAGTATCGCTGCAATCGTTTAGAGCTAAATTTGGCCAGAAAAAAGTAAAAAAAATTCATTCAAACGGAATAACATCCTCCGTCCTAACACTTTTTTTAATTTTTTTTAATATTAAAAAATTGTGCGATAAAAGATCATCTTCCATTTGGCCAATTTTATTATTATTTTTTTATTAAAAAATTGCCAGGCGAAAGATGATCTTCTGTTTGGCCAAAAAAATTATTGAAAAATAAATAAATAAAACCAGACGGAAGATGATGTTCCGTTTTGATTTTTTTAAAAAAATTTTAAATTTGGTTAAATGGCATTTTGGTAAATATTTGGATGACAATTTGGTAAATATTATAAGATTTTTGAAAGAAAAAGTTGCTGAAGGAGCATTTTTTTTAAAAATTCAAATGACATTTTTGTAATTATTTTGATGGCATTTTAATAATTTTTCTGAAAAACTATATTAAAGAATTTGGCAGATCTGTTAGTCCTCTTTTAATATTAAAAAATTTACAAGACGGAAGATCTTTTTCCATCTTCTATATTTGCCGATTGCTATAATCTGCTGCTATATTTAGCAGTTCACTGTTCAATCATTTTCTAAAAATAGATTTTTGACGAACGATAGTGAAGACAAAATTGCCAAAAATGATTTTTTTGACTTTTTAAGCAAAACGATAGTGGATGTTCTAAGAGAATAAAAACTTAACTGAGTCCAGTCAACAATGATCGACAACTCAGTCACAGACCTAATAAAAATAAGAATGATACAATCAACTAAAAAGTTCTTGTTGATCCAAAAAAGGCGTCACTTTGGCATATTAACATATCTGACTAAGATGTTGTCATAGCATATTAACATATCTGACTAAGATGTTGTCATTTATTTGCTTGATTTACAGAATAATGATATGATAATCATCACCAATAAAACATTGAACAGAATAAAGAGTTGGTGATAATTAAGCCTCGTCTATTAAAAGAGTGGTAAAACTAAGGCATCGATCTGAACAAGAAAGAAAAAGAGTAGTAGTTTCAAACATGAGTGTATTTTTGAAAAGGAAAGCCCAACTTGTTTTTACCAATCTCAGGAAATTTCCTTTTTTCTTAAACAACCACTTCATTATTAATTTATTATTTTTATTGTTTTTATTTAAGGACAACCTTTTTTAATTCAACAATAGTTAGGCAGGCCCGAATTTTTTCCCAAACTATCCCACTTTTTGAAAGTTTTTCTCAAACAACCCTACTTTTTTTTATAAAATTTCTAAACCGCTCTACTTGCTTTTTGAAAAAGCGAGTTTGGGTAAATCCCTATCGTTTTTTCAGAAAGCGACTGTTAGGCTTAATTTTGCTCTTGCCCACACTCGCTTTCTCAAAGGCGAGGGGATTTATCTCACACTCGCTTTTTGAAAAAGCGAGTGTCGATTGGGTCTTTTTAGCTTCCACGCTCGAAATTAGATCTCACTTTCTCTTTCACTCTCTATCTTCCTCCTCCTCTTCCTCCTCCTTCACACTCTCACTTTCTCTTTCACTCTCTATCTTCTTCCTCCTTCTCTTTCACGCTCGAAATCAGATCTCACTAGACTCGCTTTCTGAGTAGATTGTTTTCTCAGAAAGCCATGTCGTTTCACCAAGACTCACTTTCTCTGCACACTCAGGCTCAACACTCGATTTCTAAAAAAGTGAGGAGCTCTATATTAGACTCGCTTTCTGAAAAAGCTAGTGTAGGCTTAAAAAATGACATCTTTATTTTTGCTTACAACACTCTTCAACCAAATCATACATAACCAATTCTCAACACGCAACAATCACAGTCATACATAACAAACGGAGATTAACGCTTCTTCAAAATTAAACTCATACGAATTAGTACAAAGTCCAAATTACATAGTACAATTACAAACATAGTACAATTAAATGTTTTGAGATCCTTTATTAATACATCGCCGCTTATTGTGCCCATGCAACCCACAATTCGAACATTTCATTCTCGTACCCCTGCTAGACCTATCTTTCGCATCCATGTCGTTACGAATTCTCGTAGATCTAAGTCTGCCTTTTCTTGAACGTCATAAACTAGCATCAGGTACGAGTTGTGGTCCATCAATAGTAGGCCAATATGCTGGATCTAGACTTGGATGAACGAGGGGAGCCCATGTTTGTGCTAATGAAGTAACAAGGTAAAATTTATCGACATAAGGCTTGTGATCGATTGCACGATATGCATAAGTTACCAATACATGAGAACATGGAATATGATATAGCTGAAATTTAACAGTTACTCGTAAGAGGAGGAGGAAGATAGCGAGTGAAAGAGAAAGTGAGATCTGATTTCGAGCGTGAAGGCTAAAAAGATCCAATCGACACTTGCTTTTTTAAAAAGGAAGTGTGGGATAAATTTCCTCGTTTTTTTGAGAAAGCGAGTGTGGACAAGAGCAAAACTAAGTCTAAAAATTGGTTTCCAAAAAAAGCAAGATTTATCCAAGTTTTTTCAAAAAGTAAGTAGGGCAGTTTGGAAATTTTAAAAAAAAATAGGACACTTAAGAAAAAACCTTTCTAAAAAGTGATATAGACTGGGAAAAAAATCGGCAGGCCCTCCTGTCTACAGCTCATGAAAGTGACAGACGACCCACCAATTTTTTTTTTAGACTAAAGAGAGATAGCTCTGATTCTATGAAGTAAATCAAATCAACTTATATTTATTTATTGTCCTTAAAATGTACCAAATGGTTTCCTTCAACAACAACAAAAAAATGTACCAAGTGGAATATCCATTATTAAAATATAAATTCACAAATTCTCATGTGCATAATCTTTGATCCAGATCTCAGGGATTTTTTTTTTTCCAGCACAACTCTAAATTTAGCAGACTCTAAAAGTCTCTAACTATGCACAATCTCTATCTCTAATCTCTAATATTATATTGTAATGAGAGAGTTTGTCATTTGTAAATATACAAATTCTTGTATCGCCTGTACATAGCTATTATAAAGAATATTTCATGTTCAAGCCCAGAATACATTGGAATTTTTATTTTTGAAAAACTATATTTATTAAGACGTGCATTGCACGTGTAAATTGCTAGTAAATATTAAGAGTAATGCTTCATCCACTACCAATTCTGACTACCGGGGTATTCACTATCTTAGGTGGCACACTTCTATTAGAGAGTTTCTCCGTCTACTCTCTTTCTCTACCTATTGAAGTGTGTCACATAAGTTAATGCAAAAAAATGTAGTGAAATTGATAAGAGCATCCACAGTCGTGCTTTGCTAAAATATGCATTTTTGCATATTATACATATAGCAAAGCGAGTTTGCTGCAATGGTAAAATGCTATAATATAGCTGTAGCGTCCCGAATTTTCAATATAATATCTAAGAAATACGTGACATAATTTCAGAATTTACTTCAATGCAATCATAAACATAGCAACCAAATACAGGGAAAAATTGAAACTTTTTAGTACATCAATTGTTTATAAAGCACAGCAGAATACAAAATACCTTGAATTACAAATTTCTTTCTTTACAACACTTTCTTTTACATATTACATAAGTCATTACATCACTTTAACTCAAGCATCCAAATCCCAAGCTGTAGGTAATCACCTGTAAAATTTTGGACTAGAGATAACCCTAACCCTCAAAACTAAAGGGGTCAGCCATAACAGTGTGAGTGACATAAAAAAAAAACAAGCAACATAAATAGAGTAAGGATTCATAAACGACATGTAATAAACAAGAATACATAAAATATGACATAGCACGGAAACAAGAAAACATCAAGTGAAACTAGACTAAGTGTCAAGTGTAGAAAACAGGAAACCACATGAGTGAAACCAAGTCAAGAAAACATAATTCTATATGCTGACTCTCTAATGCGTACTTGTCGGATTCTATGCATCCCACTCTACATAGGTCCGGTGCAAGCCCTTAACGTCTCCACATTGTAGGATTTAATCCCCCGCTATGCAACTAATCCTAACACGATGACTACTACGAGATAAAGATAAACTGCGAGTATTAGCCAATATCCCGATAATTCCGGAGGTCAACCTCTATCCACAAATAATTTCGGAGACTATTTCACTCACACCTGAGAATCTTCGAGAATACCCCACACCACAAGCAATGACACCTCATCACATGAATACCACATGTGCGTCACCTCGATCCCGATAATTCCGAAGATCAATCCCACACCACAGATAATTTCGAAGACTATTTCACTCACACCTGGATAATTCCAGGGATTATCTCACACCACAAACCATACTGAGGTCCATAACCCATGTTCTCGTTCATCATATCACCACTAGTGCCTGTCCTTATCATTTAGGTTATTTAATTGCTTTACGAATCTCCTAGAGTTGGTGTACCCCACCAGACTTAACTCAACAACTGATCAACTAAAATGCCTCAACAGGCCCCAAACATAAATATCTCAACTGCCGGTATACTAGGGTCACACACACCCTCTAGAGACTCACACTCAAATATCCAAACCAATCTTCCAATATAAATTTCTCAGTCAAAACAACTTGAAAACATTTGTTCAGCAGAAGATAAGGTATAGAATAGTAAGTTATAGATTAAAGCATTAAGAGAATAAATCATTTAAAAGAATATTCAAATATGTCAAGATACATCAGTATCAGTCGACTATAGACAAGCGTCGGTCGACTGTCCAGAGAGAAAATATCAATAACTTTGAGAAAATAATTCTAAGTATTTGAAGTTGACTATAAAAGTCATCAGTCGACTGTCCAGAACGAAAGGTTCAAAACTTCAATTAAAATAATTCTAAGTAATAACAGTCGACTGTAAAAAGTCATCAGTCGACTGTCCCGAACGAAATTTCAAGAAACTAGAGAACACAGCATCCAGGTCGCGATGGTCGCCTGTAAAGTCACACTAGTCGACTGTCGACCTGCAGACTGCAAATTTTTGGTCGTGCACATTTCAACCGATACGTAGTTTTACTTTATGAAAATGATTTTTACAAAGAAAACGTATTTCTTATTTGATCAAATGCAACTAATAGGATATATAACCGTCCATAAAACTAAATTAAAACTACTTGAATTTATAAAAATAGTGATTTGTTGATTTCTTTCGATTAAAACATGAATTGTGCATATAGTCAAAAATAGAGTTTCTTAAAAATTAATTATTCATTGAAATAGCTTCGTATTCAGATCCAAATCATATCAATACCCAAAATCTCAAAGGAAAACCCCAATTTGGATTTATTTCCTCAAAATCAACTAAATTCCAAATTTCAATTCTCAAGACATGATCTCTTGATTCATAAACTCTTCCTCCGTATTTCTCAAACTGATTCACCATTATAACTCACAAACATAATCAATTTATAATATTACCATATCAAGTTTCATTCAACCAATACTCAAAAGTGATAAAAGTCTCATCTTTATTAGGTTTATGCATGATCCACCATATTCAATCAATCCAACATTAATCCAAAAGAAAATAGCCTACCCATGATCTCCAATAGGTCACTCATTAATCTCAAATTAACTGCATACAATTTTATTCATAAGTAACTAGGGTTTCACAAGATCCAATTTTTATCATCAATCCAACATACATATTCATACCCAAATCCTAACATGCTTTCCAGGAGATGAAACACCACATATAACATTCAAAGAACAACAAACAATTTATATTACTCACATATAACATACACAAGACAAATTGAAACCAAACAAGTCACTTACCTCAATGAAGAAATCCATTCGAATGAAAAGAAAATAGAAGTTAAAAAAGCCCCCTCCTTGGCAAGAAATCCAAAGTCTTCTCCTTAGAACTCTAAAATAATAAGAAATATGAGATCTCCTGTGTTGTACAGCAAAACACGACTGCACAAAATCCTATAAAGCCCGGGATTTAAGTTTCTAGGGTTTTAGAAAATATTTTGCAAAATAGTCCTTTTACAACATACCTTTACATAAATAGATCCCTTTATTAGAATACTGGTTAAAACCAATTTAATCAAATTCAAAAATCATAAAGATCACCTCCAGCATCAGCCAGCACTTGTAGGAAAAATTCAGGAAAACAGTTTTGCATTTTCATCCCTTAAAATCGCAATTTTGTGAAAATATCCTATTTTATCAAAACTTGTAAAATAATTCGAATATGTTGAAACAAAAGGTAAACTCTTTATACCTAAACTGACTAGGCATTGTACCCAGCCTAAGAATCCGAAAATTTGGAGTTTTCACCCCTATTTGGTAATTTTGCACAAAAATCCATCTTTTTGAAATATTTGCAAATAAGTCCAATAATTATCAGAAAAATCTAGAAAAATCATGAATAATCTCAAATAATACATAACGAGTTTCAACAAAATAATTTGTAGTTTTAAGTTTTCCAAGACAACATTCTCACGTGTTTTGCACGTGTAAAGGATAGGTTTCTAAATGAATATTTATTAAATCACCAAAAAAAATCATTTCAGTTCATTTTCTAATCTCAAAATAGTATTTAAAAATAAGGAGTACTACAATAGCAAACAATTTTTTTTATGATCGGACGGATCTTTGAGATACAAAGATCCATCCTACGAGTTTTAAATATTTTTTGAGATTTTTTTGGATTTAAAAACACTTTTTTAGTTTTTTTATAAAAAAATAGGTGGGCCCCTCCACGGACGAATCTTCAAGATCCGTCCAAGGGGATTCAGCTTAAAACAAAACAAAAAAAGATCAGAAATTCAAATGAATGTCAGACTCTGACGGATTGTCTAGTTCCGTCTGAAAAACGAAATAATATTTTTTTTATTAAGCGACGGACTGTCTAGTTCACTCTAAGAAATAAAAAATTATTATTTTTAGTGGGACAGATCTTGAAGATCCAACCTATATAATATGCATTTTTTATATCCGCTCTCATATATAGCCATCTAATGTTGCGAAATCATTAAAATATGCATAAATAGCAAATGACTGTAGCGTTTTGTTTGCTATAGAATGCATAAAGTGGATAAATAGCAAACAACTGTGGATGCTCTAACGGGTGTAACATTACTCAAATATTATTAGTTATTGCCACCATAATTTCCTCTTTGTAAGTCAAACACATGACCTCTTGCAATTCGTTAAGATTCTTATTTTCTCGCTCTCTCTCTCTCAGTTAATAACACAAATACGATAATAAGTATTCCTCTTTACAGGTTGAACATAATTTTCTCTTTTAATTATACTAGTTATATGCACGCGTGCGATGCAAGCCCTAACAATTAACAACTAAAAATTTAAACTATCTCAACTAAAAATAACTATTTCATCGAAAAATTTAAACTTTCTTAATCAACAACCTTATATATAAAAAAATCACTATTTCCTCTATAAAATTCAAACTTTCCAACATACCTCTTTCAATTCCTCGCTTCCCGACTTCTCCCCCACACACAACGATTCCCCCTTACTCAATTTAAAAACCCGAAACACATGAAAACAAACAAAACATCAATTTTTCATCACCACATTCCCTTAAAATAGACAACACACTTAAACAAATAATTTAATCTAATAACCTGGAACAAACATAAACGTAAACAACTAAAAATCCAAACTTTCTCAAATAAAAAATGCCGCATCATCTAAAAGTTTTAATCAAAAATTCTATCTAAAAAACAAACATTATTTCATCGAAGAAAAAAAATACAAACTTTCCCAACATACCTCTTCGAGTATCTTTTGAATGAGAAGTTGAAACTCATTCTCTTCGATAAGCTCATAGTTGTTGTTATACACTTGTCCTTACCTGTCTTATGGTCAAACCCAAACACGTTCATAGCTTCTAGGGCAGCCTTTGCTCTCGGAGGCAACCCCATCCTTAAAATCACAGTAATGTAAACCTACTCATATACACAAACCAACAAAAAATCACAAAAATGTTTAAAAATTTGATACTAAAATCCTAATTCCAAGCAATTATCTCCAAGAATGCTTCATTTTTTTCGGATCACACTACAATACATTACAAAAATTATAGAAATGTGAGATATTTATTATGTGAAAGGCATCAAAATCAAAACTTTTTACGGTTAATAGATAAAAATAACAGCTTATCTGAAACTCTCCAAATATATATATATATATATATATATATATATATATATATATATATATATATATAATTGTTTTAAAAAATCAAAAAACGAAAGATGTAGAAACTTTTAGAGATAGAGAAAGAGAGAGAGAGAGAGAGAGAGAGAGAGAGAGAGAGAACCTAAGGGTTTCGAAAGAGAGGGAGAGAAATAGTCGGGGGTTTGAGAGAAAGGGGGGGAGATGACCAGTCCGGGTTTTAGGGTATAGAGAGGGAAATTAATTTGTACGGGTAGTTTATGTTAGAACCTGAATATAAAATATTAAAAAATCTCAACAGAATTTGTGAAGGAATCAAAATCAATTGAAGAAAAACAGTAAGTAGAAAAACTGCACAGAGTCGAGATTTGAAATCTCTGTCCTTAAAGCAGAATTTGCCCCGTAGTGTGACAGTTTCCGGCAAATTGCTTCCCAGGATACAACTGTACCTTCTCTGAAGAATGCAGCACCCTTGCTTTAGAGACAACGAACTGTTGTTTATGTTGTACAGAAGAAGAAGAAAAGAAATGTAAAAAATTCTATGTCTGTATGTAAGCCTCTGTCTGGTTATATAGAGGAAATTGGATTGGAGACTGTTCAGCAGCTGCCATTACTCTGTAACAGCAGAGTAATGGGGACTCTTCAGATTCATAACTGGTGAGCCATTACTCTGCTGTTACAGAGTAATGGGCACCAGTTACTGAATCTGAAAAGCCTTTTCAGTTCAGTTGGGGAAGAGTTTGTCTGGGCAAAAATAAATAAAATAAAATTTAAGTCAGACCAGACTAAACCAAGCCAAAACCGAACCGAACCGAACCGAGCCGAGCCGAAGCCGAGGCCGAGGCCGGGGCCGGGGCCGGGGCCGGGGCCAGGGCCAGGGCCGGGCGTGCGTGTGTGTTTGTCATTTTGGCTAAGTCCTCTCTCCACTACACGTTAGTGGTAACCCCCGGGCCACGCCCTTTAGTCCAGTTTTCTAGTATATATACTAGACAAAATCATTTCCAATTTCCGATATGGGACTATCTATTTTCTCTCAGTTGCCAAGTTAGTACATTTCAAATACCCAACTTTGGATCAACATTTCTCATTCATACGGAATTCGTTTTTGGCAAGTGAGTATACTACGGAATAGTACTCGTCGAGAGGATCGCAATCCACTCATTTTCTGGTGCCGCCGGTGGCCGGAGCTTGCCGGAATCCGGCCTGGAAAACTGCAAAAAATTAATTCCAACAATCCCCCACATGAATGGAAATTACCAGACCATGTAATCCAGACACGACAGAAAAAACAAAAACATGACAGAAAGACTCTGAGAGTACAATCGGAGAATCACTGCATCAGGAATGGTAGTTATTTTTCAACTTTGAACCACCCTTAGTAATTAGCTATCGGATTCACTTGACCAGGTAGTGATCATGATGTCTTGAACTACCTGGGCGTTCATGTGAACCTAGACAATAACTATCACACAGTTTCATCTCCTCATAGAACTAAGTTCTCTTGTTGTGTTCATTTTGGCCTTGAACATCCCTGGTTAATTGTGAGTGAACTTGGAGAATGTAGCCTCTCTTCATTCTCCTAGAAACGGCCCAATTTCACACTCACAAGGTGATTGCCCATAAAGAGTATCCTGCTATACCCCACTTTTATTTCAAAGTTATGGGAATCATTAAAAGCCAAGCTTATCCTAACTATTTGCAGGCAGCACTTGTTTTATTATCCTAAGAATGGGTATGAGATGTTAATCTCTCAGTGCTTTCGTTGATTCAACAAGATTTAGTTGTCCCTTTGAACCTAGATCTTGGGATCTCCAATTCTAGGTAGGGTTTCCATCAAGTATCCTCTTTCGTCATAGGCTTTAAACCCATTCCTCTTGATGATCTCACAACCTGCTCTCGCGACAGACCTTTAGTAAATGGATCTGCTAGGTTGTCGGCCGATTTTATATATTCTATAGAGATTACTCCATTTGAGAGCAGTTGTCTAATGGTTTTCGCCTTCTGGTATGACGAGACTTACCATTATACATACAACTCAGTACCCGTGCTATAGCCGATTGGCTGTCACAGTGTACACATAAGGCAGGCACTGGTTTTTCCAACATTGGAATATCCTCTAAGAAGTTTCGAAGCCATTCTGCTTCCTCTACCGCTTTGTCTAAAGCAATAAACTCAGATTCCATGGTGGATCTGGCCAATAGCGTTTGTTTAGAGGATTTCCATGACACAGCTGCACCACCAAGTGTGAAAACATATCCACTTGTGGATTTTGAGTTCTTTGAGTCCGATATCCAGTTGGCATCACTGTAGCCTTCCAGTACTGCTGGATATCTGGTGTAATGCAGCGCATAACTCTGAGTATGTCGCAAGTAGTTCAATACTCTAGTTATTCCTTTCCAGTGACTTCGTCCTGGATTACTCGTGTATCGGCTCAGTACGTTTACCGAATGTGCTAGGTCCGGTCTTGTACAATTTGTTAGGTACATCAGACTACCAATTACACGTGCATATTCCAGTTGGGATATGCTTTCGCCTGTATTTTTGAACAGGTGAAGACTTGGATCGACGAGACTTTTTGCTGTCCCATTGGAATAATTCTTGAATCTTTCAAGTACTTTCTCAGTATAATGAGCTTGAGACAAAATAATCCCCTCAGATGTCCTGAAAACTTTGATTCCTAGTATGACATCTGCAATTCCCAAGTCTTTCATGTCAAACTTGCCACTAAGCATGCTCTTAGTTTGTTTGATAATGTCGTTATTGCTTCCAATAATGAGCATGTCGTCTACGTATAGACAGACCAGAATATATCCGTTTGGAGTATCTTTGATGTAGATACATTTATCACATTCATTTATTTTAAAACCATTTGTCATCATAACATTGTCAAATTTTGCATGCCACTGCTTTGGAGCTTGTTTCAGGCCGTACAGTGATTTTACAAGCCTGCATACCTTATTTTCCTGTCCAGGAACTACGTAACCCTCAGGTTGTTTCATGTATATTTCTTCTTCTAAGTTCCCATTTAGAAATGCAGTTTTAACATCCATTTGATGTATTTTCAGGTTACGTAGAGCTGCAATAGCTATCAACATTCTTATGGATGTTATTCTTGTAACTGGAGAATATGTATCGAAGAAATCTAGGCCTTCTTTTTGCCTAAATCCTTGTACCACAAGTCTAGCCTTACGCTTCTCTATTGAACCATCTGGTTTCAATTTTTGTTTGAAAATCCATTTGCATCCTAGAGCTTTACATCCAGAAGGTAAATCGACTAACTCCCATGTATGATTTTGCATAATGGAGTCTATTTCACTTTTGATTGCTTCCTTCCACATAGGAGCATCAGGCATAGACATGACTTCCTTGAAAGTTCTGGGCTCATTCTCTAACAGAAAGGCCGACACAAAGTCAGAACCAAATGATTTTGATGTTCTAGCCCGTTTACTTCGTCTAGGCTCATCAGTATCATGTTCTGGTTCATCAACTGAAGTACTTGCAATCCCTTGTTCACGTGTACGTTTGGGGTACGTAGTATCCTTGCACGGAAACACGTGTTCAAAGAATGAAGCATTTCTTGATTCCATTATTGTATTTACATGGATATCCGGTATATCCGATTTGTATACCAAGAACCGATATGCACTACTGTTGTGTGTATAGCCTATGAATATACAATCAATCGTCTTAGGTCCGATGGTGACCTGTTTCGGGTTAGGTACTGCCACTTTTGCTAGACACCCCCACACTTTGAGGTATTTATACGAAGGTAAGTTACCTTTCCACAATTCATATGGTGTCTTGCCGGTTTTCTTGTGAGGTATTTTGTTGAGAATGTAGTTGGCAGTTAGCAACACTTCCCCCCACATATTTTGGGGTAAGCCAGAATTCAACAACAAGGCATTCATCATCTCCTTAAGAGTTCGGTTTTTGCGCTCGGCAGTACCGTTTGATTCGGGTGAGTAGGGAGCAGTTGTCTGATGAACTATTCCATGTTCCGAGCAGAACATGTTAAATGGTGCATTATATTCTCCTCCTCTATCACTTCTAACGATTTTAATTGTTTTGCCAAGTTGATTCTCAACCTCAAGTTTATATTCTTTGAATTTATCCAAAGCCTCATTTTTGCTATGTAACAAATATACATAACAGAATTTTGTGCAATCGTCTATGAAAGTCATAAAGTACTTTTTACCACCTCTGGTCTGCACATATTTTAAGTCACACAGATCCGTGTGAATTAGACCTAGAGTTTCTGTGTTTCTTTCTACAGATCATGATGGAGTTTTAGTGAGTTTGGCCTCCGTGCAAACTTCACATTTTTCTGAGTTATCTACCTTAAATTTTGGTAGCAAATTCATGTTAACTAATCTACGCATAGAATTTACATTAACATGGCCTAGTCTTTCATGCCAAACAGAGGAAGACTCAACAACATAGGCAATAGGAGTTATTTCATTAACTTTGGGAACAACAGGAACAATAGTTTTAGGGATGACTGTCATTACATTAAACTTGAACAGTCCATCCTTTACATATCCTTTACCCAAGTATACCCCATTCTTAGACAGTACAAAATTATCAGAGACAAGTACAACTTTAAACCCATTCTTGCTTAGCAAAGAACCTGATATCAAGTTCTTTCTAATGTCTGGGACATGCAGCACATTTGTGAGTGTTAGCTCTTTGCCTGAAGTCATTTTCAGCACTATCTTCCCCGTTCCTTCAATTTTGGAGGTGGAAGAGTTTCCCATGAACAGCTGTTCATCTTTGTTGCACTTCTGGTAGGAGGTGAATATTTCCTTGTCCGAGCAGATATGCTTGGTGGCCCCAGTATCGTACCACCATTCACGAGGATTGCTCCCTACAAGATTGACCTCTGATACTACAGTACAGAGGTCCAGGTCAGAAAGACCAGTGGACAAGTTCTCAGCTATGTGTGCGTGGGGTTTTTCATTCCCTTTTACATGTCCTGTTTTTGAATGATTACTGTCCTTACTGCGGCACTCAGAAATTTTGTGCCCCAGCTTACCACACTTGTGGCATTTCCCAGCAAACCTCTTTACAAGAGGTTTTTTGTTTGAGGCCTGTGGCAGAAACTTCCTCTTCTTGCCCTTCTGTTCGTGCTCCACCACATTGGCCTTTTCTATGGACTGATTTCCATAGGACCTGTCAGCCTTGCGATTCTCTTCTTCGATCCGCAACCTGACAATTAGATCTTCAAGCGACATCTCCTTTCGTTTGTATTTGAGGTAGTTCTTGAAGTCTTTCCACCCAGGTGGAAGTTTTTCAATGAACGCTGCAACCTGGAATGGTTCGCACAACGTCATATTCTCTGCAGCAATGTCGTGCATTATAACTTGCAGTTCTTGGACTTGCCTCACCACAGTTTTGGAGTCAATCATCTTGTAGTCCAGAAATTTGCCGACAACAAATTTCTTGGACCCGGCGTCTTCTGTTTTGTACTTATTTTCCAGGGACCGTCACAGGAGTTTGGACGTCTTGAAGACACAGTAGACGTTGTACAGGGAGTCTACCAAGCCATTCAGGATGTAGTTCCTGCAGAGGTAGTCGCCATGAGTCCACGCATCAACTGCAGCAACGGAGTGTGCATCCATTGGCGCCAGCATCGGGGCAGATTCATTGAGGAATCTGTCCAGCTTCAATGTGGTCAGGTAGAACTGCATCTTCCCCTGCCACTTTTTGAACCCAGTTCCATTGAACTTCTTCGGTTTTTCTCCCACGGTTATGTGCGTGGGCAGAACGACCAAATGTGCCGCAACCGATTGTGCAGTCACATTTTGGGTCACCAGTGTTTGGGTACTGAGAAGCCCAGTAGCAACTTCAGTTGGTGTGTTATCCATGTTTTGATTTTGTTCTCTGAAAATGGTTGAAACAGAACTGTTAGTTCTTTTTTCCGAACAGAACCTGTAAACAAACTTCACAAAATTGTTAGAATCTGTGAGGAAAAAATTCTGCTTTAAGATTGTTAGAACCTGAATATAAAATATTAAAAAATCCCAACAGAATTTATGAAGGAATCAAAATCAATTGAAGAAAAACAGTAAGTAGAAAAACTGCACAGAGTCGAGATTTGAAATCTCTGTCCTTAAAGCAGAATTTTCCCCGTAGTGTGACGGTTTCCGGCAAATTGCTTCCCAAGATACAACTGTACCTTCTCTGAAGAATGCAGCACCCTTGCTTCAGAGACAACGAACTGTTGTCTGTGTTGTACTCTCAGTTAACACTGACGCAGAGGAGAAGAAGAAGAAAAGAAATGTAAAAAATTCTATGTCTGTATGTAAGCCTCTGTCTGGTTATATAGAGAAAATTGGATTGGAGACTGTTCAGCAGCTGCCATTACTCTGTAACAGCAGAGTAATGGGGACTCTTCAGATTCATAACTGGTGAGCCATTACTCTGCTGTTACAGAGTAATGGGCACCAGTTAATGAAGTTTGTCTGGGCAAAAAGAAATAAAATAAAATTTAAGCCAAACCAAACCAAGCTGAGCCCGGGGCCGGGCCGGGCCGGGAGCGCGCATGCGCGCGTGTGTGTTTGTCATTTTGGCTAAGTCCTCTCTCCACTACACGTTAGTGGTAACCCCCGGGCCACGCCCTTTAGTCCAGTTTTCTAGTATATATACTAGACAAAATCATTTTCAATTTCCGATATGGGACTATCTATTTTCTCCCAGTTGCCAAGTTAGTACATTTCAAGTACCCAACTTTGGATCAACATTTCTCATTCATACGGAATTCGTTTTTGGCAAGTGAGTGTACTACGGAATAGTACTCGTCGAGAGGATCGCAATCCACTCATTTTCCGGTGCCGCCGGTGGCCGGAGCTTGCCGGAATCCGGCCCGGAAAACTGCAAAAAATTAATTCCAACAGTTTATGTGTTTAATGGGTTTATATTGGGGATTTGGTTGTATGTGTGTTGCATGGGTTGGTAGATTTACAAATGACACTAAAATCTTCTCCCATTATAGTATTAGAGATCTGTTATTAGTTCTTTATAGATATATTGGCTAGAGACATCAAAGCTCTAGCCAATACATCTATATAGAACTAACAACAGATATAATTAAAACAGAGAATATAGTTATAGATACAAAAAAAAGGCTACATGCCGATAGAACTAACAATAGAGACGACAACATTAGCCCCAACTTCCCAAAATAAGTATATAGAGTGATTCACATAAAACATATAAGCCCAACCATCATACAATCCACCAGTAAGGTATTGTCCAACACATCAAGGCGGTAAGAATATTTTACTATTAACTTTGGTGTTATCAGTATATTCTACTATCAGATATTAATATACATTCTGAGATGTACACTATAATAATGTTCATGTATAATACTACATACATTTACTTTCAAGCCTTTCGGAAGCATGAATCTAAAACTTCCGTCATGGAGTTTATGTAGTTTAAGTTTGAATAGTAAGACAACAATTAGTTGTAAATAAAAGTCAATGTTTCCATCAGCAGATGTTGAAAAATAATTATAAATGAGAGTGTAAAATTCAATTTCTTAGAACTTTGAGGGTGCAAAATGATTATATTTAGCTTTTGAGGAGATATTTGCTATTTTTAGTGTAACTTTGGAGGATGAAATTTATCAAAGTGAATATCTACATGAGCAATAAAAAAATCATAAAAAATCTCTATTTAAATATTCCATTGCATTTGAAATCAATTAAGGAAGTTAGCAAAATTTTCTACATAAGCAATCAAAACAAATAAACAAAAAAAAAATCTTAAAAATCCGAAAATTTACAAATCTGAAATCTGAAAAATCTAAATTTCTGGATATAGAAAGAGAGAGACCTGAAAAAGTGAATAGAGGAGAGAGATAGTAATAAAGTGAGAAGGATTTTAGTTTCGGAGGAAAAAAATTTAGTCTTTTGAAAAAAATTTGGGAGAAAAATGTCTTTTAGGAGATTGAATCTGAGCTATTAATTTTGTTTCAATTGAAGGAGAGCACTTGATAGTTTTTTTTCTCTTCAAATTGTATTGTGATTTATAATATAAATATATATACACGTTAATGAATATCAGATCATGATTAGGTGATAAGAGAGCATAAACTATATATGAATAAGTCGACAGTGATTAGCAAGTTTCATGTTAAATTGGTCAATGAAGTAAAGGAGATTAGATCGCTTGCTATATATTACTGAACTGTATTGTATTGGGGTGTTAATATATATGATAAACATGATCCTATCTAAAAGCAAGATGGTGATTATGGGCATACTGTTTATGCTAAGACTTAAAAAAGAAGAAGACGAAGAAGATGATGATATAGTGGTACTGCATGTTAAATGAGGAGTATCTAGCACTTTAATTATATGATGATGCATGCTTAAGAAATGTGACACTTAGAAGCTTAATCTGTTTGATATTATAAATTAATATTCTTGTTTCATTACTGAATGAAATGTTTCTGACCCAAACTAAGAAATTTTGCATTACTTGTCTTCCGTTAAAGAACTCAAAAATACCAATGTGTAAACTTTTGGATTGAGATACTGAGTGAGGTTGCTCAACTCAATTAACAAAAGATCGATGTAGAAATTTAAAATCCGAATAAATGCTAAGATAGTTGGAGATACCCTTGTATTGTTGTACGTACACAAAATTTGTCAATAGACAATCAGGTTCCTTATACTAGGAAATAAGCTCAAATATGCAATAACAAGCTACCAAGCTTCCAGCAAAATTTTTAACTTTCATTACGTAATCAACTGTAAAATCAAATGCTAAAATTGCCAAAACTTTAGCCTTCAAAACCAATGTCTTGATTGCCAAAAAAAAAGGTATAAATTTAAAAACACGTTATAAAATATTGATCATCAAGTCTTTGTTTCTTTGAAATGAAATTCATAAATAATAAAATTAACATTTATGATAAAAATCTCTCTATCCTCTTTCCGAAATTCCGGAGCGGCGATTTTGAAAACCCAAAAAATCTTAGATCCCGAATTTCCGGCCTCCCCCTCCACCTCCACTCCCGCCTCCTTTCCCCTCCCCACCCCCTTCTCCTTCTACTCCTCCTCCTCCGATCCCCTTCTCCTCCACCTCCGGTTGCCACCACCCCCGGTAGCTCTCCCTTCCTCAACACCCGCCAACCTCCTTCCCCACTCCTTCTCCTTCACCGGCCAACCACCCTCTGCCGTCCCTCTGCTCGAATCTCTTCGTCCATCCCCCTCTCTCAACCCCTTTCCCCGACCATAGGTCAACCCCTTTTTCCGACCGTAGATGATTTGAGGGAGGGGGGGGGGGGGGGGGGGGGGGGGGGTTCCTCCTCCCTTCCCTTTCCAATAAAACTCCCCTAATATCCAATTGTTAATTCGTCCCTAATATTCAAATTACAATCGATTGATAATTAGCAGGGGGATGTTTTCTAGTTGGTGTGGGCGACTGTTGTCAAACAAATTTATAGTTTGGACTCTACTTTGATCTTGGTTGGTCAAAGTGAGAGGTGCCTTTGGTTTCTTTCATGTCAGATGGCTCGCAGGGATCAGGTGCGACGTCTACCCTCGTTGCGAGGTTGCGGTAAGAGTCAACGAGGGTGAAGCGAGGGGATGAGAATAATGACTCAATCTTGACATGGAGTTGTCACATTGGTGGAGTGTCTGCGGTGTCTCTCATATGGTGCTTACACTTTTCGTTTGGGTCACTGCTGGGGGCAACGAGAAAGAGCGCACGATAGTTTGAGAGGATGAATGGTGTACAAGCGAGGGACTGAGTGAGAGAGTGAGCCCAAATTGGCACGAGAAATTTGCATTGGCGGGGGCGGCCGATCAGTAGGAATATATTTCGCTGTATTTTTTGTTTGTTAGTTGGGGTGTATGAGTTCCAGAACCCAGTCTGTTGGGATCTGAACTTCATAAGCCTTATTTTTTGTTGTATGTTTTGTTAAATGAAACGCGGAGTTTTTTACCCACCCGTTTAAGAATTTTTTCCTTAAATGACCCTTTTTAAAAAAGTTTTTCCACAAACGACCTGTTTTTTTTTTTAAATTCCATAAACGACCTACTCGCTTTTTGAAAAAGCGAGTGTGGTATAATCCCCCACGCTTTTTCCAAAAGCGAGTCTTGGGGTTCAGAAAATTTAAACCGAAGACTCGCTTTTTGAAAAAGCGTGGGTGATTATACCACACTCGCTTTTTCAAAAAGCGAGTCTTGATATTTTTTGCCCAGCAACACTCGCTTTTTAAAAAAGCGCGGAGAAATATCTCACACTCGCTTTTTCAAAAAGCGAGTGTCAGTTTGATTGTTGCTTTTCCTTGCTCATCCCTCCCCCTCTTCAACCTCCTCATCCACTTCTCCTCCTCCCGCCGCCACCTCTTCTCCACATCCTTCGACCTCTACAAATCCATGCTCCGAAAAACCTCCCCAATCCGCCCTGACCTCACCACCTACAAGCTCCTCCTCTGCGCTGAAGTGGTATGGGGAGATGAAGGGGAAAGGGCTGGTCGCCACAAGCGGGGTTTATATGACGATGATCAACGGGTTGGCGATGGAGCGCAGGTTTGAGGAAGGGAAGGAGGTGTTGGGGGATTTGTTGGGGTGTGGGATGAGGGCGGATTTGTTGACGTATAGGACCTTGTTGGAAGGGTTGTGTAGGGAAGGGAGAGGGGACGAGGCTTTTCAACTGTTGGAGGAGCTGGGGAGGAGGAGGAAAGGGGCCATGGATCCGAGGATGTACGACGAGTTGTTGGATGGGTTGCACTGGTTTCGTCGTCAGTCCACTACTGCCATTTGATTCTTTGTTTCTTGAAGAGGAGAAGATCTTGTTATCAATTGACCATTCTTGGATGGTTCGTTCAGCTGTTTATGTTTGCCGAATATAACATCTGTTTGAACATCGAGCAATGACAAAGATTTGTAGCAACGGACATGACAATAATGACTTGTTAACTTGTGTAATACAGCAAACATTGTGAGAATAAGGGAAGATTTAAATAGTAGTCAGAGAGAACTTGGGATGAGATAATAGAGGGAATTGCCCCCCTGATGGGTATGTTTCAAGTCTGTAAGATTTTATTTGGATGGTTATGTTTTCCTATTGTAGAAAACAGTATCAGCAAGAATGATATTTATCTCCATTCAAAGATTCTCATTGATTTACCTGCAACATTTGAAGTTTCCTTTGGAGATATAAATAGATCAACTCGGTAGCATCGATGGAGAAATGTGATCAAAGCTAAAAGTGAGTTCATGTATCTTAGTTAATTAGCATTTGCTTTTCCTTGAATCTATTAACAGGCTACTTTAGTCCTCAGGATCTCTATACCAGAAAGCGAAATTTGGAATCGAAGGTAGAAAATTTATATTATTCTAGGTTTGCTTGTTACGTGGAAAATATATATATTATGTTATATTGGAGAAGAAAGCATCAATCAGCAAAACCAAAAATCTCAAGACTTTTATGAAATTTATGGCCTGACAAAACCCTTCAAACCCTAGAACCCGAATAAGGATAATAATAATTGAAATAGCTGAAGAAGAAGAAGAAGAAGAGCAAAACCCAAAGAAAGTATCCTCTAGCAAGTAGTAATATCAAGAACCCTGTGAAGACTGGAACTCGAACATGACAGTAGCAACAATCAAACGACACTCGCTTTTTGAAAAAGTGAGTGTGGGATATTTCTCCGCGCTTTTTCAAAAAGCGAGTGTTGCTGGGCAAAAAAAGCCAAGACTCGCTTTTTGAAAAAGCGAGTGTGGTATAATCCCCCACGGTTTTTCAAAAAGCGAGTCTTAGGTTTAAATTTTCTGAACCCCAAGACTCGCTTTTTGAAAAAGCGTGGGGGATTATACCACACTCGCTTTTTCGTAAAGCGAGTGGATCGTTTATGGAATTTAAAAAAAAAACAGGTCATTTGTGGAAAAACTTTCATTAAAAAGGGTCATTTAAGGAAAAAATTCCCCGTTTAACCATAAAAAATTATATAATAAAATTAACAAATTAAAATTTTCTATCTTAACAACAGCTGGGGATATAGGCCAAATAAAGCTCGGCCCAGTACCACAAAACAGGCCGGCCCATTAATGAAAACGAACCACCGAAAGCACCGATCAGCTAAGTCGCCAATCCCCTCACTCATAAAAATTGCTCCTTTTCATCTCCTTCCCTGATAATCTCATCACCAAAATTTCCAAACCTGACGTTCTCCAATGGCGTCGTCTTCCTGGATCCTGAACCCTCGCAAGAACTTCCTCGCCCGCATGCACATGAAGGCCGTCGGCACCCGCCTCCGCAAATTCGGTAATTTTGGATCCAATTGTGCTCATTTTAGGGTTTCAGAATCGAAATCGGGAAATTTGAGATTTTGCGGTTGGTTTTAGGGTTGAGGTACGACGACCTGTTCGACCCGATGGAGGATCTGGACATAAAGGAGGCGCTGAACAGGTTGCCGCAGGAGATCGTGGATGCGAGGGTGCAGAGGTTGAAGAGGGCCATGGATCTCTCCATGAAGCACGAGTACTTGTCCCCTGAGATGCAGGTATTGAAAAGTTTCCCGAAGCTCTAATTTTTTTTAAGATATTAATCTAGGGCTTGTTTGTTGTTGCTTAGTTTATGATTGAGGGAGATAGATGACCATGATGGAGTCTGATTCTAATGTAAGCTTAGCCGCTGTTTGGATACATGGTAGGATACCTGTAGGTAATTTTTTAAGTGGAGGTAGAGATATGCTACCTATAGGCGGTTGCGTACCTTGTACCTCTATTTTCGGCTTGAAAGATAATTTGGTTGGATGTGGGGTTTAGAAACCTACAGTTATCTTATGTTGGAGTTACCTTAAGTTTGAGGTTAGAAAAATGGAGGTAGCGTAAATTTAAAATAGGATCCAATGGATAAAATTTTAGGCTAACAAAAGGTTATTTTAAGCGGAGGTAGAGGTTTGCTAACTTTAGCTATTACATCTCTACCTATACTCAAAAAGTTAACTTTCATTCCATTTCTTTTTTATGTTTGGGAAGCCAATTAAAGTTTTCTTAACTCCATACTTGAGAGAGAGAGAGAACATAGTTTGGCAAAGTTTAGAAAAATGAGGTTTGAGTGGAGTTGTGATCACTAGAATTTGCTCAATTTTTGGGCTTAGGAAAGTTAAGATAATTGTTGTTATCTCAACTCAAAAGGGGCTCCCAAACAATGCAAAGTTGGGATAACTACATGTGATTTTTGAGTGGAGGTAGAGATTTGCTAACATTAGTTATCACACCTCTACATACACTCGAAAATTTAACTCCATTTTCTTTTTATGTTTGGGAAGCCAACTAAAGTTTTTAACTCTATACTTTAGGGAGATAAAGTGTTTAGTTTCATCTAGAGTAATCTAACTAAAGTTTAGGTTGTGATTTTAGGGAAGCCAACTAATGTTTGCTTAACTCCATACTTCAAAGGGTGCAGAGGTTGAGGTTAAACTTTGCAAAGTTTAGATAAGGCACATGCAGCTAAAATCGGTTTTTGAAACTAATTGGTGTAGGCCCGAATCCTGATTAATCACTGATTAATTGGCAATTTTTTCAATTAATCGTCTTAGAAACTAATCGGACCTAGACCGATTACCGATTAATCGGCGATTAAATCGAATTTTAAATGCATAGTTTTAATCACCCCCAAGTTTTTTTCCTCAAAAAACACCCTCAAAATGCATCGATTTCAGGGTTTTTTTCCATACATTAATGAAAGTTGAGGGATGTTTTTTATATCAAAAGTAAAAGTTCAGGAATGTTATTTGTGTCATTAATATAGTTCAAGGTTGTTTCAAACAGAAATTTGGTGGACCAAACTGAGAAAAAAATTAAAAGGTGTTTTAAAAATTTTTAAAAAAGGAGCTGAGGGGTGTTTTTTCAAATGTAGGTTGTGTTTGGGTATGAAGTGAAGTTAAGAAAACTGGTGTTTTAGAGAGTTAGGGAGCTAACTTGGAGTGAAGTTATCTCTAAAACTGAAGTTTTCTCAACTTTGGGTTGTTTGGGAGCTAAATTGGAGTTGAGATAACTATAGTTGTGTCAAGACCTCATTTTTCTAAACTTTGGTAAAGACTCCAAAATTATGGAGTTTAGTTAACTTTACTGGTTTACCAAACACCTAAAAGAAGTGGACTTAAGATAACTTTTTAGGTGGAGGTAGATGTGTGATAAATAAAGTTTGCAAACCTCTATCTTCACATAAAAATAAATTGTAGTTAACCCTACTCCATTCCTAAACACAACCTTAGCCTTTAGATCAGTGTTCTAAATGGCGTCCGCCTCGGACGCCTAGGCGGCGCCTAGGCGTTCAAAAAGAGGAGAACGAACCGCATATGCAATAGGCGGTACTCTAGGCGTTGAGATGGCAGTTAGGTGTACAAGGCGGCGCCTAGGCGGTCGAGGCGGTCGAGGCGGCCGAGGCGGCGGTCGAGGCGGCGCCTAGGCGGCCAAAATCGATCAGGCGGCTGACAGATTTTTTTGTAATTTTTTTTTAAATTCTTAAAATAGTCTCTTCATCTTCAACAGAAAAAAGACTCATCTTCATCTTCAACAGTAAAAAGCCTCTTCATCTTTACATTAAGGTGTTACTAGTTCACGTTATATTTTAAATTTTATATGACTGATTATTGTTTATGTCATTATGAATCTAAAGTTTACACCATAATCATTGTTGAACTTCTAAAATCATTCTGGCCTAGCATCACTTGTGAATTGTGATGCATTTAAAAGATTTAGATTACAAGCAAAAATAGAGAAATGTAACTTTTAAAAGGTTAATATATGAATATTTAAAAAATAAAAACAAAACGCCTAGGCGCCGTCTAGGCGCCGCCTAGGCGTCCTAGGCGGTAGGCGGTCCTTGGCCGAACCGCCACCGCCTGACGCCGTTTACAACCTTGCTTTAGATAAATGAGGTTTGAGTGGAGTTGAGATAACTGTAGTTATGTCAACACCAAGGGCTCCCAAACAATGCAGAGTAAGAAATGAAAAGTTTGATAAATAACTCTACAAAACTCTAGTTATCCTAACTTAACTCCATTTCCAAACAGACCCTAAAATTATCTACACTAACCTCTACTAACATCTGTATCCAAACAGGGTTGATTGACTTATTTGTCATTTTGGGATTAGGGGAGGAGGTTTATTGTTTATGAAAGAAGGATGTGTTTTTTGATATGAGTGGTTTTGATATTCTTTCGCTTGATTTAGGCGTGTTATGCTTTAATACTTTGGTGGTGGTGCTGATATGTGTAGTGTAAAGGGAACCTCATATCTACATGAGGTGATTTCCTTGTGTAGAGTTATTGTATACACTCAGTGCGGTCTGTTATGGATGGAAAATCCACACTGTTCACTTTGATTTTCAAGCTATGGTATCTATGTCTTATGTAAATTGAAGTTCTTTGGATGCTTCTTGATTATGTTTCATGTGGTTGCAAATGAATGTTTTTTGAGTGATAGAACAAATTGGACCTCATGGTGCATGTGGGTCGGAGACCTCTAAATGACTTGTTTCTGTAACTTAGTTATGTCAGATGACAAAAAAAAGCTTGGCAAATGGTATGGATGTCTATAATGGGTTCCACCTAGTTATTATAGTAATTTTATATGAAGAATTACCCTCTACAGATATGAGGTTCCCTTTATTCTAAAAGAGATATAAATGTTCTTAGTTATTTGGATATTAATATGTAGCGGAAGAGTATAGAGACACGACTATCTACATGTTACCAAGCTGACAAGGCTACTTATTTGATCATACCTATTATACAAAATGTTCTATGTATTGTTGGTTGATCAGTAGTCATTGAGATTTGATAATTTGAATGTTTTCAAAAATATTGTTAACTTTAACAGTCTTCAGCTGTTGGGTGTTTTCATGATTTTGTTGATTTGTTATATGCTCTTTTTGTATTTGTAGTAGGATTCAATGCTTGAGTATGGGTAAATGTCCCAAATATGAGTGTAGTGGAACTGAGAAGATTAAGAAGATAAGAGGCAATTCAAAAAAAGAAGAGATAAGTGAGAAAGATTTTCATTGAAGGGGAAGCAAATATCAAGGTACCCAAACCACATTATGGATTAATTTATTAAAAAAACAGTTAGATGGTTGCTGTTGTAGTAATAGATGTTCTTAAGAAAGCTGAGTTTCTAAGATATAGTTGACCTATTTGAATAAAAGCTTTGTATTCAATGCTTGAGTGTAATTTAAAACTTAGTTGTTTTTCTTGTTTGATAAGTTGGATTTACTATGTTTGTTGAGAAGTATTACGATTAAACCTCAGATTTTTCAAGTCTATGATTTGGATATTTTCCTAAGTTAATAACCGGTTGGTCGTTTCTCCTTGTATCTCTGAATAGTAATTTGAGGAATATTCGGACAGAAGTTGTTTGAGTAGATTTATTATAAGTGTTCTATCTTTCAGAAGTTCTGCGACTCTACTTTTTTTTTTTCAGGTAGATCTGATGTTTGTCTAAATAGAACTGTAATGTTTTGTTTTTAGAGATGCAAGAATCTATTTTTCAAGGTTATTATTATTTATTTCTATATTCTTTTTGTCTTTGTGGAAATTTGTTTTTTGGCTAAAACTGCAATTGCCCCGTCCAATAATGGTGCAATGCATGTTACATGGAGGATAGTTTTTTTATAGATGTCTTGTATGATAGTTCTTGTTTGATTTACTGCCGTAATGTTTTTATCGAATCTGATGGATTCTTTACATTAAATGGAAATCATAATCGTTTACAAAGATGATAAAAAAAACTCTGTTTAGAACTATGCAGTTTATCTTGGTTTTGATTCTCAATGGTTATAGTCTTATAGATAACATAAGATGGCTCCAACTATGATAACAACCAATATAATTTATCTGATTTTAATCAAAACTTCTTTCATTTTCCACAGGATATGGAGGTCCTCCTCCATTTAAAATATGGAGATATGGATTGTTATTTACTATCTTAAATTTCTAAAATATGCAAATAAATATGCAAATGCTTAGGATCCTCCTCCATTTTTACTACATGGTGTATACATATTGATGTTTTTATGTTAATATTACGCAATATCATGATCTGTAGATGATTTCATGTACTTCTCTTTTTTAAATAAGGTTGAAACTGATTTATTTTTTAAATCATTACATATTTGACAACACCCAGTTCGAATACAATCACTCCATGTCCTGGGCTGAATTTGATTTTATCAAAGAGTAGTATTAATGTAATTTGAGCCAGTATTAATGTCATCTTTGTATTTGTATCTGTGGTTGTTTGAAGTAAAACCCAATACAAATTCTGAAGTACCAATATTGGTTTCTCTTACAAATATAGGTTTTATTATTGCAATGGGTCCCTATGATGGTGCAGTATGTTACTTTCTGAGCTACCGACGAGTTTAGCGATGATAAATATGAATATGCAAGGCTGCTAGTTATTATTTAGTACCATACCAAGGAGGGGTGGGATAGCTGGCTATGAGGGAATAAAAAATGTTCTGTTATTCTCATATATAAAATGTACTTGTGTGCAATTATTTCGCTCCTCGTGGTGCGTGCATGTACATAATTACATATGTACGCTGGAAAACTATGAACTGTTTTCCACTGTACCTTGCAACACTCCCTTACTGATCTAAATGTGTAGCTGAATGCTTGTTTTATGTATAGATGTGCACATGCTACTGTGTAAAATACCAAATTGTCTCCAGTTCTCATTAAAAAACAAGAGTCATTTGTGTTTTAATGCCTTTTTCCTTTGATGGGTGCTACCTTAATGTATATCTGACTATGTGAGTCCTGACTTGTGCATCTGCTTCTTCGAACAACATAACTTCCTGGAGAGTAGTTTCCATTTGAATTTGGGTCCTGCTAAATCAACTTTTTTTGGGGTTTTATTAGAAGAATAGGATGCTATATAAACCCCCGTGGTAAACTTTTATGATAGCATTCATCATTCATCGTCTCCAACTTTGTTCGTGTTCTTGTTCTGCAGGCATTGCAGACACCATTCAGAGGTTACCTTAAAGAGATGATGGCACTTGTAAGTTTTTCTTTTTGAGGTTCCTTTTAGTTGGTTATCTGTTGCTTTGATCATCAATGCCCTTTTATATTTGCAACCTTTTTTATAGACATACACCTAATATTTGTTTCTCAGGCTGACCTCTTTTGTCTGACCTCTTTTGTCCATACATTGATAGCAAATTGTGGCTCATATTTTTGTTTTTTGCATCTTTATTTTAGACCAATTAAACTTGTGTTTAGATAATGGTGTTGGGCGATACAAAACTCCACTTACAGTCCTCAAGGAACCTCATTTAAAATGGAGAAGTAGGACAATTTAGTTCTAACTTCTTTCTAATTGGCTGAATACCATCTCCTTCCTCTCTTCCCTAGGATGACTAGGAATTTTGATGCACCACCGACCACCCTGGCCATCCTCAAAACAACAATGACAATGCCCCTTTCATATCTCTAGGTTACCTTCATTGCTTTTATGCATTCCAAAATTTTTTCCCTCTTTAACCATATGCTCTCTAAATATTTAGACCCAAATTATTTGGTGCATATTAGTTTTCCTAGAATGAGTTAATCCAACTTGCAATTGCAGAAATCGATGCCATTAAAACTCGCTATACACCACCAGTCCCTAACTTCGGTACATTTCCATGCAGCAACGTTAGTAATGATGATGTAAACTTAACCCTAAGTAGAGAATTTTTCAAGAATATTAAAAGATTAAGTTTATCAATAAGTAATAGCAATTAGTTAAAAATAAAACTATTAATTAGTTTGATGGATTTTCAAGAGATAATAAGTTTAACAAACCCAATTAATGTTCAAGCCTAACAATCAACAAATATACCTAAGTGAGATTAGCAAGTAAGATATTCAATAACGATTCGTACGCTAATTGGCAAGTAGAAACACACACTCAATATGTGTGGACGACAGTAAATTCAGATAATAATGTAGAGATGATAAAGCAGTATCACAAATATTTGAGAGGTGGAAAGAAGTTACCGGGGTTCGAGTTGTCGCCACAGATGGAGAGGAAGAAGCTGCTGGATCTAAATCTTGCCCAACACCAAACAACAAGTAAAGACCCACTCAAAACAAAATCAGATTTAATCAGATCTGTCGTTGCTGTGCGCTCGGGAGGAAGGAGGAAGTCGAGGTCGGGGCTGTTGCTTGCGGAGGTGGTGCGCCGGTGGCTCGCGGCGGCGCCAACGACGAGGGCGGCGATACAGTGTCAATGTCAGTGTCAGGTCGAGGGGTTTCAGGGTGTGGAGTTGGGTTTAGGTGGAGTGGCAGTCGATGGCTGTGGAACTTCGGGATTGGTAGTGTTGTGGGTGGTCATCGATGGTGGTCAGAGGGGTGTTGAGATGAAGGAGGAGCGAGTTGACGACGAGGTTGGGCTGACGACGACAGGGGCGAGGGTGGTTGCTCAGGTTGTGGGTTGCCGGATTGGAAAGAAAGAGGAAGAAGAAGAGTGAGTTGGTGGCTGGTATGGGTGAGGATTATATTAGAGTTTAATTAATTAGGGTTAGGGTTTGGGGCTTTGGATAAAAGATTTGGGGATTTGAGTGTAGTTTAGAGCTTCTCACAAACCCTAATACTTTCTTAGGATTTCTCACAAATCATAATTTATGGTCTTACACACAAGAAAATGATGCAGAGCAATAACTGAACATACAGTAATTTTTTTAATCAATAATAGCATACATTCTTACCTATATGTAGGCTTAAAACAAAATCTCAATACATATATCCAAAATATTACAATGCAGAAAATAAAGGGTGCAAATTGCAAAACTACTACATATGACTGAAATCTCAAAACAAAACAAAACAGATGTGATGTCCTCATCAAATGATTACAGTTACTTTTGTTTGGTTGAGACTGCAATTGTAGTTGCATTGTTTCAAGCAGAAGAAAGAAAAGTTGATTGTCGGTGATGATGGCAGGAGGTACTGGCTGTGGCAGATGGTGGTCACTATCTCTGATGACTGATGGTGTAGGTAAAGTATGGTTGTTGCATGTGTTGCCACAACAAGAAAATGATGCAGAGCAATAACTGAACATACAGTAATTTTTTTAATCAATAATAGCATACATTCTTACCTATATGTAGGCTTAAAACAAAATCTCAATACATATCTCCAAAATATTACAATGCAGAAGATAAAGGGTGCAAATTGCAAAACTACTACATATGACTGAAATCTCAAAACAAAACAAAACAGATGTGATGTCCTCATCAAATGATTACAGTTACTTTTGTTTTGTTGAGACTGCAATTGTAGTTGCATTGTTTCAAGCAGAAGAAAGAAAAGTTGATTGTCGGTGATGATGGCAGGAGGTACTGGCTGTGGCAGATGGTGGTCACTATCTCTGATGACTGATGGTGTAGGTAAAGTATGGTTGTTGCATGTGTTGCAACAAATATGAGTTCAAGGTGAAACTTTGCAACTTGGGTGGCAACTATTTTTGAATTGCCATCCATCCAAATATTCGTACTGCTTCTCAATAATGAGAATAAAGTTGCAATCTCAATAATGAGAATAAAGTTGCAATGAAAGAATCATCTACTGCCTTCTTCTAATGATTCACCCTTTTAGGAAAATGTATTTACGTTGTCCTGGCCTACAACCTTTACAAATTCTACAAAACTTCTATTTAGTGAGTAGCTACTTATTTCCATGATTCCATCTACCTTTCTAGATCCTTAGCTCCGCAAAACCCTTCTAAGAGCATTTGGAATTACCAAGGAAATTGGTATTTGTTTCAATACTCATGCTCATTGATTGTCTATTTTCCTTGTTTCCTTAAATAATAGATCATGATGTGGCCCATTAGTGGATACACTTAAACCTTGTTAGCTAGCCTTTAACCTCGATAGTTATTAGCTATCATTTTTATTGTAGTCTTCTAGTAGACTAGTACATTTGATTCTATATGACTGAGTAATAAGTCTACATTTATACACCAGCAGTTTAACAGTTTCATTTGAGTACCCCCATGTGCATGCTCCTGATGTTTTCTCCTTTTCAAGTTTAGTGGATGGTTGATATAAGTCGACTTAATATGTGTGGTTGAAATTGAATTCGGTGGTTGGTTTGAAAATATGGTAGGTATAACTTCGAATTGAAAATGCGTGATTGAGATTTTGATTTTAAAAGTGGTTAAGATTTAATTGGGTGGTTGATTTCAGGTGGATGGTAGTTATAACTCCGGCTTTGAAATGTGTGGTTAAGATTAATTGTGTTGTTTGCTAAATGCTAACATACAAGCTGCAGTAACACTCGCTCTGGGCCTCTGCTTAGTTATCTAATTGATTATTACAAATGGATCCTTTATCGCAATAGTAAAACACAAATTTTCTAGGATCTCTATCTTAATAAAAAGAAACGAAAACTGATCTTGTATGTAAAAGATGAGCTATATGGTATACCCATCTTTATGTTTGTGCTGTGGAATCCACAGAAAATCCTTTCCATTGGGTTTGAGAAGAGTTGTTTGATCCTTAAGTATCTGTATTTATATCCTATAATAAAACTGTTCTAGTTTTAGGATCCATACCCTAGTGTAAGGTAATGAATCTATCTATTTTGAGCGATCCATACTCAGATTGATTTTTTTTGGTTATGTGGTTATCGTGCAAATTTGCCACCCTTAAAACTCACAAATAGGTTTTTGTAGATATAGTCATATAGATGTAAACAAATTTGCAGTCTATATATGATATACTATACATATATATATTTGAATATGTTGTTTATAAAATTAAATGTAAACAAAGATGTAGATGTAAACAAATTTGCAGTCTATACATGTTATGTTATACATGTACATATTTGAATCTGTTAGTTTATATACGTTTTACATTTATACTATACATATACATAATGAAACTGATGTTTATATATATACTGTAAACAAGCTTGTGGTCTATACTCTATGAAATTGGATGATGACTTTAATGGCTTTTGGAGTTTAATAACCTGAACCATTTAACTTGCGATAAGTTCTACTTTACATGTTGTCGACCGGGTTTTGGTTTATTCCCATTCGATTATAATGAAGCTCTTAAGCCTGATTTTAGAATAACTCGTCTTTTGGTTGTTCTCTAGTCTTAATTTGCTAAAAGTTAATAGTCTTTCCCTCTTTCTATCACACCTCTGTCATTGTACGACCTCCCATAACTCCTTTTTAAGTTTGCGTTTTTTGGAATGAAGATTGGGACATTGTTTTCTCAATGATGTAAAACTTGTGGTATAGGAGTCCACTGGATCATGATTAGTTACACTTCTCTCTAATAGAATGATCAACTATCATCATCCTTTCCTCCATCCTTTTTCAGTATGAAATCATTTTTAGGGCTACGGTTCAGCCTCACTTAGACAAAATAGAGATCGGCTTTATAACATCTTTAGGACTTGGATCCTGGAATCTCTTGTATGATCAAGTATTGTTTATTGACCAGCTAACTTGCTTTCAGAATGTTCGTTGTGACTTTGCTTTTAACAACTAAATAGTAATAGGCAATTAATATGAATAATGTTAAGTTGAAAAAGGGTACAGGTTGGATGAATTAGACCCTGAATCTAGAAAATCATTTGGTGATATCTAACACAAAAATATATAGCTTGAGGCCTGGGCTCTGGGGAAGCTTCCCATGTTAATCGTCTAGAAACCTACATACATTTTATGAAAAGGTAAGTTTTGAAAGGAATGGGTAAATGTACACAATTTGGTCATTAACTATATGAATCTAATATTAAAACATATGAACAGCTTTTGTCCATCCATCAAACAGATTGTTTCCAACAATAATATCTTCCATTAAATGGATTGTTTTTAACAATAATGTTGTCTGGACTGATGAGTTATCATCGGTGAATATTGGGCCAACATTGTAACAGGAGAAATGGTCTGTAGTTTACTTATTGGCGCATGTTGATGGCTAGTTTAATTTCTTATGAGAATTGTTAACATTATTTGACTCACATGCAGGTGGCTAATTTTTTGGGTATAGTTTATAGCCATTATGTTGGTTTGTTATGCACCCTGCTTTAGTAATACACAATCTGATACCGTCATGTAACTTCAAACTGTGTAGCTTCTCTTATGTGATATGTTCAAACTATTTCAGGTTAAGAAGGAGAGAGAAGAGCGTGAGGCGTTGGGAGCCCTGCCCCTCCAGCAGCGCACCCTTCCATAACCCTCTTGCTCCTGCTGTAGTATGTGTGCTTAAACCATATCATTTTACAAGGAATAAATTGCTTCCTCAAAAATGGACTTATTGGTCCTTTATGTAATCTGTTCCTTTTTTCAGATTATTTCATTTTGACTAAAACATTTTTCTTCAGCATTTTGATATTATGCTCTGCTGATAGAAGATTTCTGTCTTAAATCATGAAGATTTGATACAGTTCCATGATAATTTCATCTTTGCCTCTTTACACATTACTTTCAATTTGCTATCTCTTATGTTTCAGATAGAAATGATGAGATTTTGGATCTTCATAATTTTATGTATCTTTCTTTATCTTTATACATGGTTAATGGTTATGGAACCCTAATTGGATCTTGTAGGATTATATCGAAATCAGACTGTTGTTATTCATCAGTCATCATAGAATGTCGACGATGGAATTGACAGTGAGGAACAAGGAAAAGCATGATCACACAATCCATATTATCTTTTGATATATGAAGATGCCACATCAAAAAGTTTTAGCCTTTTTCTCATTGATTTCAACCATGCATTACTGTACCTTTTTCTTGTATGTTTCTTTTTAGCAATTCCTTAAATTTCTTGTATAGGAGTGGGGCATGCTTTGTTAATTGGTCCTTTTTGGTTTGTTCCTCTTTCTGCGATGTTGGGTCCTACTAGGGCATACATGTATCTATCTTCGGTTGTAAGTTGTAAGAGCATCCACAGTCGTTTGCTATATATGTCATTTTGCCATATTATAGCAAACGAAATAGCAAACGACCTCTGCAGTCGTTTCTCATTTATCCATTTTTTAGCAAACGTTTCTATTCTCATTTCTCATATATGAGAAACGAAATGTGCTTTCTCAAATTATAAAAGACGGGATATGATTTCCCGTCTCTCTGATTTAATAATTATTTAATCGATTCGGACGGAACAACATATACCGTCTCAATAATTTTAAATTTTTTTTTTTTTAAAATGGTCGGACGGGGAATGATACCCCGGACGGAGTATGGCACCCCGTCTCTCGCCTTTAAAAAATATTTTTTTTAAAAAAAATCCTCAAACGGGGAATGATACCCCGGCCGGGGTATCATACCCCGTCCAAGAACCAAAGCCAGTGAGCATTAAATGGTCTCTGGCATTAATTGGGTAAGTTTAATTAGATTTAGATTTAGGTACTGTTCTTTTTTTTGCCTCTTATAAGAAGTCACCTCTTATAAGAGATTTACAGTAAGAGTCTCTTGTAAGAGCCTCTTTTTGAGGTGTTCTTTTTATTTAAAAATAATCTCTTATAAGAACCTCTTATAAGAGATTTCTGTTCTTTTTTCACCTCTTACAAGAGCCTATATTATCCCAAAGTCTATATTACCCCCAAAGTATAAAAATAGTGAGATGAAGGACAAGAAAAGATAAGTTCAAATTACTAATATAAAAACTAGTTTAATGGCAAGTTAAATTCACAAATCAGTGTAAATCATCAATTATAATTCCGGAACCGAGATAGAGAAGTAGAAATTGTCATTAAATACTCTCAGGTAAGGATAAAATGATGCAATATGTCCAAAATATTAACATAAAAAAAGAAAAACAAAAACAAAAAAAATCCAAATCCAAAAAAAGAGAAGAAAAAAAAAAAACCAAACCAGCTAATCTCTATTCCGAACATGAGATCAACTGATTGTTTTCTTCTAAATATCTATAAAAACTATCTTGACAACATCCTGAAGTTCTCACATGGCTATAAATTAAATATAGGAAGTTTTTGAAGCATTCATTCTGCCGAGTCTTTTTCTTATTAATACAACATATTACCTTGATATAACCTCAATACGATTTGTGCAGTTCCATAATTTTCTTAATCTTTGTTATTGCACAGAGTAGACACTAATTTTTTAGAAATAAAAATTGATAAACTTGTCATAATCCACATGAAAGAGATTAACTACTGAAATTCGAAAACCTCACCCTTATCTGCCATATCTTCTAAAATACTACTTTTTTAATGAGCAATTTTTACACACTATCAGGAAGTATAGGCAAACTAATTACATTTATTAAATGGGTTAACATTTAGTTACAAATTCTATTTGAGTAATTAGAACAATTTATTTTTAGCATCATGCCCCAGTCTCCATATACCATATTACAACATTTGGGGTATTATCTTTTGGCTTTAACACCTCGATGATATGTTGGTAGAATTCTAGGAACCTTCCTTCCTTTGCTCTTGTTCTTTTGCTGTTGATTTATTTGGTTAGCTGTTTCTATTGATGTAGGTTTATTGGTGCATGCATGGTTGGTATTTGTACGAAGGATTACGTGGTTGGGTTTCTTTTCTGAGTTCTAATTGGAGGCAATTTAGAATATACACATGTTGCTCATTATGACATTGGCTTCCCTTTCAACAAAATAAGAGAATGCGAAAATTTGAGATTGAAATTAGAAACAATTATAATATAGACTTTGGGGGTAATATAGACTTTTTAAATGATAGAAGACTTATAAAAATTTGAAAGAGGCTACTAGAAGTCTTTTAGCCTTATAAGAGATTTTGGAGAAAATCACTTATAAGAGATAAAAAAAGAACGCTAAAAAAATTCTTGTAAGAGGTAGACCACCTCTTACAAGAGGTAAATCTCTTATAAGAGGAGAAAAAGAACACTACCTTAGTTAGGTGATTAGGAGTAGTTAGGTATTAAGTGATTAGATTTAGTTATTATTTTATTATTTAATTTAGTTAATTAATATAGTTTAATAGTTAATAGTAATTAACTTTTTTTAATTTATTTGAAATGATCGGATGGGGTATGATACCCCGTCTCTTTAAAAAATAGAAAAAATATAGCAAACGACGACTGCAGTGAACGATCGTATTTGCTATTACTGTAGCTGCCATATTATAGCAAATGAGAAAAACGACTGTGGATGTAAATAGGGTAAATCTGGTTTACTATTTTGCCATCATTGCCCATTCTGTCATAATGAGGACCCACATTTTACTTGGACCGGACTTGAGTCCAAACTTTTACATCATTGCGTTCCAGAAGATAATTAATTAGATCATGGGACTAAAATCTCTCATATTTCATAGTACATAAACGTACCTTATGTATGTGCGTATAAATGACCTTCAGCCAAGGAACAACACTCCTTTTAATCCAGTTATTGGAAAGATTGAGACTTGTTTGTGATCAAGTGATCGATGTAGGGTATAATGTCAACTTCATTTCCTCAATTCAAATGCATCAAATGCCATAATGTTACTACTATTTATAATACAGATATGTGCAGATTGTAGACTTGTAGTAGACTCAATAAAATTGTATGTTTCTGCATTTTGAGAAGAGAAAATCTTGGCCACTCAAATACATGAACATGGTTGGTTGCTGAATGTCTGTTGTCTTGTTTCACCTACCAATAATACGACCCAAATTATGTCCCACATCCAACCAGTAAAAAAGGTAAAAATTCCCTACTTACCAACCGCGTCGGGTCCCTTGTATCCTGACCCGATTAAAACCGTAAGAATTCAAATCCGAAACTTTTTTCTTGCAAAAAACCAAGTCGTTGGAATACCAGTCGAAAAACCGTAATGTGGGTTGATTGACACGTGCAGCGGTATGTTGTACCGGTGGTGTAAGCGCAGGGTGAGGTATTGACCACACGTGGAAGACTCGTGTGAATACGTAGAGAAGAGAAAGCACGTGAAGGTGATGGGCAATTTTTGGAGAATTCGGAATCCTATGCTTGGATACAGATGGTCAGGAATTTTTATCAATTGGGGTAAAATAGCCATTTTGTTCTAGCTAAATATTTGCATTGTGTACCCTCCACTTTAGCACATTTCAGTTTTAAATTCTTTTGGTACTGCAAAACAGCTATTTTGGCCGGGGGAGCGATCGAGCATATATGATAAGGATGCGATACAAATACGCATTTTGCAGATTGGTCTCTCATTAGCCATATTTGATTTTAAGATGGCCATCTTCAAGATTGCTAATTGTAAGAGCATCCACAGTAGTTATTGTTAAAAAATGGATAAATGGATAAATGCATGTAGCAATTTATCATTTCGCTACAGTCGTCGAATGTTATATTTTACCAATTTAAATTAAAATAAAATATAGACGGAGCTTTACATTGCGTCGGAGAGAAAAAAGAATTAATTCGGTCGGACGCGACATGACCTTGCGTCGGAGAGGGAAAAAAAATTACCTTGCGTTGGAGAGGGAAAAAAAAATATTTTAAATAGTGGGATGATACTTGAAGTGCCGTTCGGAGGGAAAAAATCGTACTCAAAGTGCAAAAAAAATTACAAAAAAATTACAAATAAAATTACAAAAAACTACAGAGGAGGCTTGGGACGCAGCTTCATGTTGCGTCCGAGAGAAGTGGAGTTTTTTTTGTTTTTTTTAATTACGAAATTAATTTTTTTTTTGGAGGGACAGCACTGCCGTTCAATCATTAAAATATATATTTTTTTGTGCGACGGCACTTCGAGCTCCGTCGTTTATATATGCATAATTCGCATTATACTATAGCGATTTATGCAAATTATGCATATTTACACAACGACTGCAGCGCTTTCTTTTAATACAAAATATGCATATTATGCATATATACCAAACGAAGATATTATGCATAGCCTAGTTTTTGAGAATAAATTGTTAACAAATTTACATCAAACTGAATCTGGAAAACTACCGACACGTCTGTACCAAAACTATCATATCTCAGTCATACGAACTCCAAATGCAGTAAAACCAGTAGGGTTTGAAAATAGACACAATTATCTACAATTCACTTTTAATTTCCAAGTTGAGATTCGGACCTTAGTATGGGTGAAAACAGCAAGCAATACAGAACAGACAGCAAATTCCAGATTTTACATATCTACTTCAAAACATCAAATACAGATGCTCTAACCGAAGATGTTTCATCAAAAGAAAAAAAAAAAAAAAACAATTAATGGATACAATATCAAATTCGGGTTATATTTTCCATATCTACTTGTGCCCTAGAATTACCCGAAAACTCTCTCTGAGTATGTATAAATAATGGAAGTGAGTAAGCATTGCGCGTGTAAAGCTACAATCTCTGAGTAAATAAAGAAAATTGCATTAAAAATCATATACTGTGCAACATTATAATCTTTTGTGGTTGTAAGAATAAATAAAGTACATTGGATTGGAAATCGTATCTTGCACAACATTATGACTTCTATAACTTCTTACCTTCAAATGTGAAATCAATCTATCCTTATATTCAGACCAGTATTGACTTATCGCATTTACAACCGTATTTCAAACAAAACATACCTCAACATTAGTTTTCTTTTTCAACAAGTTATCAAAACATGCATGTCATTTTTCGAGCTTCCAAAATGGGTGATCCAGAAGAGTGACCGGATTCGAAAACGATTCCTATAGAAGGAGGTAGACTCGGATAAAGGAGGTTACTACCTCATCAAATAGAGTATCGCTTGCATGAAGAAGAAGCATGGAGGGCGACACATTATCGACCTCAGAGATATGAACCTTGCCCTGCTAGGGAAATGGTGGTAGAAGGTATTCCACAACAGCGGGGAAGGTTGGCAGGACTTCATTCAACCTTATCTAAGGGGAAAAGGCACGAGAAACCTTGGCTTCCGAGTAGGGGCTAAAGTTTCGCGATTCTGGAAAGGAATGGCCAAGGCTAGCGGTCCCTTCAATTCGGCAGTTACGTCGACTATCGGTAATGGTCGGTCCACCAGATTCTGGTGAGATAGGTGGTGTGGAGCCCATTCCCTAAAGGAAACATTCCCAGAGCTGTATGAGAGGTCGAGTCGACCGAATATGTCTGTTACCGAATGTTGGAAAAGGGGAGGCTGGAGACCGGCATTCCGAGGGACGCTAACCCCAAACTTACACTAACAATTGCTCGACATGCAAGCACACATCACACGGGCAGACACAAGGTGCACACAAGGCCCAGATCAGAAGCGATGGGGTCTCGAGAGCAAAGGAGCGTTCTCGGTGAGATCCCTGTACCATCGGATCCACTTTCGAGAGTGCAGACCCAGCTGGGCACAGGTACTGTGAAAGGCGAAAACTCCCCTTAAAGTCAGAGTTTTCTTATGACTTGTGCTCAATAATGCTATCCTCACTAGGCAAAACCTTGCTAAAAGACAACCACACGTAGCGACCAACTGTGGTTTCTGCGAAGTACACGTGGAAGATCTAAATCACATTTTCATTCACTGCCCTAGAAGTAAGGCAACTATGGTTGAGGTACTCCGAGCCTTAGGAACAGGTGACTACCCCTGCGTATATGAGGATTTGTAGATTGGCCCCAAATTTGCAACGATTCGCCATGATATGAAGGATGCGTGGTATATCGCAATAGCAGCAACAACATGGGTGTTATGGCTTGATAGAAATAACTTTTATTTCCGTATGAAGTAATAGTATTTCTGGTAACCTGACTAACATCATGCATCTTATCTCCTTTTGGGCTACAGCTGCGGCCACGGGGGCAAGAGGAGGGATAGCCAGAGTATTCCCGGTAGAGGAGTTTGACGATGAGGAGGTAGAGATCGGGCCGATGCTGGACTGAGGGACTGGCTTCACCAGTCATGACAGGGCTTCTACCAGCTGTTGTTTCAACCTACTGTACTCTCTGGTTGCTTGATGTTTTAGTAATTAGACCCACCCCCCAGGGTTTGTTAGGGATGTATGTTTGTTTTCGTTCTTTTATTCCTGCATTGTACTTTTATTTTGTACTGTTGTTTTCTCCCGATACGCCGGGGTTGTTTTATTAACTTCTTATTAATGAAATAGGGTGGTATTATTCCACCTTTTACCTAAAAAAAAAAAATTTATATATATAAAAAAAACAAGTTATCAATTTTAGTGGAATAGATATCATACTTGGAAAATATCAGATACGATATTGAATTCAGATTTTTTATATCCATACGTTATCCGAAACTCTTTTAAAGAGATGGTTAAGCAGATGCAATTAGCACTATCACATTTGCCTGATATCCGGATCCAATCCGGACCCGATATTGGACTAGACCCGATCCGATCTATACGGGTTCGGATCATAAAATAAGACCCAATGCACTTTCAGGTTCGCGTTCGGATTCGCTCAAAATAGACCGACGCGGACCCGGATCCAGATCCGTTAAAAAATACTCTCAAACATATAGAATTTGAATAATAGGGTTATAGGAATATATACATATAAAAGTAATTGTTGAAGATAGATGTGTAAATATAATATTATTTTATGTACTCAAGTACAAAAATTGTTAGAATTGTAGGGCATCGGATATAAAAAATACTTAGGTGCAAATATTTAATCTCTAATTTCACCAAAAAAAAAATATTTAATCTCTACTATCGGACCCGACGGATAAATTTTTTTAACTAGAATCGGACACAGTTCTTACAAGTCCGGATCCGGGTAGTGGAGGATCCGACCCGTTAGGAACGTTCTAGATGCAATACATCCGTCAAACAGTAAGGAAAATTGGGCCAGAAACTATAAATACAAAGTTTGGAAGGTCCAAATTATAAAGCGCAGACGCTCCACTTTTGTAATCCTGCACCGACGCCCACACCACTTACATCTCCACTCTACCAACCTCACTTCTTCAAACCTTTAGAGAGAGAAACTGCCATAAAAAAGCCTCCTTTCTCCATTTTCTATAGAGAGAAAGTAGAGAGAGAGAGCGAGAGAAAGGTGGCTCATTTTCCATCATTCCCATAATCACACTATAATGTCATTATCCCTTTGAACACCCCCCCCCCCCCCCCCCCCCCCCCCCCCCCCCACACACACACACACACACACACACACAATCCAACTTTTATAGCTATGGCGGCGCATTTCAGCAAGACCAGGTTTTTGTTGGCGGTTGTGGTGGTGGTCGTGGCGTCGCTATCGTGCGCCTCGGCCAGGGTTGCCAGCGTGGCAAGGCAGAGACTGGCCGTTAGCAAGCATCTGAATCGACTCAACAAGCCTGCTGTAAAGTCTGTTCAGGTTTGCAACTCTTTTTCTTTAAAAATTGCATTTTGATTTTGCTTGTTTTTAGTACCCTTTTCAGTTTGGGGCTTGATTGTTTTAAGTAGATTTGTATGATTGTGTACGCGGGTATGTTTCAAAATTGTAGCTTGATGGGTATTTTTTCATCAAAATTGGATTTTCATTAGTGCTTCTATTGTTTTACTAATTTTAAATTTTAAGTACTTTATCTTATGCTATGTTGTAATGATTAGGGAGTAGTGTTCTCACTCTAAAATTTAGTTCAAATTTAAGTCCTTTTGTTCACAATTTCTAGCTCAAAACTCCTTTAATGTGCTATTTTGTTAGGATTATGGATGTAGTATTCTAATTGTTATGTTTTTAATCAGTTTTATTTGCTGGCAAATGCAGAGCCCAGATGGGGATGTCATAGATTGTGTTCATATCTCTCATCAACCTGCTTTTGACCACCCATTCCTAAAAAACCACACAATCCAGGTCCATATCGTTCTCCTTACATTCTCATAATTTTTAAAGAACTAGCCTCTTTTTTCGCATGTTTTGAAACTTTTTTGATAGAATTTTTTTTCTTTCAGATGAGGCCTAATTACCACCCAGAAGGCCTTTATGATGAGAACAAAGTGGCTGCAAAGAAGGAAATCAATTCCAATTCCATTACTCAGATGTGGCACCTCAATGGAAAATGCCCGGAAAACACGATACCAATTAGAAGAACAAAGGAAGAAGATGTGTTAAGAGCTAGTTCAGTTAAGAGGTTTGGAAAGAAGAAGTTCAAGCGCATTCCGGTTCCTAGCTCAGCTGATCCTGACCTCATTAACCAAAGTGGGCATCAGGTAATGGAGACTCAACTTTGAGATTAAAAAAGAAAGGTTAGCTTTAGAATAAAGTTGATATATCTTTCTTTCCTAAGTTTATTTTTGTAATGTGGGTTCCTTTTGAGTAGCATGCAATTGCTTATGTGGAAGGGGATAAGTATTATGGAGCAAAAGCTACGATTAATGTTTGGGAACCGAAGATTGAACAGCCAAATGAGTTTAGTTTGTCGCAGCTTTGGATTTTGGGTGGCTCTTTTGGGGAGGATCTCAATAGCATTGAAGCTGGTTGGCAGGTAAATTTTCTCGTAAAAAGATTGAACTCGCTTGATGAGCGATAAACTTATAGTAATGCGAGATTCTTAGCTGTTTGTTTAACACACAGGTTAGTCCAGATTTATATGGGGATAACAACACTAGGCTGTTCACCTACTGGACTGTAAGTTTTTCTCCTATTTTATTTGTTTGGGGTGTTCTTAATAGAGAAATTGTGGGGTTGTCTAATTAATAAATTATACATGTAATTAACAGAGTGATGCCTATCAAGCGACGGGGTGCTACAACTTGCTGTGTTCCGGGTTTATTCAGGTCAACAGCGAGGTAGCGATGGGGGCAAGCATATTTCCTATCTCTGGATATGGTGGTTCACAATATGATATCAGTATACTTATATGGAAGGTAAAGTGAATAAGTCCCACTTACCACTCAAAGATTCTTCTTTCATTTGCTTATATTTTGTTCTTTTGTTTTTCTTTTGCATTTATACTCTTCATGCTTCAAAGTTCCTTTTTTGCTTAAAAGTCATAGAACACTTTAAACGCCACAATGTTTATGCTAATGCTAGTAGCATATATTCCTTGTAACCAACGGTTGTTAGCAATTTGAGAACCCACTTACTTTCTTTCTAAAAGATCAACTTTTCTCTTTATTTCATACAATTCCCAAGTGGTAGGTACAGGTTTCATCAACTTTTCATGTATAAATTTAAGCAATACTTGTGAAGAAACCTTTCTCTTCAATTTCAAGAAGATCAATGCTTTAGTTTAACTAGTTTTCTGCATCTTACCTTACGGAAACACAAATGGGGAATTGGCATTGTTACGGTATATGATGAACTTGTGAATTTTAGGATGCAGAAAATAATTGTAGTGCACATGTTATAAATGTAGTGTCAAACAGGTAGTTTAGATTTATAATTGTTAAGAGCTATGCCTTCCATGCATCATTATAATTCTCGAGAAGTTGGGTGCAGGTTCTGCAACTTTTTGTATATGATTTAAGTAAGACTTGTCACAGTGCCCTTCTGTTCACTTTGAACAAGATCTTTAGTAAAATTATACTTATTTGCACATGCTTTTATTACCTAGTCGTTATGAAATATGGAGAATTCGTTTGAATTTGTGTCCTATACGATATATGGAAGTATTGTAGTGTGCGTATGTGTGGAACAGGCAGACTTATGATGTTTCCCCCTATGTTTAGGACCCAAAGGAAGGGAACTGGTGGATGCAATTTGGAAATGACTACGTATTGGGCTACTGGCCGTCATTCCTCTTCTCCTATCTAGCAGACAGTGCCTCCATGATCGAGTGGGGTGGTGAAGTGGTAAACTCAGAGCCCGATGGTCAACACACATCCACACAAATGGGCAGCGGCCATTTCCCCGACGAAGGGTTTGGCAAGGCAAGCTACTTCAAGAACATCCAAATCGTCGACGAATCAAACAACTTGCATGCCCCGACAGGGGTTGGCACTTTCACAGAGCAATCTAACTGCTATGATGTCCAAAGTGGCAACAATGGTGACTGGGGAAGCTATTTCTACTATGGTGGTCCAGGCAAAAGCTCTAATTGTCCATAGAAATAAGCATTGATTTCCCCTTTGTAACATTCAATATAAAAAGTAAGGCCAAATTTTCTTCTACATTAAGCTCTATTTTACTGTTAGGTTGTTGTGACATTTTGTGCTGTTTTTACATTAGCTTAGGGCTGAGTGAGGTCAGGCTTTCTGAAGAGAAGAGAAGCAGGCCTTGGTAACTTGTTTGTTTGTTAAAGTTTTCTTTTCTTTTCTTTTCTTGCATGTTTGTTAGTGGGTGTGAGTCCAAGTTCACAGTATAGTATGTACAAATTGGTAGTATAAAGCATGGGAATGTGTGTGAGCTGTTCAGGGTTATTAAATTTGAGCCGTTGGTGAGATCATGTGTTTTGTTATGTGGAATTTCGCATATATTATGTAATGATTTGGGCCATGGTTTCGTGCTGTTATCTTCGAATTTTTTTTATTTGCTGACTGTGGAAAGGGCGTATTATTTGTAGCCAAGTATCTTGAGGCTCGAGCTTGACTTGTTAAGCAGATACTCGAGCTCGACTCGCTAAGCAATCGAGCTCAATTTTCAAACTCGAGCTCGGCTCGAGCCGTGCTTAGCCTTACAATCACAGCAAGCTCGAGCTTGGCTCGTTAAGACCTCGAGCTTGATTTTCAAGCTTGAGCTCGTCTCAAGCTGAGCTTTGACAAAGCTTGAGCAGAGTAGGTTAGGTTGCGAGTAGCTCAGTTTGTTTGTAGCCCAAACATCTACCACTATTTATATGTAGAGCATCAACCTTTTACATTGAAATATCCTACCACAACTCCGCAAGTCCGAAGTTGTGGTAAAGATTGAGAGTTTTATAGTGGACCGATATTTGGATTGTTTGTAGTGGTGTTTTATTTTTCTAGTTTGCATTTGATGGCTATAGCTAGTGAGTTTTGAATATGGATTGTTCAAATACCATGGAAAGACCTTGCAAGTCAATGGTGGGGGTTGAGGGGGAAATGGATTTGGAAAATAAATAGTCATGTTGACTTATAAAGCCGTAAGGAAAACATGACATGAAAATGACATTATGAGTTCTATCTGTAAACATTCTGCAGTGAGGAGTTGTACATATCAGATTTGTTTCATAAAACCAATCTTTATTGTTTGTTTGGTGATTTGGTAGTAGAACCTTAGCAGTGGTAAGTGGTGTACAATGTGGTTGTTGATGAGATCTTGAATATGGTGACTACGCTAATTCCATGCAGGTTAGCAGTTGGATATTGTTGATGCTAATTTGTATAGGGAAGCTTTCACTGGTTAATTTCTTGTGTTTCCTTTTTGTTGCTTGTTCTCCTTCCTCTGGTGTACCTTCTTTTGTGAACTGTAGTTTATTGTTTCTCGTTAATGAAACATGGTGATAATATACAGAATACGAGTGCATAACGGTATTCAAATCAATGTTTTCGAGTCAACAATTCAACAATCTTAGGTAGAACCATAATCAAGCACAAAGTTTGTTGATTCCTCTTGTAACAATAACTTTAATCACTAGTATATTATATGATGGGGGTACTGTATTTTATTATTTGGGAGCTTGGTATTCAATGTTTGGAAGGATGTTTGGGTGCATGTGGGTTGGTACAATATGCTTTGATTAATCATTAACTCCTATCACATTAGCAGTCTCATGTCTCTTAGTAGAATCCTAGTTGGCTTCATTACATTTTGTTCCCCATCCTCAACTAATCAAAAGACCATTTGATATGGACCATGGCCATCTTTCTAATTAGTTAATTAAGGTAAAAATTTAAAAAACATCTTAAAAACAACTAAATCCTAGTGTTTCGGAGTTGTGTATTTCATTTTCATGGTCATAATGTACTCCTTTTATAAGCCATATTGCTTTCAAAAGCTATGCTCAGCATTGCTGTTGGAGCACCAAATGTACTTTTGAAACTTTGCAATTACTTGCAGGCTTTAAAAAATACTCTTAATTCGAAAGAGCTAATTAGTGCAGTTAGGACTTCAATCTCTAATATTATAATGGGAGAAGGTCTTAGTATCATTTGTCAATCTATCAACATGTGTGATGCACGTACATAACTAATATGAAGAATGTTTCATGTTCGAGTACTCAATACGTTAGGGTTTTTATTTAAAAAAATCTATTAAGACATACATCGCACATGTAAATTACTAGTATCTTTTAGTCAAAAGTACTTTCTGCTCACTGTAGTTACAAATCAATTGAATCATGTTCATATTAAAATGGATTTACGAGAAGAAGAAAAGCGAATTCTTTAGCAAGGATCCTCACTTTTTAGACTTAAGCATTGGGATTAAAGTTGACTAGTTATCTACACGCGTGCGATGCACACCCTAACAATTAACAACTAAAAATTTAAACTATCTCAACTAAAAATAACAATTTCAACTTAAAATTCAAACTTTCTTAATTAACAACCTTTTTTTTTAAACAAAAAACCACTATTTTCTCTATAAAATCCAAACTTTCCAACATCCCTCATTCGATTCCTCGCTCTCCGACTTCTCCCCCACACACAACGATTCCCCCTTATTCAATTTAAAAATCTGAAACACATGAAAATAAACAAACATCAATTTTTCCATCACTACATTCCCCTAAAATAGACAACACACTTAAACAAACAATTTAATCTAATAACCCGAAACAAACATAAACGTAAACAACTAAAAATTCAAACTTTCTCAAATAAAAAACACTGTATCATCTAAAAGTTTTAATCAAAAATCCTTTCTAAAAAACAAACATTATTTCATCGAAAAAATTTCAAACTCTCCCAACATACCTCTTCGAGTATCTTTTCGATGAGAAGTTGAAACCCATTTTCCTCGATAAGCTCACAGTTGTTATTATACGCTTTGTCCTTATCTGTCTTATGGTCAAAACCCAAACACCTTCATAGCATCTAGGGCAGCCTTTGCTCTCGGAGGCAATCCCATCCTTAAAACCACAGTAATGTAAACCTACCCATATACACAAACCAACAAAAAAAAATCACAAAATGTTAAAAAAATTAACTATAAAATCCTAATTTCCAAACAATTATCCCCAAAAATGCTTCGTTTTTTTTTGGATCACACTACAATACATTACATAAATCATACAAAGGTGAGATTTTATTATGCGAAATGCATCAAAATTAAAACTTTCTGCGGTTAATAGATAAAAATAACAACTTATGTGAAACTCTCCAAATAATATATATATATATATATATATATATATATATATATATATATATATATATATCTCAAAATTTGTTTTAAAAAATCAAAAAACAAAAGATGCATGTAGAAACTTTTAGAAATGGGGAAAGATGAGGAGAGGGAGAGAGAGATATAGAGAGGACCTTAGGGATCGGAGACGGAGAGATCGAGAGTTTTGAGTTAGGAGGTACGACGGGGCGGTGGAATGACGGCGTAGCGCCAACGCAGTGAAGAATGGCGCTGCAGTGCGGTGGCGTCGATGGTTCGGGAGAGAGAGGGAGAGGAACAGTCGGGGATTTGGGAGAGAGAGAGGGGGAGATGAACAGTCCGAATTTTGGGTAGAGAGAGAGGGAAATTAATTTGGATTGATAGTTTACGTATTTAATGGATTTATATTGAGGATTTTGGTTGTACGAGTGTTGTACGGGTTGATAGATTTACAAATGACACTAAAGCCTTCTCCCATTAAGATATTAGAGATTAGAGATAGGGAAGATTTAGCTTAAAATATCCTCACTTCTCTCATTAATGTCCCTAATTTCTAGAGAAGTGACTGTTAATTTTAGGATAATGCTATACCTACTATCAGATCTGCTACTTTTTCTTTTACTACCTTAGGTGGCACACTATTAGTGGAGGTTATTATAGAGTAGGTAGTAAAGGAAAATGTAGTAGATTTGGTAGTAGGTGTAGCATTACCCTAATTTTTATAGAATCATTTTCGCACATGTCCCAAACAAATATTGAAATTTTATATTAGTCCTTTACAGATCACTGTTTACATTTTAGTTCTTCAATTAACTTTAATAGTGATCAAAAGTGATCAATTTCTTCCTTCAAAAGGGAAAAAAAGTATCAATTTCATATTCAAAGTACACTTTTATGAAAATTGTGATTCATTTAATCGATTGTGGAGGGGGAAAAAAACCTTAAGTTGAATGATCTAGAAGAGAATATGATGACAATAATAGAAAGATTATTTTGATAGAATCACACAATTACAAAATTTCTCGAATTTTAACTAATTACTTTTGGAGTTGACGGTGACTAATCTATAAATATTTATATGAAGGGGACTAATATGGAATATCAAATATTTATTGGAGATCTATGTGGGAACACCCCAATTTTTTAACATAGAAGGTTCTCTTTTCAAAAGGATTAAAATTCTCTCACCTCTAAGCCTCTAAGGTTTATGTGGGGTATAAAAGGTGCAATCAAAAACAAACGTAGTGGGCCAACATTTGTGGCAGTTTCCCTTGCTTGTGTCATCTTTATCAAGATCCACACATAGTAGCTCATGAATGAGTACATTTTTTGGGGCCCCAAATTAATACATTTGACAAAAAGTTCACATCTAACAATTACACCTATGATGTACAAATTTACTGTATTGAAGTCATTTCTGGAAAATTTTGCCCTACTGCCCCACTTTTTGAAAATATTTAGCGCTCTGCCCTACTTCCCAAAACAATTAGCGATCTGCTCCTGTTTAGGACGCGTCAGCATAAACCGTTATTGAAAATAACGGCATAGGTTATTTACGTGCCGTTATTTTCAATAACGGCATCTATTTTACATTTTTTTTCTTCATGCCGTTATTTGGAATAACGGCATCATTATATTTCTCTTACAGGTGTGAATCTTCTAATTTAAAAAAGTTCTAAGTGTGAAAAAAACTTATAAATAATGCCATTATCCTGAATAACGGCATTCGAATTACTGATACCGTTATTGGAGATAACGGTATCAGTTATATATAAATATGAATTCTTGCCGTTGTTTGGAAACAGAGAGAATGAATAAAAAGTTTTAAAAAAAAAAATTTATAACTGATGCCGTTATTTGGAATAACGGCATCAGTTATAATTTTTTTATTTTTTAACTTATTCGTCAGAGAGGATGAATAATAAGTTACTTTTTAAAAAAAAAATTTATAACTGATGCCGTTATTCCAAATAACGGCATCAGTATTGAGAATGCCGTTATTTGAAATAACGACATCTGTTATAAGGTTTTCACACTTGCAACTTTTTCTCTAAGTGGAGACTACAAGCTGTCGAAAAACAAAACAACCAATGTCGTTATTCCAAATAACGGCATGATACTTTTTTTTCAAACAGATGCCGTTATTGGGAAGAACGGCATCGAAATAACCTATGCCGTTTTTCCCAATAACGTTTCTTGCTGACGTGTTCTAAACAAGGGCATATCACTAATTGTTTTGGGAAGTAGGGCAGAGCGCTAAATATTTTCAAAAAGTGGGGTAGTACGTCAAAGTTTTCTCATTTCGGATCATATATATATATATACATAAATGCATGTTCTCATTGAGTTACTTTAATTTTGCTTCAAAGTGCTTGTGCAAATTAATTGTTGTTTTATTCTGACCTGTTAAATTAATAATTAATCTGAACACAATTTAAACCTCGCAAGTGTACGAATCGTTGACAGAAAGCGTAGTGATAGCAAGGGTTGATCCCACAGAGATTGTAAGCAAACAACTCGCTAAGAAAAATTAAAGATGTTTTTTTTTAGTTTTTATTTATTTATTTTTTTAATCGAATGAGGATGATGTTGAGGATTTAAGTTGACAATAATTTCTAATTAATAAGAAAGTGATCAAGTTGAATGTTGAGTGCAGAATAATGATCAAAGGAGTTAGGATTTTGATTTCCACCACTAGTCATGTATTCTAAACCAAAACTTTATACACTGCTACAGATCATTTTGGATTGCTCATTTTTGTCAATTTAAAGGCATGGTATCTGCTCTTTAAATTATTGATTCACCTAAGCGATGAATTAGACATGGGTGTCTACTCTAATTCTTTTTTTTCTTAAGTATTTAGCATGGTATCTACTAAGTTGCACTTAAGAAAGCATAAAACAATGGAAATCGACGAACACATAAAAACCTAGAACATGGTATCTATTCTAGTCTATTAATTAAACCCCAGAACCTAAATTAGTTCTTGTGTTACTTGTCATGAGCATAAGACTCGGTCATCTAAATCTACCCATGTAACAAACTCGAAATACAAGATGTATATGGTGATCAATCATATCACAACAAATATCAAGAGTAAGCTTTAAGCACGGTTAATTAATCAGTATTACAAAAAAGCATAGCAGTGGCTTTAATAAAGGTTAAGAGCACATGACTGCGGCTTTCATCAAGCCCTAACAAAAACTTAGTTACACTTGATCATAGACTTATTCACAAAGATATTGGAAGACATGAAAACAATATAGGAAGACATGAACAGAAAAGTAACATCGTAGGGAATGCTGTTCTGGCTCGAACCCCTTGTTGAGTGCGACTGCTCTCTCCACTCTTCTTCTGCAGACTACTCTACATAATTCTTCTGTAGTCTTTCTCTCCTTCTGAGTAACAAGGTAGCTTCGAATTACACTCCAACTCTACTCAATGCTGCACACCTCTTCACTGTGTTGTTCTATTTTTTTTTTATAGTCGTTAGTCTGCAGATCTAGCTCAATCTCAGAATTGAATTAGTTGCATTTCTTCTTAATATGGGGAATGGATTAATTAAAAATCCCATTCCATAAACAACAAAATCTGATTCGACAATCACAACCGAATTAGATTTAATTTGTGTGCAGATTAAAAATCCCCCGACAACAGATTCTCAACCAAATGAACAGCTTCAATTTCGGTTGTGACTGCCGATTTGGTTGTGAGAATCTGATCTTCCTCTCCTCTGTGTAACCGAATACAATTGCTCCACTAAATATGGGGTCTGCCTATTATAACTCCTCAAAAAATGGTGTTTACAACTGCCATTTGAAGCCTTGCAAATCTTCCACCAATTCTGGCGTTTCTTTCCTTCCAAAGCTCCACTAAATCTGCTGTTCACCTTCCTTGATTTGCAACTTGACTAATTTGAAACTGTGAATTTCAACCATCCTCTATTGACCATTGATGCGAAGACACACTTGGTAGGAGATGAAGAGGGAATAGAGAGTGAAAGAATGAAGACTGCAAGCAATGTGATGAAGATTGCAGGTAGTGCTACTGTAGCATCTGAACATGCACCAACTGATACAACATTATACACAGTGAAGGTGAAGAGAATTAGAGTTAAACATGCACATTTCAGAGATTATGTGTGTGAGTAATTGAGGCACAGGACATGCACGGAGTGGTTAAAGGATAGCTGGTGATTCAAAGAGGATTTAGAGCGCCAAATGAATTTTCCTCAATGTAAAATTCATCTTCTTGGAATTGGTCAAATGAAAATTCAATAAAGAAGATTGCTCCACTCTTGATATTTGTTGACAAAAGCTCTCCATCATGCATGATTACTCTTCTAATTTTGCTTGTTTGACTAAATGTTCTGATGTACAATTTGTGTTTTCGTTCTAGCGCTTCATCCTCTATATGACAAAGTGGCAAGATTAGTTCATGAGTAAGCCTTGAATGCAATCAATTGGTAGCTTCTGGTTGTCTTCCTATAAAAGGAGAAAAGGAAGTATGAATTATCAGAGATAAAGAAATTAAGCGTTAATTGCATTCGGATTTATGGTCCAAAATATGAACATTAAGAGATTTATCATTAATCTAGCGTAATAGTTTGTAACTGTATGTTTTCTTTCTATATCTTCAATATAAAATTGTCGTATATTATTAAATGTCAGAGCATCCACAGTCGTTTGCTAAATTTCCATTTTATCCATATTATAGCAATTTGGACTCTACAGTCGTTTGCTATTTATTCATATTTTGGCTAAATCGCTACAGAACAATGCTATATTTGAGAGCAGATATAAGAATATGCATATTACAGCAAACGAATCTTCAAGATCCGTTTTTAATTATATCGGACGGATCTTGAATCTCCGTCTCAACTATTTATTATTATTATTTTTATTTTTATTATTTTTATTATTTGAATAAAATTTTTAATTATTATTTTTATTTCCAAATAAAAATATAATTTTTTTTTATATCCCAACTAAATTTTTTTTTTCACTTCTTACCTTGGACGGATCTTCCCTTGTTTTTTTTAAAAACTTTTTTTAATTATTAAAATTATTAAAATATTCAAATTAATTATTAAAAAATGCTCAGATTTTTTTTTCGCGGGACGGAACTTAAGAGTTCCATCCTATTAAATTTTTTTGTTGCTATATTATAGGCTTATAGCATTTCACCACTTCCGCAAATGTCTAATTGCTATATGTATAATATACATTTTGTCATTTTTTAACAATTGGATGCTCTCATATACCTATATAATATTGTTTATTTAAAAGTGTTATACATATTAAATGCCTCGTACTTAATATCTATCTTAAGCGCTGAAGAATGGGTACAAGAAAAACACATGATATAATACGTGTAGAATTTTTTTTTTTTTATTCCACCCTGTTTCATTAATGCGAAATTAACAATACAAACTCAGAATACTGAGCCGAAATAACCTACAGACAGGAAATAGAACATACTGTTGTGCGCGAATACAAACTAATCAAACCAGCAATCAAACCAATGCGGAAACAAAGAGAGAACCAGCGAGAGAAAACACAGAAAAGCAAGCAACACAAGAACACAAGATTTACGTGGTTCGGCAAAACGATGCCTACATCCACGGGGTGGTTGGGGTTTCTTTACTATGATCTCCAATGGGCAAACAAAGCCTTTACAAGAGATGACGGCTGCAAAATCCGAATTAGGTGTTACAATTTACAAAACCCTAACGGGTGTATTTATAGGGAAACTATTGGGCCTTTCGAATTGGGCCGAATCTGGATCCAAAACCCGTCGACAGTCGACTGGTCTTCATACCAGTCGCCTGGTTCCTTTGGGACAGTCGACTCATCAGTCGACTGTTGCTACTGTATCTTCAGTCCTTGAAAAATCCTCTGGACAGTCGCCTGCTCCTCCTACCAGTCGACTGAAGCTCTGAAACTTTCGACGACTGCAGATACCAAATACCAGAATCGAGCCATTATCCTACAATCTCCACCTTGGCGAGATCTTCCAAGTCAAGTATCCAACAATCTCCACCTTGGTGAAATCTTCCAAGTAGCCCAAGCAATCTCCACAAATACTTCAAAACAACTGCTCATCACCAAATGTAACAAACGAACCCAAACTCCACCTTAGTATGATATCACATACTAAACAAACCAATAGCAAAGTACTATCCCAACTGCCCATGCCAAATTATCAAACATACAAAATATTAGCCAGGTTCATGCAATGCTTGAACTTGGCTGCCCCAACAACTTTGGTTAACATATCAGCAGGATTATCAGCTGTTCCAATCTTCACCAAATGAATATCACCATCCTTTATCAAATCACGCACAAAATGATAACGAACATCAATATGTTTGGTCCTCGAATGATGAACTTGGTTCTTCGCTAAATGAATAGCACTCTGACTGTCACAGTGTACCTCCACCTTCTCCCGATGAATCCCCAAGCTCTTCAAAAGTCCATGTATCCAAATGGCTTCCTTCATGGCCTCAGCAACCGCCATGTATTCAGCCTCAGTAGTAGACAACGCTACAGTGGACTGCAAATTTGACCTCCAACTTATAGGTGCTCCAGCCATAGTAAACAAATAGCCTGTAGTAGACTGCCTCTTATCTAGATCACCTGCATAGTCAGAATCAACATATCCAACCAATAACCTGCTAATATTGTCATCCCTTTCAAATTTCAAACCCACATCTGTGGTGCCACTTATGTACCTCAAAATCCATTTAGCTGCTTGCCAATGCTCTTTGCCTGGATCATGCATATATCGACTAACCATACTCACCGCCTGAGAGATGTCTGGTCGAGTACAAACCATGGCATACATCAAACTGCCAACCACACTAGTGTAAGGTACATTAGCCATATACTGTCTCTCTTCATCTGTACTTGGAGACTGAGAAGCACTAATTCTGAAATGACTGGCTAAGGGTGTGCTAACTGGTTTAGTTTTCTCATCTATACCGAACCATTTCAGCACCTTCAAAAGATATTGCTTCTGTGTCAAACTCACTACGCCCTTTGCTCTGTCTCTAGCTATCTCCATCCCAAGTATCTTCTTGGCTTCACCAAGATCCTTCATCTCGAATTCAGAACTCAACTGATTCTTCAAATTTTGAATCTCCTTAGCATTCTTAGAGGCAATCAACATGTCATCCACATATAATAACAGATATATGAAAGAGCCATCCTGCAATTTCCTGAAGTATACACAATGATCATACTCACTTCTGGAATATCTCTGCACCTTCATAAACTGGTCGAACCTCAAATACCACTGCCTTGGAGATTGCTTCAACCCATAGAGAGACTTCTTCAACCTGCAAACACAATTTTCCTTCCCAGTTGCCTTGAACCCATCTGGCTGTAACATATAAATTTCTTCATCTATATCCCCATGTAAGAACGCAGTCTTCACATCCATCTGTGTCAACTCAAGATCAAACTGTGCTACCAAAGCTAACAAAATCCGAATAGAAGGATGCTTCACAACTGGAGAGAACACTTCATTATAGTCAATACCTTCCTGTTGAGCATACCCCTTTGCAACTAGTCTAGCCTTGAACCGAACACTGCCTTTTGGACCTTCTTTCTTCGTATACACCCACTTGCAACCAATTGCTTTCTTCCCCTTTGGTAGTTGCACTAAATCCCAAGTCTTATTCTTGTGAAGAGAGTTCATCTCTTCATCCATAGCAACTTTCCAATCTGCATTTTCTGAACTTCTAGTGGCTTCTTTGAAGTTGGAGGGAACTTCATCATCCACAATGGGAAGAGCAAATGCAACTGTGTCTGTAAAACGAGACGGTCGTTTGATATCTCTTCTTTGCCTTCTTACTGCAATTGATTCTTCCTGCTGGATAGGAACTTCTTCATCATTCTCAGTATCAACCACATCATCTTCATCTTGGACAGGAACAGGATTTTCAACTGACAACTTTTCTAACTCCACCTGTTGGAAAACTCTCCTACCAGTCGACTGGTTATCGCCAACAGTCGACTGTCCCGAGCTCCCACTCTTCTGCTGTTCTGGACCACCAGTCGACTGCTCCTGTACACCAGTCGACTGTCCCGAGATTCTGCTACTCACCTGTTGAAGAACTGTCCCACTCTTCTGCTGCTCACCAGTCGACTTTCCTATACCATCAGTCGACTGTCCCGAGCTAATCATGCTGGTCTCATCAAAAGTCACGTCCCTGCTGATTACTAACTTCTTCTGTTCTGGACACCACAACCTGTAACCTTTGACACCAGTACTAAAACCAACAAATATAGCCTTTTTGGCTCTTGCATCAAGTTTAGTTTCAGTTACATGAAAATAAGCAGGACAACCAAATATATGCAAAAAACTATAATCAGATGCAGGTTTACCACTCCATACCTCAATAGGCGTTTTGCCTTCAAGTGCTGCTGATGGTAAACGGTTGACAATGTGGCTTGCATATATAACAGCTTCTGCCCAAAATGTCTTCTTCAATCCAGACTGTGCTAACATACATCTTACCTTCTCCAATAAGGTTCTATTCATCCTTTCTGCAACCCCATTTTGCTGTGGAGTCTTCCTAACTGTGAAGTGCCTCTGGATCCCTTCATCTTCACACAACTTCAGAAACGGATCGTTCTTGTATTCCCCTCCATTATCTGACCTTAGAACCTTAATCTTCCTACCAGTCTGATTTTCAACTTTCTTCTTCCAACTTATGAACAATGTCAAAACTTCATCTTTGTGCTTCATGGTATATACCCAAACTCGTCTGGAGTAATCATCAACAAAAGTAACAAACCAGTGTCTACCACTCATAGAAGGTGTCTGAGTAGGGCCCCAAACATCTGTGTGCACATAATCGAGGGTACCCTTTGTCTGATGTACAGCTGTACCAAATTTCACCCTAGTTTGCTTACCCAAAACACAATGTTCACAAAATTCCAACTTGCACCCTTTAGCATCTTTAAGCAACCCTTGCTTCACAAGCCCCTGCAAGGCCTTTTCTCCTGCATGCCCGAGTCGCATATGCCACAACCTGGTAGAGTCGGGAACAACCTGTTTAGGCTTCTCAGTTACACTGGTAGCCTGACCCAAATATGTTTTTCCCTGCAAGAAAAACAAGTTCCTCTTTCTTTGCCCTTTCATCACCACGAGTGATCCGCTAGTCACCTTCAGAATGCCACCTTCACTAGCAAATTTCAATCCACTGGCTTCCAAAGCACCTAGTGAAATCAGATTCTTTTTCAAATCTGGAACATACCATACATCTGAAAGCTCTCTAATAAGACCATCGTGCATTAGCAATTCAATCTTCCCGATTCCTACCTTCTTACAAGGTGCATCATTTCCCATCAAAACTACACCACCATCCATATACTCCAAAGAAGTAAACCACTCCTTTTTCCAAGACATATGATAGGAGGCTGCTGTATCAAGAAACCATACTTCTTGATAAAGTGAGGGACTAGAAGCAAGTGCAAAAGAAAAATCCTCGCCACTTTCTAAATTCTCAACAGTCACATTTGCAGTTGAATTTCCCTTATTTCGTAGCTTTGGACAATCCTTTTTCCAATGCCCCCTTTCATGACAGAAAGCACATTCATCTTTGGCCGGTATTTTCCTGTCCTTCGAAACTCCTCTCGATTTGGAACGAGATTTGTTTCCCTTTTTCCCAGATTTGGACTCAGATCTGGTCTCAGTCCTGCCCCTTACAATCAACGCTTCAGAAGTTTCTCTATCAACCATCTGATCCCTTCTCCTAGTTTCATTATTCAACAAAGCATTTGCAACATCTTCATATTTCACAGTATCTTTTCCATATAATAAAGTAGTTGCTAAATGATCATAACTTTCAGGTAATGAATTCAACAGAATTAGGGCTTTATCCTCATCCTTAATTTGCTCATCCAAATTTAACAAATCAGTCAACAATTTATTAAATGATTCAACATGAGCATTCATAGACATACCTTCCGTATAGGTGAAGCGAAAAAGTCTCTTCTTCAAATACAGCCGATTCTCCAAACTTTTCCTCATGTATTTGTCTTCGAGTTTCTTCCACAACACCGCAGCAATGGTATCCCTCATCAAATCATACTTCTGAGCCTTCTCAATAAAGAGCCGAATAGTCCCACACGCAACTCGATTCAACTTCTTCCAATCTGCTTCGGACATATCCTTAGGTTTTTCTACCTCCAAAGCAACATCTTGTTCTTGTTGAACAAGAACATCCAACACCTCACATTGCCACATCCCGAAATTGTTTGTCCCATCAAATTTTTCAACTTCAAATTTTGCGTTGTGAATCGTTGTTCTGGACGAACTTGATCCCACAACATCCTTGGTTGCATCTGCATCACCCGCCATCTCCCTCTAGGTCGAACCAACAGCTCTGATACCACTTGTTGTGCGCGAATACAAACTAATCAAACCAGCAATCAAACCAATGCGGAAACAAAGAGAGAACCAGCGAGAGAAAACACAGAAAAGCAAGCAACACAAGAACACAAGATTTACGTGGTTCGGCAAAATGATGCCTACATCCACGGGGTGGTTGGGGTTTCTTTACTATGATCTCCAATGGGCAAACAAAGCCTTTACAAGAGATGACGGCTGCAAAATCCGAATTAGGTGTTACAATTTACAAAATCCTAACGGGTGTATTTATAGGGAAACTATTGGGCCTTTCGAATTGGGCCGAATCTGGATCCAAAACCCGTCGACAGTCGACTGGTCTTCATACCAGTCGCCTGGTTCCTTTGGGACAGTCGACTCATCAGTCGACTGTTGCTACTGTATCTTCAGTCCTTGAAAACTCCTCTGGACAGTCGCCTGCTCCTCCTACCAGTCGACTGAAGCTCTGAAACTTTCGACGACTGCAGATACCAAATACCAGAATCGAGCCATTATCCTACACATACATGAAGCAACATGATCCGTACATACAATAAATTCCTCCAACAACTTTGAAGGGTGGACCAACAAACAAGTTCGGACCAGTAAAATTGAATGTACGTGTAGAATATTACATCCTAGTAAGTATGCATTCTACTCAATGCACTGTACATAGCTAGGGTTAGTTAATATACTGATACAATGTACATGTGCTTGTCCCTACTTAGAGATGTTTGTACGTAGAGGTCTTAGTGTTGTTTTTTTTTTTTGAGGGAAAAGGTGGAATAAGGCCACCCTGTTTCATTAATAAGAGCTTAACGAAACAAACCCAGAGTACTGGGCCCAAATACAAACTACAGACATAAAATAAAACATATATGAAGCAACATGACTACAAACAACAAGCCCCTCCAACAGCCCTGGAGGTCTTAGTGTTGTTACTCCCACATTAATTACTTTGTTTTTTCTTCACATTAATTAAGTTTTGAACTTGTTCTATCTATGCACTTTCGTTGTCTCATTGTCTTTATCTATGCACTTTCATTGTCTCATTGTCTTTTCTCATCTTGGGAAGTGATATGTCTACCATAACTTTGTGGGCAAACTAATCTTTTACTTGGCTTTTTTTTCTTTGTAGAAATTAGTGGGTAATTAGATATAATCATTTTGGCATCAAGAAGCATGGGGCTTAAACTAAATTAATTAGTCAGGGTTGTGAAAGTTTATAAACTTATATGGGCCCATGTGCACTTTTAGTACTTCTCGGTTATAAATAAGTAAATAACTATTGTAATTAAGTTTATCTGGTTGTGAAAGACCAAACTACTACAGTAAAAAATTTAACATTATAAATAAAAAAATTTAGTAATTTACACGTGCGATGCACGTCTTAATAAATATAGTTTTTTAAAATAAAAATTTAGACATAATCTGGATTTGAACTTAGAATCTCCATTATAATAGTTATGCATGTGTATTGCACGGGTTGGTAGATTGACAAAATATTTACAAATGACACTAAGGCCTTCTCCCATTATAATATGAGTAATGCTTTAGCCACTACCAATTTCACTACCATTTCATTCACTACCTTAGGTGGCATACTCCTATTGGAGAGTTCTCCCACCTACTCTATCAACCCCTACCTATTGGAGTGTGCCACCTAAGGTAGTGAAGAAAAATGTAGTGAAATTGGTAGTGGCTCTAGCATTACTCTTATAATATTAGAGATTAGAGATAGGAGTATTTCTTAGTTTTTAAAAATAATGGGGGTATATGCTAGTTTTTACATTTTAAATGAGGGCATTTGCTAAAATATTTCTTTTTTGGGGCTGCACATGCATCACACGGGTTTGTTTAGTGGATTTTGTTTGGCCGTATATTGCACGGATTTCCTCAGTTACAAAATTAGGGTTTGTTTGTTTCCAACTCCAACCCTCCCATTAAAATAGTAGAGATTTGAGGAAATTGTACTTCTTTTGTAAAATAGCAAATTACAGTGGTGATTTTGAACAAAAATAAAAAATAGGAATTAATTATAGGGTAATGATACACCTACTACCAAATCTACTACTTTTTTCTTTACTATCTTAGGTGGCACATTACTATTGAATGCTCCTCGCACCTATTCTACAATAACCTCTACTAATAGTGTGCCATTTAAGGTAGTAAAGGAAAAGCTAGTAGATTTGATAGTAGGTGTAACTTTACTCTTAATTATAGCTTTATTAAAAAAAACTCTCTTAAATTAACCCACTTCTCCTTTTTAAAGTTTTCTTTTTCCAACTCTGATAGTTTTCTTTTTCCAACTCTGATGCTTATGCATGAACACCAAAACATAACATACTTAATTACCATATTTCGCGCGCATGATTTGCAAAATTATTCTTTCTCAGGGTCAAAACTTCAAATTACTAGCTAGTCATCCAGGTCCAAGAGGTTAAGTAGAAATACATTGTAATTTTTTTTTTCTTTTTTGATAAAAGGGATAAAGCCCGAAGGCTTCAGCCAAAACAAACACAAAATAGGTCCAACCCAAAGGCTAAGAGTTCATACAGACTCTAAAAGAGTGGTGGGTACAAAAGAAACAAAATTTCCTTAAACAGAGGATCACAACACCACCAAACTCAAGCAAAAGAACCTCACACTCTGAGGACAAAAGACAACCAGAATATAAAAAGCAACAGATAATAGAGCTAACAACCCAGCGAAGAGACATTAAACAAAGCCACCAGACTCAGAACTCGAAGACGCTTGATCTTCGTGAGCAGTTTGCAAGTTGTGCACAAGAAGAATGCCAGTAACCAACTCCTGATGATAATCAGACATAGTCGAAATCGAAGTAAGAGTGTGGGAGACCAAATCATCCTCCTCATCCTGACCTAGATGAACTTGAGCATCAGCAGAGGCTTCCTCTTCATCATCCTCAATCACAATGACATTATTTGGAGAAGCACCAAGAACAGCTGAGGAGCTCGCCGCAGGAGAAACAACTGGATTAGAAGAAGTGACAACAGGAGGGATGAAAGACTTGCAGGCATCCACCAAAACATTCACATCAGCCTTGATCTTCTTAGTAGGGGGTAGGATATCTGTCCAAGAGGAAACAAAAAAACACATGAAATCTAGAATGTGAACAATATCAAAAGATTTCTTAATAAAAACTCTATTGTTACGCTCTTTCCATATAACCCAAATCAGAGCCATCATAGTCATATCCTAGAGCAAACGTAACTCCTTCTTAATCCTCTTCTTTCTCCAAATACCCCACCAAGCCTTAATAGAAGGTGGAAAACCTCTAAATTTAAAGGCCAATTTCAAAATAATCCAAACTTGTTTAACAAAGGGGCAATTAAGAAAGAGGTGAAAAACAGATTCACCAACACAATCACAAAAAACACATTTTGATCCATGGCTAATTTCCTCTTATTCAAATTATCAACAGTGAGAAGGCGGTTGTGAATAGTAAGTCAAACAAGAATTATAACTTTAAGGGAAGCCACATTTTGCCAAATGAACTTATAGAAAGGACAAATAAGACCACCCGCATTTAAAAAATTATTGAAGGATTTAACCGTAAATAAACCAGAGTTAGTCCATCTCCAAATAGCCTTATTATGCGGTTTCCAATCATAAGTACACAGTAAGTGATGAAGAGCACTAAAATCATGAGATTGTTGGAGAGAAAGAGTTCTACGAAAACCAATATTCCAAACTTTACCATACTTATTAGTAGAGTAAAGAGAGAAGACAGAAGCATTAGGTAACCTAGCAATTTTAAAAAGCTCAGGGAAGCTAGAGGATAAACTACAATTACCAATCTAAATATCAGTCCAAAACCGAACATTCTTACCATCACCACAAATCTTTTGGAGACCACATTTAAAAGGAGATGAAGCTTTCCAAATCCCTTTCCAAAAAGAAGAACCAACAGAAGAAGGGAGAGTAGGAAAGTCACTAAAGCATCTTCTACGAAAGTACTTTCTTTTAATAACCCTAATCCACACTTTATCCTCAGAGTTAAAGCAATGCCATAGCCATTTACCAAGAAGGGCTATATTTTGTTGACGAAGGTTGATAACACCTAGGCCACCTTCAGATTTTTGTTTACATACCATAGCCCAGCTCATAAGGCATCTCCCTTGATAAGATTGTAAAAAAGAACCAACCCAAAAAAATCTTCTTCTAAGAAGATTAATCTTCTTGACAACCCACACAGGGACATAGAAAAAGGACATGAGATATAAAGGAATACTAGAAATGATAGAGTTAATGAGGATGAGTCTACCAGCTCTAGAGAGAGATCTACCAGCCCAACTATTAAGCCTCTTTTCAACTTTATCAATAACAGGAAACAAATCTGATTTATGAAGATTGCCAACTCTTAAATAATTGAGGGAAAAAGAGCCTTTAGGACAATTAAAGAAAGCAGAAATCTCTTCTTGTCTACTATCATCACCCCCAATCCACATACAAGAACATTTAGAAAAATTGATTTTCATACCTGACACGCATTCAAAGCAATAAAGAAGGAATTTGAGATTTCTAAGCATAATGCCATCACAAGAAGAGAAGAGAATCGTATCATCAGCATACTGCAAGTTAAGAACTCCTCTGAATGAGGGGAAGCCACCAACACCTTGAATATAACCATTATCCCAAGCATTAGAGAGCATACAGTTGAAAACATCAGCAACAAGGACAAATAAAAGAGGAAAAATAGGATGACCCTGTCTAAGACCTCTTTTGCATAAAAAAATTTTACCCTCAGAGTTATTAATAATAACATGAAGAGGTACCAGAGTGAAGACTATTAAAAATCCAATCAATCCACTTAGGCCCAAAACCTCTAGCAATAAAGACCTTCCTTAAGAAATTCCAATTCACTCTATCATAGGCTTTCTCAAAGTCAAGTTTAAGAAGAATGCCTTCAGAGTGATCATGGTGAATAGAATGAATAATTTCTTGAACCACAGCAACACTATTCAAAATGAACCTATCTTTAATGAATTCTGATTGAGAAGAGCTAGCCAAAAGCCCAATAACTTTAGCAAGTCTATTGGCTAAAACTTTCATAATGATTTTAAAAATAACATTGAGGAGACTAATAGGCTTGAACTGAGAAACTTTATTCGCCCCAGGACATTTAGGAATGAGAATGATATGAGCATAATTAATCCTAGAAAAATTAAGAGAATTATCAAAAAGTTCTTGAAACACAAGAAATACATTGTAAATTAATTTAATAAGTGAATCATTAGTTATATTGTAAGGATGTTTAGTTAATTAGTTATGTATATAATCATGGAAGGGATGTTTCATTCATAATTGATCATCTCAATTAACTGATTCCTACTCACATCATCACATGCTCTGTGACTGACTGTGGACTTTCTGTCGGATTAATTTACTGTGCATGTTGTATACTTGCATGCATGCATGCTTTCAGACTTCAGACCTTTTCTGAAAGTTTTGTCAGTTTTTTTGTTTTCATATGAATATTCTTTGATCTGTATATATGTACATACATAATACATTCAGTTGCATAACAAAATCTCAGTTATACTTGTGCCATAACTTTATCTGCAGTAGCCATACTTTTGAATATCGCATTTGATCAGGAGCTCTATGCATACATACATATGGCATAGATAGATTATTCTGTATAAGAAAACTGCTCATAGATTTTGTTTTTAATTTCTATTTTTCGGGAGAAATATACGGTAAATAGAATTTGAAATTCAGACATCTTTTTGGAAGTAAGAAGATTTTATCATTGTATGTACAGTAATAGCAATTGCAAGTCTACTAGAAACATATTGACGTGTACACGAAAAACAAACATACAGAAGCTCTAAGACTTTTTTAACATAGTAGTCGCAAAACTTTATTAATACCTACTTATTGTTACACCACGAGCATCGGTTTCAAGTAGCTGAGCTAGAATAGTATTAATACCGGCCGAAAACAAAGATAATCTTAGACGCCCTCATGGCTGTGTGATCTGCACACATATTACATTCATGATAGATATATCATATATATGTCGAAAACCCCAACATGAATCTCCGCAAGCAGCATTCTAACATCCTGCAAGATTAGTATGTAATAAGCGGTCTCATGGGGGGACCCGTCTTCGGGCCCTACCCCACAACCGGACTTCACCACAAACAACACAACTAGACCTACCCAACCCAACCAGCTCCACCAACCCCCCAAACCACTAAATACTCTGCCGTCTCACACTACGGCACAACCAAGTACACCCCCAGCTTCTTCACACGCACTACCAATCCTCGAAACACCAAAACATAGCTGTAATTGGCCCCAAGAGTGTGGACATGGTGGCAAGCGCGAAGAACAACCGGTGAAACACCTAGCAAAGCTAACCAATTTCAACCTAAACTAACCCCAACCCCAATAAACCCATCCCCATCCTACATTGTTCGGTTCTAACTCGAGAGCCTTTGACGCTGCAGCTTTACCTATTTCAACATTCCCACAGTGCCTACAAGCACTAAGGATAGCACCCCAGACACTAACACCTAATCTACTACCAGCTCCACAACTTTCCGTTTCCCCCATCTCACTCACAAACCTCCATGCACTCTAGTATTTTACCACCATGAGATCGATTGTGGAGCTTGGACCCAAGACGGAGTCCCTCCGTGATGGGCGCTCACTTGTCTCAGCTTCCGGGGTATTTGTCTCAACTATCGCGGAGCATCCGGGATGTGAAGAAGGATGTGGAGGCAAATTTGATTCGGTGAGAAGAATGAGGTGTATATTTGTGGGGCTAGGGCCCGATGACGGCCCATGATCGACACTGCACAGGATGGAGCTTGGGCCCGCATAAGGGGTCCCCCCATGAGGTGCGCAGAAGGGAGATGTTCGTGCTCTTGGCCGGCAGTAGAGGAGTCACACACTGAGCTCGACCTTCCTTAATCCACTGCCACAGACTTTGCAACAGTACCGCCACTACGCCCTCATCATTGACCCTGAAATCTACAACGTCCACCGCCCGCAGGGGCGAGAGGTGAAGGTGATTCTTCAAATTGGTTGTGATTTGGTTGAGTTTACGTGTGAGAGAGAGTGAGAGAGTGAGAGAGTGAAGACGTTGCTTCTCACTACTCTATGCAGGTGCCTGTTTGTGTTTGTGAGAAATCATCTGAGAGAGTATAAGTAACATCTTCATTGCTCTCTTAGACTGTGAGAGGTGAAGGAGCGACGGCTCTTCTTTTGGGTGTGACTCCGATTGGGCCATGTGTGAAGTTGCGTTGGTGAGGTAGAAGGAGGGGAGCAGCAAATTTTCAAATCCCACAGGATTCGCTTTAGGTGGGTGGGCGCGTGCCGTGGAGGTTGGTGCTCGAAGCTTGCTTGACGGACATACAATTAGTTGGTCCTCGTAGGTTAGAGTGAGAGCTGATTATATGTACTGGTCATGTCGCTTCATGTTTTTTTTTTTTTTTTTTTCTGTCTGTAGGTTGTAACCTGTCCCAGCATGCTGGGGTGTTTTGTTAATTTCTTATTAATGAAACAGGGTGGCCTTATTCCACCTTTTCCCTCAAAAAAAAAAAAAAAAAAAACATCCTGCAAGATTTGAAAATCTGGGGAACTAATCACCAATTGAAATGGGTATAGGCCTGAGAAAATGCTGATTAAGCCCATTCAATAAAGTGAGTAGAATATTGGGTGGTCCATGATGCAAAAGCCCTAAGACCTACACCAGTTACACTTCATCAGCCCAATCTAGAGAAGCTGTAGTTTTATGCAACCAAACTCAGTAAATTTATACAATGAAACTAAATCCATCAACTCTCAAGCAAAACTTCGGAGTTTTAGTAAAGTGGCAAAAGGGATTTTCACAAATCACTTTCAGTCTAGAGTCCTATATATGATAACTCTGTTACTGTTGCCTTGATTCGAGCATTGCACACACACATGTAGCTAGGTCAGTGAGTTAAAACTTATCGCAAAAATATATTTGAAGCTCAAATCAGTATGTGATTTTTACGACAGAGAACGACATAGCTTATTAACTCCCAGTATATTTTCAGCCTTTGGTCAGTATTATATATCAGTGATAAGGTTAACAGAGGCGGTGGAAAATATTATTGAATTATTAGGATTGATTATAACTGAGTACAATGACTCTATTTATACGAGGAAACCAAATACTAAACTGATACATAACCCGATATGAGACTAAATATATATTACAATATCCAACACCCCCTCTCAAACTCACGGTGGGTCAACACCCCCTCTCAAACTCACGGTGGGTCGAGCAGTTTGAGCTTGCCCACCAAGAAACGAAATCTCTGAACAGTGTGGGATTTGGTAAAGAAGTCTGCTGTCTGCTGTAAAGATGTAACAGAATGAATGAAAATTGTCCCTGCTTCAAAGTGCTCACGAACATAGTGGCAATCTATCTCTATGTATTTCGTTCGCTCATGAAAGACCGGATTGCTTGCAATGTGCAACGCACTCCGGTTATCACAATGAAGATGAGTAGCTCATGTGAGAGTGATACCCATATCTGATAACAGCCAACGAACATGAACAATCTCTCTAGCAGTAGCTGTCATTGCTCTGTACTCAGCTTCGGTGGAAGAACATGCAACAACTGTATGTTTCTTGCTTCGCCATGAGATCAGCGAATCACCAAGAAACAGACAGAAACATGTGGTAGACCATCCGGTAGTAGGATCACCCGCCCAGTCTGAATTAGAATATGCACTGAGCTCCAGTTTGAATGTAGAAGGCATGAATAATGAGTGAGTGATATAGTCCCTTGAAGATATCTGAGCATCCGAAGAAGAGCACTATAGTGAAATGATGTAGGAGCAGAAATAAACTGACTAACAACACTGACTGCATGAGCAATATCGGGTCTGGTCATGCATAAGTAGGCAAGCTGTCAAACAATCTGTTTATATCTAGTAGGATCTGGAAGGAGCTCATCATCTGTGGGATGAAGCTTCACATGAAGCTCTAAGGGAGTATCAGCTGATCGACTATCAGAAAGACATGCAGCGAAGATAATATTTGATGTATATTTCTGTTGAGAAATGAGTATGCCCCGGGATCCATGGGCAATCTCTAGACCCAAAAAGTAGCGTAATCTATCAAGATCTTTCATATGGAACTGCTGGTGAAGGTAGTGTTGGGTGGATGCAATGCCTGTGGAGTCATACCCAGTAATAATCATATCATCAACATACAATAGTATAAGTATTCGCCCCTGCGGTGATGACCGCATAAACATAGAGTTTTCCTATGAACTCTGACTGAAACCAGCCTAGGTGATGAAACGGCGAAAACACTCAAACCAAGCTCAAGGGGCCAGTTTCAGGCCATATATAACACAACGAAGACGACAAACATGATGAGGAGGAGTGGTAAGGCCAGAAGAAGGATGCATGTAAACAGCCTAAGATAATGTGCCATGAAGAAATGCATTCTTCACATCCATGAGGTATAACGGATAACGGAGGCAACAACAAGGAGAGTACGAACTGTAGTCATCTGTGCAACTGGTGCAAAAATCTCATCATAATTAATGTCATACTCTTGAGTAAATTCTCAGGCAAGTAGATGAACCTTGTGCCGCTCAATGAGGCCATCAGGTCGATATTTGACCTTAAAGATCCATTTGCAGCTAACAGGCTGAACGCCCATAAGCAGTGGAACAACATTCCAAGTGTTAGTCTGATCAAAAATACGAAACTCCTCTGCAATAGCTTTCCGCCACTCGGGAAATTGAATAGCTTCATGATAGGTTCTGGGCACACTTATGGAGTGTATAGCAGTGAGATATGCATAAAACTGTGGTGAGTATGAGGCAAGGGTGGCAAAACAAAACTGATCAGAGAGACCAGTGGCATCAGGTGTGTAACGAGCCGGTGGGAAGCCTGAGGTAGAACGTGTAGACTGTCGAACCGGTGGTGGATGGGTAGTGTGCGGGGGTGAGAGTGGAGGGGGACATGCATATGTGGGGATGAAGGTAGTGACGGTGCAAGATACTGTGGGGATGCAGGTGGCATCTCCATAAGAGGAATAATAGGTGAAACATCAGTATGAGGTGGGAGAGGAGCAAAAGGAGTGAGATCATATGGAATACGTGAAGGTAGGTCCAGGGAGATAGGTCCAACTATAGGGGAATTGAGAAAACTAGCATCCTCAGGAGAAGTCAAGTAGTAGGGAGAGTCTTCCACAAAGGAAACATGTCGGGAAATACGAACACGACCCGCAACAGGATCAAAACAACGATATTCTTTATGTTCTAGACTGAGACAGAGATGAACACACCTAGTAACTCGAGCAGTGAGCTTCGTGCACTCAGTGGGAGGAAGAAGGACATAACAGGTGCACCCAAAAATACAGAGCATACTGTAGTCCAGAGGTGAGTGTCGAAGAGCCTCATAGGGTGACGTGCCAGATAGGGCAGATGAGAAAGTAATGTTAATGAGACTGACAGACGTCATGCCAACTTCAGCCTAGAAAAAATGATGAACAGAGAGGAGAGTAGAAGAGCGCGAGCTGTCTCAAGGATGTGACGATGCTTGCGTTTAGCTATACCATTATGTTCATGTGTGTGAGGACATGATTGCTGAAAGAGTGTACCATAAGATTGAAGGATTAATCTCTAGCAACGGAAGTGTACTCATGAGCACCGTCTGAGTGAATGGTTTGGATACGCACACCAAACTGAGTGTGAACCATGTTTTTTTTTTGAAGGAAGGGTATGAACCATGTTTGTAAAGAACTGGTAAATGCCAGGTATCTTAGAGTGTTGTCGCATAAGAAATACCAATGTGTAGTGAGTATGGTTATCTATGAAACTAACATAATAGAGATACCATATGTCAGAGTGAATAAGATGAAAAGGATGGGTGGTTTGAGAACTGCTTTTGTGATTAAAAGGGAGTGCTATGTGTTTGGCCAAATGACAACCCTGACAACTAGACAAATAGGTAAAAGAAAGAGGACCAAGGGCACCATTACGGGCTAAAGTCTTAAGTCGAGACTCGCTAGTATGTCCTAAATATTTTGTGCCACAGATCAGTATCAGAGTGCACAACACCAGCAAAATGAGGATGAGATTTACGAGTATGAAGAAAATCTAGGTAATATAGACGACCCTGTCAACTAGCACGTCCAAACTCATGACCAGTGTGAGAATCAATAATAGAACAACTGAAAGAATCAAATGTAACAGCAAGGTCTCTATCGCACAATGCACTAATGAAGATAAGGTTCATGGTGGATTCAGATATAGGTTTTGGTTGGATTTGGGTGTGGAGAGTTGGCGGCTAGGGTTTTAGGGGAAAATGAGTGGGGCAGCGGCTAGGGGATAAGGGCGTCACCGACAAGGCTGGTTGGTGGAATGAGTGGCAGCAAGGTAGCGAGGAGCTCCGTGTAATGGAGCTTCAAGTTGGTTTGGAGATTGGAAATATATATATATATATATATATATATATATATATATATATATATATATATATATATATATATTTTAGGGCTTGGAGAAGTGAAGGTGGCTTCGATGATGACGGGGAGAAGGGGTTCGGGATTTGGGTAGCAGCGAGGAGGTCGACGATGTGTGGGCGAAGTTGGGTTCTTCTTCTTGTTGACGATGATGTCGACGGGGTTATCTTCTTCTTCTTCTAGTTGGGTCTTGATGACGAGGGTTGATGGGTCGACGACGATGATGGGTTCGAAGTCGCTGACGGCGGAGGAAGGCGGCGGCGGCGGCATGGTTGTACGGGGTCGACAACGGATATTTTTTTTTCTTTTTTTTTTCTTTTTTTTATTTTTTTTTAGTGGGTGTGTGTTGATTCTAGGGTTTTGACAGGAAAAGAAAATTTGTATAATTGTACTCTGATACCATGATAAGGTTAACATAGAGATTGGAAAATATTATTGGATTATTATGATTGATTATAACTGGGTACAATGACTCCTATATATAGGCGGGAACCAAATACTAAATTGATACATAACCTGATATGGGACTAAATATATATTATAATATCTAACAATCAGTTAAGTGTAACTAAAGTATATACTGTTACTTTGTCAGTGTTCTTGTGGGATTCAGCACAGGCTACGACCTGTCGTCGGTAATATAATGGAGGATTATTCAAACAACAGGGAAGACAGATACAAGATACAAAAAATGCGAAAATCACAAGGAGGGCTGAGTTGTTTTGGAGGGCATATATAGATTTTGACACCCAGTTTCAGTATCTAGTAATAGACGGTATCTACAATACAAAGGAAAGAACACATTTCACAAATACTTGGAAACATTCGAAAAGGAGTAGGAAGAGATCCCTCCTGAGCAGCCATTTGGATCACTTCATCAACTATGGGGACAATGACAATGTTTTAAAATATAGAAAATAACAACTGAAGAAGGGATGTCAAAGCAACTTATTCACAGTCGATATAGGTACTTCATTTTCATACAATTACAGATATTTAACTTTATCAGGATCGGAACTCAGCTTCTCAACAAAAAAAGAAGTCAATATTAAAAACCTGCAGTTAGACTGCAAGTGTAGAACCTCAGTGTTTAATACATAACTTGGGAGTGGTTTACTGACATGAAATTTCACCTGACGTACGTTGGTATCAGAATAACCCACATTCAGTTTAACATCTGATGCATGCACATATCAAAATGCGGATTGAACATAAAAATATCGGTTTTGCAGAGCTAAGTCTCGCCTGCAACCTGCACAGAAGTTTTAGAATATACATGTAAATCCGCCGTCTTTTACAAAACTACTTGAAGCGTATAAAATAGTGAAGTCATGGTCATAGGCCTACATTACAAGACTGATGCCAGCTGTACCGACCATGGCCGGCAGGTGAATTCCATGTGGGTTGCCACTCATGGCCGCAACCTAGTGATAAACTATCTCCAATAACTTTCCAAAATACTAAAATTAAAGAAATGAAATTAATTAACTTCTTAATTTAAAGAATAAAAATCTGAAGCCAGCAGGATGTTTCACCTCGGGCAGCCCGGTCGTAATCATTCCCTCCCAACTATAAATTCCCTCCTAATTTCTTCATATATCATCAAACAAACACAAAGAAGAAGAAGAAGAAGAAGAAGAAGAAGAAGAAGAAAAGGCCTCTTAATAAGAGACTATATTTAAAATGGAGGCAACTCAGAAATTGAGGTTCTTTGCTGTGTTCGCCATGGTTATCATGATGGCATCTTCGTTGGTTGAGAAGGCGGCCGCAGCTGATTCACCTGCACCAGGTCCAACTTCGAGCGCACTTCTCTCTGCTCCTGCAGCTGCACTTGCAGCTCTCTCTGCTTTCGCATTTGCTTTCATCTTTTGCTAAGATAAGGAGTTTGATTTTGAAAGAATGTTTGGCTGAATTTTTTTTTTTTGTTGCTGCTTTTAATTTTTTTTGACGAGTGTCTGAATGTATGAAAGGGATTGTCGTCGAATGCTTTCAATATATTTTTCACTATGTTGGTACGCATATTTTTCGTGTTTGAACTTGGATGCACAGGTAGTATAGTTAGTTTATTGGACTTTTCTCTCTAAGAAACACCCACCCATTGGCATCAATATATAGATTTACAAAACAGTTTCATCTTGAGAAAGGTTTCTTTCTATAAGTTTATCACTGTTAGAATTAGGGATAGAAAAATATTCTGTTATTATTGATTGAATAAACTGAGTACAATAAGACTCATACATATAGGAGAGAATAGAATAATAAACCAATACACTATTCAATGTGGGACTAAACTAATCTATCATCTAACACCCCCTCTCAAACTCAAGTTGGTTCAAGCAACAAGAGTTTGGAATACTGACGATGTCGATGTGGAAGGAACGGCAAACTGTGATGCAAGCACTTGATGGCGCATGTTACGGAACTGAGAAGTAGACTGATGGGATCTCACCCCTTACTTGAGACATAGTCGATGCTGGGATCTCACCCCTGAACTGAGAAATAGACTGATGGAATCTCACCCCTGACTTGAGACACAGTCGATGCTGGGATCTCACCCCTGACTTAAGAATAGTCGATGATAGGATCTCGCCCCTGACTTGAGAATTATCGATGACTGAGAACTGGATGCTGATAATGCCCCCTCTCAAAATCACGATCGATCAACCGGAGTGAGTTGACGATCTGAAATGAAATGAAAACTAAAAGCTGGTGGTGAATGGGTTTTGGTGAGGATGAGGGTGAGAAATTGGAGATGGGTTCTGAGATACACAGGAGAGAGGGAGAAGAGAGGGAGTCCAGATCTAAGACGCCATGAACTCGCCATCGGAAACCCTTGATTTGGTATTTGATTGAAGAGGGAGAAATGATGAGAGAGAGGGGGTTATTGGATGCACGGCGGAAGAAGCGGAGGAAGGATCGAGATGCGAGAGACGCCATGGATGAATCTTGATTGTGGTTTTGCTTTGAGATTCTCGCAGATCGATTGAGTGGAAGGGTTTTAGGGTTTGGGATTTTTTTTTTGGGGTAGATTTGGAGGATTTGATTGGGAGAGGAAGAGGGATGACAGCTAGGATTTTTGGCAAAATTAGGGTTTTGGTATTTGATCGGGAGCAGAAGAGAGATGTCGGAAGGTGGAGTGATTCCGATGAAGACGAGAACCACTCCACCTCGTCGATGAGGATAAAATTAGTATAGGTCTTATAGAACGATAGGCTCTGATACCATGTTAGAATTAGGGATAGGAAAATATTCTTTTATTATTGATTGAATAAACTGAGTACAATAAGACTCATACATATAGGAGAGAATAGAATAATAAACCAATACATTATTCAATGTGGGACTAAACTAATCTATCATCTAACAATCCTTAAAAAAGGACTGTGTAAGTTTATCAATCTACTACCTATTTTCGTCTTGAGAGATGAGTAAATGATGGAAATTCCATGTTGATTGTGCCACAATAATTTAGAAACTTTGCTACAAAAAAAGAAGCCCGCTCCTCTCCTACCAACTCCCTTCCTTCTTCTTTTGAAACCCTGGATCTGAACAACCTTGGGGCGACGGTGGCTCCCCCTTCGCCCCCCCTGCGTCGTCCCCTTCTGGTCCCCTCCATGACGATGCGAAGCCCCACGAACCCGCTCCTCCACGGCGACAGTCCTCGACGAATCCTCTCCTCTATGCGATGGTCCTCGACGTCGCGATGGTCCACGTACGGCGAAGCTCCACGACAACGCTACCGATGCAGTGATTCCGACGGCTTCCCGTTTCGACGAAGGCCAAGATCCTCGCACTCCGATCGGCGAAGCTTCATGACACTAACTGAGGTCGGTGCGGTGCTCCACCCCCCACGCGACGGCGGCGACGATGGGGCCAAGCTGAGGTCGGTGCGGTATGGGGCCGAGCTACTGTGCGCCCCCTCCCCCTCCCTTTTTGACCCAGATCTGTGACACTTTTATTGGGGTTGGGGTTAGTTTAGGTTGAGATTGGTTAGCTCTGCTAGGTGTTTCACTGGTTGCTCTTCGTGCTTTCCACCATGTCCACACTCTTGGGGCCAATTATAGCTAAATTTTGGTTTTTCGAGGGTTGGTAGTGCGTGTGAAGAAGCCGGGGTATACTTGGTTGTGCCGTAGTGTGACACGGCAGTGTATTTTGTGGTTTGGGGGGTTGGTGGAACTATCTGGGTTGGGTATGTCTAGTTGTGATGTTTGCGGTGTAGTTCGATTGTGGGGCTAGGGCCCAAAGACGGGGTCCCCTATGAGACCGCTTATTACATACTAGTATTTTACCACCATGAGACCGATTGTGGAGCTTGGGCCCAAGACGGGGTCCCTCCGTGATGAGCGCTCACTTGTCGCAGCTTCCGGGGTGTTTGTCTCAACTGTCGCGAAGCGCCCGGGATGTGATGAAGGAGGTGGAGGAAAATTTGATTCGGTACGAAGATTGAGGTGTATAGTTGTGGGGCTAGGGCCCGAAGACGCAGTTCTCCCATGATCGTTACTGCACAGGGTGGGGCTTGGGCCCACAGAAGGGGTCCCCCCATGAGGTGCACATAGGGGAGATGTTTGTCTTCTTCGTCTGCAGTAGAGGAGTCACATACTGAACTCGACCTTCCTAATCCACTGCCACAGACTTTGCAACAACACTGCCACTACGCCCTCATCATTGACCCGGAAATCTACAACGTCCACCGCCCGCAGGGGCGAGAGATGAAGGTGATTCTTCAAATTGGTTGTGATTTGGTTGGGTTTTACGTGAGAGGGAGAGTGAGAGAGTGAAGACGTTGCTTCTCACTACTCTATGCAGGTGTCTGTTTGTGTTTGTGAGAAATCATCTGAGAGAGTATAAGTACCATCTTCATTGCTCTCTTAGACTGTGTCCGTGATTAGGGTTAGTGAGAGTTTTGCTTAGTGAGAAATCGCTTGTGAGAGCTAAATTGCGACGGCTCTCTTTTTGGGTGCGACTCCGATTGGGCCATGTTTATAGTGGCGTTGATGAAGTAGAAGGAGGGGAGCGGCAAATTTTCAAATCCCACAGGATTCGCTTCAGGTGGGTGGACGCGTGTCGTGGAGGTGGGTGCTCGAAGCTTGCTTGACGGACATACAATTAGTTGGTCCTCGTAGGTTAGAGTGAGAGCTGATTATATGTATTGGTCATGTCGCTTCATATTTTTTTTCTATCTGTGGGTTGTAACTTGCTCCAGCATGCTGGGGTTGTTTTGTTAATTTCTTATTAATGAAACAGGGTGGCCTTATTCCACCTTTTCCCTAAAAAAAAAATAATTTAGAAACTAGATACTGCATGCATGTCAACGAAAAACTTATAAAGAGAAGACTGAAATCTCATGACCTATTTGATTGTTGTAGCTAGGAGATACATGTCTAGGCAACTAAATTACAGAAAACATTTCACTTATCTTGCAAATGAATTTATTGCGACCTACCTTCTTCGATTGTGTTAGGTTTTGTGAGAAATTAACAATTGGGAATTAGGATTTATCTCTAAATCTAAATTACTTGAGATATTCACCCTAGGTATCAAGATTGAAATACCTAGACTGCTATCACAAGCCAATATTTATCTCTAAATACTGGTTTGGGTATCGGGTTATAAGTCCACAAACCTGCGTTCCAATATCCAATCAATTGTACGTTCAATGCACGTGTTACTCATATGCACATGTAATATTTATATAGAGAGAATATACCAATATATCCAACAGATTGTTCATTTTCTAGGAGCAAAATAAAAAAATTATGATATGAAAATTCTATTAAGTGCGAACCTGTTTAAGGCGTACTGTCTAAGAAAAGATGTAAAAAGATTAAGATTTGCTGAAAGATATATGTTTAGATTGTCAGTGCAAAATGAATTTGAATTGAAATATTAAAAAAAAAAAGGAGTTTCTCTCTCTAGAGATTCTAAAGATAGAAGCAACCAAAAAAAACTAAAGAAAGAGAAACCCTAGATCTGAAAGTCGAAGGGGGCGGCGGCTAGGGTGTCGCCGCCCCCTTCCCGTTCGTGCTCCTCTTTTCTCCCTATCTCATCCTTCGCTTTCCCTTGTTGTTTCTCCTCCTCACCATTAATTTCCTTTTAACCCAATGTAGTCCATGGTGTCACGATGGAGCTTCGGGGGGCCGAGGTACACATCTCGACCAACGTTGTGGGTCGGATTGCGGATCCGATGGGATGGACGCGTTCGTCAATGTAGGTCAACTTCGGGTTCTGAATGGGCCGTTCTAAAGTCGGCTATGGCTTTGGGGCAGTGGAGGCTGTCGCGGCTGCGTTGTAGGCGCGGGGCGTCGAGGACGATGGTGATGAGGCACCTGCGTGGTGCACGGGGGGTCGCCGATGACGTTCAGGTCGTGGATTTGGTTGGTGGGTAGTATGATGCAGGTGTCAATGTCAAGTTTGGGTTTCCCATGGCCTTCACTACCACCATGCTTTCATGGGGTGTGATTGAGTTTGGTGATGAAGGAGTGTGATTGAGTTTGTTGGGTTGATGAAGGGGGAGCTCAACAATGCATATGAGGCGGGTTCTGACCAAAAGATGGTCATCATGCAGCTTTAATCTGCCGTGGGGGGTCTCGACGGCGTGTCGATCTCTATGGGGTGAGGGTTCTGACCAATCGGTGGTCATCATGCAGCTTCAATCTGCAGTGGGGGGTCTCGGATACGCAGCTTCAACCTGTGGCAGCTTAACGTTGCAGGTATACTCTTTTTGGCTTTGGTTCGCTGTGGGAAGGTGAGGAGTGAGGAGGGTAGAGGAGTTTTAGGCGTGAGTCTGATGTTGAGACATGGAGTTGGGGAAGATGACAGTGGTGATCTGGTGGTGTGTGAGAGAGAGAGGAGTGGAGGAGTCCCTAATATCCAAAAATTTCCCCTAAATATCCTAATTACAACTGATTTACAATTAGCAGCGAAATGTATCATACTTGGTGGGGCGACGGTAGTCCGGCAATTTTATAGTTTGGGGTCTACTTTGTCCTAGTCAGGTCAAAGTGAGGGGTGCTTAAGGTCTCTCTCGTGTCAGGGGGCTTGGAGGGGATGGTGGCATTTGTTGAGCAGTCAGAGGAGAGGACAGCCTTCGTTGCGAGGTGGCACTGAGAGTCAACGATGGTCAAGCGAGGGGATGAGAACCAGGACTCAATTTGTACAGGGAGTTGTCAGATTGGTGGAGTACCTGCGGTCTCTCAAATGGTGCTTGAAGTTGACGTATGAATCACTGCTGGGGATGACGGAGGTGTCCGTGCGAGCAACGGAGCGGATAAACGGTGTACAAGCAAGGGGCTGAGAGAGAGAATGAGCTCAAATTGGCACGAGAAATTGACTTTGACGAGGTCGGCCGATCAGTAGGATTAGATTTCGTTGTATTTATTATTTGTTGGTTGGGGTGTATGAGTTACAGGACCCATCTTGTTGGGATCTGAAATTCATAAGTCTTATTTTTGGTTGTATGTTTTGTTAAAATCTTTTTAATGAAAGGCGGGGGGGGGGGGGGGGGGGGGGGGGGGGGGGGGAGCTATTCAATCTACCGTTTAACGATAAAAAAAACGAATTTGAATTGTGGAAAGTTTACTTATTTTTGGAAACAGTTAAGTGGTTGGAATTGTGGAGAGATGGACCACGAAGCCATACATACAACTAGTTGGTCGCAGCAACGGAGTCATCTGACTTATTTCTAGTGAATTTCTTTGTCACCGCTGAATTGAGATACGAGTCGGAAGAATAAATAGAACTCGTATTGATCCTGTGAACCTTTTCATTTTATTCTTTTAGAGTGTGACTCTGAGGAATTTGATGGATATCAGCCGAAAAATGCAGAAATTTTAGATTTCTTCGAAATCGGTGGTGGACTATATTAATCCACGAAATTGGCAAAAAAAAAGGGTTAAATTTCAGAATCTCTAAAAAAAGGTCCAAATTTGGACTTAGAGCTCATGAAATTGGGACAAGATGCGAAAATTTTATAATATTTCGAAATCGTCCAAAATTGGTGGATTTGTTAACCATAACATCACACAAAAATGCGGAAACTTCAAAATATCTCAAAATAGTTCGACTTTGGTGGACAAAATTGACCAATTATGTTGAAATTCAAAATTCCTCGAAATTGGCTCACAAAATTGGACGAAAATGATAAAATTTTAAAATATCTCGAAATTGTCCATAAACGATGAACTATAGCCCATGAAATTAGGCGAAAATGCTTGAGTTTCAGAGATGCTCGAAAGTGTCCAAAATCGATGGGGTATATAACTAACGACATCAGGCAAAAATTGCGAAAATTTCAAAGAAATAGTCCAAATTCGAGGGACAAAACCAACCAAATATACCGAAATTTTGGAATTCCTCAAAATCCGTCGAAAATGGTGAATTATAGTCCACAGAGTAGATGAAAAAAGTGAAATTTTAAAATCTCTCGAAATTGTCAAGAATTTATGGGCTATGACCCATAGAATTGGGCAAAATGGTAAAGTTTCAGAAATTGTCTGAAATCGATAGACTAGCTCACGAAACCAGGCGAAAATGCTTGAATTTCAAAATCGCTCGAAAGTGTCCAAGTCTATAACCCACGAAATCGAGCAAAAAATGCAAAAAAAATAAAATTCTCCCGAAATAGTTCAAATTCGTTGGACAAAATTGGCCAAATATACTGAAATTTAAAAATTTATCGAAATCAGCCAAAATTGGTGGATTTATGGCCAACAAAATCGGACAAGCATGTTGAAATTTCTAAATTTCTCAAAATTATCCAAAAATCAGTGGCCTATAATAGACCACAGAATATAGCGAAAATGCTGAAATTTCAAAATCTCTTGAAATCATCCAAATTTGATGGACTGCCCATGAAATGGGCCAAAAAAGATAGAAATTTCAAAACCTCTCGAAATCGTCCAAATTCGGTGGACTATAGCCCAGGAAATCGGGCGAAAAGTGAAAGTCCTTGTCAGTAGACCATAAATTAAAGTAAAAACTCTGATTTACATATGTATGCATGTCTTAATAATTAGGATTATATATTTTTAAAAATAAATGTGAGGACTATAATGAGAAAGTTGGAGTTGCACATGCGTTGCACATAAGTAGGTAGATTTATAACTCAAACTCTTCCATTAAAATAGTAGAGATTATATATATTATATTATAGATAGATAGATAGATAGTAATTTACACGTGTGATGCACATTTAATATATTTATAAAATTTAAAGTAAAAAATCTGCCATAGTAAGGACTCGAACCTGAGACCTCCTTCATATTAATCATGCACGTGCAATACACGCGTTGGTAGATTTACAAATTTACAAATGACACTAAAGCCTTCTCCCATTATAATTTTTTTAGAGATGCATTAATATTATATTTACACATCTATCTTCAACAATTGCTTTTATATATATATACTAGATTTGCCCGTGGCTACGTGCCTACGGCACGTCTTCAGAACGATACAGCATATGAAAAGTCTTGTAAACAGTAAATCAACAATTATATAGCTGAAGTTTGAATAGTATAACAATAATTAGTTGTAAATAAAAGTCCATATTTCCATATATATATATATATAGATAGATAGATGAATATATATATAGAGAGAGAGAAAGAGATAAATAAATGAGTTGTTTTGGGGGATTTGAATTTGAGTTTTGGGGGAGAACTTTTGGGGGGGAAATGTGTTTTGTGAGGTTGGATCTGGGTCTTTGATTTTTGGGGAAATTGAATGTGAGCCACTTGATAGCTTTCTTTGTGTTTTATTATATATATATATATATATATATATATATATATATATATATATATATATATATAACCCTATCATTCTATATATATATAACCCTATTATTCTATATGTTTCGGGGTATTTTTTAACGGGTCCGGGTCGGTTCTATTTTGAGCAAACCCGGACCCGAACCCGAAAGTGCATCGGGTCTTATTTTAGGATCCGGACTCGGATCTGTATAGATCGGGTTGGTTCCAGTCCAATGCCGGGTCCGGGTCGGGTAAATGTGACAGTGCTAACCGTAACTCCAAAATTATGGTAAAGATTGAGAATTTAGTATTTATATTCTAACACGTCCCCACAGATTAAGGGTCATCTTGTGATCCAAGACCTGGATTGTTAGCAAAGTTTTTTTAAAATTTTTTTTTTTAAAAAAAATCTACATTTTAAGCGCAACCGATGTGATTTGAACTTGGATTACTCTGATATCATTTGAATCACCCAGCCAGTAGATCATAACTCCTACATTATGGTAAAGGTTGTGGGTTTGTATATATATTCTCACATGGTTGTAATAGTTGTGCAATGAACTCTCCAGTACAAACTTGTTAGAAAGAACTCTGAATTACTTCATTTTATAGGTTTGTATTTATATAATTTATCTACATTTTTTCGTATAATATTCTTATTTCTTACAGGTTCATTTTATACTTATACACCACAGTCGAGTACCTCAACTTTGGAAACTCTCCAATGAGCAAAGAAAAATGACATAATATTGACATTAGTAACTTTGCATGAAAAATATGAAGAATACCTTAGTTGGTGAGCAGTGATTGAGACTCCTACTAACTAATACACATCCCTTTTAAAGGTGTTATTCTTCTCTAAAATGATTTTTCACATAATTCACTGCTCTTCCATCACATATAAGCTTCATATATCTACATTCATTTTCGATGCTTGATGGTCACTTAGAAAGCAGGGAAGTAGCCGTCGAGGTACATATAAGATGATGCCGTTAGAGTCCCTCCCAAATCGGAGAAAGTCTGGTCCAGCTTCGTTTCATTCTTCATCACTTCCTTATTCCTCTGCATTCACATTTCGATCACAAGAATAGTTTTATGGGTACTTTTAATATTTCATGTAAGTTCAATAGTCTGCATTCAGTTCTAGTTAGGTTTATAATGAAAATGGAAGATATTGTTAGATTTGAGAGAACAATAGAAAAGATTGTTTCCATATGAAGTAGCTAGTATCCATATATGTTAACAGATATCATGTTCTCTTGGTCTTCAGTTGTTTTTTGTACTCGGTTTATCTCAGTGTTCCGTTAAAGTCTTATTAATGAAACACACGGAGACTTTTATCACGCAGTTTTGTGGAAACAAACAGAAGATTTTAAAAAGAAAAAAAAAGAAAAAAAGGAAGACGAAATGATTAAAATTTTATTCAAAATTTTCAAACCTTGACATCACCATGAATTTGAACCTGAGGCTTCCTAGTCTGGTTTCTCTTGCATCCTCCCAATATGTACATCGACAAAGTTGCAGCAGCAGCAGCCGCTGCAATTCCTACAGATTTCACTGCTCCAATTCCTCTCATCCTCCACCTCCATTTGCTTCCATTCAATCCATTTCCATCGTTGATCTCCTTGTCTTCTACACTTCCCCAACTTTCAGTCTCCAACAAACTCTCCTCCTCAAACTCGTACTCAAACTGAACTTCCTCCTCAGTTCCTTCCAGGCTCTGTAACTCCACTTCAGTGACCTCTTTGATCTCTCTCGGTACCTCATAACCGTGACCCTTTTCAGCGGTTTCAATTTGATATCCGTCTTCTTCATTAATTGCTTGAGAACAGAAGAGAGTGTCTTCAGAGATGTACTCCCAGTCCTCAAACTCCATGTTTGTCGAAAATTTTGTTTGTAAGAGTGAAGGGGGTGTGTGATGCATGTTGCTAGTGGAATGGTTTTGTTGAGGAATTTATAAATAAATTGGTGCAGGAAAAGTAGTAGTAGCGTTTCTCATTGTGGAGGTTGGAAGATTGTGTGATATTTCAAGGAAACAGGAAGGTGAATGCATGCCCTGCTCTTGATTGAGAGAGAGAGATATATATCAATGATTCAAGCTAGTGGCAAATGAGAAGGCCATAACTTGCAGGAAAGAAATCTCCGTATAAACAACCCCGAAACTTCAGTCAATACTGCTCTCGATTAAGAAAATCTATGACGAATGAGACAGCTTAGATCGAAGATGACCCACATATTTACAGTGATTTAAAATACGAGAACATAATTAAGTAAGGTCACTTGAATGTTATAAGAGTTACCATCTATGTCAATATTTTCAATAATAATTTTTCTCAGGATAATGCAGTGAGCAGCCTCTCCTATTGAAGTTCATTCGATCAACAAATAATATACCTTGTCACATGAGTGAGCTTTTGTCAAGAAAAGAACATATATCATTGTGTACAAATGTGTTTTTCAATAGAGAAAAACAATGTATAACTCTGATAATTGCATTGATATTATACAAGCCTTCATTGACAATTATTTTGTACATTACAATAGGAAGCTTAATAATTAGGAATCCAATCTAGTAAGAGAGGTTTCTGATCTCCTTCCACATCTTGGCTGTCTGTGTATCAGTCTTTGTGTGAGGTAGAGCCTCAATACAAAAGTGATCAGATTAAAAGAAACTTTATTCAGAAATTACCTTAAAATGATGGTCCTCGTAAAATTTGGTGCCGACGAAATTATCTAATTTTTGAATGACAGAAAACCGGAAATCCACAGATTTGGTCAAGAACAGGAACATTTCAACTCTCAGTAGACATTTCCCAGTTGCAAGCTTACTATATTAATTTACAGATTCATCATATAAATTTCCCAAAAATTTACACTGATTAGCTTTCATACATCCAACAGCTCAAATGAGAAGATTTTATGTTCCCCAAAGAGCCATGCCACAAGATAAGAACGATGACAAATTTCAAGTGATACTGAGAATAAAAAACTATTCTCTCTATTACCTCGAAGAAGCACCCTTCTATTTCTTCTCACTTAGAATCTCATGCAAAGTTCATCATGAGTCCCTTGAAGAAGAGAATTTGCCAAGTGAAACAGAAGCCAAGGAAGACGCCCAAACCCTAGCATTCTTGGCACTCTTTTGAAAGTTTCTTGTCTTGTTTGAGAGATGGAGCTTGCTCCACAGTTTCTTTATATCGATGACATGGAGAACTTGTGACAAGAGGTGACTCCACTCGCCAAAGAACTCCAAATTCAAATGCAACAAGTTGACAGACAAGAATGCTTTGAGCCGAGAGATTATCACAGGGAAGAAGGAAATAAATGCCTTCAAAATAAGGAACACAAAAGAAAATGCTAGGTATGGTTCCAGGGCTAGGGTTTCCCTGAGAGATCGATCCCATACGCTTAGGAGCATTTGAGGCATTTCTGCTTTGGGGAGTTGCTCCACAGATAAATATGCAACTGGTTGAAGACCTGTAATAAAAAATTCATTTAAAGTAGAAAGAAAATTTAAATTTAGTAGTAGAAGATAAATAGAGACAAAAGAATATGATGAATCAGATTATTACTTTGCTCCAGATAATAAACAAATGATGATCAAGATAAGACCTAATAGAAAATACTTGTAACCTAGGGTAACAGAATGAAACCCAAACAAATTCATGGTTCCTATCACTTACCGAGCATTTTAAAACTATTATCGGTATGGTAAGTTGACAAATTACCACCATGATATACAGTGTTCCTAATTGCATCGAGAAACCATCATGACAAAAATACCTTACTACAACTAAAATTACATCAAATGAGTGGGAATTAACAGAACCGAATAACAATGATCGCAACTCCATTGTTTGCTTGGCCACAGGCTCAGGATATAAATTCACTTACCAATAAGTGCAACTGTCAGAGCTTCACTTTGCATATTTGCCATATAATTAACAAGCAATTTTCTTATATATAGCGCTCAAATATTGTGACTGTAATACACATTAGTATTATCATATTATGAATTTACACTACTATAAAATTTGTTACTTTAGTCAGAATTTCCATTCAGTAAGAACCCAAACCTTAACCTAAGACCCAAAAACCTTACAATAAGCCGATTTGAAAATTTACCGGCATTTCAAACCCAATAGTTTTCCAATATTCAGGATAACCAATCTGGTAGTAAAAAAATTGCTGTATGAGAACATCAAAAACCCAAGCTGACGTGAACGCTGCTAAGGAACACCGGTAAATAATTATTGTAACTACATAATGCCGGTTTCTACAAAGTTTCCTTCTGATTTTTCTCTTAACGCCAAACCTACTAAGTTGACTGTGATCTTATCTAACCCTAAATAAGATTCCAATAGAAAATATTTATACAAGGGATTTTGCTAACAAGTGCACTTGTTAAGCATTAACCATTTTGAATTCTTTATTGATTTTGAACTGTCCAAGTGGAGCTGTTTCTTTCATTCCATTTATACCCTCAATCTACTATCATCTTTACAGAAAACAGACAGCTCATTATCTCTCTTATCCAACTTTACAGCTCCATAACTGCTTCACTATGAAATCACCAGTACGGCCACCGCCCTCCACCTCCTCACTTAGGAAATCACCAACCACCTCCATCCCCAGTAAAGCGAACCACCATAGTACAGCACCACCCCCTCCGTCCTCATCTCTTTCTCCTCTTCCTTGTCTATCGCAAGGAGGATTGATGAACATCCCCAGTCCTCTATTGGGCATCAGCAGCCTCTTCACCATCAACTGCTCTTCCACCTTCTCTTCTTCCTAGCATCTTCCAGTATTCCCAATTTAGTGCATAATCATCATAAATAATCAATTCTTCATTCCCCCATACACCCAATCTGTTGATATAAAAAAAATCCCATAAATCCACTCTAATCTTTAATTTATTGAATAACTCATCAAAACTTTGCACGTGATCTTCAGTATATAAGTTGCATAGCTACCAATAAGAAACCCATCACTAAGAGATAACCCAATATCATCTATATGCTTTAACCCTTCTTGGATTATTATTAATTTTTTTAAACTGTTTTTTATTTTGGGGAAGAATTATTTATTGTTGTTTGATGAAGAAATTGAAGACTCAAATTGACCAGCATTTACTCAATAGTTCAGAGTATAATTGCTTCTCCCTCTCCTCCACTCCTTCCCTATCCCACAATCCCTCAAAACCCTCAATGACTACCTCTGCTAACTCGGCATAGCCGGCGAACTCAATGACGGTCTCGAAACCTGGTGCAACCAGATCCTGTATCAAGTTAATCGATCTAGCCGCCCCAGCATCCAATTTCTAACCTGTACCTCTTTCGCACTTCATCTTCCTCCACCCTCATTCTCCAGCTTCACAAACTCCCCCGTGCAATCCACGTGACCCTGAACTTATAGACTCACTATTCTAGGAACGGGTGGTAGGGCCTGCGCAAAATTGAGGGGGGAACCAGGGTTGAGAAAGAAAGAGGCAGGTACGTGGAGGTTTTGGAAGAGGCTGATGGTGAAGGAGACAGTGAGGCACATGTTGTCGACGTCGACAGATGAAAAGAAAGGACAGAGAGAAACAATTAATAATCTTTGGGATGGAGATACTAAGGAGAAAAAGAGAAGGGATAAGCAGTTGTGAAGTTGGTGAGAGGAAGGGTAATTGTGGAATATTACAAATATGACATTTTTCTTCGTCTGATGTGCATTAAAAGTTGAAATTCTTTTGTCCTCATTTGGTTGCTAACAAGTGCCATAGGGCACCCGTTAGTAAAACCCTTACATAAGACATACCAAAACCTCAAGAAATGCCTAGATAGCCTTGAGTTACACACATCAAGTATAGATTACCATTATCATATCAGGAACAAAGTAATTGAGCCATATGCAAAAGCAGAAACGTTATATCTAACATAGAAACGTAGTCCTGAAAAGCTAATTAGATATAATTAGCTTACCTGTTGTTTCTTTGTAGAAAGTCATGAGGGGGTCAAGATCTTTTGGTCCATGATACTGCACTCTAGATGTCCTATTAGCTATCAGTATAGATGGGAAACTGTGAATGCCGTATCTTGAGAAAACACTGCAAGGATGCATGCAGAAATTTAATCCCAAAGCCGCAGGAGTACTTTTCGAGGTAATAAATAAAAAGATCTAAGAACTTATCACATACGTACCTAGGCATCGCTGAAGATTGTTCGACAGCTAGGTGTCTTATTTGTGGAAACATGGCGCTGAGAGCATCATATACTGGACGAGCTTTTCTTGAGAATGGACACCAGGATGCATAGAAAAAAATAGAATGATAAGCATTTCCCTGAACATTTCCCAAATCTCTATCAAGTTCGTCTCCAATCACCTTCCAAAAATAACAACTGTGTTAGATTGTTGTCTTCATAAAAACAAGCAAATCAGAAGCTTACAATGAAGAATTTTAAGAAAATATTAACTTTTTCTCAAGAACTTTCTTATCCGTTTTTGTTATGTATTTTTTTTCTTATTATTTTTAAAATAATCTTTGTGCTTTATGCTGCTAAAGCCCGCAAAATCCTACGCCTTCATTCCCTCTTATACTACTTTCCCAAAATAGATTGTCAATAAGAATAGAGAGAATGGGAGAGAGAGAAACCTGCGAAAGAGACATTAGAGGCAATTTGAAACAAGAGGGATACTATATGATTAAAAGTTCTGCTTAGTTAGGATGGAAGATGACTAACATTTATAGCATTATACATTAATGGGTACTAGCTTATATGATCCAAGTATTAACAATTTTATGCAAATGCAATTGTTCAAATTTACCATCAGATTACTATCAAAGTTATAAAGGCCTTGGTGCCTAAGGCCCCCCAAGCGATAGAGAATTCAGAATCCTTTGCCTATGTACTTTGACCAACCAGGGGTTCAAGTTTAATTGGGTGAGGGTCAGCACGGGCAGGAGGCGAGGCATGTGACGTCCTCTTCAACTTTTGTAGTTTTATTCTTCTAGTATTGACACCACTTTGTTTTTAGGTTTTTTATTTTTGTTATTTTAGGATATACTTTCTTTATTAGGTGTATGCGAAGACAAAACATTTGTAATTGTGGGTGAGAATTAGGGATGATAATGGGCTGGGGATTTACTTTCTTTATTAGGTGTATGTGTAGATTAAAACAAATGTTTTGCTGCAAAAAGACCCATATGTATGTATGCATATGTGCTGCAAAATTCATTCAAAAATTAGATTTAGTTCATTCCTTGTACCCTATGAAGCACACATACGGATCCGAGGCAGGTACGACACGACACGGGTATGAGGATACGTTATTTTCCAAAAAAAGTAGGATACGGATATGTTAAATATAATATATTTTATATTATATATATAAATAATAAACAATATTTATCTTGTTAAAAATGCAAATATTGAACCATTTCAAAGAACATTAAAGATACATTATAATTATGAGCATTCTTGGAGAAAAAGAATAGTAACCTAACTATCAAAACATTGGGTATACTTATTTTTTGTTTGAGCGTAACTTGAAACATCAAGTTTTTTAAAATTACACTAGGGACCCAAACATTTATTTAAACATAATTGTACCCAAAAATTGCAAACATGTATTAAGAAATTGAATACTCCTTGGGCACGCACCCGGCAGTACCCAAGGAGTATGGGCACGCACCCGGCAGTACCCAAGGAGCATGGGCACCCGATACGCACTCGATACGGGTACGTTGGCCATTTGGAGGTACCCATGCTTCCTAGCTTGTACCCTATTCTTCTGGGAATTGTTGTTTAGTGTTGTTGCAAACGAAGACTTCAACAAAGAGTAAATCAATTGAGAAAGATGTTGAATAAGAACAACTCACACTATAGTCAACCTAAATATTTGGACAAAATGTTGCTATCTCAGTTCTTAAATTTAATAAATTACCATTGTCTAATTCAGGATTATTATTTGCTCACTAAAAAATGATTTTTGATATAATAGCTTAATCACCAATACCTTAAAACATTTTATGCCCACAAATCTCCTTCAAATAAATAATCACCACCAAGATAAATCACCATTATGTTCCATTCTTGTCATTAGTAGAGTATGTGAACTTTTTGTCATTAGTCCGAAGATTTTGGACATTTTCATGGAATTCTGAAATTTTAGCAATTTGAAATGACTTTGTGGGTTATAGGCTTATAGCCGACCAATTTTGGACATTTTCGACAGATTCTAAAATTTTAGCATTTTCTTACAATTTTGTGGGCTTGTAGTCCGATTTTGGACGATTTCATGAGAATATGTAATTTCAGCATTTTAGCCCAATTTTGTGGATTAACGAACCGATTTTTGGACGATTTCGAGAGATTTTGAAATTTTAGCATTTTTGCATAAGTTCTAGCCAACCAATGTTGGACGACTTCGAGAGATTCTGAAATTTTAGCATCTTCACCCGAATTCTTGACTCTTGAGTTACAGTCTAGCAATTTTGAACATTTTTTGAGAAATTCTAAAATTTAAGCACTTTCGCCAAATTTCGAGGGTAATCTACCGAGTTTGGAAGTTTTCAAGTGATTCTATGGTTTCAACATTTTTGTCCGATTCTGTGGGTTATAGGCTTATAGCTCACAGATTTTGGATGATTTTAGGGGAATTTGAAATTTCTCCTTGCATCAAGTTCACTCTCGATCTCTCATGCCCTTGAGTCTATACTTCCCTTCTATACTTAGTGTTTCACGTTGGATTAAGTTGACAGAAATCTACTCCAATTCAAACCCCACACACAAAAAATAAATCTAGCTCGGAAATTTACACTAGCCTAAACCTAACCTAGTTTATATATAGGATTACACTCAAATACTTGATTTTTTCCCTAGATAAGCCCACTTTTAAAAATAAATCCTTCGTAATTTAAAAACCGCAAATGGGAGCAGCAACTTGGTTCCTTTTCCTCCAGCTATGCACCATCAGCCTCCGAAAATGGTGGTGGTGGTTATGGGAATTTGGAGCGGTTTGATCATTAGGCGGTGAGGTACGATCAAACAATGAGGTATTTTGGCTAAGAACAAATTATGTTTTTCTGTTGGAACAATATGCAGCATCAAAAACATCTGAGGCGCATATCAAAATTGCGGCAAAGGAATTCTGCAAAAGCTAAGTGTGCCAGAATTCTCAATAGTTACAACGTATATGCACTTCATCTTCTACAACAAATTGATCAATAAAAGCAACAATGGGATGCCAATATAGAACAAACATCTAACTTAAGCTCATCCACTAGGATTCTTTTTCCAAAACTATCAAATATGTTAAACACTCACAGTGAATTTATTCTGTAGGATATAGTAGGAAAAAAAGGCGAGAAATAACAATTTCTGTTTTGGGTTAATGCGGGTGATGTGTTTTCTGTTCACCTCCATTTCTCTTCTAGAGTTATAAAAAAAGATCATGAACTAGTCTAACTCAAACCCTCACACTAAAACTTTCCCAAATTAAACTTAGTTTGAGCTAAATTAATCTCACACTACCCTAAACCACACCTAATTCATATATAGAATCACCCATCGGAAAATAATTAAATACACTACTTCCTCTTCTACCACAAATTCATCACACACAAAAAACAATAATAATTTGATATCGAACAAGCATCCATCTTTACCTAATGCATTGAAATTCCAATTTTCAAACCTACCAAACATTTTTGACAATCCCAAGCACGGAAATTGAGGCAACTAGTAACACAATCTCTAACTTGAACAAACACAAGACTTTTTAGGGCAAACCGATAAAGGTCTCAAATTGATCGAACCCACCAAAAAATACAGCAAACTAGGGCCCAAAAAGGGCAAATTACCTCCTCGGGCGAGACCCTTTCGATCGAAAGAGGGCACTGCGATCTGATTCCACCGACGACAAAATCGAGCTCCGATCTAGGGCAAACATTCGAATCCGCAAACCCATACGAGGGCAACAAAGAAACACTCAAAATCAATACCAAATTAATAGAAAAATCCATCAAAATTGGAATTTTGAAGGAGAAGAACAAGAGGAAGAAGAGAAGGAGGTCAAAAAAAAGGTGGGATTTTTATCTCTTCCTTCCTCTTTCTTTCCTGAAGTATTTTATGAAATTTTTTATTTGATTTTCGTTCTTTTCCTTTTTCTGGCGATTTTTGGGTTGTTTGGTCGCTAAAATTGACGAATTAAAAGGGGAATAGTGGAATACTCTTTTTGAGCAAAAATCATGTGAGGGTGTAGTTATAGAGTGACTATAATCCGCACGTGCAATGCACGTTATAGTTATTTTATATATATCTATACTATTATACTATTATTAAGCAAAACTTAATTTTGGCGACTTTTTACTATCATACCCTCATTCACGTAAAAGACTAAAAAAATATACGGTTAATATCGGAGGTCTGAAATGTAATTTGCATGTACTGGAAAAATAATTAACATGTATAGATTTACATGCCTGCATAGATTTGGAAAAATAATTAATAGTATAGATTTGCATGTATTTGCATGCACAATTTATTCATAAGAAAGTTTCCTCCTATCAAAGCTAGTAGGTCTAACATATGCATGCAAATATCAAAATAAATAAATTGTGCATGCCTGTCTGCATGCATGCATGCAACCTGTTCGGTGACCTGCCCCTTTCTCAAAATCCTACACACCTTTATAGACGTGCATCGCACGTGCATTATACTAGTATATATATACATAGTAAATAATAAGATGTAATTTGGTATGGAACTTGAGACCTACATTTACTCGTCTCATATTTTTTACGAATTACTTATAGTGGCACAAACTTTTATTTTATATGTGACACTTTTGTAAATAATTATGTCGTAAATAAGTTTAAACTTTGAGGATATTATGGTAACTAACAACAGCTGAGTAAATAAATAATTAATATAACTCTCACTTAAAAAGTAAATTGTTGAGATTAGATGGTTGAATGTCTACAAATGACAACCCCAACTCTCTCATTATAATATTAGAGATGATACACCTACTACCATTTTTGATCGTTTAACGGTGGGTTGAATGTCCCCCGTCTTCCATTAAAAAAAAATTAACAAAACATACAACAAAAAATAAGGCTTATGCAGTTCAGATTCCTACAGACTGAATTCTAAAACTCATACACCCCAACCAACAAACAAAAAATACAGAGAAATCTAATCCTACTGATCGGTCGACCTCATCAGAGCAATTTTCTCGTGCCAATTTGAGCTCTCTCTCACTCAGACTCTCTCTTGTACACAGTTTATCCTCCGTAATTTTTGCGCAATCTGTCGGAGAAATCTACTATCAACTCGTAGTGCTAATAGCGGAAGTGCACCACAAGCAATAAAAACTCTCAAGAAATAGATGGACCAAGAACAAACCACCACAATATATGGATCTCACAAGAACACAACCAATATGCAGAGATAACCAATACTTCTTATTCCCAAAGAAATATAAAGATTACCAAAGAGATTACAACTCTCAATCTCTCTTTTTCACCTTTGAAACACTCGGCACAATCTCTCTTGAAGTTGAATAATGATCAGACTAACTAAACCTTAAAGTTTACGACCATATATATATATAGCCCCCAAGTAAACCCTAAAAGATATACACAAATCTAGCAAATTGGGTCTTTCTCCCGTAAGCCCAAAAAAACAACAAGCGCCGGTGTCGGTCGACTGCCCCCCCAGGCCGGTCGACCGCATCGTGCAAAATCAATCCAGAGGGCTGACTGGTCGACCGCACCCCTAGTGTTGGTCGACCATCCCTTCCTCTGTTGGACGCATGCACTCGAAGTCCCCCAGCCGGTCGACCGCAATCCTCCAGACTTGTCTTCTCTTGCTTCTTTCTCTTCTCCTCTTCTTCTCCAACTTCAAGTACCCCGTGCCTACGTGTATTTGAAGCCACAATTCCTAACACAATCGCCTCCGTAGCCCCCAGCAGTGACCCCAAACGTCAACACTATTCACCATATGAGAGACACCGCAGACACTCCACCAATCTAACATCTCTCTGTCTAGATTGAGTTCTCGTTCTCATTCCATCGCTTAACCCTTGTTGTCTCTCACCGCCATTTCGCGATGAAGGCAGACTTCGCACATGACACCTTCGAGCCCCCTGACATGAGAGAGATCAAAGGCACTTCTCATTTTGACCAGACCAAGTCAAAATAGAGCCCAAACTATAAAATTGTCTGGCAATCATCGCCCACACCAACTAGAATTCATTTCACTGCGATTTGTAAATCGATTGTAATTTGGATATTATGGATGACCTTTTAGTGGAGGAAAATCTGACTCCACCCTCTCCTACCTTCTCCAACGGCAACATCAACAATAGCCGATGAATCCCCAAACCAGCAACATCAATTGCTGCCGTCGATCTCTTCCGTCATATGCCGTCGACCTCATCTGCCTCTCCAACAGTAGACGATGAAGTCCCGAACCAGCAATGCCAGTAACAGCCGTCCAATCCCCTAACCAACAATGCCAGCACCTGTCGACGAAGCCCCGATGATGTTAGAGCCATGTCAGCACCATCCCCGCATCAATCGATGCAACCTATCCCAACCCCAGTCGTCGTCCTCCCCGACGAACGCCACCAGCAACGCCAGCACCTGCCGACAAAGTCCCGATGATGCTAGAACCATGCTAGCACCATCCCCGCCTCAACTGATGCCTCATAAACTAACCCCAATAATTTGGATATTAGGGAATTTTTTTGGATAATAGGGGTTCCTCGACTTCAGCACGACTTTCAAACATGAATTCAAAAATTGAATCCCTAACAACAAAACTCCTAAACCCCAAAACCCCCTCCCTCCCGACTCTCTCACCATTCTCCCCCACATACCTCCACAGCAGCGCCAACACCCCCGACGTTCGCTGTGTGCAACCCCACGTCGGTGTCTGACCACTCTCCCGCCGCCCACCAACTTGAACCCCAACTGAGGGCTGCGCCGGTCGCCCCGACCTGCTTCCACGCTAGCCCCTAGTCAGCACCCCCTTCCACAGATCGGCCCACCAACAAGCAACGGTGCCTCCGACGCACAACGCCAAGCCAAATCTTGGCGCCCCCCACTGACCGCCGCCAGATCGAACCCCCAATGGCGCCAACCGCCAACCCCCCTCCATCCTGCCTTGCGAGTCGAGATCGACGCCACGTTGAACACACCGGATGTGATAAAAGGGTATTTGAAGAGAAACAAGAAGATGAGGGAGAAGACGAAGAGATCTAGGAGATCGTTGAAGAGGTGAAGTTGGGAACGGAGGTGGGGAGGGGGTGGCGAAGCTAGCCTCCCCCCCAAGGGTTAGATCTAAGGTTAGGGTTTCTTTTGGGGTTTTTTTTTTGTTGAAGCTTCTCTCTCTATAATTATAGAGAGAGAAAGGACTTTTATATTTTTCCTATAGCTGCACTTTTATTGAACGACAATGTGAATGAAACAAGAATGTATTTCCTTAAGAACTGATGTACCAAGTCTCAATCGAAATTGGGAGAAAAGAAAAACATTATTTAATCAATTTCACTAGCAATAGCTTTATGGTCTTGAAGTTGATAGTCGGCACAAATGAGATCGGACGGGGAATGGCAATAATCGTTTTGTATATAGGTTAATAAAGTAGTATGTTTTCGATTATACGGTGATATAATATAATTTGATAAGCATTATACCCTCAACTGCTTTCAAAAGAATGATAGGATATCTTAGCAACAATCACTTCACATATTTACATGCATTACCACTTAAACTGATACGGGCCATGTATTGATAATTTAATACAATATAGGCTCATAAATTATCGCCTCAAAAGAAAAACTAGAGTGCATATTTTGAGATGCGGACCCATCAATCCCGGCAGCCAAAGGAACCCGACATCCATTGTTGGGTTAGGCGAGATGAGTTTCATTTCATTCATGCTTTCACAATTGTTGTGCCTGGACCTTTAATGCCTTTCCTGATCTGGAGCTCAGCTGGATTCTAACTTTAGATTACCAACTTTCTCAACGTCCTTTTCATTAATTTTTGAATGGGACATATACCCATCATCATTTGCTTTGCTTTGTACTGAATAAAAAAAAAAACAAAAAACAAAAACAAAAACAAACAAAAAAAATGAATTAAGGATCACCTGTAACTGTAAGCATGTCTGGGCAAATTTCCGGCAGCTAGCACGCATTTTCAAAGCTCACAAGCTTGTTTTCGCCTTGAATTTAAGAAGAATAAGAAGAAGAAAAAGAAGAAGAAGATGTCCTGCTTTAGGATGTGCACCAACCCATTTCTCAACTTCATCAGATCCTACGCCCTATAAATAGAGATCCAGAACTCCGAAATTTAGTATTTTGATTTTACTTGACATCCTGTAGTTGGTTTTACCTCAGCAGTCTACTTGATATGAAATGTTGCTACCATTACTATAAGTTAACTTCGTGTATTGCAGAACCCCCCCCCCCCCCCCCCCCCCGGGCACTTTAAGATGGACCTTATGTCCATACAGTTCTCAAACAAATAAGTAAATAATCTTGAACTAGTTGAGCAAGCCGACCAAACTCTTGAACAGTGCAAGTTTTGTTGGTCTGTCACAAGCTATCAAAACAAATAAGATTGGGTAAAGTAGAATGATTCAAAGGATGATGAAAACAATGATATACCTGCTAGGTTCAAGACAAATGTTAGAGAAGATTCTGCAGCTGAAAGTCCATATACCATAACGAAAAGTAATTGATACCAGAAGGAAGCTCTCCATTCTTCATTCCCTTTTTTGTATTTCCAGAACTGACAGAAATAGGTTGCTAACTAACAATTAAGACACGATAAGAAAGATGAACAGCATAGATGCTGACCCTGTTTCTGTATGAGAACTCAAAACTGGAGCAAAAAACTTCTGGTGTAATTTGGAATGAAACTCAAATTGAAGGGATGAAGAAATTAATAATAAGACAAAAGGCAATATTAAGAGCAGAATTAAAGCAAACTACAAGAGGATGACAATAGTTTAGCAAGTACAGTAAAAATCTGATACTCCATGATATGTAAATATCCAGACTACCTAAAATGCTTAAAGCAGGAATAAAGTCAGGTGTAGAAACTGAAAAGAAAAAAAATTTAGAAGCAGATACTTTGAACAACCTTCTTCATCTTACCGAATCTGATTGCAATTCAAAGTAATCAACAGACAACTGGGAAATGTTTCTAAATAAATTTACAAGTGAGGATCTAATCAAAATTTCTTCAGCTCTTTTTTCTTTTGTCCCTGCTGCATTTGTTCTATATTCACAGGATAAACTTAAATCTCAGCCTAACTTATCCATATTAGAACAGAAAGAATGAGATCGCCTTGAGGCCTCAAAGAGCTTGAAGATAGTAAAGAACAATTATATAGGTCTTTCTCTGATGGAGAAGATACCCCTTATAACATCGCTGAAGAAAAGAGACTCGTGTAGACGGCCCAAATAAACGTTACGATGGATGCTAATTTTACAGGTGTAATGGTGATTCCAGTAAGGACTTACAGACAAATCTTCCCAATGCAGTGCAATGCAATGAAGGCCATTCAAGTTGCAAATCGACACTTTTTCCGCTTGAACCACAACATTCCTTAAAATTCAAATTCAAATTCAAATTCAAATTCAAATGATATTACATTCTTACATAGGGGAATAAACCAAAAACTGGAAAGCAGAAATGGAAGACAATTTGAACATAACCATGGACAGTTTAGATTGATCATGAAATAAACACCTTGAAATCTCAACATATGTAAACCTTATTGTTTGTTGACCATGAATCCTTTTTAATGTTGACATAGGAATAGTAGTTGCCGCTAGTCTTACATTTGCATGGTTCATAGCTGCATTATTTTTATTATCATATTTTCAGTTAGTATTGGTAGTCCAGGAATTAGTCTCACCACAACATTGTCCACATCTCATCTCATATAAGATCAACTTCAACCAGAATAAAATTGCATCTTAAGATGGAAATTCCTCTTCTTCCAATTATTTCTAAAAACGTCAGACAATTACATCACTTAATTTATTATCTATTAATCACTACATATTTCTAACTTTAAAAAAAATTAAAATTTAAACTTGCTGGCAAAATAATAACAATGAACACAAAATCATGAAATTTAAGGGAGGAAAAATAAAACAAAGCAATAATGTGATAAAATTATGCCAAAAAAGAAATTATACCTCCCTTGTTCATGGCAATATTACAGATTGAACAACAAATAACGTACAAGGGACGAGACAAGTGCTTTTATGTCAAAAAATCAATCACAAAAATTTTATTAAAGAAATAACATACTAGGACTCCTAAAGAAGCTTTTGAGGACTATTTATTGGTACTTAGATATCTAAGTACATATTATCCACCACTAACCAACGCAATTAAAAAATATTATAGTACAGTTATTCAGCTATCTTTTCCCCATCAGAATATTGTTTCCAAAACCGAAAAGCCATGAAATATGCTTATCAAATGAGAGTCAGTCCGTCCACATTGTTTGCTGAGAAGTGTCATATGTGACTGGAACTGCTTACGAAGTATATGTAAACATCAAATGTATCAAAAATTAAAAAATGTCAAAGATATCTCTCCAGTTCTAACCATCCACTACATAAAGAACCTGTGCATATGCTTGAAAATAATTAACATAAATCAGAACATGTGAAATGTACACAACAAAATATAGATGGGAGGTAAAATAAGTTACTTCTCACCTTCATAACTTAATTACTGCAAAAATAAAAATAAAAACTAGCTACTACACAATCTCTGTACAAGAAGTTAACAGTCACAAAGAACTTCATCTTCATTGCTGGTCATCTCCATTAAGATCGGAATCATTTGAATCTCTGGAACAAGTCATAAAACAAAGACAGGGTTACACTTTGTTGAATTATATAATAACATATACAACTAACTTAACAAAATCATCTAGGTCGTAATACTTACAGCAAATCTTCTTTTGCATTTCTCCTAATCCTGCCAGCTTCATCATGTTGAACTACTTGCGTGGGCGTCTTTTTTGGCTGCAATTTTGGCAAAGGCAATTTATATGGCACTTTCTGCAGCCTTGCAAGCCTCTGCACATTTTGCTGTCCTTTCCTTTGCGCATTCTTAACAGCAACAACTTCAGCAAATGCTTTTTTTATTGCAATTTTAGCAACCTTATATACCTCTGCAGACATAGATCCTTCCATCCCATATTTAATAGCATCAAGGCAAAGATCATTGTACCAAGCAACAAGAGACTCTTGAAAACTAGGTCCAAAGTCGAACCCTATTTCATCTAGAACTATACTGCTCATGGCATTCCTTGACCATCGTTTCAGTATATACTCTGAAGGGAGAGCACGAACCCCAACAATAAAAAAGACGCGTAACAAATGCCTACATAGAATGCCAGAGTATTCAAATTTGCAACAACTACAGCTTGCTTTCTTATCAGACTCGATGAAACTAACAATGTAGCTTTTACCATTATCCTCCTCTCTAGTCACATTGTACTTGCTAACAGGTCCATCTTCAATTTTATCAACAAAGTAGCCTAATGATTCGACAAACTCTTCCTGAAACTTGTCAAACACGGCATTTGTGTAAATATCAGCAGCTTGTCTTTCTATGGGTGACGGTGTCTTCAATGGGGGCTTTGAATATATTGTAGCATAATCTGCTTGGGCTTCCTTCTCATATTGAGATGCTGTGGCTTGATCGAACCTTGTGATGAACACAAGCAGAGAGGTTTTGGTATTGAAGTTCCTCTTAAAAAATTTGTTCAAGCTCTCCAATCTTTGAGAGGTTAATAATTCAGGAAAAAAAATATCCTTGTGGTATACTGTGGCCCAGCGGTTACGAATTTCATAGAGTACATTCAACCATGGGTTCTCCCACAAATTATACTTATCAAGAACGAATTCCCAGCGTGTCTCAAAGTCCTCAATCGTCTCAGAGTTATTTATGCATTCTTTCAGTTCACTTTTCAGTGTAGCATGCTTCAAATATATATCAGAGAGTTTCTGCTTTGATCTGCTCAATATGTGCCATTTACAAAACAAGTGGCGAGTATTCGGAAAAACCTTCAAGATAGCTCCTTCCATAGCCTTATCCCTGTCAGTAACCAAAGACACAGGATGGTGCCCCCCCATAGCTGCAATCCAAGTCTCAAACAGCCAAACATATGAACCCTTAGTCTCATCCATCAGCAAAGCACAACCAAATGTCACCGACTGCAAGTGATGGTTCACCCCTCTAAATGTCGCGAAAGGCATCATGTACTTAGTCTTTTTATATGTTGTATCAAATGTTACAGCATCGCCAAAGTGTTGGTAGGCCATTCTAGACCTAGCATCAGCCCAGAATACATTCGTCATACAATTATTGTTATCGACTTGAATAGCATAAAAGAATGCAGGGTTTTCTGCTTGCATCCTCTTAAGGTACTCTAAAAGATCCTGAGCCTCTCCCCCTTCTCCAAAGGGATTAACCCTGATCCCTCTATTAAAGTTCCGTAAGTTATTAAACCCCTCGCTAGACTCGCCATGAAGCAAGGATGCATTGCCAGAGACCATTGGCATATCAACACGAGGTTGGACCTTAGAAGGCAGTGCAACCATATGGGTGTGTTCAGTTATAAGCTTGGTGACAACCCATTTTCCATGATCCTTCCGAATCACTTCAATCATGGCCATACATCCCTCCCTAGTGGTGCCACGCTTCCTCTTCTTCTTGCCATCATCATAGATAACTCTCTTGGAGTGGAATCCCTCCCTGGTGCACACAAACCGCCGCATTATGACAGTGTCATCTTTCCGAGAACGGCGAGACTTGTTCATGCGAACTCCAAAGCCTACACGGGTGGCATAGGCTACATAGTATTCTTTGGCAGCCTCATCGGAGTCAAACTCCATGCCGATGATGGGCTCGCCAATGTCATCATTTTCAATGTGGAGGAGATGAGTCGGAATCATTGTAGAGTTGAGCTCAACCCTAAGCTCATTGAAAGCTAGTGCAATTCGAGGGTCCGCAATGGTATCATTGAGATCCATGTGACTATCTCGTATTAGCCCATCGTCTTCGCTCAGGGTTCCATCCATGACCTGAAACTGTTTACTAGTATTAGAATAAATATTAATCAAATCTCAACTCGACAGAGATATTACCCATCATAATAAATGGATAAAGTGTTAAATACAAATATAAACAATTTCAAAAAAGTTAAAAGGAAGAATACCCCTTCGCAATAAATTGAAACCCCATTAACAAAATCCGTCTTTGCCATAAACTCAAATGGAATGGAACAGCAATGGTTTACATTTCAGGTTCTGACTTCTTATCACAAAGGTAGAGAGACAGAAAATTGTTAAGATAAAATAGAAAAGCATTCATGATCAATGCCGACTCTTAGTTGGGTTCAGCACAAATGATATCTCATTCACAAATAACTATTGCTTCCAATTTCCTTCTCTTCTATTTCTTGATCATTTTTCTTTTCCAAATCGTTCATTAGCTGCTATATTCCAATTAAGTGCTATCAATTTCAAAACATGAAATCCGCCTACCAAATTGCAATAGATATCATGCAAGAATCAATCTTTACTCCATACACGATACAAAAATCATGCATTTTCAATCCCCCCCTCAAAATTATACCAAAATTGAAACGAAAAGAAGAAAATGAGTTCATTAGTTGCTCAAATGCTATCAAAAGTAAAGTACGAGGTCTTCCTACCAAACCAAATTGCATCAGATACCAGGCAAGAATCAATCTTTACTCTACGCCCAAAATAAAAACCATACATTGTCAAATTCCCCTCAAATTCTACCATACAAGCAATGAAAATGAGGAAAATCAGATAAACAACCAAAAAAGGGGGCAAAAGCTGGATTTTTTGATACCTCAATTTGAAGAAGGAGATGAACAGTAATGGTTTGAAGCTCGACCGCAACACGGGAAAGTGGAGGTTTGTAGGAGATTAGGGGATTCGAGAGTGAGAGATTGAAGAAGAGAGTGGAATTAGGGTTTGGAAATTGGGGGTGAGAATTGGAAGGAGAGGAGGGAGATGGTCGGGTTGTGGTTGGGTTTCATTGTGATCTCAACCCGACCCGGATGACTTTTGGGTTGGGTAATGGTCGTTTATCCCTGGATTGACACTGAATTTGTGTTAGGCCCTTTGAGTTTTTCAGCTTTGTTAGAGCATCCACTATCCTTGCTACTAAATTATAGGTATTTGATAATAGGTATTTAGAAATGAATAGCTATCGTTAAAGCTAAAATGTGTCTTTAAAAAATAATAAAATATAAAAACGGAATAACATCTTCCGTCTAATAAAAAAACTAATTTTTTAATATCCAAAATTGGATAGACGGAAGATCATGTTCCGTTTCACAATATTTTTTTATAAAAAAAAAATTGGAGCCAGATCTTCCGTCTGGCCGCTGTTTATTTTTTTTTAAAAAAAAGTCTGGGGAGATTTTTTTTTCAATGTTTCTCCACATTATTCAATAGTCAAAACATACTCCACATTATTCAATGTTTCTTTTTTAAAAAAATTAAAATTAAAATGGGGAGACGAAATATCTTCTTCCATCTCTCGAATTTTGACCATTCAGCGATCTTCCGTCTGTCTTAATTTAATATTGGAAAAAATTTAAAATTTTTGAGAGACGAAAGATTTTCGTCTCCCCAATTTTGACCATTCAGCGCTTCAGACGGAAGAAAATCTTTCGTCTGTTTTAATTTAATATTGGAAAAAATTAAAAAATTTTGAGAGACGGAAGATCATCTTCCGTCTTCTATAGTAGGCAATTGCTATTTCACTCTGCTATATATGGCAATCGACTGTTCACGATTTGGCCTGAAAAATGCATTTGGCAAACGATAGTGGGCAATTTTTGGTTAAAATTTTCATATTTTAGGTTTTTAGCAAATGATAGTGGATGTTCTTAGAGCATTTACTATCGTTGGTGCTAAAATTTGCAGATTTAGCATTTGAAAAATAGCATTTAGAAGAAAGGGCTGTGGTCGTTTAAAGCTACTTTTTGGCCGAATGGAAGATTTTATTCCGTCCGAGGCCAAAAAAAAAGTTTTAAAGTTAGATGACATCTTCGTAATTGACGGAATGACATTTTAGTAAATAAAGATAGAAAAAAAAAATTAGAGCTTGTTGCCCAATGCAAGATCTTCTTCCTTCCAAGGCTTTTTTTTTTAGTTTTCATTTATGTAAATGACATTTTTGTAAATTTAGGAATGACATTTTAGTAATCTTTTTGGAATTTTTTGTTTCTTCAAATCTTGGCGAATTGAAGATACCCATATTAAAATAGCAGCAGTATGGCACAAAATAGCAGCAGTACCAAATCGATGAACATGGTACACAATTTTACTATTGATATATCCACTTTTGGGTTAGATAGTGTTAAGCTTGCCAGAGCAAATATATTCAATCAGACTGATAATGCAAGTGGTGGTTTATAGATGCAGACGTATGTAAAATGATTCAAGTGAGCTTAGCTCCAGTTGCAGTCTTACCTATAAGGGCATTTGTAGTCGTTGATTGTTATTTTTTGGGTATTTGGTAAATAAAAATCGTTAAAATGGCTTTGCGCTGCAGTCGTCAATTGCTAAAAATTGGATATTCGTAAATTTTCAAATCTCAGACGAAAGACGAATTATCGTCTGAAGAAAAACAAATCAAATTTTTTTAAAAAAATTAGAACGGATGGGAAATCTTTTCCAGTCCATTCAATTTTTTTAAAAAAAAAAAACCAAAAAAACTAAAAAAAACCATGGATGGAAATCCTTCCCTTGTCCAGCAATTCAGGTGGGTTTTGTTTTGTTTTCGTTTTTTTTTAAATATACGGACGAAAATCGATTTCTCGTCCCTACCATTTTTTTAAAAAAATTCTATCGGACAAAAAATTAAATTTCGTCAGATACTTCACTGTTTTGCCAAATTCTCTCCAACGATTTTTTTTTTCTGTCCGATGTGACAGACGATAAACCCTTTTTCATTTGCTATATTTTCCAAAATTCCAAATCGTTTCTCAAATTTGGCCAGTCACTGTTCATCAAAAACCCAATTGCCCAGACTACCGCCTCTTCATTCTCATTTTTTGGAAAATTTGGATACTTGGAAGACCGACTACCGATACTCAAAGATATTATAAGATTTAGCTCTTCTTTCGCACTCCTATACTATTATTAAACAAAGCCCCATTTTGACGGCTTTTTACTATCAAGCCCCCATAAACATAAAAGACTAAAATAAATATATGGTTAATTCTGTCAATTTTTGCCCCTGATCCCTAAACAATGAGAGGAAACAAGCATAATTTTCGCTTCACATTTACTTCAATCTCTCTCTCACTTAAATCAAACTCCCTCTATCTCCCCCCCCCCCCCCCCCCCCCCCCCCTCCCGGTCGATTCCTCTTCCTCTCTCTCAAAATCCCCACCGCCTCTCTCTCTCCTCATCCCTCGCGTCACGTGACCACCGCGAAAAATGTAGAGCGAGGCGTACGCCCTCTCCCCTTCCACTCCCCTCCTCAACCTTCGAACCCCTTCCAGATATCGACTGGCAAACCCTAACCCTAGATCCCCAATCTCTGCCTCCTTCTCATCGTCATCACCGCCGCCATCATCGTTGTTATCCTCTTCGCCGTTCAAATCTAAGCCAATCTTAATCCATGGCATCGCTGCTCCCCTCGAACTCAGCCGTCGGATCGCGAGGTGGCCATCAGATCTGTGGTCGGAGAGAGCTCAGGCGAGATCACCGCTGAGAAAAGCGGCGGCGGCTTGCTCCAGACGCTGCAACTCTGCGCGCTGGTTTGGGTTGTGGTATCTCTTCAACATCTACTTCAACATCTACAACAAGCAGGTACTCTTTACGATTCGTATTATCGCGTTGAAAATCGTGCGCCGTCATTTTCTATATTAACTAGATCTTGATTTGGTTTTACTTTTTTTATATTTGACTTTTGGTTAGGAAGGTCTAATGCTGCCTTTTATTTGTATATTAACTGGATCTTGAACTTGTTTAACTCATGACTTTTCAAATGTCTGATGCTGCCTATATATCCATCCGGATTATATATATGGGAAATTATTGGGGAAATTCATGGGTTTTTTTATAGGGAAAATTATTGGGTTTGTTTCTAATTGGATTAATTTATTCATTTGTAGCAAGAACACAGGCTTGGTGGATGGTGAAGCACAGCTGTGAGTCGTTTGAGTTTAAACAAGATGCCCAGTAAGTGTTTGATTTTTCGTTTTTGTAGAAATTTTTATAAAATTAATGCTGTATTGTTTTGTAATTTCTGGTGTTTGATTTGAAAAAGAAAAAAAATATTAAGGCGTGAATAGCACGCGTACAAATAGCTAGTTTCAGATTAATTATTGTCAGTCTGTGACTGGAGCTAAAGATTCTCGGAGGTAAATTGCAATATGTGGACATCAAATATGGACCAAGTAAAAAAACAATAATAACTTTAATTTTGCTAATATTTAAATATTGTAAAGTTTCTTTTTTTTATTGCAAGCGATTTCTTCAGTGATTTCTCTCTTCTTAATAATCTTTCCCATCCATCAAGATGATTTACGGGGGATTTACAAAATGCATACTGATGAGGGATGAAGATGACCTGTCACCTCCTGCCAACAATAGGCCCTCGCCAGCCCGAGGCCAGGCCGAGGCCCAGGGTCGCTTCCTCACAAAAGCACAGCGGCTCGGCACCGGGCCATCATGGTGTCGTTCCGAGGCTGAGATCAACCCCGCACGTGCCCTGACGCCTCATCCCGACGACCCGCACAGGCCTTCGGCCTCCGAGCCTCGACGATCCGCCACGTCAGCTCTAAACCACCTGGGGTCTTGCCACGTCAGCCCTAAACCACCTGGGGTCTTGCCATGTCAGCCCTAAGCCCCCTGGGCCTCCTGCCACGTCAGGCCCACGGGCTATCTGGTCCACACCCGGCCCCCAAATGGGTCCAAACCCGTTTGGGTTTTCCTATAAATACAGGGCCCCCTCCCACCGTTAAAGGTAATCAATCTTTTCCCTCCAAAAACCCTAGCTACTGTTGCTCTACCTCAGTAACTAACTAGACCGTCGGAGGGCCTGCCACCAGGACCAACCCCGGTGTTCCTAGACCGACTGCAGGTACACGAGACCGAGCATCCAGATCCGAGCCGAGCCTCCAGTGCCGAGCTGATCCTCCGACATCCACTTCTCAACGCTAGCACGCTCCTTTCGCCGAGAGTCGGGCGTACTGTCCAGCACCGCGTCCTTCCACCAATACAAATCGAGTAAGAACTCACACCTGGTGCATCCACACTTTTCCCAAAAACAAACCGCATCAGGTTGGCACCATCTGTGGGAACACTATTCAGTGCGGACGAAAGCCCGAGCCTCGCCACCAACGGTCTCCCCTCGATCCATGCTCCCATGGATCCCAAGTTCCGGAGAGCGGTTACCTCCGTCCTCCGTCCGAACGGGCCTCCTCTTCAGGACGCCCTCGACGAAATACACGGATCGAATAATCCGGGGGCGAACCTCGGACCCCAATAAGGCGCACCTCACCCCGCCGCATCCGACCTTCGTCGAATCATCCAGAACCGAAGGGCCAGTCAAGCTAGGGGAGGGGCCGCTTCCAACTCGGCCCCGAACCGCTCCAGGCCTGCGCCCGAAGGAAGGGCATCGGCCCTCAGCCGCATCGGCCAAAGATCGTCACCCCGGCAGGATCCTGTTGACCATGGTGCGGTCACAAGGGCCGAGTTCCGCAGCTTTCGGGACAAAATCTTGGAGGCCATTCACGGAGCGCCAATAGCTGCGACGTTCAACCAACCCCGTCAAGCGGGCGAGGGGAGGAGCCACACTCGTAACCCGACCCCTCCCCCAGAACGTACAGACGAGGTGCTCTGATGCCTCCTCGAGATGGAGAATCGCCTTGAACTCATCGGCGACGGAAATCCGAACCCCGTGCTAGGCCGTAGGCTTACCCGACCGCCATTCTCGGCGACCATCTTAGAAGCGGAGATTCCCCAGAATTTTCGCCCTCCACAGTTCGAGACCTACAACGGCGAGGGTGATCCCGCTGATCACATGGAGGGCTTCAAGACCCCCATGATGATTCACAGCGCTTCGGATCCCCTGCTGTGCCGCGTGTTCCCTGCCACCCTTCGGGGTCCGGCTCGGGAATGGTTCTCCAAGCTCCCCCCAGGCTCGATCTTCTCGTTCGACCAGCTGGAGGCCAACTTCTTGGCCCACTTTATCACCAGTAGGAAGGCCGAAAAGACGAGCGCGTCCTTGCTAGACCTCAAGCAGAGGGAGGGAGAGTCGCTCCGCGACTTCGTCAAGAGGTTCACCGTCGAGGCAAGGTCTGTCTCCGCCCTCGATGCCGGGGTAGCCTCGGCCGCCTTCCGACACAATGTCTAGCACAGCCAGCTGAAGGTCTCCTTGGCCAAGAAGCCGCCTCTGGACTTTCCCGACCTGCTCAACCGGGTCGAGAAGTACATACGAGCGGAAGAAGCTCTGAACCCGGAAGGCGCTAAAGAGGCTGCAGGGAAGGGCAAGCGCAGGGTCGACGAGATCGAACCTGCCAGAAAAATGGCAAAGGAAGGGGTCGGCATGAAGAGGGTACCCCCGGTCCCTCGCTTCGAGAGATACACGCCCTTGACACAGAACGTGTCCGCCATCCTCTTATAGATTGAGGACAAGGGCCTCGTCTGGCTGCCTCCCCGACCAAGCAACAACAAGAAGCGAGACCAGCGCTTCTACTGCCGCTTCCATAGGGATCATGGGCACGAAACCGACCAGTGTCGGGCCCTAAAAGATGAAATCGAGGCGCTCATCTCCCGAGGGTACCTCCGGGAGTTCACAAGAGAAAACCAACAGGATCGGAAGGATACGAGGAACCGGAGGCCTTCGCCTCCTGCCCGTACTCCGAACCGCCACCACGAGCGGGATCTCGAGCCCGATGGGGCCGAAAGGCAGGCCATTTTGCATTGTGTCCACGGAGGACCAATGGTAGGGGAGTCTAATACTTCCTGAAAAGCATTCGTCCGGGAGGTGAACGCTATCCAAGATCTCCCTTTGCCCCGGATACAACTACTCCCTGTCTCTTTCTCCGGAGAGGATCTCGAGGGCGTGCGCCTCCCTCATTGCGACGCCCTCATCATTAGTATCGACATGGCAAATTTTGAAGTTCGTCGGATCCTCGTCGACAACGGTAGCTCGGTCAACATTCTTTTTCTTGAAGCCTTCGAGAATCTCAAACTGCCAAGAGACAAGCTCAAGCCGGCCGGATACATTTTACATGGGTTCTCCGGCGTTCCGGTCGTGATAGAAGGGATCGTGCCCCTTGGTGTCACCGCGGGCTCGGCTCCCCTCAAACGAACCGAATCTATGGACTTCATAGTGGTGAACGTCAAAGCGGCGTACAATGCCATATTCGGCCGACCCGGGCTCTGCTCCCTTCAAGCGGTACCATCGGCCTACCACTTAAAGCTAAAGTTCCCCACGAAGCAGGGGGTCGATGTCGTCTGAGGTAACTAAGAGGCGACATTGTCCTGCTACATGACCGCTGTCGGAGGGGATGTCTTCCCCCTCGATGCCGTCGAGCTCGGGTCTGAGAGGAGCCGACCTGACCCCGAACCAGCAGACAAGCTAGAGGAGGTCTCGTTCGGGGCGGCCAACGAGTCGAAGTGGTTCCGAGTGAGCCGCTCGCTCTTCGAAGAATTGAAATCGGATAATCAGCTGCATCCGCCGCAACGTCGACCTCTTCGTCTGGAAGCCATCCGATATGCCCGGGATATCCGAAGACCTGATCATGCATAGGCTGAGCGTCGTCCCGGGCTCCAAGCCGGTCGCCCAGAAGAGGTGCAAGTTTGCCCTGGAAAGGCAGCAAGCGGCAAAAGTGGAGGTGGACAAGCTCTTGTCTGCCCGATTCATTCAGGAAGTCAGCTATCCCGAGTGGCCGGCAAACGTCGTCATGGTGAAGAAGGCAAACGGGGGTTGGCGGATCTGTATAGACTTCATGGATCTGAACAAGGCGTGCCTGAAAGATCCTTTCCCTTTCCCCAACATCGATGCCTTAATCGACGCGACTTCGGGTCACGAGCTTCTGTCCTTCATGGATTCCTTCTCCGGGTACAATCAGATCTGGATGTTCCCACCGGACATTGCAAAAACCTCATTCGTCACTGTAATACCCCGCAAAATAGCATATGGCTATTTTGCACTGTAACCCGTGCATTGACTAAGTATTGCACACGATTACATTTTCTCCTAGAAATTATCAGTTAAATTGAAAGATTTCAGACATACGGGCTGTTCTGAATCCGATGAAGTAAACTCGGAATATCGTCTCGATAAAACTGTAGTTTTGTCCCGATTGTTTTGACCAGACAATTTGTGGGAGAAAATTATAATTTCCATAAAACATGTATTTTATAGAATTTTAATATATATGTATTGGTTATTTTTAATTAAGCTAGTGCTTGAAGTGAATGTGGTATGAGTTTGTGCACTAGGGTTAGAATAAGAATATGGTGACCTAGGGTACCTTGACCTAACCTAGGGTTAGGAACCCTAGCATCACATCATGGCTTGGATCTTGATGAGATCCAATGGTGGGATTAATTCACCATGTGAGAGTTGTCCTTTAGATAGGAAATTTTCTAGGAGCTTCAAGGAAGTTTCCAAGAAGCTTCTAACTAGGATGTGTTGGCACCCAATCCACCCTTCATTCCTTCACCCATTCTACTCTCCATCTCATCCCTACACCTCACCACCATCCACCCCACACCCACCCTCCAAGGCCGGCCCATATAAACCCCACCCCCATCTCACTTCACTCCATTTTTCAAACTCCATTTCATTCTCCTCCTAAAGCTTTCTCCACTCCTTCTTGTTCTATATATATATATATATATATATATATATATATATATATATATATATATATATATATATGTAGGAAAAAGGAAGAAGTCTATAAGAATAGAAGGAGTAGTAGAGAAGGAGAAGAAGAAGTGTAGGAGAAGGTGTTGGCCAAGGTACACAAGCACAAGGAGCAAAGAGAAAAACAAGCTAAGCCTACAAGGAGTGTTCTTGCAACTTCAAGTGGGTGATCTTTTGAACTCTTTGGTATTTATTTTTGTTTTGCTATGAATGGATGTGTAGTAGTGATAGGTATGATTTTGTTACCATGTTTTAGTATGAGAAGTACTAGGAAAAGATAAATTGTATGGTAGAGAATTATTCTTTTGAGTTGATCAAGTAGCATGATTGTGAGGGTATATTGGGGAATTTCTTACGCCCAAACGGTTTGGTATCTTGAGCTAAAATTTTAGGAAGTTGTTCTTCTATATATGTAGAGTATCCATGATTTTTTTCATAATATTTGGATGCATTTTAGTAGCCCAAACAGCGGGTCCAAGTCCGGACAGTAAGCAGCCAGAATGGCTGCTGGCTGTGATGATTTTTGGGTGTCTTTACGATTTTATATCTCGGAAATGACAGGGCATTTTGAGTTGAAAATTTTTGTGGACGCTGTTGTATGTGTCTAAAACCATAGTCTTAAATTTCGTAATTTTCTGAGGTCTTTTGATGCCCCGAAAAAATAGTAGAATGCGACTGGTCCGTAGGTGTCGGCTGAAGCTGACTGTGCTTTGTGCTGAAGTTCAAAAGGCCATAACTTCGTGTAAATTTATCATTTTGCTACGAAATTTTGGAAGTAGCTTGGGGTATGAGTCTATTTGATGAATCTCAAATTTTAGAATTTTTAGAAGTCGTTTGATGAGGTTTCAAAGGTAATTAGTAAGGGGCAGTAAATACCCTGCAGAAAAAGAACAGCTGAAAATCGGGTTATGTTTGGGGAGTCGTAGATCGTTGTGTGAAATGAATCTGAATGTGAATTTTGGACACGATGAAATGGTATATGTGTAGATAGAGAATCTCAAATTTCATGATCGTTGGACTTAGGGATAATTTACTAGTGAATTTTAAAGTAGGGTACGTTCATCCTAGTACGAGTTGTCTAGTTCATGGAGATAGATATTCCTAGACTTATCTGTTAAGAATTTGGGCGACTGGCCAACTAAAGATTGGCAGTAGGGAATCATAGCCTTCTAACCCAACTAGGATTTTGAAATTCCAGGTTGTAGGTTGGAAGTTATGATTTTCCAAAGTGGGACAAATTTGGCCTCTCCGAGAAAATGTTTACTAGAGAAATAAAACTTCTCCCTTGTCATGCACCCAATGGAAATTGGTATCTTTTAGAACATTAAGAATTAAATCTGAGGACGTGTCCCAATAGAAAGTTAAAGTAGACAATCCTACCTTTCCATAGGACCCGGAATCGAGTAATTCCGATAACTAAGTGAACTCTTATGATATCGGACAAGTGCAGCAAGTGTGAAAAGGAACGTACTACTAAGAGTATATAATGGTTATTGGATGGCAAGACGATTGAATTTGAGGAAATAGTCAACTAAAAAGCTATAGACTAGGGTCTTACCTTTCCAGAATGGGAGATACCAAGCAATTCTGACTTGTGTGCTGAAAATTATGGACATTATGAGTCTAGCAACCTATTGTCTAGAATGACTTAAAGCTTTGAGTTAACTCGGGGACTTGAGTCCTATAAAAGAAAATTGAGGGAATCATTGACTAGGGGATGGCAACGGATCTCCTCACCCTTCTAGGAAATTCTGAGCGTATTGGTTTCCGATGAGTGTAGCTGGGATCACAGCTACTGGTATTTCTTGATTGTTCCATCGGACAATTGGTGAGGAACCCTCTGCCTAACGCAATATGGTGATTGTGAGCTATCAGATTTAAAGGATGGGTTTTTTAGCATTTTATTCAGAACTTAGGCAAGTTCCTGTGCATGTACTCATGGTGGACATGAGTGAGTTGTGATATAGCTCTGTTAGATTGTATTGGGTGTCTCGATGCCTGAGTCTGTCAAAAGTCCGGAAAGGATAATTATGTGCGTGCTTATCTTCACTAAATTGTATTACACCATCAGGGCGCCGTTGGACCACTCACTGAGGGTCACGGGCCGGGATTATTTTGGGTCGCTGACCTATGAAGGTATTGGGAATAGTGGATGTAATTCCAGGATGGTTGTTACCTTGACAGACCAGTCAGGCTCGACTTGTTGATCGACACCGAGTGTGGTTTGAATAACAACATATTTTCAGTGAACTGTATTGATTAGTTTTTCTTTTATTGTTTCGCTTGAAGACCGAATTGGTGTTAGGGGTGATTCCCTATAATCCAACTTGTTCTGAGAGTTAGCACTAAGTGGTGATACTGGTTGTCTCTTCCTATCATTAGGGATACGCACTGCGGTGCGTATCTTGCACTGTTAATTCCTGAAGTACCATGGTAAGAACGAGATGCTGATATCCTGGCGGATCGGGGGTATTTTAGGACCTCCGAGGTCGTTATGTTCTATGTTGGTGGACACGAACGGATCATAAAGGATCTTGCGCAATGGATATACCGCGGTATATCTGTAAGTTCGTCACAGCTTTCGAGGATGGTTTGACGCAGTAATTATTGGTGACTTCGGGGTAGCGCCCTGCATTATATTCTTTTATTTTATTTTCACCTCCTCAACCATGTCATACTATCAGGAACAGGAAGTAGACCAAATTAGAATGCATTGCATAGCGAGGGTTCTAATCCCTAAACATGGAGACAACGGCTTGATTTGAAAAGTATGTAGTATGGGATGCATACATTTCCAAGGTCTCGCTTGCATTATACTAAGTACGTTGGCTTGACCTGGGTCACATGTAGTATGGGATGCATGTGCATCCAGAATCTTGCTGACATTAGATTAAGTGCATCTGTTCTATACTCTGTATTGTTGCATTAGACTCAGGTCATGACACACACGAACACTAGGAAATCAGGATGCACGTTGAATTCTCCATTCAAGATGAATTTGTGAGTGTGATAGTTTGAGGATCGCTGTTTCTTTATCAGCATTGTGTCAGTAGAATTACTGACATACCCCACCTTTTAGGTACATGGATATCAGATCACGAGTATAGGAGAGCCCAAGATCAGCAGGGCATCCAAGTAGTGGCAGTATGCACGTCTACCCTTCGAGCGGGTGCAGAATTATCAGGGTCGCGTAGCAGAAGGCTCAAGCCGAGGGGCAAGTCTCAGGAGCGGCAGATAGACCGCTCAGCAGAGTTTCGGCAGTGACCAAGGGATTGCCGATCCGGAGACAGCCAATGGCTTCACAAGAAATGTTTAAGTATTCTTGTAGTCAGTTGTAATAAAGTTATGTAATTTGTATTCCTTGTCCAAAGACAATTTGATATTTGTAATTATTAATGTAACAACTCTGATGGCAATAAAAATATTTAAATTTCCACGTTATTTACTGTGTTGAGATGCATTTGAAGGCAATGATCTTGGTGATGTCACGGATGTCCGATAACGGGGATCCGGGGCGTTACAGTCACCAATCAGGGCCTCTTCTGTTATCGCGTTATGCCCTTTGGGCTGAAGAACGCCGAAGCCACCTACCAATGGCTCGTCAACCGAATCTTCAAAGACCTGATCGGTCACACCATGGAGGTTTATGTCGACGACATGCTTGTCAAGAGCCGGGAAGGGCCAGACCACATCGCCGACCTTGAAGAAGCCTTTGGAGTACTCCGAACTCACAACATGAGGCTCAACCCCGCCAAGTGTGCATTTGATGTCTCCTCAGGAAAATTTATGGGGTTTGTCGTCAGCCAGCGCGGAATCGAGGTGAACCCAGAGATGATCCAGGCCATAATAGACATGGCCCCTCCCCAAAATGTTAAGGAAGTTCAGAGGCTCACGGGAAGGTTGGCGGCCATCGGTCGCTTCCTCTCCAAGTAGGGGGAGAAATCTCTCCCCTTCTTCAAAGCTCTACGTGGAAAGGGAGGCTTCGAGTGGGGCGCCCATCAACAAGAGGCCTTCGAGCAGCTGAAGCAATACCTCGCCAACCCTCCTCTTCTCAGCAAACCCGAGCCGGGTGAACCACTATGGCTCTACCTATCCGCTTCGGATAACGCTCTCAGTGCGGTCCTCGTCCGAGAAGACGACAGAGTTCCGAAGCCATTGTACTATGTGAGCAAGGTCCTGCTCCCTGCCGAGACGAGGTACGCAAGGATAGAGAAAGTGGCCTATGCTCTGGTCATGGCCGCCTAAAAGCTCCGCCCTTACTTCCAGGTGCACTCTATCCAGGTACTGACCGACCAGCCCTTGAAGACTGTCCTTCACAAACCATAGAACTCCGGCCACTTGGTCAAGTGGTCGATCGAGCTGAGTTAGTACGACATCAGCTACCAGCCGAGGACGGCGATCAAGGGGCAGGCCCTTGCCGAGTTCATCACCGAATGCACCATTTCCGAGCAACCCAGCGTCGAAGGTTCGGATCTGACCTGGGAAGTCTATGTCGATGAATCCTCCTGTGAATCCAGGAGTGGTGCTGGGATCATTCTCCGAGGCCCCGACCAATTCCTTCTTCAGTACTCTCTCCGCCTCAACTTCCCGGCCTCCAACAACGAGGCGGAATACGAGGCCATGATTGGCGAACTGACCCTGGCGCACCAAGCCGGCGCGAAACAAATCCAGGCCTTCGGCGATTCTCAGCTCGTGGTCAATCAGATCACCGGAGAATACGAGGCCCGGGACGACCGAATGATCCGGTACCTAGCCGTGGTCCGACAGCTCCTAGCATCCTTCTGCTGCTCCACGGTCCTTAGGGTCCTAAGGGAGCAGAACGCTCAGGCGGACGCCTTATCAAAGCTTGCCTCTTCCTCCTTCGAGGGTCTCGACCAAACAGTACTCATCGAAGTCCTCTTAAAGCCAAGCATCAATGACCAAGAACAAGAGGCGATGTGTGCACACGGCGGAGCCAGCCCGAACGAATGGACCACCCCCATCCGAAGATTCTTACTCGACGCCGAGCTTCCTGAAGACCGGGCTGAGGCAAGAAGGGTCATGATCCGAGCAGAAAGGTTCATCATGATCAACGACGTCCTCTTCAAACGCTCGTACACACTGACGGATGGGAAACCGTACCTTCGCTGCCTCGCCAGTGACGAAGCTAGCTACGCGCTAAAGGAACTTCATGAAGGGATCGGCGGATGCCATATGGGGAGCAGGTCACTTGCTTAGAAGGCCCTGAATCAGGGGTACTATTGGCCAATAATGCTACAAGACTCCCAGGACCTAGTCAAGAGGTGCGGCCTGTGCCAGAGATTTTCCCCAATCAAGAGGCTGCCTCAAGCCAACCTTTGATCTCTGGCCAGTCCGACGCCATTCTCCATGAGGGGCATGGACCTGGTGGGTCCCTTCCCCGTAGCAACCGGACAGAGGAAGTTTTTGATAGTCGCCATCGACTATTTCACGAAATGGCTCGAGGCCGAGCCACTGTCCACCATCACCGAGCGACAAACCCAGCAATTCTTCTGGAAAAACATCATTTGCCGGTTAGGAATCCTTCAGGTCCTCATCACGGACAATGGGACTCAATTCGCAGGCCAAAACTTTCGAATATTCTGCGAAGACATCGGCGTCCAACAATGCTTCTCCTCTATATGCCACCCTCAGTCCAACGGACAAGCGGACAATGCGAACAGACAAATCCTCGACGGCCTTAAGAAATGCCTCGACAGTTCCCCTAAGGGATAATGGGTAGAGGAGCTGCCCAGCGTGCTATGGGCGCACCGAACCACCAAAAGGATCCCTACGGGGGAGATGCCGTTCAGTTTAACCTACGGGACAGAGGCGGTGATCCCCGTCGAGGTCGGCCTGCCCTCCCCCCGAATCATGGCCTTTGACGAAGCGGACAACTCATCTGGCTTAAGGGTCAACCTGGACCTCGTTGCCGAGGTCAGGGAGAAGTCTTCCATCCGAAGGAGCATCTATCAACAGCGGATCGAGAGGTTTTACAACAAGAAAGTTCGCCCCACTGACATCAGGGCCGGAGACCTTGTGCTACGCAAATTGTCCGTCTCCGACCCTACGAGAAAGAGGAAGCTGGCCCCCAACTGGGAAGGCCCGTACAAGGTAGCTGAGGTCGTACGCCCCGGTACGTACCGACTCGTGGATATGGAGGGTCGGGCGATCAAGCGACCCTGGAACGCCGAACACCTGATGAAATTCTTGGAAGGGCAGAAGTAGGGTTTTTTGCTTGATGTATGTAAATAATGGTTTTGTAACCTTTCTTGTGTAAAAGGCCATAAGAGCCTCTCTATATGTATGAAAATGCTCCTTTTGTTGAAACTCCAAATGTCTCCGTAGGTCCGACCCAACGCCGAGCAAAGGGGTTGCTTTCTCAAGCTACGGCACCCAAGTCGCCGCTCTGGGTGCCGACCCCCAATGGCCCGGTAGGTCCGACCCAACGCCGAGCAAAGGGGTTGCTTTCTCAAGCTACGACACCAAAGTCGCCGCTCTGGGTACCGACCCCCAAAACATCTCGGTGGGTCCGACCCTCACCTCCTTCGCATTGGTTCGAAAAACAATTGGCCAGAGCAAAAAGAGAAACGAAACCCCTTATTCATGCTCCTTTATTAATTAAAACACTCTCGGAAGAACAAAGAACGTTACACAACCACTCCACTCAGCTAAAAGAAAGAAAAATTACTAAGGGACCTCTTAGGGCCCCTCGGGTTCAACAGAGGGCAATCCCACTCCGACCGAATGGCTAGGACCCCTCTCCTCGTCATAAGGGCCCTTGGGATCAGCCAAGGTCGACACACCGATCACAGAGCTCTGGGTGTCAACCGGCCGGGGGTGCTCCAATAGCAGCAATGCTGCGGGGACTCCCTCCGCTCGGTGGCCTCCCGAGGAAGATCCCGTCCTCGTCCCGGACATGCCCAGCATCGTCTTATAGCGATGTATCTCCATTTCCTTCTCCACTATGACGTCGCGAAGGAGCGTCTCAGACGAGGGTCGCTGCACCGATGCGCTCGACTGGGAGGATTTCAGCTAGGGATAGAGGCTGAGTTGGAGGACTATCCACCTCAGACGTCGAATAGCTTTTAACAACCTCCGAGAACGATAATCTCTCATGTATGTATTCCACCCACCACACCCAAAGACAGCTGGCGGGAGGACTTGTCACTGGAAATGGTGATAGTTCTCCGATCACGGCCTTCAGAATTGCCAACGAGGCACTCAACTCTGGTATGCACCTTGATCTGTTGCTCTCTAGGATCTCTAGGTATGTCTTTGGACAACTGCGGTGGCCCACTTGGCGCCTCATGGTGAAAGCGTAGAGGACTGGGGGTTCTCAAAGGTGGATGAGCTGGCCTCTTCTCCTTCTCGACGCGCAAAAGTGCTCTACGAGGGGTTCTCATATTCGGCAAGAAATAGGGTGTAGGATAAGGAGACTGGAAATGGACGAGGTAGAAACAAGTGGACAAAGGAGGAAAGAGAATATTGGGTGCCCAAAGTGGAGAAGAGGATAGGAAAGGATAGGAGATGGTGGGGATTGATTAAGAGGTGGTGGAGGGAGGGACGGTGATGGTAGAGGCCAAGGTTATGGTTTGGTTTTTTGAGAGAGGAGAGAGAAGCTCAATGATTTCAGGAGAAAGGTAAACTACTGTTGACACGGGTGGTGGTTGATATTCCTATTACCACCTTATCTCGAACTCTGCAGTTGTCAAGAAAATTTCATATTTTTCCAGTGTAAACACAAACGATATATATTGAGATGTCGAAATCGAATTTAACAGTATCTATTTTCCCATCTCTACGCTTTTCTTGTCTATTCAATTAATCATTCATGTATCCAAATACATGGCTAAAATGCTAGTAGTTTTAACTGGAGACAAAATATATATAAAACAAAACATTGTTTATACAAAATCTCATTATGCTATCCACTTATCCATGAGTGCACTGATAGAAAGCTCCAGCATGACTCATATTTCAATGCATTGCTGGTCGACGCTTCAATTGTCTGCAAGTTCTTCAATAATTTAAGCGGTGAAAAAACAAATGAATTTAATTTGTGCATCTAGCTATCTTTCAATGGTGGAATAGCTAGGAGATCTAATAAATTTTTTAAGGCTAAATTTAAAAAAACCTCACTGAAATATTGATCATTTAGAAAAATACCATACTCAACTTTAAAAATGAAAAAAAAAATTTCTCCCTCAACCTTGTTTTGAAAACAATTTTTTTTTATTTTAAAAATTCACTCACCTATAGCTTGAAAACATAGTTGAGGGAGGTTATAAAAAAAAAGGTGGGCAGTGACGCTAACAGTGCTGTTAAAGTCATCCAACCTCTAGGTAGCTGTTTCCCAAAAACTAGCCCTTTCCAAATGCTGCAGATCAAGAGTATCAGACTCACTATAATACCAATTGAAAGTAACAAACACAAGAGAACTCACCCTTAAAAGTTAGCTATTAAGAAGAGGGAACTCAAGTTTATTTCAACTCCACATCGGCTACCCATATAACCGATATGCGACTAAATGGTCCCTAACAGTCCTTCTTCAGTTCATTCAAGACCCACTAACTGGTAACTTAACTCAATAGGGTAAAATTTTATCAGCAAAAAAGCCCCATTTTTAATCTATTATTGTGCAGGGTACACCCATGTGAAGGGCAAGATTACTGGCCTCAGGCTTGGTCTTCATGGTGTTTCATGTTCATTCCCTTGGTGACACCAACAACGGCTGCAATTCAAAAACAAAAAAATAGCTTCTCTCTCTAGAAATTCTAGAGAGAGAAGCTCCCCCAAAAATCCAACAACAACAAAACCCTAATCCTAAATCTGATTTGGGGCGGCGGCGGCTTGGGCTGCGCTGCCCCCCCCCCCCCCCCCCCCCCCCCGCACTGTGCTCCTTGCTACCCCTCTTCTTCTCTTTTCCAGATCTCATCCTCTCTAACCCTCTCTTTTTTTCTCCCCAAACCCATTCAGTTGTTGTGTTGCCGAGGTTGTTCACTGATCGTTGGCTTTCTCCCACGAGGCGGGATGGAGGAGTGGTGGCTACGGCCACCAACCAGGGTATACTCCGAGATCGGAGTGGGGCGCTACCAAGGAAGGAGTTTTTGGTGGCTCGCGTGCGCATTGGGCCGGTGGTGACGATCGCCACGGCTGGTAGCACCATCCGGCAGGGCCGATGGTGCGAGCGGGGTGGTCGGGGGGCAGCGTCGGCAACGTTGGAGGTGGTCAGGGGCAGCTTCTTTGGGTAGGGGAGATATTTGGTTATGGAGCAGTGGGTAACATCTGTTGGGCAGCACTCTTTGACAAATATCTGCCTTGCCTTTTTGTCAGATATCTTTGGTTGTGGTTGTTGAATTGCGGCGGCATCGGGGATGGCGACGTGTGCACAGTCGGGGCTCAAGTTGGTTACGTCGGAGCTCGTAGCGGGAGTGCTACCAAGCAACGACGTCAGGTGGCATTCAGCGAACTTGGGATAGTCATGACTGCCATGGGGGAGGTAGGGGAGAGAGTAGGGGGTGGAGATTTTTGAATTTCAAATTTTTTTTTGAAATTTGATTTTGATCTGGGAAGAGATGTCGCAGGGAGGGGGAGAGATTTGAATTTCAAGTCGATTTTTGAAATTCGAGTTAATGGTGAGGTGCTCCTAAGATCCAAACTCGTCCCTAATATCAAAATTACAACCGATTCACAATTAGCAGTGAAATGTGTCCTAGTTGGTGTGGGCGACTGTTGTCAGGAAAATTTATAGTTTGGGCTCTACTTTGACCTTGTAGGGTCAAACTGAGGAGTGTCATTGGTTTTTTTCATGTCAGGGGGCTCGCAAGGGTCAGGTGTGACGTCTGCCTTCGTTGCGAATTTGCGGTGAGAGTCAACGAGGGTTAAGCACGGGGATAAGAACGAGACTCAATCTGGATATGGGGTTGTCAGATTGGTGGAGTGCCTGCGGTGTCTCTCATATGGTGCTTACACTTGTCGTTTGGGTCACTGCTAGGGGCGATAGGGAAGATTGTACGATAGTTGGAGAGGATAAACGGTGTACAAATAAGGGACTGAGTGAGAGATTGAGCCCAAATTGGCACGAAAATTTGTTCTTGCGGGGGCTGCCTATCACTAGGATTAGATTTCGCTGTATTTTTTGTTTGTTGGTTGGAATGTATGAGTTACAGAACCCAGGATGTTGGGATTTGAACTTCATAAGCCTTATTTTTGGTTGTATGTTTTGCTAAATTCCCTTCAATGAAATGCGGGGGGTTTTTTACCCACCGCTAAACGATTAAAAAAAAACAACGGTTGCAATTCCACGGTAATGAAGTAAAAAAATTCATTTTTTGGGTGGAATTTGATGTGTGTTAGAAATTGGGCAAATTTATGAAGAAATTGTGTAATCTTTCATATTGGCATGTTTAGCCTTGTTTCATGTTAACTAAGTTTAGCCTTGTTTCATGTCGAACCCTACCTATTTGGGTGACGAGCCCCGCTCGAGGAGAAGGTGCTATCACACTAGAGTCCCTCCGAGGTCTCTGACTGCCCGCAACTTCACACTTTATGCTAGGAGGTGATTCCTGTCGGGCAAATAGGGAAGGGTAGTATTGGAATTTTACCCTTTCTGCTGTCGTTATGGTGCAAATATCAACGTTTGTTTAGCCGCTTGATCTTGTCAGATAAGATCTAACGGCTAGATGCTCATTTGCGGTAATCGAGGAGTCGCTGTCTATTTTAAAACCCCCACCCCCCCTCATTTCTTTTCACTTTATCGTTTTATAATTCCCAATTTTCCAGCTTTAGCGCAGGCATTTCGATCGCTGTTGGCGGATTCTTCGCAGAGAAGCGTAACTTTCAAAGAATCAGGTTAGTAATTCTCCTTTTTTTCTGAATGTCGCGTACTCAGTCTGGTTCCGAGGCTACAACGTCTGGTCACTCGGAGATGGAGTCAGATTTGGAAACGTCATCGTCTCTGGGCAAGTACCAGGTTAAAGAGGAGGTTTTCTCCGAACATGGCTCCGAGGGCGACAGTGACGTAGCTCTAATCGTGCAACCGTTGAGTGCTCGGAGGCCAGGGAAGGAGCCGATGGTAGAGGGGGGTGCGGACGAGGATAGTGATGATGAGGACGAGGAGTCGGACGAGGAGGATGGTGATGGTGAAGAGGATGAAGAAGGAGAGCAGGGCGACACGGAGAGTGAGGAAGGGGAGGGCGCTGGTGCGCCGGAGGCCGGCCATGGAGAAGATCTGCCTCCGTTGCCCCCCTTGTCGACGCCGTCGCCCGAGCGCAAGCCCTGGCCACGTCGGAAGAAGATAGTCCTCACCATGCCTCAAAGTCCTTCTTCGTCTGACGAGGATGCGCCGAGGACGGGCCTTGATGTTCCGCCTATCACCTTCCGAAATCCTGTGTCGATACGGATGTATCCCGATGATGTGAAGGACATCCAGCCGATCCCTCCTGTGCCTGGAGAAAACACAAGGACGAAGATTCGTGCGGACAGTACTCCCAGTGTCTTGAGACCGGAGTATCTGAATATCATCAGGGCTGCTTACTACATTCCGAGGGAGTACGAGCTCCTGCTACCGAGCCCGGGTATTCGACCCACGACAGTGTTGGCTCCAGGTTACTGCTTATTTCCGGAGCAAGCTTTCATCTCGGGGCTGAGGTTCCCCCTGCACCCCTTCGTGAAGACGGTCTTGAACTGGGCTGAGCTGTCCCCCATGCAGTATGGCCCCAACTCTTGGAAGCATCTCATCTGCTTCATCTTGAAGTGCCAAGAGAAAGGGGTGAGGCCGAGGCTTTCATACTTCCGCGCAATCTTCAGTATTGGTTCGCTTGGGGATATTGAGGGCGTGTTCTTCTTTAAGCCGAGACCGAACAAGAAAGTGGTGCACGGCCACCCGGACTCGATCAAGAATTGGAGAGATAAGTATTTTGTTGTGAAGACCGAAGGGGAATGGGACATCCCGACTCAGTGGAATTTCGTGAAGCCGAAGCGCAAGCCCCCAAAGAGAAATGAGTTAACCGCCCAAGAGTGGGGGAGGGTCGAACATTTACTCAGGGGAGACAGCATCGCGTGGCGCCGGGTGACCGAGGTCCACCTAGCGAGGGCCGGACTGAGTCCCGCCGACCCTAGTATGTTTCTTTCCTCATTTTTTCATCTTTCTGCCTTCGTGTTAACGTTTAGCCTTCCTTTTCTGTCTTGTTGTAGGGATGACGACACAACAGGCACACGCCAAGCAGATCCTACTCGCCGCCGCAGAGAAGGCGAGGCAAGAGAAAAAGAAGAAAGAAGAGCAGGAACGCCTCGCTGCCGAGAAGCGGAAGACTCCTGGTCAGCCTTCGCAAGCTGGAGGGCCTTCCAGCGTGCCTCCCCCGGTGCCCGAGGAACAGCCTTTGGCGAAGAAGTAGAAGAAGCACCACCATTCTTCGCGATCGGCTCGAGACCCAGCGGGAGGGTCGGGGAAAACAGTTGAAGCCCCGTCACAACAGCTTCCCCCCGTACGTCCGAGTGCGGCGGAGTTGGTGGGAAGGATGGCGACGATGCCCTTCGCCCCTGATTGGTCGATCCTGAAGGGCGACTCAATCCTCGACGGACCCGTATCGATGGAGTTCGTCTCGAAGGCCATCACCGATCGGGACGGAATGGCCTTGGCGGCGCAGACGGCCGATCAGGCCTACATGCGTTGGGCCCAAGCCAACCTCTCGGTAAGTCGTCCGAAGCCCACCTGGTGAATAAGCTTGTAAAAACTTGTAATTATTGCTAAGTTTGATTTTTCTTGACAGTCGATGCTCCACGGTCAGCACTTCCACAAGTGTCTGGAGAAGGAGATTACATACGAGCGGAAGCAGAAGGAGAAATTCCTTCGGGAATTGACCAAGGCGATGGAGGACTTCAAGGAGGCTCGGGACATGGTGGTGGTGCACGAGGCCCAGATAGAGTCTTTGGACAAGATCCACAAGCAGGACCGAGAGGACCTGCTGAAGAAGATCGCGGCCGAGGCGGCGGAGAAGGAGAAGGCGCAGAAGGCCCTGGCGGACTTGGAGGCGGCCTTGGGGGATACGTTGATGACGGCGCAAGACGAGGCTTATGAGCAGGCCAAGTCTCACTTCAAGTATATCTATCCGGAGTGCAACGTTGACCACCTCGGCTTCGGGTGGAAGCCGGATTTGCCTCCGACCCCGGGGGGTGATGGTGACGACGGCGGCCACCACGAAGATGAGGTGCACCCCGACCCTCAAGACTAGATGTTTTTGTTTTCTCTTTCTGTTGTAAATGCCCTCGGCGGACTGGCCACCGCAAATTTTGTATCGAACTTTTTGAGATGAAATGAAATATAGAATTTTTGGGCCGACTCTACAACACTTGCATTTTGTGATACTTGTATTTTTTCTTTTTGATAGAGGCTAGCTCGCCAACGAAAGTTGGCTCGGGACCGAGAGGCTGCCAAGAATTACTTTTTGGACAAGTCCAGAGAGCTCGGTCTAGAGGTGTCTCGTTTGAGAAAGATCTTAGCCGACCGGGACTGGTGGGTCATTGAGAAGGACTGGGCGGTCTCGGATACTTCTAGCGGGCGGTCGGCCTCCGAGTCTTCTCTTCGCGAGGCCGTCATAGAGAAAGAATTGGAGATTCGCCAGTTGAAGCTCATACTGGGTGCCGGTCTTGTTGAAGAGGCAAGTAACTCCACTCCGGGGAAGTTGCCGCCGCCTTCGCCGGTTGTGACACAGCCGGATGATGCGGAGAGCTCGGTGGCGGGTACGTCTTCCTTGGTTGGGATAGCCGAGCGTCACAGGAGCCCTGACTTCGAGTTCCCGGCCGAGTGAGTGAGTTGAGAGCCTTCATTGTATTTGCGTTTTCATTCATTGAGTTGTAAGCAATGAGTAATGAATAAGATCATTTGTTCTTCGGAGCCTCGATTGCCTCGGGTGCCGAGTGTAGTTGGTGTGACTGTGTCAATAATCGCGACGTTTCGCCCTCTTAGGCATCATTGATGGCAACGTTTCGTCTTCCACCGTTTCACATTCAGGCGTCATAAATGAGGCCTCAGGGACGGGCGCCGAGCCTCACAACGGTGAGAAAGACAACTGCAGGCGTAGTAGCCCCGCCGCCGAGCGTTTTGGGTCGCGGTGCCTCCGGAGGGGACACCCGCCTTGCTCGGGTTTGGTGCCGAGATGCTGCGCTTGTTCTCGTGGAGAGACGGTGCGGGAGTGGCTGGCGAATGTCGCCTCGAGTCTCGGTTGGTGGCCTCCGAGGAGGTCAAACCGAGCGAGGGACGGGTGCCGAGCCCCCACAATGGTGAGAAAGACAACCGCAGGCGTAGTAGCCCTGCCGCCGGGCATTTTAGGTCGCGGTGCCCCTGGAGGGGACACCCGCCTTGCTCGGGGTCGGTGCCGAGATGCTGCGCTTGTTCTCGTGGAGAGACGGTGCGGGAGTGGCTGGCGAATGTCGCCTCGAGTCTCGGTTGGTGGCCTCCGAGGAGGTCAAACCGAGCGAGGGACGGGTGCCGAGCCCCCACAACGGTGAGAAAGACAACCGCAGGCGTAGTAGCCCCGCCGCCGAGCGTTTTAGGTCGCGGTGCCCCCGGAGGGGACACCCGCCTTGCTCGGGGTCGGTGCCGAGATGCTGCGCTTGTTCTCGTGGAGAGACGGTGCGGGAGTGGCTGGCGAATGTCGCCTCGAGTCTCGGTTGGTGGCCTCCGAGGAGGTCAAACCGAGCGAGGGACGGGTGCCGAGCCCCCACAACGGTGAGAAAGACAACTGCAGGCGTAGCGTAGCCCCGCCGCCGAGCGCTTAGGTCGCGGAGCCCCCGGAGGGGACTCCCGCCCTGCTCGGGGTCGGAGCCGAGCTCCTGCATATGTTCTCATGGAAAGGCGGTGCGAGCCGAGTCCCACGCTTGTAAGAGAAGCGTGTTTGGACTCGCGATTTTATCCGAGTGACGAGCCCCACGCTTGTAAGAGAAGCGTGTTTGGACTCGTGATTTTATCCGAGTGACGAGCCCCACGCTTGTAAGAGAAGCGTGTTTGGACTCGCGATTTCATCCGAGTGACGAGCCCCACGCTTGTAAGAGAAGCGTGTTTGGACTCGCGATTTCATCCGAGTGACGAGTTTTGTGAGGGGTCCTTCATCTGTTTACAAGAATTGGAGTCATAAGCTTGTTTCTAAGAAAGCTGGCGTTTACAATATATGCTTGTTACAGACAAGTCTAGGCACGACGTGCCGTTTACAGGACTTTACAAAAGACTAGGCCCAACGTGCCGTTTTTAGAATTATGTTTTACATGGAGGCTATTCTCCTAAGAACTTGATCAAGTGCTCCGCATTCCAGGGCCTCTTGACAGGCTTGCCATCGGTGTCGGTCAGGCGATAGGTACCCGGTCGTACGACCTCTGAAACCTTATAAGGGCCCTCCCAGTTTGGCGCCAACTTCCTTTTCTGGCCGGGGTTGGAAACCGCCAGTTTCCGGAGGACAAGATCTCCGAGAGCAATGTTTGTTGGGCGCACCTTCTTGTTATAGAACCTCTCGATTCTTTGCTGGTAGATGTTCCTTCTAATGGATGACTTCTCCCTGACCTCGTCAATGAGGTCCAGGTTTGCTCGCAGTTGCATGGAGTTGCTTGCTTCGTCATAAGCCATAATTCGGGGGGAGGGGATACCTATTTCCAAGGGAATGACGGCCTCAGCGCCGTACGTTAAGTTGAAGGGTGACTCTCCTGTCGGGATTCTTTTTGTTGTTCGATGGGCCCAGAGAACGCTCGGCAGCTCGTCGACCCATAGCCCCTTGGAGGAATTATCGAGTCGCTTCTTGAGTCCATCAAGGATCTGACGGTTCGCGTTCTCTGCCTGTCCGTTGGATTGGGGATGGCATACCGAAGAGAAGCGCTGCTGGATACCGAGGTCTTCGCAGAACTTGCGGAAATGCTTGCCTGCAAACTGGGTCCCGTTATCCGTAACGAGCACTTGGGGGATCCCGAACCGACAGATAATGTGCTTCCAGAAGAATTGTTGAGTCTGCTGCTCGGTGATCGTAACTAGTGGCTCCGCCTCGATCCATTTGGTGAAGTAGTCGATGGCAACTATAAGGAACTTTCGTTGCCCCGTCGCCTTGGGAAAAGGGCCTACCAGATCCATCCCCCACATTGCAAAGGGGGTTGGACTGGCCATGGATCGTAGGTTTGCTTGAGGAACCCTTTTGATGGGCGAGAATCTTTGACAGGGGCCACATTTCTTGACGAGATTTAGAGCGTCCTGCAGCATGGTGGGCCAGTAGTACCCGTGATTCAAAGCCTTTCGCGCGAGCGAACGACTTCCCATGTGACACCCGCCAATCCCCTCGTGTAATTCTTTGAGGGCATATTCGGCTTCACCGGGAGTGAGGCAGCGGAGATAAGGCCGTCCATCCGAGGTTGTGTAGGACCTCTTGAAGAGTGTTGAGTCTATCATTGTGAACCTTTCCGCTCGGGCCCGGACCCTTCTTGCTTCGGCTCGGTCTTCCGGGAGCTCTCCCTTGACGAGAAATCGCCTAATCGGTGTGGTCCAGTCTTCGGGGGGCACCCCATCTTCAATGCACAGGACCTCCGGGATGTCGATATTGGGTTTTAGCATGACCTCGATCAGGACCGTGCGGTCGAGACCTTCGAAGGAAGAGGATGCCAATTTTGACAAAGCGTCAGCCTGGACGTTCTGTTCCCGGGGGATCCTCAAAACAACCGACTCGTCGAAGGACGATAGTAGGCGTTGAACTACAGCTCGGTAACGAACCATGCGATCGTCTCAGGCCTCGTACTCCCCGGTGATCTGGTTGACCACGAGCTGGGAGTCGCTGAAAGCCCTGATCTGCCTGGCACCGGCTTGATGAGCTAGGGTGAGCCCAGCGATCATTGCCTCGTATTCGGCCTCGTTGTTAGAGGCTGGGAAGTTGAGGCGGAGGCAGTACTGCAGAAGAAAACCGTCTGGGCCTCGGAGGATGATGCCCGCTCCGCTGCCTGCTTCGCAGGAGGAACCATCGACGTAGACTTCCCACGTCTGGTCGTTTTCCATGTTTGCAGGGTGCTCGGAGATAGTGCACTCCGTAATGAATTCCGCGAGCGCCTGCCCCTTGATTGCTGTTCTGGGCTGATAGCCAATGTCATATTGGCTGAGCTCAATCGACCATTTCACGAGCCGACCCAAGCTTTCTGGTTTGTAGAGCACGGCCTTCAGGGGTTGGTCCGTCAGCACTTGGACAGAATGAGACTGAAAATATGGGCGGAGCTTTCGCGAGGCCATGATCAGGGCGTACGCTACTTTCTCCATCCGAGAGTACCTGGTCTCGGCATCGAGCAAGACCTTGCTGACGTAGTATACAGGCTTCTGTGATCCCTCTTCCTCCCGAACGAGAACGGCGCTGAGCACCTTATCCGAGGCTGATAGGTAGAGCCAGAGTGGCTCTCCTGGTTCGGGCTTGCTGAGGAGAGGGGGGTTCGCGAGGTATTCCTTTAACTGGGCGAAGGCCTCTTGCTGTTGGACCCCCCATTCGAACCCGTCGGTGCCGCGCAGGGCTTTCAAGAAGGGAAGAGACTTCTCTCCGGACTTGGAGAGGAAACGGCCGATTGCCGCCAGTCTCCCAGTCAGCCGTTGGACTTCTTTGATGTTCTTCGGAGGGGCCATGTCTAGGATTGCTTGGATCTTTTCGAGGTTCGCTTCGATTCCCCTTTGGCTGATAATGAACCCGAGAAACTTTCCCGCGGAGACGCCGAAGGCGCATTTGCTCGGATTAAGTCTCATGTTATGGGTCCGAAGTACCCCAAAGGCCTCCTCCAGATCGGCTACGTGATCCTCTCCCCGCCGGCTCTTGACGAGTGTGTCATCCACATATACTTCTATATTGCGCCCGATCTGTTCCTTGAAGACCCGGTTGACGAGCCTCTGGTATGTGGCTCCGGTATTCTTCAGCCCGAAGGGCATGACTCTGTAGCAATAGAGCCCCTGGTCTGTGACGAAGGACGTCTTGGCGATGTCGGGAGGGAACATGCGGATCTGGTTGTAACCTGAAAATGCGTCCATGAAGGACAGGAGCTCGTGACCCGATGTTGCATCGACGAGAGCATCGATCCTGGGAAGGGGGAATGGGTCCTTCGGGCACGCTTTATTGAGATCCGTGAAATCAATGCAGATCCTCCAGTTCCCGCTCGCCTTCTTCACCATGACGACGTTTGCCAGCCACTCGGGGTAGCTGACCTCCTGGATGAAGCGCGCGGCAAGGAGTTTATCGACTTCTGCATTAACCGCCTGTTGTCGCTCTGGCGCGAACTTGCATCGCTTCTGTACCACTGGTTTCGAGCCGGGGATCACGCTGAGTTTATGCATGATGAGTTCCTCGGAAATTCCCGGCATGTCAGAGGGCTTCCAGGCAAACAGATCGACATTGCGCCGGATGCAGGTGATGAGGTCGGACTTGAGGCGAGGTGCGAGGGAGCGACTTATTCGAAATTGTTTCGATGAATCCTCTGCCTCGAAGGAGATATCCTCCAGCTCGTCTGCCGACTCGGGCTCTGGCTGGGTCCTTTGGGGCTGCATCTCCACGGCGTCGAGGGGAAGCACTCCGCTTCCTATTGCTGTCATATAACAGGAGCGAGCGGCTTCTTGGTTCCCTCGGACCACTCCTATCCCGGTACTGGTAGGGAACTTCATCTTCTGGTGGTAGGCCGAGGGGACAGCCTGGAGGGAGCAGAGGCCCGGTCGGCCGAGTATGGCATTATAGGCTGCCTTGATGTTGACAACCATGAAGTCCATCGACTCGGTTCTCCGATTCGGGGCCGTGCCCGCCGTGACATCCAGCGTGACGATCCCCTCGATTGTCACCGGAACTCCAGAAAATCCGTGCAGGGTGTATCCTGCCGGCTTAAGTCTGCTTCGGGGGAGCTTTAGGTTCTCGAAAGCATTGAGGAACAGAATGTTGACCGAGCTCCCGTTGTCTACCAGGATCCGCCGAGCATCAAAGTTTGCCATGCTGAGATTGATTACGAGGGCGTCGCAATGTGGGAGCCGAACCCCCTCCAGGTCGTCACCCGAGAAGGAGACGGGGAGTGGTTGGATTTGAGGAGTGAGAGGTCCTTGGACGGCATTAACGTCCCGGATGAACGCCTTACGGGAGGTGTTAGAATCCCCTCCCATGGGCCCTCCGTGGACGCAGTGCAGTATGGGTTGGTCGTCCGGTTCTTCCAGCTCCTGCTCTTGCCTGGGGAGCTGTAGGGGAGCTCGAGGAGGAGGTGAGGTTCTCCTGTTCCTCGTGTCCCTTTGCGCCCGAGCATCATCCCTCTTATACTCCCGGAGGTATCCTCGCTGAATCAGGGCCTCGATTTCATCTTTCAGGGCACGGCAGTGATCCGTGTCGTGCCCGTTGTCTTGGTGGAAGCGGCAGTAGAACCGTTGATCCCTTTTCTTGCTAGTGTTGTTGGACGGTCGAGGGGGGTACTGAACGAGGTCTCTGTCCTCGATCGCCAGGAGTATGGAGGACACATTTTGTGTGAGTGGGGTATATCTTTCGAAGCGAGGAACCGGTGGTACCTTCTTCATGGTGCCCCCGTCCTTCGGAGCCTTTTTCGAAGGCTCGACTTCCTCGGCCTTCCGTTTCCCTTTCCCGAGTGCTTCTCTGGATTCGTCGGGGTTTAGGGCTTCCTCTGCCCTGATGTACTTCTCGACTCGGTTGAGGAGGTCGGGAAAATCGATCGGGGGCTTCTTCGCCAGAGAAGCTTTCAGCTGTCCATGACGGACGTTGTGCCGAAATGCCGCGGAGGCGATGCCCGGATCGAGAGAGGAGACTGACCTCGCTTCTGCCGTGAACCTCCGGACAAATGCCCTGAGTGATTCCCCCCCTTCCTGCCTGAGCCCAAGTAAGGAGGCGCTCGTTCTTTCGGCCTTTCGGCTGGTTACAAAATGGGCGAGGAAATTGTCTTCCAGTTGATCAAAGGAGTAAATGGAGCCGGGGGCGAGTTTTGAGAACCACTCCCGAGCCGGACCCCGAAGGGTGGCAGGAAAGGCTTGGCACAGCAGAGGATCCGATGCGCTGTGAATCATCATGAGGGTTTTGAAACCCTCCATGTGATCAGCAGGATCCCCTTCGCCGTTATAGGTCTCGAATTGTGGGGGTCGGAAGTTCCGGGGAATTTCCGCTTGGATAATGGGGGCGGAAAAGGGGGGTCGGACAGGTCTGTACCCCTGACCGGCTCTGACACCTCCGTCGCCCATGTGGTCGATTCGGTCCTCCATTTCTTGGAGGCGCCTTAGGAGCACGCCCTCGGCTTCAGGCTGGATTGTTGAGGAGCGAGAGACGCTGGCCTCAGCGTCTAACCTGGTTTGGGAACGGCGTGCTTCCTCCCTGGAGGCCCGTTGGAGAGCCCCAAGGATCTCCCTTCGGAAATCCTGGAACTCCTGTTGAGTAACAGGAGCTCCCTCAGCTCGGGCCGGTTGGACCGGAGGTTGCCTCCCGACTCGGCTGAGTGCTGGCCTTCGTTCTTCCGGTGGTGGCCTAGGACGGTTCGGGGCCGAGTTGGAAGCGGCCCTTTCCCTACTGCGGTCAACCTGCCGACTGGAGATTACCCTTCGAAGGTCAGGTTGGGTTGGAGGAGTGGGGGCCCGCTGGGACCCCTGACGGGAGGCCCTATGCTTTGATGTGCGCGGCCCGGCGTTGGTATTTGATGGGAGTGTGTCTCGTCGGTTGACGGAGGACGCAGCCCCCTTGCCTTTGGAAGCCATAGGAGTTCGGTGATCGAGGTACCTCGGCGGTAGTACTCGAGTCGGATTTCGAAGTAGCTTTCCCACAGATGGCGCCAACCTGATGCGGTTTGTTTCTGGGAGACGTGTGGATGCACCAGGTGTGAGTTCTTACTCGATTTGTATTGAAGGAGAAAGCTTCTTCGGAGGCGACCCTCGGCTGGCCGAGCGGTACCTGCGACAGGCTGGAGTGAGGTGGATGTCTGGGCTCGGATCAGGTGGCTCGGATCCGAGGTCTGGTGTACCTGCAGACGGTCTCAAAACACCGGGGTTGGTCCCGGTGGCAGACCCTCCGACGATCTAGTCAGTTACTTTCAGATAAGAGCAACAGTAACTAGGGTTTAGGGGAGAAAAGATTGATTACCCTTGAAGAAAGGAGAGGGCCTGGTATTTATAGGAGATTCTAATCGGGTCTAGACCCGTTTGGGGCTGGGCCGGACCCGGTTACCCGATTGGCCGAAGCGGTGGAAAGTCGGGCAGTATAGGGCTGACGTAGCAGGCGCCGGAGTGGTTTCCGGGCTGACGTGGCAGATCTCCGGGCGGTTTTCCGGTGCTGACGTGGCTGATCTGAAGGATCAGGAAGGACGCGTATCCTGAGGAGATCTGGTGGCTCAGGGTGAGCCACGCTTTATTCCTGACCCATATCACATGCCATGCTTCACGGAAACCATATTGATCACTAGTGTTCCTTAATAAATTTGGTCAGTTTAATCCATTCATTGGTATATGCTCATCTCCTCTCCTACACAATCGTGACTAATGCTTTATTTAGAGCAATGTTTTTTTTTTTTTTTGAAATAAAAGACAAGAGAATGGCCCCTGTTTCTCATAAATAAATCTGGTCACCACATCGATTAGTCTCATTACATCAAAAACTATGCATGAACTGAACATACACAAAAGTCTCACATACGACTGCTAAATCAGACTAACAACATAATTACTACAAAAGTCAATAGTTCCAACCCAGTCCCTGCTCCACAATCCACCACAACCCGACCTCCAGCCTAGAGTAAGGTGTGGACAGCTGATCCCATCAGTTGTTGCCGAAACCAGGCCCCGCATCAGTAGTAGAGAAAAGAGGACCTGTGCGTGCTTTCTTCCTCGCCCCAGGGTTTGACAACCAAGAAGACGTGAGAGAGAATTTTATACATCATTTGAACAAAATTACAAGAATAATTTCTAAAGCAGACATCGTTCCTATCAATCCAAATGACCCATAAACAAGCAGCCATTAAGCAATCCCACTCCCTTCGACGTCCCCAAACTAACTTCAAATCTCTAAACTCATCTCACAGATAAGACACACATATGGGAAAACCGGACAAGCCAAAGCCTAAGAGAAGAAAATCCCAAATACTTTTACTATGCACACATTCGAGAAAAAGGTGACTAATAGTCTCAATCCTGCTCCCGCATCTCGGACAAGAGTCCATGGTGATTAACCCTCTTTTAGCAAGATTTTCTCTAGTTAAGATCGCTTCCTTGGATACCAACCACAGGAAGGCCCGGACTTTGTGTGGAGCACACGTATTTCAAATGACTCTATTCGCAACACATCTAATCCCCCCGTCACAGAGAGTCAAATACATGGCTTTGATCGAAAATTTGCCGTTGGACTATGTCCGCCAACCCCTCTCATCCTGTTGGTTACCCAAAATAGTAGGGATATTCCCAAGCAAGGTATAGATTGGGACAAGACTGGTATGGGCGTTGGCATTACTCAATGGTAATAACCTAATATGCCAAGAGGATCGAACTCAGTAGTATACCACCAAAGCTGATTTGTTGATGGACCTCACAAAAATCTCGGGAAATAAGGAAGCCAGCGTATTGGGACCAGCCCAAGCGTCAAGCCAGAATCTGGTATTTTTTCCATTCCCCACCCTACTCGGGGAGTGACAGTGGAACAGGTCACGCACCCTATCAATTCCCCTCCAAATTGGGGAAATGCCTCTACAGTGCTGCCCCCCCTCGTCTTTGCCTTCTATACCGAAGCCAGACGGTGCCTTGGGCAGGAGTACGACGGGAATGAATTTTCCACCACCATTTTCATAAAAGAGCTTTGTTCATTTCTCGGAGATTTAAAATTCCCAAACCTCCAAACTCTTTTTTTCCGGCAAACTACGCTCCATCTGACTAATGGCAGGCCTTTACCATCCTCTCGACTCCCCTTCCATAAGAACTCTCTACGAATTTTGTCAATCTTATTGATAACCCAAGTGGGAAATTCATAGATGGACATCCAATATATCAGGTGATTCGAGAGTACAGCGTTAATAAGTGTGATTCTGCCCCCAAGCGATAGATGTTTCCTCTTCCAACCGGGAAGTCATTTCTGAATTCTCTCTGTTAGGATCATCCAATCATTCGCTTGAGTTTACCTAGACGCAATGGGACTCCTAAGTACTTAATGGAAAACTTCCCAACTTTACAATCTAGAATGCTGGCCAGAAAAGTCGGAGTCACCTCTTCACATCTGCCTAGACCGATGAGGTTGCTCTTATCATAATTAACACCATGCCTCAAAGAACACCAAAATCCCTTTGTAGATGAGAACCTCATTAATATCATTTAACCCAAAAAGAAGTGTATCGTCTGCGTACTGAAGAATGGGGATTCCGTGAGTACCGTCCAGACTTCCAATGCCTCAAAGGAGATTTTGGTTGGAGCAATGCTGTGTCATTTCAGAAAGCACATCGACAACCAAAGTGAATAGAAGAGGGGACAAAGGGTCATCCTGTCTAAGACCTCTTTTTGCAAGCGATAAGGTTTCTTACTGTACTGTTCAACACCACTGACGATTTACCGTCCCTAATGCACTTGTCAATCCAACTGATCCATTTGGGACCAAAACCTCTAGACTTGGGAACCTCTATAACACTATCTCATTCCACCGTATCGTAGGCCTTCTCAAAGTCAAGTTTAAGCAAAAAGCCCTCTACTCTGTCGCTATCGCACTGAAAGATGGTCTTATGGGCAATAGCTGTACTATCTAAGATGTCTCGCCCTTGAATGAATCCACTCTGGGCCGGGTGGATTATGTAGAGCAATGTTATTAGCAATATGACGACTATTGCACTACTTTGGTATAGCTGTGAGACAAACATCTGTGGCCCAAAAGAGATTCACAAGGTTGGATATCACTTGGTGGTCGCTAGTAGTAACAAAATAGTACAAACTGTAGTAGTAGTAGTAGTCATTTTCGATTTATGTTTGCTACTTCAGCTTAGATTGATGAATACTAAGGCAGTTCATATTTAATCTTCAACTGGTCAACTTTAGCAAATCCACAGGGAATTGGATGTGGTACCTCTAATTGTAATATGATTGTGATGCTTGCTTTGTTTTTTTACTAAACCGTCAAATAAGCTAATAGCATAATTTTGCTATTTTTTTGGCAGGTCTAATCGGCCTTCAGTCAGCAGTATGACTCTGAAATATGCGCCAAAGAACCTTGAAGAAAACAACTCATCGACTACACTGCTCCAGTGGTATCACAACTACTGTTTTATCCCTTACCACGATAATTCTAAATGGAGAGTTTGGGACTCTAGAAAAGTACGTATACTGTAAAAAATTTGAAGTGTTTAGAGTCGTTAAATAATGTTTTTTTTTGTTGATAATAATTAACGAAACAGGAAAATAATATTACACAGAAGCCCGAAGGCCAATCCAACATCCAAAACTCCCAAAACAATCGTTAAATAATCGTTAAATAATGTTATGTACCATGTTTCTGGAAATATGATGATTTACCTAATAAAGAAAAATTACTATTCAAAATTCCGAGCGTATATATATGGACATATTATTGCTGTTACTTGGAATTGAATAGATGTAAATGACTGGAATTTATTAACTTGTGAAGTTATTGTCTGGGCAAAAATGCCATGTTTGGTTTGACGAAACTTGGAGTACGAACTTCATGTATCAACGAACTGGAACTGAAAGTAGGTTATTTAGTTCAACATGTAGGTAGTTGCTTAGCCAGTAAATAAATACTTAAAAACTGATTGTTAGCTTCAATTAGTTGAATGGTGTAAAGAAGAGATGAAATGAGGTGACATTAAATATTTAATTAACTGGTAAAAAAGAAGAAGGCAGCACCACTTTTGAACCATTTCCGAGCTGCAGTTTTCTTTATTGTTGTTGTTGCAAAGCACAAATGCATGAAAACTAAACTGAGCAGATATACATTAATCCATCGCAAAATCTAGAAGAAAGAAGAGTAGATGTTTTTGTGATGCAGTAGTACAAGTTATATATATATACTTTATGTTGGTTTCTATGTTTCCTCGTAAACACATTACACCGAAATTGTGGTTTCGATCACTTTTAAACTTACTACTTTATACTCCGATTCGCTTGCATGTTTGCGACGCATATATCTACATTTACTCATTAAATAAACAAAAAACAAAAAGGCAACGATGGAGGAAGCTTGAGATATAGCTTGAGTAGAAGCAATACCATAGCACAAGTTTTCTTTTGAAAAAGGAATCCCTATTCATTCATGTTTTTTTGCTAGCAAGCAGCAAAGGTGCAGAGTGGTTATGATTTGGGAGTGAAGTTGAAGTAAACTATGAGTGTTTTCAAGTGTCAGAAAGAAGAAGGTACAGGGTTATGACCAGTGGCGGAACTATGTGGGGACCCCCCCCCCCCCCAAATATAGATTTTTTAAAACCCCTCAGGAATATTTAAAATTTTAAAAATACCCCTTAAATTTATTATTTGTCTCCCTAAAAATTATGAAAAAATTTCTATATATCTATACACACTATAGAAATTTTCCTTGGCACCCTCCCCGCGACAAAAATGTTCTGACTTTGCCCCTGGTTATGACATATCTTGAGTTGTGCATTTCATCACTATCACCAAAACCATCACTTGTCCTTCATTTTTGGTGCAGCAGTTGGTGAGTATGAGTCCAACGCATCTATGTATGAGGGTTGATCATCTTCCATGAACAAGTCTCACGGCTACACAACACACTTGCAAAAGCATGAAAAAGCGGCTCATGGAGGCCTACCTTAAGAGGTAGCCTTAGCCAGGAATCCCTTCTCAGACTTGGGAAACTGCACCATATTACCTAGTCGGGGATGAAATGTACACAGGGCCTAGACATGAAGGCATGGGGGCTAGAAAAAGATGGTGCTTTTCATGGTTAATTCATACTACAGGCAGATTTATTGTAGAGGTTGCAGACCAAAATGGAATACAATAATATGGAAGGCAAAAATCTTACTAAAAGTAAGGGTTTTTCTGTGGCTGATACTAAATGATTCGACTCTAATAAGGAAGAATTTGGTCAAGAGACAATCGAACATCGCGACTAACTGCATATTCTGCAACGTGGCCTTTGAAACTAGAGACCACCTGTTTATTGAGTACCACAAAAGCAAATCGGTTCTGTCCAAGGTACATAGGGACCTCCGTACGAATGAATACCCTCTAACCTATGAGGATCTTTGGATAGGCTCCAAATATGCTAGTGAAAGAAGAGAGATGAAAGAAGCATGTTATATTGCCATCGCCGCAATGACTTAAGTTTTATGGTTGGATAAAAATAAATTTTACTTTCGTGAGATTAGTAATAGTATTTCTGGTAATCTTACTCATATTATGGATCTTATCACTTTTTTGGCTACAACAGTTGCAACGGGATATAGATGGAGGATCGAAATTCCTAACAGTGTTTGTGAAAAACTACAATTACAGGAATGAAAGAACAAACCAGACACTTTAATACAGAGTTGAGATTAAGATCTCTGTCTTTAAAGCAAAATTTGCCCCGTAGTGTCACGGTAGTTGACGAATTGCCTCCAGGATACAACTGTATATTACATTTTCCTGAAGAGCAGCACCCTAGCTTCAGAGATATCAGCGAACCAGTAGCTGTGTTGTACTCTCAGACTCAGAGGAAGAAGAAGAAGAAGATTATGAAGTGCAAAAACCTGTGTCTCTGGCAGACAAAATTGCAGGGTAATTGTCCATTACTCTGTAACGGAAGAAAAATTGGAGTGGGGTAAAAAAAACAATGTAGGCCAGAGCCAAGCCAATCCAAGGCCGAGGCCGGGGCTAGGGCCGAGTCGGGATAGACGCGCGCGCGTGCGTGTGTTTATAATTTTGCTAGGTCCTCTCTCCACTACACGTTGGTGGTAACCCCCGGGCTACGCTCTTTAGTCCATTTCTTTAGCTTATATACTAGAGAAATCTTTCTCATCTTCTGATGTGGGACTATCCACTTTCTCCAAATTCCCAAGTTAGTACATTTCGAGTACCCAACTTTGGACCTACATTTTTCATTCATACGGAAACCGTTTTTTGGCAAATGAGTACATTACGGAATAGTACTCGACGAGATGAACGTAATCCAATCACTTTCCGGTGCCGCCGGTGGCCGGAGCCCACCGAAATTTGACTAAGAAAATATGCCAAAAATATTTCCAACAATCCCCCACATGAATGGAAATAACCAAACTATGGAATCCAGATATGACAGAAAAAGACATGACAGAAAAAGATATGACAGAAAAGACTCTGAGAGTACAATCGGAAAATCACTGCATCTGGAATGATAGTATTTTTTCAAGTTTGAACCACCCTTAGTGAGTAGCCATCGGATTCACTTGACCAGGTAGTGAACATGATGTCTTAAACTACCCGGACTTTGATGTGAACCTAGATAATAACTATCACACAGTTCATGTCCTCACAGAACTAGGTTCTCTTATTGTGTTCATTTTGGTCTTGCACAACCCTGATTAATCGTGAGTGAACTTGCAGAATGTAGCCTCTCTTCATTCTCCTATAAACAGTCTCATTTCACACTCACAAGGTGATTGTGCATAAAGAGTATCCTGCCATACCCCACTTTTATTTCAAAGCTATAGAAATCATTAAAAGTCAAGCTTATTCTAACCCCTTGCAGGAAGCACTGTTTTATCATCCTAAGAGTGGGTACGAGATTTTAATCTCTCAGTGCTCACGTCGATTCAACAAGATTTAGTTGTCCCCTTGAACCTAGATATTGAGATATCCAATTCCTAGGTAGGGTTTCCATCAAGTATCCTCTTTCATCATAGGCTTTAAACCTAATTCTCTTGATGATCTCATAACTTGCTCTCGTAACAAACCTTTAGTAAATGGAGATTATTCCATTTGAGAGCAGTTGTTTAATGGTTTTGTGTCGCCTTCTGATATGACGAGACTTACTATTATACATACAACTCAGTGCCCTTGCTATAGCAGATTGGCTATCACAGTGTACACATATAGCAAGCACTGGTTTTTTCCACGTGAGAATATCCTCTAAAAATTTTCGAAGCCACTCTGCTTCCTCTGCCGCTTTTGTCTAAAGTAATAAACTCAGATTCTATGGTGGATCTGGCCAGTAACGTTTGTTTAGAGGATTTCCATGACACAGCTACACCATCAAGAGTGAAGACATACCCACTTGTGAATTTTGAGTTCTTGGAGTCCGATATCTAGTTGGCATCACTATAGCCTTCTTTGAATGTTCTGGGCTCATTCTCTAACAGAAAGGTAGTTACAAAGTCAGGACCAAATGACTTTGATGTTCTAGTCTATTTACTTCGTCTAGGTTCATCATTATCATCTCCTGCTTCATCAACCGAGGTACTTGCACTCCCTTGCTGACGTGTGCTTTTGGGATACATAGCATCCTTGCACGGAAACATGTGTTCATAGAAGGAGATCCTTGATTCCATTATTGTATTCACATTGATGTCTGGTATATCCGATTTATATACCAAGAACCGATATGCACTGCTGTTATGTGCATAGCCTATGAATATGCAGTCAATGGTTTTAAGTCCTAGTGTGACCTGTTTGGAATTAGGTACTGCTACCATTGATAGACACCCCCACACTTTGAGTTATTTGTACGAATGTACATTACCTTTCCATAGTTCGTATGGTGTCTTACCCGTTTTCTTTTGAGGTATTTTATTGAGAATATAGTTGGCGATCAGCAACGCTTCCCCCCACATGTTCTGGAGTAACCCAGAATTCAAAACCAAGGCATTCATCATCTCTTTTAGAGTTCGGTTCTTGCGCTCGGTAGTACCATTTGATTTAGGTGAGTAAGGAGCAGTGGTCTGATGAACTATTTCATGTTGAGAACATGACATATTAAATGGTGCATCATATTTCCCTCCTCTATCACTCCAAACGATTTTAATCGTTTTGCCAAGTTGATTCTCAACCTCAAGCTTATACTCCTTAAATTTATCCAATGCCACATTTTTGCTATGTAACAAGTATCCATAGCAGTATTTCGTGCAATCATCTATGAACGTCACAAAATACTTTTTACCGCCTCTGGTCTGCACATATTTTAAATCACACAGATCTGTGTGAATTAGACCTAGAGTTTCAGTGTTTCTTTCTACAGAACGGGATGGAGTTTTAGTAAGTTTGGGCTCTGTGCAAACTTCACATTTGTCGCAGTTGTCTACCTTAAATTTTGATAGTAAATTCATGTCAATTAACCGACGCAGAGAATTGAAATTACCATGGCCTAGTCTTTCATGCCAAACAGAAGAAAACTCAATAACATAAGCAACATGATTAATTTCATTAATTTTGGGAACAACAGGAACAACAGATTTTGGGATGACTGTCATTACATTGAATTTGAACGGTCCATCCTTAACATATCATTTTTCCAAGTACACCCCATTCTTTGAAAGTAAAAAATTATCAGATGCAAGAACGACCCTAATTAAATCTATTCTTGCTTAGCAAAAATCCCAAGACCAGGTTCTTTCGAATATCCTAAACATGCAACACATTGGTTAGTATTAGTTCCTTACCAGAAGTCATCTTCAGCACTATCTTCCCTGTTCCTTCAATCTTGGAGGTGGAAGAATTTTCCATGAACAACTGTTCATTCTTGTTTCCCTTCTAGTATGAAGTGAACATATACTTGTCCAAGCAGATGTGCTTGGTGGCCCCAGTATCACCACTCATACAGATTGCTCCCCACCAGATTGACCTCCAATACAACAGCACAGAGGTCCAAGTCAGAGAGACCAGTGACAGGTTCTCAGCAATGTGTGCATGTGACTTCTCATTTCCTTTTGCCTGTCTAGTTCCAGCACGGTTGTTATCCTTGCTGCGGTAATCAGAGATTTTGTGCCCCACCTTACCACACTTGTGGCATTTAGCAAACCTCTTTGCGATAGATTTTTTGTTCGAGGCCTGTGGCAAGAACTTCCTCTTTTTGCCCTACTGTTCGTGCTCCACCATGTTGGCCTTCGTTATGGACTGATTTTCATAGGACTTGTCTGCCCTGTGATTCTCCCCTTCAATCCGCAACCTAAAAATTAGGTCCTCAAGAGACATCTTATTTTGCTTGTGCTTGAGGTAGTTCTTGAAGTCCTTCCATCCAGGTGGAAGTTTCTCAATGAACGCTGCAACCTGGAATGGTTCACACATCTTCATATTCTCTGCAGCGATTTCGTGCATTATCACCTGCAGTTCCTGAATTTGACTCACAACAGTCTTGGAGTCAACCATCTTATAATACAGAAATTTTCCAACTACAAACTTCTTGGAGCCGGCATCTTCCATAGAAGTTTGGAAGTCTTGAAGACACAGTACACATTGTAGAGCGGGTCTACCAAGTCATTCAGGATGTAATTTCTTCATAAATAGCCACCCTCAGTCCATGCATCAACCGCAGCAACGGAGTGCGCATCCATAGGTGCCAGCAGAAGGGGCAATTTCAATGAGAAACCTGTCCAACTTCAAGGTGGTCAGGTAGAACTGCATCTTCCATTGCCACTTCTTGAATCCAGTTCCATTGAACTTTTCTGGTTTTTCTCCCACAGTTATATGTGTGGGCAGAATGACTGTTTATGCCGCAACCGATTGTGCAGTCACATTCTGGGTCACTGGTGTTTGAGCATTGAGCACTCCACTGACATTCTCATTTTGGGTGTTTTCCATTTGTTTCTGAAACAGTTAAAATTCAACTGTTAGTTTTAGTTTTAGTTTTTTCTGAAATGATAACAGTACCTGTAAAGAATCTTCACAAAAACTATTAGAATAGAGGAAAAATTTTGTTTTAAGATTGTTAGAACTCGAATATCATAAGATAGGAAATTCCTAACAATGTTTGTGAAGAACTACAATTACATGAATTAAAGAACAAACCAGACACTTTAATACAGAGTCGAGATTAAAATCTCTGTCCTTAAAATAAAATTCGCCCCGTAGTGTGACAGTATTTGACGAATTGCCTTCCAGGATACAACTGTATATTACATTTTCCTGAAAAGCAGCACCTTAGCTTTAGAGATATCAGCGAACCCGTAGCTGTGTTGTACTCTCAGACTCAGAGGAGGAAGAAGAAGTAGAAGATTATGAAGTGCAAAAACCTGTAACTTTGGTAGACAGAATTGCAGGGTTTTATAGGTGATGAGGGCGTAACTGATGGATCATGGATCCATTTACTCTGTAACTGTAAAGTAATTGTCCATTACTCTATAAAACGTGACTGATGGATCCATTATTTTGCTGTTACAGAATAATGACAAGCTACAAAATTTCAAGCGCCTCAAAAACTAGATCCAGCGGAAAAATTGGAGCCGGGCAAAAAAAATAATGTAGGCCGAGCCGGAGTGGAGCCGGGTCAGGCACGCGCGCATGTGTGTTTGTAATTTTGGCTAGGTTCTCTCTCCACTATACGTTAGTGGTAACCTCAGGGCGACGCCCTTTAGTCCATTTCTTTAGCTTATATACTAGAGAAATCTTTCCCACCTTCCGATGTGGGACTATCCATTTTCTCCAAATTTTCAAGTTAGTACATTTCGAGTACCCAACTTTGGACCTACATTTCTCATTCATACGGTAACCTTTTTTGGCAAATGGGTACATTACAGAATAGTACTCGACGAGAGAAACGTAATCCAATCACTTTCCGGCGCTTCCGGTGGCTAAAGCCCACCAGAATCCGACCCGAAAAATATGCTAAAAATATTTCCAACAATAGACTTCCAGATCGAGAAGTAGAGACTGGACCGACGCTGGACTGAGGAGAGTCGGTAACTAGATGCTTACCCTCTAGGACTTTGTTGGAAGGATCTCCTTTATTATGTACTCGTTAAGATGTCTTTGTGTGTATTTGTCCCACCCTTCCAAACTTGTTAGAGGAATATGTTTTATTTTATGTCTTGTTCTTTTGCTTTTACCTTATAAATTTATCCAGTTCTCTGAGATTGTTTTGTTCTTATTAATAAAACATGGTAGTTATATTCACTTTTTCATTAAATTTATATATTTTACAAAAAGATAGAGCATCTTCATATCTTCTTGCTACTTATATTAATGCACATATTACACAGATAATAGAAGCTGGTTCATTATTTGCACCACCTTCTCTAAGTAAAGAGAGGAAAATTATTCTCTTTTAGGAGGTTGAGAGGTACTCTTCAACATGTGAAGTTCTCCCTAACTTTAGCATTGTTAATTATACTCCTTTTGCCTTGTTTATTGTTGTTTGAGTATATATTACTGCACTTTCTTTTACATAATCTTTACCATTTCATTATGACTTCATTTGTTAAGTATTACTAATTAATTTCTATCGAAGTTATATTATTCGCTTAACAACAAACTCCGGTGAGATTTGACATTATTGTTGTTTGCTTTGCTCTGGATCTCTTTTCCGCACCTTAAGAAAATTTCTAGACTCTGTAAAGTTTTGATTTTTAAATACTCGCAATGCATTATGCTCATGAAATAGTTCAGTTATCAGGGAGGCAGAGATTGTAGTATATGCATTGCATACATGTATTCTATTTATTGATAACTAGTAATTTATAAGTACAATGCACGTCTTAATAAATATAGTTTTAAAAAAATAAAAATTGCGATGTAATCTGAGCTTGAACCTGAAACTAGGGGTGTAAAATGAACAGGACGGTCCGTCGTCCGTCCGAGTTTGGCTCGAGAAATGGTCCGACCGTGGACCGTCCGAACTGTTATACGAACCGATTCTGAACAAATTATTCGGTCTAATTCTTTACTAGCTCGAGCCGGACATAAGTCCGTCCAAATATTATTGTTATCTGATGCTTTATCGAAACGAGTCCGGACTGTAAAAATTTTGTCCGACCTAGACCGAGCCGGAATAAGCCCGTCCAAGAATAATTTTGGTCCGAGTTAGAACATATGGCTGTTTGATCCCGTCCGGTCCGATTACAATCTTACCTGAAATCTCCTTTATAATAGGTACCTGAAATCTCCTTTATAATAGGTATGCACGGAATTTGTATGTTTACAAATGACATATCCAATCCTCTCATTATAATATTACGGATCAGAGATTAGAGATGAGGTGAAAACTGATAAGTCGAATAAACCTAAACAAATCACTCCTCTTTCCGATAATACCATTCTTTTCTTATTTAAAGGCTTGTCTTTAATTAGAGTAAAACAGCCTACTCTGAGCTGTGAGTTTCATAATCCAACAGCTAACATCTACTCAAGCTAACAAATACATGGATTATTGGTTTCAAAACCCTTCTTTTCATACCGATTTTAATTAGCTAAACGTGTGTAACAAAATGACAAATTCTTTGAACTCTCGTATAAATAACTGAAAATTAATTCCCATTTAATATAGATTGTTTCATTGTATGGAAGTTACAATCAAATGCTCAAAAAATCTTTAAATAATTAAAATTTAGGGAAAGTCAAAGAGATTAGTGTAAAATAAATATGAAAAGGAGGGTCTAATAAGAATTTCCCCATGTTATAAAATACCTATTAAAACAGCCAAGTGTGACCTGTAAAATTAAGACATAATCCCTACGAACTAAACAACTAATAAATCCAACAATTTTCTTTAAAAATCCACACAAAATCATTTCCAAAATTTCCAAATTCCAAACTTAATAAATCATTTCTCTGTCTTTTTCAATATTTTAATATTTTCTCACAATTAACTAATAAGGGTAGGTAATTAAGAAAGAACGTATCAGCGGCAATGGCGTGGGGCCCACAGTTCCCGGACTCAAAACAATCATCAAATCCAATCGAGTCCTCCTCCTAAATTTTAATATAAATAAAGATCCCATTTTGTCATCCCTTTTTATTTCCTCTTTCTCTCTTCTTCGCCAAAGAGAACAAAGAGGGCCAAAAATTAGGGTTAGGGTTTCCTTCGAAAATTGAAAGATGAGGGAGATTATTAGCATTCATATTGGGCAAGCTGGGATTCAGGTTGGGAATTCGTGCTGGGAGTTGTACTGTCTCGAACATGGGATTCAACCCGATGGGATGATGCCTAGGTTTGCAATCTCTCGAACTTTTTGTTGTTTTAACGTCGATATTTTTAGGTTTGTGGATTAAAGTTCGAATCTTTGTAGTTATTAAATAGTTGTTTGATGTACAAATTTCAATCTTGTGTTTTGATCGCAAGAATGTCAGTTACTTGAACATTGGGGATTTTGGTGAAGTTAGAGCTTTGAGGAAAGGAGGAAGATTCAAGTTAGCTTATTGACGGCTAAAAGTTAGAAAAGTTTAAATTTTTTGCAGATCTATGGAATATTTAGGTACATATGTAATAAAATGTTTATAACATAAAATTTAAAAAATTAAAAATAATAATTAATAAGTGTGGAGGTAGTGAGACATTAGGGTTGTTTTTGTGCAATTTTGATGAATTTGGGGGTAGAACTGCAATTTGAATTGTGGCGCTGAAAATTGTGTTTGTTTGGTTTTGGGGCAGTGATACGACTGTCGGCGCAGCCCATGATGCATTCAATACATTCTTCAGCGAGACTGGTGGTGGGAAGCATGTTCCGAGAGCTATCTTTGTTGATCTTGAACCGACCGTCATTGATGAAGTTAGGACTGGGACTTACCGCCAGCTCTTTCACCCGGAACAGCTCATTTCCGGGAAAGAAGATGCGGCTAATAACTTCGCTAGGGGGCATTACACTGGTATAACAATCGTGTTCTGCTTTTTTGTTAGTGTTAGAAATGATTGCTTGTTTTAGTGTTGGTTTCTGATTAATGAGTGTTGATATGTTTTCTTTAGTGGGAAAGGAGATTGTGGATCTGTGTTTGGACCGTGTTAGAAAGCTAGCTGATAACTGCACTGGGTTGCAAGGGTTCCTGGTTTTCAGTGCTGTTGGTGGTGGTACTGGATCAGGGTTGGGCTCCTTGTTGTTGGAAAGGCTCTCTGTGGATTACGGAAAGAAGTCAAAGCTTGGATTTACCATATATCCTTCACCTCAGGTAAAGAGACTTTGTCAAGATATCTTGCCCTTCTTTGTGTTTAAATTGCATAGATACGTATAAACCTCATGAGATGAATGATTTACTGCATTAGGGACTATACATTTTGGGAAACAGTGTGTTGTACAAATAAGTTTGTTATTTATGAGGTAGTAGTTGGTTAGAATTTAACTTTTCCTTCTAACTTTTTTTCATCATCTTGTAAAATGATCAATTAGGTGCAAATAAGCTGTCTATATATAACATCCATGAATCATAACTCTAGTTTTTCGACGTCTATGCCTGGTCATAGATAATAGCTTGAGTGTTGCCTCACTAGAAAATTGAAGATGCTAGTTCTCTCTCATGCTCGAACTCAATAAATTGTGACGTTCACTAATCTGCTTTTTTGCTTTGTATGCACCCATGTGGGCATCTGTAAGAGTGGGCGTGTTTATTACACTTTGCATGTGCCTTATGTGTGCCTTCCTGCTACTGCATGTTTATGATCAGTGTGGAACTTGTGGTTGGCGGTCAGTTGTTTATCTTTGCTGGCAAACAATTTTCTTTCAAGTACACTAGTTATTTGTTTATTAGTTTTTTTTATATCAACAACCAATTTATTGCTGCTGATTATTTGATAATATTAAATTTTAAAAAAAATGATCTGACATCTTATTGGCATTATTCTTATCAATTTGGAAACATTTGATTTGAGATGGTTGTTTCAGTGTAAAGAATTTTTTGTTTAATATTGCTATCATTTTTGTATTATTATTTGATTAAGTCTCAGCTGATCTATCTGTTAAAGTTTGAACGGCTTCCTAGCATTGCATTGTTGCATATCCCTGATGTTATTGAAATTATAGATTTTTCTAAAGAAAAATACTTTGATGCCTTCTGTTGTGCCTATCTTACTGTCTCAGCTTCCTTTTATATTGAATTCTCCTGAAATTTTCATTAACGCTGCAGGTTTCTACAGCAGTGGTGGAACCATATAACAGTGTTCTTTCTACCCACTCTCTTCTTGAACACACTGATGTTGCAGTTCTTTTGGATAACGAGGCCATATATGACATTTGCCGCAGATCACTGGACATTGAAAGGCCAACTTACACTAACTTGAATCGCTTGATATCTCAGATAATCTCTTCTCTGACCACCTCGCTTAGGTTTGATGGAGCTATAAATGTTGATATAACAGAATTCCAAACCAATCTTGTACCATACCCCCGTATCCATTTCATGCTTTCCTCATATGCTCCTGTTATCTCTGCCGAGAAAGCTTATCACGAACAGCTATCAGTCCCTGAAATCACCAATGCCGTGTTTGAGCCCTCGAGCATGATGGCAAAATGTGACCCAAGGCATGGCAAGTACATGGCATGCTGTTTGATGTATCGTGGAGATGTTGTGCCCAAGGATGTCAATGCTGCTGTTGCTACAATCAAAACTAAGAGGACTGTACAGTTCGTGGACTGGTAAGATTAAGTTGGTCTATGTTTTAACTGTTATGAGTTTGTTGCTTTTATCCTCTAAATTTTTTTAACAAATTCATGTTATGTCTTTTGACATATAATTGTCACTGGGTTAAACTTGACTTCTATTTTTATTCTCTTTCCTCCACTTCTCATCTTATTTCTGTTCCTAAACCATCCTAAATCATGTTGATATGATTGCTGATTGATCATTTCTAAATCTATTTCATTTTTGCTGTGATAGGTGCCCAACTGGATTCAAGTGTGGAATCAATTACCAGCCACCAACTGTGGTTCCAGGTGGTGATTTGGCCAAGGTACAGCGTGCCGTGTGTATGATCAGCAACAACACTGCTGTTGCAGAAGTATTTTCACGTATCGACCACAAGTTTGATCTCATGTACGCAAAGCGTGCCTTTGTTCACTGGTATGTCGGTGAAGGAATGGAAGAGGGAGAGTTCTCAGAGGCCAGAGAGGATTTGGCTGCCCTTGAGAAAGATTATGAGGAAGTTGGTGCTGAAGGTGTAGAAGATGATGGAGACGAGGGAGAAGACTACTGATTTGTATGGAGACGAGTGTGAAGACTGCTGATTTGTTAGGGGTTGGGATTGATTGTTGTAATGGCTTTTGTTTTGTATCTTGTGGTGCCGATGTTTTTGTCTTGTATGTCCATTCTAATGGGATGATTCATTATCATGTATCAAACTCTGTTGTTTAAAGTATTTTCGAAGTATCAAATTTGACAATGTCAGCTGCTTTCCTTCCATTTATTCATGGATAGCCGTTCACTTATGTCTATGAAATTAGAATTCTGAAGTATGTGATGTAGTGTTACCGAGTTTGAATTCTTTACTTTTCAACTGATGAAAAAAAATCTAGGCTTTTGTTATTGTAACAACAGGCTAGAATGTGATTGAAGTTTAACAATTGTATGACGATGATCTTCGATAATACATCTTCCGAAGCTGACTTTCAATGGAGAACAGGAGAGTGATGATGGACGATATCGTACGTGTCAATTTCTAGTTTTAATAACTCAAGATTGTGAAATGTCACCATACGCATACATAAGTTTTTCTGATTCACAAGCAAGTTGATATGACAACTGACTTTCTGGGTCTTACTCCCTAGCAGATATTCTGATGAGCAACATAAATGTACCGTATTTAATAATGTTTACCAATTTTTCTATTTTTACTCGGAAATGATAGAAAATATTTAAATATTGTACAGTGATGTGTAAATAAGTCACAAGTAGAACATGAATTCTGATCGTCTTTATTACTCCATGTCACTCTACATGAATCATGGCAGTCAATTACTTCATTAACCGTTACCAATTCCTACATCACTTTACACCTGAAAGTAGAAGTGCACAGTAGTTTTGATTTTGATCTGGGAGTGATTTCTAAGTAAAATGTGATAATTCTCAACTTTATATGCTTTAAAATTGGTGACAGATGGCGAGTCTCTATCCTGATTGACAAGGTGGACCAGATCAATCAGGGGATATATTGCATATTCTTATCTATTGCCATCCTGTAATGTAGACATCCTAACTTCCCATTTTCAGTATCTCCTAACACCCAGATCCAATCTTTCTGAGTTCTAACATGAAATGAGGTTCCAAAACCCGTTAAAAAACACATTTCTCATACATACATACATATATATATATAACATACGTGCACTGCAACGAGAGTCCAACTAGACACAGATTTCTCAGTAGTTACAACATTTATTTAACTTCTAATATAACAATTCATAGGGATTGTCACTAATACATTCTTAGATTATTATAATCAAAGTATAAACTTGTAGACTTTTTCTCACTTGCAAGTGGTACTTCCTTTATTCTACTACATCTCACATTGCACGTGCACTACATGTAAAACGGCCAACCCTGAGCGGTCAGTTACATGATCCTACAGCTACCCTCCTAAATAACTTGAAGAAAAAAAATAACAAAAAAAACGGCTACCCTCCTAAATCCTAATCTAACGCTAAACTAATTCAACAAGGGATATTTTAGCAAATGCCCCTATTCAAAATGTGAAATCTAGCATATACCCCCACTATTTTTAAAAACTAAGAAATACCCCTAGTATGGATGGAATCATTAAAATTCCGTTAAGTTAACTTACGTGCATCACATGTAACATAGTAAAATGACCAAAATACCCCCAATAAATTTATTTTAGCAAATACCCCTATTCAGAATCTAAAAACTAGCATATACCCCCACTATTTTAAAAAAAAGGATATTTTAGCAAATGCCCCCATTCAAAATATGGAAACTAGAATATACCCCCACTATTTTTAAAAACTAAGAAATATCCTTCATTTGGACGGAATCGTTAAAATTCCATTAGGTTACGTGCATCACACGTGACATGGTAAAATAACCAAAATACCCATTACATAAACTAAGGGTTTTTTGAAGCAAATCTGAAAAGAGAATGAACCGTCTCCTTTCTGCTTTGCAGATCCGTATGATTTTTTCTCCGATGGCCATCTACCCCACCTTGTTATATTAGGGTTTTTAAAGAAGAAATACCCCAACCCTAATCAGTCGTTGACTCATTGTAAGCATCTTCTCCACCTTGTTATATTAGGGTTTTTGATAGATTATGTTTGTTTGATCGTTTCAACTTGACAATTTTGTGATGTTTTTTCTGAATTCTTTTTTAAGGAAAATTGGTTGTAGGAAGAGCCATGAATTTTTGAAGGTTCGCATCCGAATAATAAAAATATAAACAAAATAATAGAACAAAGATTCAAATGCGAACCTTCTCGAATTCATGGCTCTTCCTACAACCTATTTTCCTTAAAAAAGAATTCAGAAAAAAAACATCACAAAATTGATCAAGTTGAAACGATCAAACAAACATAATCTATCAAAAACCCTAATATAACAAGGTGGATAAGATGCTTACAATGAGTCAATGACTGATTAGGGTTGGAGTATTTCTTCTTTAAAAACCCTAATATAACAAGGTGCGGTAGATGGCCATCAGAAAAAAAATTATACAGACTTGCAAAGCGGAAAGGAGACGGTTCATTCTCTTTTCAAATTTGCTTCAAGAAACCCTTACTTTATGTAGTGGGTATTTTGGTCATTTTACTGTGTCACATGTGATGCACGTAAGTTAACTTAACGGAATTTTAACGATTCCGTCCAAACTAAGGGTATTTCTTAGTTTTTAAAAATAGTGGGGGTATATGCTAGTTTCCATATTTTGAACGGGGGCATTTGCTAAAATATCCCTTTTTTTAAAATAGTGAGGGTATATGCTAGTTTTTAGATTTTGAATAGGGGTATTTGCTAAAATAATTTTATTGGGGGTATTTTGGTCATTTTACTGTGTTACATGTGATGCACGTAAGTTAATTTAACGGAATTTTAACCATTCCATCCAAACTAGGGGTATTTCTTAGTTTTTAAAAATAGTGGGGGTATATGCTAGTTTACACATTTTGAATGGGGGTATTTGCTAAAATATCCCATTCAACAATTAATCCAAATAAAATTCCCCAAAATACCCTTTAAATCCAACGAAAATCGCTCCATTCAAAATCGAAGGCGTTTCATTCATTTCCGCACCCACGACAAGGACGGCGAGCCACGAGAACGAGTGGGCCCCAAAAACACGGACTCCAAAAATGGAAACATACTAAAATTTAAGTAAACATAGTTATATTCCCTAATTGCACATTTTACACATCCATTAATATTAATAAAGGAAGCCAGAAATTATAGAACCTCCTTTTTGTCTTTCGATCCAAAACCAAAAAAATAAAATTTGAAGTTAGGGTTTCAGAAATTTGAAAGATGAGAGAGATTATTAGCATTCATATAGGGCAAGCTGGGATTCAGGTCGGGAATTCGTGCTGGGAGTTGTACTGTCTCGAGCATGGGATTCAACCCGATGGGATGATGCCTAGGTTTGTGATTTCTTTTTCTTTTTGTTTTTTTTTTGGGTGATTTTGGTAGGGATTTTAGTTTTCATTGAAATGGGATGTTGGGTTTGGTGTAAATGAGAAAAATATGGTATCTTTATTGTTAATTTGTAGGTTCTTGTTGATTTGTGATGTTAAGTATTGAAATTGGCGCTTCATGTGTTTTAGTAGTTTCAGCTTGTTAGACAGCAATGCTACCAGGATGATACATATCATAGGAGAATGCGACAATCTGGGTTCTTTTGTTGTAGAAGGGCTTGTACCTTAAATGATGAGAACACAATTTTGAATGGGAAAGGAAATTTCCGAAGAGATATAATATTCTGTGTTTTAGGGTGATGTTTCAAAAGGACATGAGAATAGTGACCATGGTGGTGCTTTTGAACCATTGTTTTGGCGATTAGTGGTCATGGTTTAAATGTCTAGGAAGGAAATGACCCATTCGATGAAAACGTTTACCGTCGTTCATTTTTTTCAGTTACGAATAATGAACTTTAGTTGAATGATTAATTTGGATGAAAAATGTCGGTACATGCTAATGGATTGCTTAAAAAATATTTGAATTTCTTTTGTTGTTGATTCTTTTGTATATTTTGTACATGCAAGATAGTTGTTCTTTTGGTGAAAGTTTCTCGGATTCCTTAAAAGTTCAATTTTTATCTCAGTGATACTGTAGGGGTTGCCCACGACGCCTTCAATACATTCTTCAGTGAGACGGGTGCTGGTAAGCATGTCCCTAGAGCGATCTTCCTGGATCTTGAACCCACCGTCATTGACGAAGTTAGAACCGGGACGTACCGCCAACTCTTCCACCCGGAACAGCTCATCTCCGGCAAAGAAGATGCTGCTAATAACTTTGCACGGGGGCATTACACTGGTCCACAGTCTTAACTGATTATGTTGGTTGCCTTTTCTCTTTTCTTATTAGAGAGGGACTGATTTGTTTTTGTGTCTTTTTTTTTTGTTCTCTAGTGGGGAAGGAGATTGTAGATCTATGTCTGGATCGAGTTAGAAAATTAGCAGACAATTGCACTGGCTTGCAAGGGTTCTTAGTTTTCAATGCTGTTGGTGGAGGTACTGGATCTGGTTTGGGATCCCTGCTGTTGGAAAGGCTCTCTGTCGATTATGGAAAGAAATCAAAGCTTGGGTTTACCATCTATCCTTCACCACAGGTACTGCGAATTTTTTCAAGCGGTCTCATGGCTCTTTATGTGTGTTAAGTTCAGTTTGTTAATAATTTACATGGCATATGTGAGTACTTCTCATGGTTAGAGCAACTCCACAAATGGTGGGTTGCCATATTCATTTTTGGCAACCCAAATGACAACTTTTCACAAAAATACCAATAAGTTCTATACCCATAGTTGCCAAAATATGGAGTATAAAATAGTGTGTTTATATACTTATAATAGTGTATATATACATAAATGTATATATAATATATGTATACACTATTATATATACATAAATATATGCAAATTTGGTGGGAAAAGAGAAAAAGTTTGGTGATTAGACATATGACAATTACCATTTTGTTTGCCAAATTTGAGGGGGAAAATGACATTTCTCATATTTGGCAATCCAAATGAGAGGTTGCCAAATATGGTGGGAAAAAAATGACATTGGTGTGGGGTTTTTTGCCATTTGGGTTGCCAAATCTGAAAATGGCAACCCAAAAAACCACTTGGTGGAGTTGCTCTTACAAATAGTTGTTTACTAAGAATTTCACACAAAGAATGATGGTATGCTGCATTGGAGATTAAGAAAAAGTTTTGAGAATTTTTGTCCTTTTGTCCGACAATTGAATCTAATGAAATTATTGGTTAAGTTGCATACTATATGGTTCTTGGATTGCGAAATTTTATCTCACCATGATTGAATCAAAATTTATATTTTCGAACAATGATTTTTTCACATTTAGTGAACTTCAGGGCAACTTAAACGTTTACTTTCTGGTCCTGATGTTGTCGTATTTTAGTTATTATTGATCGATAGATTAATACTGGTGGATCATTTGTCAAATTAGAAGATATCAGTTCTTTCCCTTGTTCTCAATTCTATAAGCTGCTAAATGAGAGAAAACTATAGAGAAAGGGTGGGTATCCAGCATTCCCATATGGTGAAGCCAATTTTAAATTTAGGGTTTATCTACTCTTCCCTCTCATGACCCATGTGGATATCATAATAGTGGGCTTCTGCATAACTGTATGCATGTGCTAAGGTCTACTCTTGGTTTGTACTTAATGACATTGTGTGGGACTTTGGGGTCAGTAGCCTAATGCTTATGTTTATTTCAGGCAGATAGTGATCTCTGTTACACTCAGATTATTTCTTATTATTGTTTTGTTTTATAGTCAATACATTTCCGATTGATATCAGTACATTTATGATTATCTATAAAACTTTTCATGTAACTGAATTATTTATGCTATAATTTTTAACGATAATTTTCACTCCCTTAAAAAAATTGTTCGATGTTAATTATTAATTTTTTTTGTGCAATTATTATAAATGAGTTATTATTGTTAGTATGATACACATATTTGTTAATTAGTTTCCTAATGTGCTCCGTCGAACAATTCTCCGTTGCCTGTTATGGTTACCAATTTTGATTTTTGTTTTCAGCTTTGCTTTAGATTTTATCCTCATTATGCAATTTTCTTCAATTTTTCAGGTCTCTACAGCTGTGGTAGAACCATATAACAGTGTTCTTTCTACCCACTCTTTGCTTGAACACACAGATGTTGCAGTTCTTCTGGATAATGAGGCTATATATGACATTTGCCGTCGATCCCTAGACATCGAAAGGCCGACCTACACTAACTTGAATCGCTTGATATCTCAGATAATTTCCTCCCTGACCACTTCACTTAGGTTTGATGGAGCAATCAATGTTGATATAACGGAGTTCCAAACTAACCTTGTACCATACCCTCGAATCCATTTCATGCTCTCCTCATATGCCCCTGTTATCTCTTCTGAAAAAGCTTACCATGAACAACTCTCAGTTCCCGAAATCACAAATGCTGTGTTCGATCCCTCAAGCATGATGGCTAAATGCGACCCAAGGCATGGGAAGTACATGGCCTGTTGTTTAATGTATCGTGGGGATGTTGTGCCCAAGGATGTCAACGCTGCGGTAGCAACAATCAAAACCAAGAGGACTGTCCAATTTGTGGACTGGTACGCTAATCTGATTCATGCTTTTACTTCTTAAATTTTGTAGTTATCTCTAGAAACAGAACTACCACTTTCTGTCATGGAGCTCCACTGGAAACAATCCATGGCCATATGCAGGACACTTCACAGGGGTCCTATCCTTTGATAACATATCTTATATTTTGAACATTTCTTAAACACTTGTCAATAACTAATTGAATACACAATTACCATAATTCTTCCCAACAACTGAAATTATTACTCTGGGTGAATTGAAATTATTACTCTGGGTGAGTTCATGAATAGCTGTGACTGTTAGATGATAGATTAATTTAGTCCCGCATTGAATAATGTATTGGTTTAGTATTCTATTCTCTCCTATATATAGGAGCCTATTGTATTCAGTTTATTCAATCAATAATAAAGAATATTTTCCTATCCCTAATTCTAACATGGTATCAGAGCCTATCGTTCTATAAGGTCTATACTAATTTTATCCTCGTCGTCGAGATGGAGTCGTTCTCGTCTTCATTGGAATCACTCCACCTCCCGACATCTCTCTTCCGCTCCCGATCAAATACCAAAACCCTAATCTCCCCCAAAACCCTAGCCGTCATCCTTCTTCCTCTCCCAATCAAATCCTCCAAATCTACCAAAAATTCCCAAACCCTAAAATCCCTAAAATCCCCCAAAATCAAGATCTGATTTTGGTGTCTCCCTCCTAAACCCGCCATCTGAACTCCCCCTCCCCAAAACTAAAACCCTTCAATTCAGTCTAAATTTGTTGGGTAAAATTTGATACGCCGGTGACGGCGTCAATTAGGGTTTCGGTCGTCTTCGCGATCCTTCCACCACCACCACCTCGTGATTCATGGCGGACGGTGGAATCTCCGGCCATTGACTTCGAATCTCTGTTGCTTGTTAAGTTCGCAGAAAGGATCTGCCAATACTATGAGGCTAGTTAAGTATTTCAGAAGGGCATCTTTTGCTACTCCTTTCCAGCTAATACAATAGATCCAGCTTTCTTCTTTGTATGCTTGTCATTGCCCAACAAATACCCCAGAAGACCCTCAAAAGTGCCTCGACTTGAGAGAAGGGAGCCTCATTTAGATCTTCAAACAGTGTTCCAATATGAGAGATCTAATGCAGATCCATGCACAGATCATAAGAACTGGTTTTGACCAGCATGTGTATGTGAGTGGGAGAATGATCTCCTTCCTCGGTGGTGTCCTCGAATTTCTCGTCGAGTCGAAAGGATGAGGAGGCGGTTGTGATCAGTAAGCCTCAGGTCGTCTCAGCCGTCGATCCGGTTTCGTCTTCGTCAGATCTGATGGCGGAGGTTGATCTGAGGGAGTACGCGGCGATTTTGAAACCGAAGCTTGATATGTATTGTCATGCCATGGCAATCGCACGGGGTTCAGGCATTCAAGATTTTTCTTTAGCTGGCACAATCTTTTTTTTTTCTTTACTGTGTTAAAAAAAATTAAAAAATTCATATCGTCAGCTTACTCCGGTTTATCGATCGTAAGTTTGAGAGGGGGTGTTATCAGCATCCAGTTCTCATTTCAGGGATAATATCCCATCATCGACTATGTCTCAAGTCAGGTGTGAGATCCCATCATCGACTGTCTCAAGTCAGGTGAGATCCCATTAGTCTATTTCTCAGTTCAGGGATGAGATCCCATCACAAATCGGGATATGAAGATCCCGCCACTGTTCGGGGTGAGATCTCAACAGTGCGCCACCACTACTTTCTTCCGCAACAATCTACTTCTCAGTTTCCGTCACATGCGCCATCAAGCGCCGTTTCTGCATTATATTTTGACATTCCTCCCACATCAACATCGTAGTATTCCAAACTCTTGTTGCTTGAACCAACTTGAGTTTGAGAGGGGGTGTTAGATGATAGATTAATTTAGTCCCACATTGAATAATGTATTGGTTTAGTATTCTATTCTCTCCTATATATAGGAGCCTATTGTATTTAGTTTATTCAATCAATAATAAAAAATATTTTCCTATCCCTAATTCTATATTTTCCTATCCCTAATTCTAACAGTGACTATTTTCTCATTTCATCTTTTACTGAGTTGTGTATTATTACCTTGTTGTCTACCCTTTTACTGCGAATCCGTTAAATTTTTGTAGTTTCTTCTTAATATCTCACTACACTATGTGAATAGTTTCACATCAAAACAAGTATAACTGGTACACAAGAATTCCAGTGACCTCGAGAAAAAAAATTTGTAGCTAGCATATTTGAGGAAGGAACCATGCTAAAACTCTACCTAAACAGAGTTTAGGGGAAGACTGATACTAGGATGATTGACCTACATGTTGCAAAGTCCATGTGCTTCTCTGTATACACAAGTTTAGAAATTATATCCTATCTGGTAGCATCGGTGAATACAGTGCAATTTGCGAAGTCATTGACTATATGATTCTCATCCTTGAATATCTAAAATATTAACATTCAACATTAATCTTATAACAGTAGGCAGTGGATTTCTCTCTCCTGCAATCTCTCACTTTAGTTATGCATGATCCTGGATGTCTTTAATTGTCATTAATCATACTGAAAAATATGGCTTCTGAGTGAGTTTGTATGTGTGAAGCTCAATACAAAATTCTAATTTACGAGATTTAAATGTGAAGGTGCCCAACTGGTTTCAAGTGTGGAATCAACTACCAGCCACCAACTGTGGTCCCTGGTGGCGATTTGGCCAAGGTTCAGCGTGCCGTGTGCATGATCAGCAACAACACAGCCGTCGCCGAAGTATTTGCACGTATCGATCACAAGTTCGACCTCATGTATGCAAAGCGTGCCTTTGTTCACTGGTACGTGGGCGAGGGAATGGAAGAGGGAGAGTTCTCAGAGGCCCGAGAGGATTTAGCTGCCCTTGAGAAAGATTACGAGGAAGTTGGCGCTGAGGGTGTAGAAGATGAGGATGCTGATCAAGGAGAAGATTACTGATTCTTGTCGAATTGGGGTTTGTTTGTTTTGTTTCGATTTTTGGTGGGTTTGAGTGTGGTTTCAAAACATTTCTTCTTTATGTTGGTGTCAGTTTTGATCATATTGTCGTCCCTTTTGTTATTACGGCTTTTATAACGCTGTCAAGTTGTGTAATCAAAATACTTTGCAGTTCTTGGGAGGTTTTTTGTGTATATTTGTCATTAGCAGCTCAGCTGTTTCTGTGGTATTCTCACTGTTCTGCCTTTCTTATTGGGTGAACAAAGGCTCATGTATAGTCACGTACATTACACTGCATTGAATATGACCAGAAAGACATATTTAGTCATGTACGTTGCATGTATCTATCGAGTGTTGAAATGGTGTAAAAAATGACTTGAAACGATGTAAAAAATGACACAAATGCATACCTCAAAATTTTGAGGTATCTGTAGCACTCTTCAAAAAATGAGGCTTGCGTAGAATTATGGTCAACTTTCTGTTGCACTCTTCAAAGAGAACTTTGAATGCTTTGATTCTTATTCACAGTATTGGCAGGCACCCAACTAAAGAGCAAGTCTAGCATTTCTCGATTGACCTTGTAATTCCTTCAGATCCGGCCATCCCTCTCTTCCAAAGGTGAGTCTCTCAGGCTCCCACCTCCACCTTTCCACCTCCAGATCCGGACATCCCTCTCTTCCATCCCCCATACTCCCTTCTTTATTTTTGATCAGCTCTTCCTTCTCTCCAGACCCATATCCCCAGTTCTCCATTCCTCCCTTATCTTGGCGTTCCGTCTTCTCCCTCTACGTGTTTCGTCAGTGCTTCCCGTCGCCGCCGAGGCTTGCGTCGCGGCCAGCCTGCCGTCCAGAGCTGCGCGTTTGCTCCCGAGCTCTCCTCCTTTCATCAGCAAGCCGAGTTTTCCTCCCTTGGCTGCGTCTCCTCTTGCGCCTCTCTCCGGTGACGTCTTTACTCCGTCCGCTCGCCGTTGACTCCCTTCCCTGTGAGTTCCTGCCAGGTTCGCTCCCCCCGCAGCTCTCCAGGCTTCACTTTCAACCGATCACTGTGAGTTTGCGAAAGCTTTAATCTTTAGCTGTAGATTCTGGTAGAGTTGTTTGTAGGTGGGTCTTGGAGCCTTTCTTTTGCACTGCTGCATCTACTATGCGCTGGTGTTGGTTTTCCTGAACTGTGGTTTTCTCGGATTGAAAGTTAATTATTTCTGGCTTTGGGCTTCCCTATCGCTGGGGTTAGTTATTGTCAGTGATTATTTCAGCACCCTTCTACGTACTGACCGAGCGCTTGTTCTAGCTCGGTCATTCTATTTATCCTCTCTTAATCTATTTTTTCACCATTCCTTTTCTCCCTAATTGGAGAGTATTAGCGTCCCTCTTTGAGCGGCGCTGGATTGTTTTCTTTGGTATTTCTAACTTTGGTGGGATTAGATCGGTACTGTAAGTGGTACCCTTGTCCAGTTCCTTTCCTGTGTTGGAGCTTCGCATTGATCCATTCTTGGGTTGGCTTCTACCATGAGTCGTATCAAGTCCGAAGCTAGCTCTTATTGCTCAGTAACGGCTCAGGATTTGAAGTGGGAATTATCTTCTCCTCCTTTGGATCACATCTATCACCCTCGGTGCTTTCCCATTTTCTCTAATTCCCCTTCGCCTTGTTAGGCCCGACCCTCAACAGGTCTGCTTCAGGTGCCTTATTCCTGGACATTTCAAACGCGAGTGTGTGAATAAAATGCAGTGTTTTTTCTGTGCTAAGCTTGGTCACTCTCGCAGTCATTGCTTCTCCCTTCAAAAACTCCTTGGCTTTCCCAGAGGTCATTCCTTACCCGCCAAACTCCTCTCATTTCTTAATTACCCCCTTTTAAAGCGCAAGCTTCTTGATTGGTTGGCTAGTAAGAACAGTATTGTTTCGGGCAAGGACCCCGACTCCTCTGTAGTGGTTTCCCTGTCAGCGACGAACTCCTCCACTTCTATCTCCCCATATCGTGATTCTCTTGTTACTTTTCACCATCCTAATATTGCTAACCTGTTTGAGGATCGCAAAGTTTTTACGAAACTTGTCTCCTACCCCCGTTTGGGTTCTTACAAGGCTCATACCCGTTCTAACTCTGTGGCACCTTCGTTGATCTGGAATCTGGATTACAATCCTGACTTGGTTAAATCCTATTTCTCTTTTCTTGCGTGGTCTCGTATTGCGAGGGGGCACGCGTTGCACGGCCGCATTTCTGATCCCCCAGTGCGTCCTGACAGGGCTATTGTTAATTTTAAGGCCCCTTATTTTTATTATAACTATCCCTGTGCTTTGAAGATTTCTTCTCCCAAAAGTTCTACGTTCTCTTTTCATTATCCAGGATGCTTATTCTCTTGGTATCAACATTTAGGGGTTCAATCGTGGCTCTATCAGCTACTGATGGCGTTTAAACATCTCCTCCACTCCCTTTCCCTTAAGATTCCTCTGAGTTTTGATGATCCTTATCTCCCTCGTGGGGCCGACACTTCTGATTCCATCCCAACAGTCTCTACGGTCGCTCTCAGTAGTCGCTTTTCCCAGTTGTGCCCTATCAAAGTCGAAGCCTCATCATCTGACATTGCAGTTTTTTTGCCCCCTTCGGAGAGGGGTGCCCCTCCCCCCGTCAAGCGGAGTTACAATAAGAAAGTCGTTAACCATTTGCCTATTCGAGTGAGTGCTCGTATTCTTGCGAGGAAAGCAGCTTTTGTGTCAGCTCATCAGCTTGTGCACAGTTGAGTCTTGCCTTCTCGTTGACATCCTTGGTGTTGGCAGTGCGTCGCCTCCGTTGTGCCGCTAGAGTTTCCTTTGGACTGCTAGCGGAGTTGGATGTCTTCGTGGGGGGAGGGTTGTTTTCCTGTTTCATGGCTCAGTCGTTAAGGTCCTGCTCCTCTTTCGGGTGCGGCTGTCTGGTTTGACCTCCATCAGTTTGCTTGCTTTGCCTAGCCAATTGCTCCGCCTTCTTGTTTCGGCGTGAGCATTTGCCGTGGCGCTGTCCTCTGTTTTGCTGGCTCTTCAGCCTTTTATTGTTTTATTTTTTGTTCGCTTATTGCTGTTTTACATCTTGTAAATCCTTTGATTATTTATTCGTAACTTAACTGTTTTTATTGATTAATATATTTTTTGATGGCTGGAGCCTTTTGGCTCTATCCGATATATCAAAAACTTTATCTACAGTGTGCCTAAGTAAAACATACCGGATACTCACAAAGGGACATTTGGTATAGGTAATGTGCAAGAGGTCGATTTGATGTAAAACATTCTCATTTTCGATTGAGAAACACGACTACTGTTTTTTTATTATATATATATAGAAAAGTGACCCTCGTCACTTGTTTCATTAATGAACTTTTAACGAAACAAAGTACAATATTACAAACCCCTAAACATCGAAGTCCACATTTAGCTGGAAATAAAACAATACAATCTACCATAAACTAACTATTACAGACTGACAAGAAATAAGTCCACATCTAACTGAAAAGCAAACATTACAATCTGCCCACAGGTACCCCAAAGTGTAGCTCACAAAATACCCCTCCTCTCCACCCGTGTAAGCTCGGCCTGCTTGGGTGGTTTACTCCTCCATATCAGTCCGCGGCTTCTTCCTAGGCCCCATTGCACCTGTCCAGTCATTAATAAGAAGTAAGATTTTATGCAGCAACCTCTGAATAGTGCAATTATTGTTACGAAAGCAAGCATCGTTCCTATCAAGCCAAGGCTCCACATACAAGCAGCTACCGTAATCTCCCACTTAAATCTACCTTCCTTCCTAATGAACCTGGATCTCCATGCCCCCCATACGTCATTAATACAGGTCGGAACCTCTATTACCCCGAATCCCAATCCTAAGATTTCCCATGTTAGTTTCGCTTTTGGACAGATAATGAAAATATGCTCCGTATCCTCCTCCCCTGAGTTGCATCGCAGGCAAATCGAGTCAATCATTATATTATGCTTTCTAATATTCATTTTTGAGAGGATCGCATTATTTTCCACCAGCCAGAGGAACACTTTCACCTTATTAGGGATATAAACCTTTCAAATCACCTTCGCGTACCTACTTCTAATTCCCCCATCATTAAGAAATTGATACATTGACCTGACCGAGAAAACATTATCAGTCTCTAGCCTCCACACTCTGTCATCTTCATTTCCCCTTCCGATATTCTGTTTCTCTGCCAGCATACTCTGAAAACCTAGGATCTGAGCTTGTCTTTCCGGTGTATCAGTTCCTCTGAGCTGTAGAGTTAGTCTTTCCCGCTTCCAGACTTCCTTCACCAAGACATCTTCGTTCACAGTGTCCTCCGCTAGCTTTGGGAATAGAGATGAAATAGTGTTAGCTCCCCACCATTTATTCTTCCAGAATCTAGTGTCTTTCCCGTCTCCTAGGATGGAGATAGTATTATCATGGAACAGGTTTCCCACCCTATCAATCCCTTTCCATAGTTGCGACACCTTTCCCACCTTACCGCATCCTCCGAATCTCGACTTTTTCCGTCTTCTGTATATCTTGAATGAGTTGCACCACCACGATTGTCGCCGCTATTACCGCTGAATCTGGTGTGGGGGCAAACAGATAGTATTTGTGGATTTTTGGGGAAACTGAATAGCAAACCTTGACTTCTTCTGCCAGAGTTTGACCGCTTACTCCCGCCGTTCACCTGCAAAAAGTGCGATACACCGGGGTTGATCCCGGCGACGCACCCTCCGACGCTCAAATCAGTAATCAGGAAGATTATGAGAGAGCGTAAATTGGCAAAAGATCGATCACCTCTTAATGGTGGTGGATGGGGGGTATTTATAGCCGTCTTCAGGATCAAATTAGGAATGCAATCCCTAGGAACAGATTAGGAATGTAATCCCTAATTCCCAGTGAAGGAATAGATGTGAATCAGGGCCGTTGATTAGGATTAATCAGAAATCCTAATTCTATCTTGTTGGACCAGGTTAGTAGCGGGTTGAAACCCACATCCAGTCGAGATGGATCCGTTCGTGGGTTGTTGGGTCTCTGGAGAGAAGACCCATTACCCACTTCAGACCCGTTTATAGGTGAAATTACCATTTTACTCTCAGGCTTTATGATTCGCGCCCGATTTGGACGGTTCCGATTTAACCCTATTTTTAGCCATATCACGAGCCCCCCACTCCCGAAGACTGAGTTTGATCAGCCTTTGAGGAGTAGTTGTGCTCTTTTAATAGCTTGCGGAGTTGTATCGGAGTCCAAATGGGAGGTGTCTAGTCCTTGCATGCGGTAGTATGGTGATTTTCCGAGTTAGTTCTTGAGGTGCGCTCTAGGTTGTTCTTGAGCTCTTCTAGACTTCCGGCATTTCCCCCCTAATTTTTATCTATTTTTCGATCCATTTATTTAGTTTTGCGAAGTGCTGATTCGTCGTTCGGGGGTCTTAATCAACCACTCTAGGCAATAATCACTTACTCAGGGGCTCAAAAATATTTCTCCGAATTTATAATTATTTTCTAGAATTTTTAATTAATTTTTCCGAATTTTAAATCATTTTTTTGCAATTTTTAAATAAATAAAACGATTTCAATAAATAAAAATTAATTTTAAATACCGAATTATGTCGTGGCACGATCTGGGCCCTCCATCAGCATTGAGCGCAATTTTCTGGAGGATCGGACGATCTGGGTAGCTCGACGAGCTTTTTCTTCGTATACGAGGGTCGGCACCTCGGCTCGGATCCTCGGCGATCTGCCGAGCTACGTGGCACGATCCGGAGCATTGATTATGGTGCAAATCCCAAAAAATCCTATCTTGTCGTTTTGTAGATGTGGCGTGATCTGAACTGTCCATCATGTTCTAGCACGTTTTTTGACAAGATCCAACGGTCGAGGAGGGTCGGCACCATTTTTCTTCAAATGTGAGGGTCGGTACCTCGTCACCTCGGCTCGGTGACTCAGTTGCTCGCCCTCAGTAGCTCGGTGGCTCAGCGTACGCTGTTCGGTAGCTCGGTTAAGCACTCCAGTGGCTCGACTCTTCGTCCTCTGCCCTTAGTGGCTCGGTGGCTCAGCGTAAGCTGTTCGGTAGCTCGGCTAAGCACTCCGGTGGCTCAGCTCCTCGTCCTCTACCCTTAGTGGCTCGGTGGCCCAGCGTAAGCTGTTCGGTAGCTCGGCTAAGCACTCCGGTGGCTCGGCAGCTCGGAACGAATAGTTCGGACTCGTGGCTTAATCTAGGATGTTCATCATGACACGAATCGCAAGGTTGGAGGTTCAGATCACGAGAAAATGTTATCTTATCATTTTGTGGGTGTGGCATGATCTGAGTCATCCATCATGTTTTGGCACGAATTTTAAGGCGATCCGACGGTGAAACTGGCTCGGCGGTATTTTTCTCCATATGTGAAGGTCGGTACCTCGTCACCTCAGCTCGAGAGGATGGTGGCTCGGTGGTTCGACCGAATGCTCCGGTGGATCAGGAGTTTGGATCGAGTCTTCGAACCACGTGGTGAGATCTGAGACGTTCATCGTGGTGCGTATCACGAAGTTGGAGGTTCAGATCACGAGAAAACGTTATCTTGTTATTTTGTGGTCATGGCGTGATCTGAGCCGTCCATCATGTTTTGATGCGAATTTTGAGGTGATCCGATGGTGAAACTGGCTCGGCGATATTTTTCTCCATATGTGAAGGTCGGTACCTCGTCACCTCGGCTCGAGAGGATGGTGGCTCGGTGGCTCGACCGAACGCTCCGGTGGATCAGGAGTTCGGATCGAGTCTTCGAACCACGTGGTGAGATCTGAGACGTTCATCGTGGTGCGTATCATGAAGTTGGAGGTTCAGATCACGAGAAAACGTTATCTTGTCATTTTGTGGTCGTGGTGTGATCTGAGCCATCCATCATGTTTTGATGCGCATTTTAAGGCGATCCGACGGTGAAACTGGCTCGGCGGTATTTTTCTCCATATGTGGAGGTCGGTACCTCATCACCTCGGCTCGAGAGGATGGTGTTTGGGCAAAACGACGAGCCTTTTCCTTGAAACGTCGCAGCTTTGAGCTTTGTCGTTTTACCTTCCCTTAGTGGGCCCTTAGACGTTTCGAAAGCCCAACAGTCGCTTTCTTGGTTATAAATTCTCACCCCCCCCCCTTGGCTCATTTCTCACTTTCACTCCCAAGTTTCACTTTTGCTCTGAGTTTGCTCTGCTAGCGGCGATTTGTACTCCAAGGCGGTTGTGCTAGCTGTCACGTGGGCCAGGCGATTTTCGGCGAACTATTTCCGACCGTGAACGTCACTTCAAGGTTACGTCACATCAAGGTCAGTCCTCTTTGCCTTAGATTATTTATTCGAGATGTCAAGAGTGAACTCGGGGAGCGAGGCGTTGTCCTCGGGAGGTAGAAGCGCCGAGGAGAGGAGGGAAGTAGTGCGCCATAGGAAAGGGAAGGAGGTAGTAGGGTCGTTTGTAGCCGAGGAGAAGGAGAGAGTAGTGGCCCGGTCTTCGATAGTCGAGGAGATTGTGAAGCCAGAGAGACGAGCTCCCGAGTCGGGTCGGATGCCTGGCCCGCTGTCAGGTCATGCCGGAATTAGGCAGTACAGCGGCGATCTGCTGGAGAAGGTGTTCGTTGGTCACTCGGCGACTTATAAGGAGAACGCCCCGAGGGAGGTCACCGAGGTGGATGACCTTGCTTCGGTATTATCCGAGCGGGATCTCCTCTGGATCAGAAAGGGGTTTGCCATCCCTCCGGAGTACAGGTTGATCCTCCCCGGCCCCGGGATGCGAGCGAACACTGTCCTATTGCCGGACACGTGCGTCTTCAACTTCAACTCCCTAAATGCTGGCCTGCGCTTCCCTCTCCACCCCTTCGTGCTGAAGGTCCTTCACTGGTTCTGTCTGGCCCCCGTGCAATTCATGCCGAACACTTGGCGGCACGTACTTGCCTTCTTGCTTCAGTGCCGTATCGCCGAGGTCGAGCCAGACATCGTCATCCTTCGAAGTTTATACCGAATCAACTAGATGAGCAAGCTCGAGCGTCGCTACTACTTGTCACCTCGGCGAGGTGTTAAGTTAATAGAGAATTCGGATTCGATAAAACATTGGAAGGAGAAGTTCTTTTTGTTAAGGGGGCCTTCGACATTGGACTTCCCGACTCGGTGGAAGGTGGAAGTACCTAAGTTTGCAAGGGTCGACCCGGTGTTGACTACTGCTGAGGAGGAGGTGGCGGACAAGCTGATCACTCTCCCGACACTGAATTGGAGAGAGATGACCGAGGAGGTGCTACACGGGTCGGGCCTTAGTCCGATCGACCCGAGTACGCTCCTGGCATCTCACTGTAAATTATTTTCTTTAAATGCCTTGTACATTCTTCTAACTTTTTCTTTTATAGCTTTGAACAGAGGCGCCGAAGATGGACTTCATGGGCATGATGACTGAGCGAAGCAAGGTCGCAGACGACAGGAAAAGGAAGAAGCCGAGCACGGGTCTTACGTCCGGCCGACCCACCAAGGCTCCGTCGATTGTCGCCGACCCTACTCCTGACCCTTCTGCCCCGTCTCCGTCGGTGGCCGTCCTTCCCGACCCTTCTGCCCCTGCCCCGCCGAGCGAGACCTTGTCTATTTCGGCGGCGCTGGCTCTCCAAGCCCTGCCTTTGACGCCTCGGGCCGAGCAGATCTTGACCGTGGCTCACAAGAAGTCGTTCGTCCCCGACTGGCGGGTGAAGAACCATGACGGCTTTCTTGGTGATTCGCAGATGTGCATGCAGGCCGTCAAGCATGTTGCAACCCCAAAGGATCGAGCCGCCCTGAAGGCGGGAACAACCGGCGACGACTCCTACGAAATTGCTCGGTCGCTTATGTCGGTAAGTCTTTTCTCTTTGAAAATTTCTTAAGTCCACAGCTCGACTTTTGCTGCGACCTAACTCATACTTTTTGCAGGACACTTGTCACTTCGGCCACCTTGTCCAAGAATTCGCCGAGCAGGAGAGGGAGTTGAAGGCCCTCAGTGACAAGGACAGGGCAGAAAGGGCGAGGGCTGTGAAGCAGCTCGACGCGGAGCAGCGTCGCTCGGAGGCCTTAAAGGCTCGGGTCGCCGAACTCGAGGCGGCCTTGGAGCGAGCGAACGAGAAGCTCGCTACGGAGGTCACCAAGGCTGACGAGGAGAGGGCGGCAGTGACGAAGGCCTTGGAGGCGGTGAAGGCGGAACAAGCTGTGGCAGTAAAGAAGGCGAGGAAGGAGATTGAAGCCGAGGCGAAGACACACATGACCAAAAACATGGAGTTGTCTTACGCGTAAGCGCTCGACCACGTCGAGGCTTGAGTCCCCGGCTTTGAGAGGGTGGGGTACCGCCTGTGGCCCGGCGCCGAAGACGAAGGCGAAGAAAAGGAGGGAGAAGAGGAGGAAGAAGGGAAGGAGGGCGAGCAGCCTGCCGACCCCCAAGCCGGGGCGACGGGAGGCGAGGGGCCATCTACCGTGGTGCCTGTGTCCAAGCTATCGCCCCAGGTGGACCCTTGATCCCCTCGCTTTTGTAATAGTTTTTTTTTTTCTTTTATTGTACTGCCTTATAGCGGACTGACCACCGCTCTTCTGATGTGAATAAATTTTGTTCGAACTCTTTTCTCGAATGTTGTCCAAGTGTTGGGTTTTCTTTTTGAAATTTAGCTAAGTGTTTGGCTCGGAACTTCTTTGAAGTTCGGCAAGGGTTGGGCACTGGCTTTTATCTTTTTGTGTTGATATGCTTCCGTCTTTCAGGTTGTCGAACCTAATTCAGACACCGAAGCATCCCGCCTTCGTACAGAACTACGGAAGCGGTCTCACGAAGTTCATCTCGAAGGCGAGGTGGAGTTGCTCAAGAGGGTGTTATTCAATGTGGAGAAGGAAAAAAGTAAGTTATTGGCTGAGGTTCGCCATTTGCAAATAGCTGAAGAAGAACTCTCGGTGAAGGAGGTTGAGTTATCCTCGGCGTTGGCCGAGCGCGACGAGCTCGCTTCGAAGGTTGAGCATTTGAGAAGAGTTACGGTCGACAAAAGCATCGAAGTGACCAACCTTCGTCGCATCATAGCTGACAGTGCTCATGACGCAGGCTCGGCCAAACTTTCTCGGTTCATGATATCGGTGAAGGATGACACTTTGAAGGATAGGATCGTCGAACTTGAGGAGGAAGTCGCTCGCCTTAAACCTCAGCCTGTGAGAATTAATGTCCGAAGCACTTCGTATACTCGCGAGGAGAGCGAGAGGGGGATCTCCTTCTACGAGCTCGTGACTCGTCCACCTGCCGTTAGGTGGAGTCCGGCCGATGCTCAAAACGGCATGGCTGTTTCGTCTAATGGAGCCTCGGTTGGAGCCATAGTCAGAGGCAGTGCCGAAGAGGCATCTCGGTTCGTCAGTCTAGAGACGAGCTCGGAGGTTAAGCGGTGCCGCCCTCGTGTTTCTCTGAACCGAAACTTCTCCGTCCCGAAGAAGCGCTGAAAGAGTTGTATTATGCTTTTGAGTTTTTATAGCACCTTGTTGTAGTAGCTTGGTCTTGTAATAACATTAAAGTTCTTTAATAAAATCAGAGTTTGTGCACTCGAGATGTACTGTGGTTACTCCAATTTTGAAACAAACCATAAGAACCAAACATTAGCTCGTCTAATCATAGAGACGAAGAGGCAAGGGTATCTTTCAACGGTTGTGGGAGCAATTCCGAATGGCGAGCCACTTCTAGCTCGCCTAAGAGCGAGCTTGCGAAGCGGAGTCGAGCCAAGTGTTGGACTCCGAACTCGTCGTTAGAGTTTGTTTCAACGGTTGTGGGAGCAATTCCGAATGGCGAGCCACTTCTAGCTCGCCTAAAAGCGAGCTTGCGAAGCGGAGTCGAGCCAAGTGTTGGACTCCGAACTCGTCGTTAGAGTTTGTTTCAACGGTTGTGGGAGCAATTCCGAATGGCGAACCACTTCTAGCTCGCTTAAGAACGAGCTTGCGAAGCGGAGTCGAGCCAAGTGTTGGACTCCGAACTCGTCGTTAGAGTTTGTTTCAACGGTTGTGGGAGCAATTCCGAATGGCAAACCACTTCTAGCTCGCTTAAGAACGAGCTTGCGAAGCGGAGTCGAGCCAAGAGTTGGACTCCGAACTCGTCGTTAGAGTTTGTTTCAACGGTTGTGGGAGCAATTCCGAATGGCGAACCACTTCTAGCTCGCTTAAGAACGAGCTTGCGAAGCGGAGTCGAGCCAAGTATTGGACTCCGAACTCGTCGTTTGAATAAAAGAAATTAAAAACAGAGAGATGCAAGCAGTCACAAGGTAAATACGGAAAAAGAGAAATTCTTTATTGATAACTAATAGTCGGCTGCTTCTAAGTTGCGAGCCGTTATTACATTGGTGAAATAAAGAAGCAAAAGTAAAATACAAGTGGGAGGAAAGGAACGGTTTGACATCTGAAAGTACTTAGAGAGGCACTCAGGTGCTCTCTTGGTGCTTTAGGAGATGGTCGGCATTCCAAGTCTTGGGAATCTCTCTGCCTTCAAGGTCTTCTAGACGGTAAGTTTCGGGCCGAACCACCTTGGTGATCTTGTAGAGTCCTTCCCAATTTGGAGCTAGCTTACTCTTCTGACTGGGGAATGAGATAGCTAACTTTCTGAGGACAAGTCCCTTTCTTTGAGGTCGGTGGGACGGACTCTCTTGTTGTAGGCCAGCTCAATCCTCCTTTGGTAGCTTTGCTGGCGAATCGAAGCTCTTTCACGGAGCTCATCAATCAAATCCAAATTCGCCTGAAGCTCCCTGGCATTCTGCTCTTCTTCATAGGCAATTAGGCGAGGAGAGGGTACACCGACTTTCAGGGGGATTACAGCTTCGGACCCATAAGTGAGATTGAACGGCGACTCTCCTGTGGGGGTCTGCTTCGTAGTGCGGTAATTCCACAGTACGTTAGGCAGCTGATCTACCCATAAGCCTTTAGCAGACTTATCCAGCCTCTTCTTAATACCGGAGAAGATTTTTCGGTTGGCATTTTCTACTTGACCATTTGACTGCGGGTGGGAGATGGAGGAGAAGCGTTGTTGGATGGCGAGGTCTTCACACAGAGCTCGGAATGCGGCCCCTGTAAATTGTGTTCCCTTATCGGTTATGAGGACCCGAGGGACACCGAACCTGCAGATGACGCTCTTCCAGAAGAACTGAAGGACTTTGTTCTCGGTGATTGTAGCCAAAGTCTCAGCCTCTATCCACTTCGAGAAGTAGTCGATTGCCACGACTAAAAATTTGAGTTGGCCGGGAGCTGGTAGAAACTGCCCTAGTAAATCCATCTCCCACATTGCGAAATGGATCGGACTTGATAGGGATGCGAGTTGAGCTTGGGGTAGGCGACGAATGTTGGAATACTTTTGACAAGAGCTGCATTGTCGAACGTGTCGTTCGGCATCTTGTAGGAGGGTAGGCCAGAAATATCCATAATTCAACACCTTCCGGGCAAGGGATCTGGACCCTGAATGTGCTCCGCCTATGCCTTCGTGAAGCTCTTGCAAGGCGTATGTGGCTTGTTCGGGGGAGAGGTACCTCAGATAAGATCTGCCGTCAACTTGTGTGAAGGAGCGTTTGTACAAGATCCCTTCAACAAGGGTGTACCGTTTCGCTCTGGTTCTGACTCGACGAGCTTCCTTAGGGTCTTCGGGGAGGAGCCCATCCCTCAGAAATTCTACCAGGGATTTCATCCAATTATCTTGAAGTTGAACAGGCAGTGACTCCATCGAGTCGGAAGTTTCTTCTTCTATGCTCGACCTCAGGAGCACTTCAATCAAGACAGTCTGCTCGAGACCTTGGAGGGAGGAAGAGGCTAACTTGGAAAGGGCATCTGCTTGGGCATTTTCCTCCCTGGGGATTCGCCGAATAAGTGCCTCTTCGAATAGAGCCATGAGATTTTGGACCTTGGCTAGATACCTAGCCATTTGGTCATCTCATGCTTCATACTCGCCCAAGACTTGATTCACGACCAGCTGGGAGTCACTAAATATGCAGAGGCGTTGTGCCCCTGCCTTGCGAGCCATTCCGAGACCGGCTATAAGGGCTTCATATTCCGCTTCATTGTTAGAAGCCTTGAAGTTGATGCGGAGGGAGTATTGAAGGACGAAGTCATCTGGGCCTGCCAGAATGACCCCTTCTCCGCTTCCTTCGGTGCAAGAGGACCCATCTATATATACCGTCCAAATAGGAGGTCCGTTTGCTGCTTGACTGACCTCGGAAATGGTGCTCTCAACTATGAATTTAGCTAAGGCTTGAGCCTTGATCACGGTCCGAGGCTGGTAGGATATATCATGCTGGCTCAGCTCGATCGACCACTTCATGAGGCGGCCAGAGGTCTCTGGCTTGTGGGATTGAAAATATGGGTGAAGCTTCCTAGCTGCCATAACCAAGGCGTATGCCACTTTCTCTAGCCTTGGATAACGAAGCTCAGCATCCCGAAGTACCTTGCTCACGTAGTAGATGGGCTTCTGAGCCCTGTCTTCTTCCCTCACCCAGACGGCACTAAGGGTCTGTTCGGAGGCAGCCAAGTAGAGGTAGAGGGTTTCCCCGGGGATAGGCTTGCTGAGGAGAGGGGGATTGACTAGGTAGGCTTTGAGTTGATCGAAGGATTCTTGCTGCTACTGACCCCATTCGAAGCCCTTAGCCCCTCTGAGTGCTTTGAAGAAGGGAAGACACTTCTCCCCTGACTTAGAAAGGAAACGCCCTATGGCAGCGAGGCGTCCCGTGAACTTCTGAACTTCTTTCACATTCTTGGAAGGAGCCATGTCTAGTATGGCTTTAATTTTCTCGGGGCTGGCTTCGATTCCTCTTTGGCTGACCATGAAGCCTAGGAATTTCCCCGACGAGACTCCGAACGCACACTTGTTCGGATTGAGCCTCATATCATGATTCCTGAGTACATCGAACACCTCTTGCAGATCGGCTACATGATCGGCGCTATGGATGCTCTTCACAAGCATATCATCAACATACACCTCCATGTTGCGGCCGATCTGATTTTGAAAGACCTTGTTGATGAGGCGTTGATAGGTGGCACCTGCATTCTTCAACCCAAAAGGCATTACCCTGTAGCAGTAGAGGCCCGGATCAGTAACAAAGGAGGTCTTCGGGATATCCGGGGGAAACATGCGGATTTGATTGTACCCGAAAAAAGCGTCCATGAAGCTGAGAAGCTCATGGCCCGAAGTGGCGTCAATCAGAGTATTGATGCTTGGAAGAGGGAATGGATCTTTGGGGCATGCCTTGTTCAGGTCGGTAAAGTCGATGCAGATTCTCCAGGTCCCGTTGGCCTTCTTTACCATCACAACATTCGAGAGCCATTCGGGGTAATTGACCTCTTGTATGAACCGAGCCTTAAGGAGCTTGTCCACCTCCTCTTTTATAGCTTGTTGGCGCTCAGGAGCAAACTTGCACCTCTTCTGTTGGACCGGTTTGGACCCCGGAGCAACGCTGAGGTGGTGGACTTGGAGCTCTTCGGAGATTCTTGGCATGTTGGCGACCGACCAGGCAAAGAGGTCGCGGTTCTTTCTAATGGACTGGACTATGTCGGAGCATAGGGCAGATGGGAGGGTCTTACTGATAAAGCATAGGGTAGATGGGAGGGTTTTCTATTTTTTTTAATTTTAAATATTATAAAATAACACACACAAAAAAGAACTACTATTAATCTATTATAAACTATGAATGGATCTTTAATAGTAGTTGAATTGTTTTTAATTTTTTTGGTATTATTGGTGACAGAGATTGCACATATTACACATATTAAAATAGCACATATTACACATATTACATATTAGCATATTGCACATATTACAATTGGACAATTATTTTTTTTAATTGCACATATTTACATATTAATTGCACGAAGAAATTTTTTTATGCATAAACACGCTTTAATTACACATATTACATAAGAACATAATAAATATTTGCAATTGCATTGCATAATTATACTTAGGATTGAAGATTATGGGCTGAAATTAACAAAATCGGCAAAAAAAAAATCAACCGCCTAGACGCTAGGCACCCCTTGATCGAACCGCCACTACCTCACACCGTTTACAACCTTGTCGAAAAATACCACAGTGTTTTTCAATTCGTGCCATAAACATCATCTCCAACACTCGTTGTTCAATCCCAATCCCTTAGCCAAGATCCAACTGCAAAAAGATCCAATGCTATGAACCCTTACATAACCGGAATTTTTTTCCGTACTGACCAACCTTTTGAAAATATTGAGCAATCTGACCCACTTTCAAAAATATTTACCCAACTGACTCAGTTTTGGACACATCATTATTAACCGCTATTGAAAATAACGGTATATATTATTTATATGCCATTGTTTCCAATAACGGCATATGTTAATTTTTTCCTTCTTCTCATGTTGCTATTTGTAGTAACGACATCAGTACATCTCGCATTCGCTTAGCAACTCTATGACTTGAGAACGAAATTTCAAGAAAAAATATTTATAACTGTTGTCGTTATTCCCAGTAACTGCACCATTATAACTGATGACACTATCGAAAATTACAACATCAGTATAATTATAAAAAATTATTTCTCTGTATGAGTTCTTCTCCTTCTATATCAAATGTAAAGAGAGAGATAGATGATGACCAGAGAGAGAGAGAGATGATGATGATGACTAGAGAGAGAAAGAGAGAGAGAGAGATGATGATGATGACTGTGGGAGAGAGGAGATAGAGGATGACTGAGAGAGAGAGATGGATGATGATTGATGATGACTGATCAATCGGTCATCATCTATCTCTCTCTCTCCATTAATGAAGCGAAGAAAAAGAAGAATGGGAAGAGAGATTTTTTTTCTTTTTTTAATTATACTAATGCCGCCATTTTCAATAGCGGCATCAGTTATAATGATGCCGTTGTTAGGAATAACGACATCAGTTATAAATATTTGCCTTGCAATTTTTTTCTCGAGTCATAGAATTGATAAGCGAATGCGAAATGTACTGATGTTGTTACTCCCAATAGCGGCAACAAATTTTTTTTTTACATGTGCCGTTGTTGGTAACAACAGCATCAAAATAATAGATGTTGTTATTGCCAATAGCATTTTATGATGACATGTTCAAAACTGGCTCTGTTGGTTAAATAATTTCGAAAGTGGGTCAGTACGGAAAAAAATTCACATAACCCCTAGCCTTTCATTCAAATTTTAAACCCTTCACTTCAATCACTCTATAGCAATCACTATATAGCTATGAAGCACAGATATACGTACAGGTACGATTATGACACAGATATGACACAACACTGGTACATATATACGCAATTTTATTTATAAAAAAAAGGATTTGGATATGTTAAATATAGTATATTTTATATTATATATAGAATATTTATTTTGTTAAAAATGCAAATATTTGAACTATTTGATTGAAGTATAAGAATACATTACAATTATGAATATTTTTGGAGGAATTTTTTTTGATAATCTAACTATAAAAATATTGGGTTATACTTGTTTTATGTTTGAGCATAACATAAAATATTAAAATTTTGAAATTACATTAGGGCCTCAAACATTTATCTAAACATAATTATCTCCAAAAGTTGCAAAAATATATTAAAAATTTGGATACTCCTTGGATATGCACCCGGCACATGTTTGAGCGTTTGGAAGTACCCGTGCTTCCTAGCTCTCCAGCATTAACAATTGTATTATTTGGGGGGAAACTACGACTCGTAGTCTAGCCTAGAACCTTACACCGCCATTTTTCCAAGCCAAACCCTTACCAACAATGGCATTATCTTGATCTCTCGACACAAAGAATGATGGGAGCCTTCACATAGTCGCATTCCCATGGCTAGCCTGCGGTCACATCCTCCGTTTCCTCGAACTCTCCAAATCCTTAGCCAAAACAGGCCTCCATATATCTCCTTCATTTCCACACCAAGAAACATTCAGACTCCCTAAGCTCCCATCCCTCCAACTCTCCCTGAAACCAACAGACTGCGTGAATCAGCAGAGGCCTCCACACCAGTGATCTCTCTCTTGAACAAGTACCTTACCTAAAGAAAGCATGAAGATGCCCTTGAGTAGTTCATCAGAGACCCCAAACCAGACTGGATCATTCAAGACTATGCTCAGCACTGGATTCAGATGATCACAGCAGAAAATGGCGTGCCGTGTATCTTTTACATTTCTTTCTCTGCTGCTTCTTTATCCTTCTTCGGGCCGAGGGAGTCACAGGTAGAGTTCGCAGAACTTGTATCTGTTCATTTACTAGCATAATGCACATATGTACATTTTTTTTGAAGATAATGGTGACATGGTCACCAGTTAGTACATAATATTACAATCCATCCATATACATTACAATGTAAAAACATCAACAGAAACCCCATCTATTACATTGTAAACTAAGTGTTGTAGAACATCCAAAAGAAATACAGCAAACATCCACCAAAATAGCAGTGCCCTCCGGTAATATACTTCCTCTCAAAGCTAGGAGGTAACTGCAATCACCCCAGAAATCTCTAGTCCGCACCCTCCATGCGAAGTCTCTGCTTCACCTGCCCAAGGATCTACAAGGTTCAATATATTATGAAGGTATGAAATCTACAGTTATTATTACGAAAGCATGCGTCATTTATATATCTTGCCAAATAGCCCATAGAATAGCAACTACAGTAATATCCCATGTGATTCTATACTCTTTCTTGATGTGTAATGTTCTCCAATCCCAGCAGAAGTCATTAATCTCATTTGGTGTGTCTATAATACCAAAACCCAATCCGATAAAATCCCAGGTCAGTCCAGCTTTAGGGCTTTGTATGAAAATATGGCTGACATCCTCATCCCCACCGTTGCATCTTGGGCACCTCACATCGCTGACTACGTTACGTTTCTAGAGATCCATTCTTGACAAAATAGCATCATTCATCACCAACTAAGAGCATCTGTAGTCGTTTGCTATTTATCCATTTTATGCATATTTTAGCAAACGAAACGTTGCAGTCATGTTCTATTTATGCATATTTTGACGATTTTGTAACAGTAGATTGCTATATATGAGAGCTGAATGAGAAAATGCATATTATATAGAACGGATCTTGAGTCAAGATCCGTCCCACTAAAAAAATAATTTTTTAATTGGTCGGACGGAACTCGAAAGTCTGTCGCTTCATGTTTAATATTATTTCGTTTTAAAAATGGGCCCAATCCCCCCCCCTCCCCCCCCCCCCCCCCCCCCCCCGGGACGGATCTTTAAAAAAAATAAAAATAATTTAAAATATTATTTTAAATTATCCTATGGTTGTTTCCTTACCACATTTAGGTATGATTTGCTGCTCAAAGCTTCTAGCAGATGTCACGTCAACCCTTGGGACGGAACTTCACATTCCGTCCCTTGCTACTTTTATTTTTTTTATTCAACGGATCTTCAAGATCCGTCTTACAAATTAAAAATATTTAAAAAATTCATTTTAGCATTTTAAAATATTGTCGATAATACATTTCACCATGGGACGGATCTCCAAAGTTCGTCTTATATTTTTTTAATTTAAATTGCTATAATATAGCACTCGACAACTGCAGCAAACGCTTAAATGGTATATGTAAAATATGCATATTGCTATTTTTTTAGCAATCACGACTACATATGCTCTAAAGAAAAACTTTCACCTTTGGCGGGGCTTTAGTCTTCCATATGGTATCAGCCTTCGAGCATATAATTCCCCCATCGTTAAGGAATTGGTATAGCGATCTCACCGAGAATGACCTACTAGGCTCAAGCATCCATTCTCGGTCATCTTCATCTTCATTTCGTTGATGTGCTCCTTCCTCCACCATTGTTTGGAGCCTTACTAGTTGCTCCTGGTTATCTTGTGAAAGGTTGTCTTCGAACTCAAGTCTAAGTCTATCCCATCTCCAGACATCCGCTACGAGACCATCCTCATTTTTCTTTGTCTTTGCCAGTATTGGGAACAGAGCCTGCAAAGTGTTATCCTTGCTCCATTTGTCTTTCCAAAATCTAGTGTCTTTTTCGTTCCCTACTCTGCATCTAGTATTAGCATGAAACATGTCTCCTACTTTAGCAATGCCTCTCCATAAGTATGACTCCTTTCTATACGGACTGCTTCCTCCGTATCTAAACCTTTTCCGCCTCCATAAGTATGACCACCAACCCTTCCTCCTTTTGTGCATTTTTCACCATTTACTCAGAAGCGCTCTATCCATATCTCTTAGGTTGACGATACCGAGTCCTCCAAAATTCTTCTTCTTACAGACCTTCCCCTATCTAATAAATTTAAACCCCTTCCCATCTTCTTGAGCCCCGTTCCACAAGAACCTTCTTCTGCATTTATCATTTCTTTCGATAACCCATTATGGGAGTTCATTTACCGACATCTGGTACGCAGGAATACTACTAAGTACTGCAATGATAAGAGTAATTCTCCATCCTACGGATAGGGAATTTTCTTTCCAACCCTTTAGTTTCTTCTCCACTTTTTCCACCAGAGGAATCCAATCTTCCTTTCGCAGCCTGCCCGATTTTATGGGAGATCCTAGATATTTGCTCGGGAACTCTCCTTGCACACAGCCCATACATGCAGCTACCATCTCGATCGAATTTTCATTGTCATTCCCCAGGCCAACTACACAACTCTTGTGTAGGATTATCGATAATCCAGACCAGTATTCAAAACATCTTAGTAGAATTCGAATGGACATGATTTCATTCCGCCAAACCAAACATCAACGTGTCATCAGCATATTGAAGTATCGGTGCATTGATTCCTCTAACCTTGATTCCCTTTATAATATCTTATTCTCTTGCTCTCTTAGTCATTTCAGCTAATCCATCTGCAATTATGGTAAATAGCAGTGGAGAGACTGGGTTTCCTTGTCTCTGCCCTTTGTTGTACCGGATTTTCTGTCCGTACTCTCCATTGAACTAGATGAACGATTTTTTGTCTTTAACACAACTCCTCATCCACATCCTCAACTTTAGCCCAAATCCTCTAAGTTCCAAAGCTTCCTCTACACAATCTCATTTAACAGTGTCATATGTTTTTTCGAAGTTTTTTTATAGCAGGAAACCATCAACTCTGTCGTTATTTCCTGTAAACACTATTACATTGGCAGATGCAGTGCTATCCATAATGTCTCTACTTCTGATAAAACAACTTTGCGTCTCGACAGTGATGTGTGTCAAGTGCGATGCTAATCTATTTGCCAATACCATAGAAATAATCTTGAAAGATCTATTCAACAGACTGATGGGTCTGAGATGCACGATCCTTATTACTTCCGCCTTTTCCTGGATAAGAATTACGTTGGCATAGTATAGCCGGTCCACCATTGCTACACCCTCATGTAGCTCGTGGAAAATTTCTAGCAGATTCTTCCCAATGATAGACCAATACACGTTATAGAACAGAATCGGAAAGCCATCCGGACCCGGAGCTTTATCTTGTCCTAGGTTTTTGATCGCTTTGAGAACCTCCTCCTCCGAAAAGGCTCCTTACAACCCCTCACTCCCCTCGATTCTCGAATTACTCCACATATTTGGACTCAATCTACTTCTATGTGTTCTTTTCTTTCCCATGAACTCTCTGAAATTCGTGTCAATCTGGTTTCTAATACGGTCGCTGTTCTCAGACCATATCTCACCCACATACATACGCGTAAATAATCTGGTTTCTAATATGTACATTATCCGTAAAATATTTCATATCAGTTTTTCATTTCTTTTCCTTTTACCTTTTTTAAAAAAAGATCTAGCATCAATTTTATCCTTTCTTTTACTAAGTCTTTTAGAATGATATTGATTTGCATACATTGTTATAAAATGGATTCGCATAAATACTTAAAATTGGCAAGTTCCTTCCTAACTGAGTCCGGTCACTAAAGGGTTCGTTTCCGCTCTCATCGGAAAAATTTCTGCAGTTGATATTCTGTCTGAAACTAGCGTATGGAGTAGTTTCTTGATTTGATTTATTATCTTCCGAAGACGAAGGAATTGTCATCAAAGTTTTGATTGATAATTCTCGAGATGAGGCTTGTGAATTCTTTTTCAAATCACACTAAAGTTTCCAAAGTTCCTTTTTGCTAATTCCCTAATAAGCAATATTTTCATTACAGGTATCAGCAATGGACACAATGACGGTGCATATATCCACCCTGGGTCACATTCCCTTCAAAGGTAGCTTACAAGGCCCCACAAAGTACGCAAAATGGAGAGCAAGAAATTGCATAGCCCTTCAGGCGACCATGATGGCCATTCGTTACAGAAAAGCAGTCGCAGGATGCAAAAAAAATCATGGCCTTACGAACCTGCAACGAATTGGAGTCTGAAATGTATTTGTGCCTCCATGAACTACAGTAGTTTACAAGAAGCCTGTGATTCCTGTATCTCTAATTCCTTGAAATCGATCATTAATTATGTATGGAGGCATGAATTCTAGCTAGCTGCCTTAAGTGGACATGAATTTGCTGCGCTGTCATCCTTTTCATTGCAGTCCTGTCCACCAGATTTCCTTGGCTATCTTTTGTCCACCGCATTCTGTACAGTCTACCAGATCTTGATCCGTCCATAGCTATCTTTTGTGGACCACATTCTGAATCTTGACCCGTTCCGAATCTACAAAAGTTTAATATTATTAAGCATGTCCCATGGGAAGGAATTTTTTTACCAAACTATCCCTCCTTTTGTAAGTATGTACCAAACTATTCCTGTTTAGTTGTACACTTACGACTTATCCACTACAACGGTTCCCTTCAATTTAGTTGAACCCTTACGCATTTGAAAACCCCCACATGTAGCATAATTGTTATAAAAATTTTCAGCTTGCTCTAAAGTATCAAAAGTCATACCAAGCTTTGGTTTTAGGTGCTCATCCACAACTGGGATAAATTCACCTACTTGTACATTCAAAAATTGTCACCAGCATCAGATCTCCTTTCATCAATATCCATACCTATTATCAATGGAAACGAAACATAAACCAATCAACCAATTACTCCACAATTCTACAAATTAATTCAAAATATAATGAAATTTAAACCAAATTACTTAACCTCATTCCTACAAATTCAAGTAGAAAAAAGAAAAACGGAACCAAAAATAATAATAATACCTGATCGAAACCCTAGGGTTTCGATATGGGTGAAGACGATTAGAGAAAGTAGGGGGCGGTCGGAGGTAGGGTTTCGTCGTGGAATGAAGAGGACTGGGGTTTCGCGGGGGGGAGGTTACCGATTTGGAAGGAGTTCGCACACAAGAGTTAGGATTTCGCGAAGAGAGAGAAGGGGCTCGATTTCGATCTAAGATTCGAGGAGAATGCGGAGTTCGCACACAAGAGTTAGGGTTTCGCAAAGAGAGAGTGAAGGGGCTCGATTTCGATCTGAGATTCGAGGAGAACGAAAGAGAGTGAAGGGATATGACTTGTTATATCAAATTACCAAATTACCCCCAAAGATAACTAAGAAAAGATCGCCTTCAATCACAGCCATTCGATGGAATTTTCTGGATCGAACGGTTCGGTGAGGAGTTCGCACGAGGGGTTCGCACTCAGTTCGCAACGGAAGCCCCCCCCCCCCCCCCTCTCTCTCTCTCTATATATATATATATATATAGGAGAAGGTTCGGGTGAGAACCATGTCCTGGGGTGAGAACCTAAGGGCCTATCCGAGCCATTCATCTGTGTAATCTTAACGGTCAAGATTTTTTAAAATTAAACAATAAGATTAATTAATTTTTGCATTAAGATGTCAATCCCTTTAATTAAGGGATGGGGACCGCGTAATAAAAGGAATAATTATAAATTGCCTTTTTTTGTGTGCGACGGTTAAGGCAAATTTGGTCAAACTGGAGAGAGAAATAATTTATTCCTGTAATCTATTCCCGTAAAATATTTATTTCCAAATTAATAGCAACTGCAGAATCATTCACCATTTCGTTCCTTACAGTTACTGTTTATTACAGTTGCTATTTATAATTATAACAGTTGCTGTTTAAGTGGTCAGGTATTGCTGTATAATTATTTCAGTTGCTATTTATAGTTATTACAGTTGCTATTTATAGTTATTACAGTTGCTATTCGAGAAGATTTTGTATCCCAAATTAATAGCAACTGCAGAATCATCAACAATTCGTTCCTTCACCAATTCGTTCACTATATAGCAACTGACTGTATTGTAAGTAGATACAAGTAGTGCATATTTTAGCAGGAATATATATATATATATATATATATATATATATATATATATATATATATATATATATATATATATATATATTGTTTGTTTATCAATTGGTGAAGGAACGAATTGGTGAAGGAACGAATTGTTGATGATTCTGCAGTTGCAATTAATTTGGGATACAAAATCTTCTCGAATAGCAACTGTAATAATTCTAAATAGCAACTTGAAAGAACCCTTACCAAATAATCATTGTTCAACCATCTGTTACTTGAGTTTGCTAAAAGCCTCTAAAAACAAACCTTTTGAGTCCATTATTCTCGAATGGCATCTGCTGTTGATAGTAAGAGGATGAGGAGTCTTCACATAGTGGCATTCCCATGGCTAGCATTTGGTCATATGCTCCCTTACCTCCAACTCTCCATATCCTTGGCCAAAAGAGGCCACCGCATCTCCTACATCTCCACTCCAAGAAACATTCAAAGACTCCTCCCTAAACTCCCTCCCAACCTCTCCCACCTCATCAACTTCGTCGCGCTCCCACTCCCCGAGACCGAAGGCCTCCCTTCCGATGCTGAGGCCACCTCCGACCTCCAACCCCAACAAGTCCCTTACCTCAAAACAGCATTCGACTCCCTCCACAAACCCTTCTCCGAATTTATCCACCAATCATCTCCAATCGACTGGATCCTTATAGACTTCGCTCAATACTGGGCAGGCAGCGTCAGTGTACCCATCATCTTCTTCAGCATAATCCCTGCAACGTCCTTAACCTTCATTGGATGTAGCGAGGAACATGAACAGTCACGAACAACACCGGAGCAATTCACAATACCACCACCATGGATCCCTTTCCCTTCAAATGTCGCCTTACGTCTCCATGAGGCTCGCAGACTCTTCAACGATTCCTACATCACCAACAGCTCTGGTATGACTGACATCTACCGCGCAATGTCTGTGATCAAATCATGCACAGCGTTGGCGATAAGGAGTTGCAATGAATTCGACGCCGATTATATTTCGCTGCTCTCGGAGCTCACAAAAAAGCCAACAATTCCCATAGGTTTACTCCCACCGCCCATAGTAACCGATACCGATCATGAAATTGAAGACCTAGAAGGGAAGAAAATCATAGAGTGGCTTGACGAGCAAAAACCAGGTTCTGTTCTTTACATAGCTTTTGGGAGTGAAACAGAGCTAACCAACAAGCAAATGAACACACTGGCACTTGGGCTCGAGCTCTCTGCTCTTCCGTTCCTTTGGGTAATCAGGAAAATGACCGTTGAAATGTTTCCCGGGGGATTTGATGGGAAGAGTAAGACCAAAGGTCATGGGTTGGTTGTTAATGGTTGGGTTCAACAGATGAAGATACTGTCCCATGAATCAGTTGGTGGATTCATGACACACTCGGGTTGGAGCTCAGTAATCGAGAGTTTGCAATTTGGGCACCCGTTAATTCTGTTACCAATAGCTGTAGACCAAGGGATAATTGCTCGGATCATGGTGGAGAACGGGGTTGGAATCGAGGTGGAGAGAGACGATAAGGATGGGAGTTTCAGCGAAGAGGCGGTGGCAAAGTTGGTGAGAAAAGTAATGGTGGGAGAAGAGGGTAAGGGATTGAGGAAGAGAGCAAGTGAGATGGGAGGGTTGTTGGTAAGGGACGAAGAAATGCATGAGAAATATGTCGACGGACTTGTTGAGTTCATGATGAGTAACACAGAAGTGGAAGGCTAAACATAGCTCAGGCTCATGGATTGTTGTGTTGTATTGGGTGTTTTCCTCTCCCCTCATGGATTGTTTCATAAAAGAAATTTATTAATGAAATGGTGTGATCTGATTGTGTCAAAGATGAATTTGTGGATCATTTGGTTTTTAAAATGGTGCAGTGTAATATGGTTGTTTGAATCCTTATCTTGATTTTGAAACAATGTCTTCATTCTGCTTGAGATGAGGCAGATATCACACTGAATTTCTTGTACATTTCATTTGGAATTTCTTATTCATAAAAACAAGATGGTACAAACAAATTGCCAATCTAAGATTTGCACAAGGAAAAAGAAAATATGATCGTCCCAAATATTTTATAATATTTGTGATTCATCGTAAAAAAAAATGATGTTTCGTCTGATGAAAATAGAGAACTTTGGGTAGTCTGGAAAATTGATAGGTTGAGAAGGCGATTCCTATGGCACGGATCTCGCCAGGATGGAAAGGGGTACTCCCTTATCAAATGGGGGATCGTCTGCTGAAGAAAAGAATTCGGTGGTCTAGGGGTGGTCGATATTAGACAAATGAATCAAGCTCTGCTTTGTAAGTGGTGGTGGAAATTGAAAACAAAGCCTAAGGCAAAATGGGCAATACTTGTCAAGGAAATGTGCCTAAGGAATGGATGCATGTACCGAAAAGAAAAAAATAAGTCCTCCATGTCGGGCTTTTGGTAGGGGTGACGTGAACCAAAGCAATTTTTCTGAAAGGAGCAACCTTTTCCATTGAGACTGGGAAACCATTTACTTCTGAAAGGATAAGTGGTGTGGGTCAATAACCTTGAAGAGAAGATTTCCAGATGCTTACGAATATGCAACAGACAAAAACGATTGGGTGTCGCGAAACTGGAGAAGCGGAGAATGGAGGCCAAGATTAGTTGCCAGGCTGAGCGTGGAGGCAAGGAAACAAAAGGAGGATCTTATCCAATTTCTAGAAAGCTGGAAGCCAACGGATGGAGAAAATATTGACAAAATAACCTGGAAAGCAGAGAAGGGAGGGGTGTTCTCGGTAAGATCGGTCTATAAGTGGCTTAACGATGGAGGAGTTCGGAACAATGACCCAGTTTGGAAGGTTAGGGTACCTCTTAAGATCAGGGCATTCAACTGGCTTGTGGCTAAAAATGCGATCCTAACCTGGGACAATTTGGCAAGACGGAAGTGGATAGGTCTGGGAGACTGTATTATGTGCAACATGGGTAACGAAACGGTGGATCACCTGTTCGTTAAATGCCAATTTGTTACGCAAATTTGGAAAGATTTCCTCAATAGATTAGGTATCTTCGGGGCAGGCCCGGAGACGATTGAAGAATTATGGGGAAATTGGCATCAACGTCACCTAAGTAAAGGAGACTTGGACATTTGGGGGGTGGGGGTGATGGCAATCTGCTGGGGGATTAGGTTAGAGAGAAACTGTAGAATTTTTAGGCCACAACACAGACACACCATGCATAATCAACTGCTTTTCAAGATTAATGCTCTTATAATCTTCTGGTCTTTACGGCAAGTGGGGAGTCATCCAAGAGAGTCAAGGAAATGTACAGCGACGCCAACAAAGCCAGCGAACAGGCAGAGCATGAGGAAAGGGGGGAACCTCTGAGGAAAAGTAAGGGGCAGGCGGTACCAGGATGGGGGGTTCTTTTTGGGTGGACCCTTTTTGGATGTTCATTTGTTAGGGTGGCACGTCTATTTTTGTAATTAATTGTAATTATTATTTTTGGGCATGGGAGCTATCTTGTAATGGAGGGGTTCTCTATTTTGATGGGGAATGAGGCTCACGGACCTCATGTTGGGTGTCATGAACATCATTTTCCTTTTCATGGTTGTATGTTTTATTAAAAACTCTTTAATGAAGCGCGGGGAGTCGTCGGACCCACCGTTTATAATCAAAAAATAGAAAATAGAGAACCTTTTTTTTCTTGAAACATTCGTCCATGAATTTAGAATATTTAATAAGTTAATTAATTAATTAATTAACTAATTATATTTAGTTACCTAATTAGCTCATTTAATAATTGTTTAGTGGGTTTAATAAGGATTAGTGAGCTTTCATAATGAAGGAAATTAAAAAATTAATTTTTTCGGACGAAACGGTTCATTGTTTTCTCTTCTTTGCTATTTTTTGGTTTTCCATTACTGCAGTGAAACAACGAAATGCTATTTATATTTATGCATTTTGCCATTTTATCGCATTCACGACTGTGAATGCTCTAAGAGTGTCTGCCGTCGTTGGCTAAAAAGCATTCTTTTTCCATAATTAAAAAAAAAGAAAAGAAAAAAGAATGTTGTATTCATTGGCTACACACCCAAAATTTGGGTTTTCAGTGAACATTGGCCTGCTATATTTGGAATAGGATATAGGAATTTGGAAATTATAGCCGACGAAAGATCGCTTTTTTTAAATAAAAATATCGGACGGGAATTGATTTCCCGTCCGATCAAAAAAAAAAATGATCAGACGAGAAATCATTTCCCATCCGATCGATTTTTTTATAAAAAAAAATAATCTCGGATGGTAAATGGTCCATCATCCAAGCATTTCTTTCCCATTTTTCCAAGAATGTTTCTATGGAATTATCCCTACATGAATTATTATGCAATCTTGTAGCTATAAGATTTGTGTACATTTGGGGATCAATGACTAAGAAGGAATGGGTCTATAGAAAATGTTATGCATACATTTACATACAATTTTTTGTTGTTCTAATCTGTAACACCCCGAATTCCAAATAAGTCTAAATTCGAAGTTCCACAGGATCTTAACACTTCACTTCGTACAATTTTACAAGAAATTTAAATTTTTTTATACAATAATATTTACATCAACTCAGCGGAAGTAAATTACAACATATTACATGAATAAAATAACACTTGAAACAATTCTTTAAGCAGCGTTCCTCTTTAGTCCATTCATTCATTTTATCCTACATAGAAACTGTGGGCACGTCAGTTGCATACAACTGACACTAGGATATTATTATTTTTTGATAACGCAGATAGAGTCACAAGACTCCAGCCCAATAATTAATAAAAGATAGAGTCAATACAAAAAAACCACGGATACACTGGAACCAACATTTTACAAGGGGTAAAACTGGACCGAAGAAAACTAAAGGGAGAAACACCCAAAAATAAAGAATACAGGACACCAAGCAATGGAAGGCATTGCCAAATAGAAATAGCCAACGAACCAATCGCCGAGAAGCGCAAGCAGAAGCAACATCAGACGGAAATGCATAACCACTAGAAGCAGCAGTCACAGGTGCGGCACAAAAACGAGAGGAGTTAAAATCACTGCGCAAAAGGGGCTAAGATAGTTGTCCAGGAGCTGAGGAAGTCTGTAAGCGCACCGTCGACCAAGAAACGAAAGCCCCCCAGACGACTTCCAGCCCAAAAGATCCAAAGTAATAGCAGACCTAGGAGGCACCCAAACAAGCTCCACCTGAAGAAAGAGAAAACTGAAGCTAGGATATAATACATCAATTTCTCTTAGTTGGAAATCGCACACTTTTTCACAAACAAAACTAAGGGGGACTATCTTATTGATGTCGTGTGTGAATGTGCACTAAGTCCTCAATGCAGTTATATATTTAATGACACTAATGCGCACTTGTTTGGATTCTATGCATCCCATACTACATAGGTCCGAGGGCAAACCCTTAATTGTACTACATCTTGTAGGGTTGGATCCCTCGCCATGAGTTTAACTACTACAGTAACTATGATAAGTATCTTAGATGCCCTATGAGTTACGAGCCCATCGCCACCGTAGCCAGATAGTTAAAAAATTCTTTGCTTGTGTACTTACCTCCGTTGTCTGACTTTATTGCTTTCACTTTGCAACCCGTCTCATTCTCAAACCTAGCCTTCCAAGCTCTAAATTCCTCAAAAAACTCTGATTACTCGTGAATTGCATAAACCCAAACCTTTCTTATAGCAACATCGATGAATGTGACGAAGTATCTCTTACCACCATAAGAGAATTTCTGAGCTGGACCCACACATCTGTATGTACCAACTCTAGCTTTCCAAGCTTCCTCTCACGCCCACCCAACTGAAAGCTAACTGTCTTCTGTTTAGCCATCACACAATTCTCACAAAAATCCATCTCAACCTTCTTCATCCCCGGCAAAAGATCTCTAGAACAAAGCTGCTTGACACTCCTTTCACCAAGGTCCTCCAACCTAACATGCCAGAGAATTGAAGGGGAACTACTTGCTGATGCTGTAGCAATGATATCACTTGAATCACCTCCGATGAGTAAGTACAGCGTGTCACCACGCTTTTCTTTTGCCACCAACCTGACACCTATAGTCACCTTCCATTCTCCATGTCCAAAAGTTGTTGTGAACCCTTCTTTATCAAGTTAGCTAATTGGGATCAAGTTTTTCTTCAAGCTCGGAATATGTCTTGTGTCATACAAGACCAATTGCCTACCATTGCGAGCCTTCACTCTCACAGTGCCTCTACCTACAACTGGACATATCTGCCCATTACCAACTGAAACTGCACCAAAATCACCTGTCCTGTAATCCTCAAAAACATCCCTCATGGGAGTACAATGATAAGAAGCACCTGAGTCTATACACCAATCATCTTGAAAAATATTAAATCCAGCAGATAAACACAATTCATCTAGACGGGGTTCAATACTTACCACATTAGCTACCTGTGACCCTGCTTGTGCTTTCTTATACTCTTCGCATTGGTCTCTCCTGAGTCCTGACTTCTTGCAGTACCAACACTCACCGTTGTGATATCCGGTTCTTGACTTTGACCTGCGATTCCGGCTCTGTGACTTCCCTTTGTTGTTACTTCTACAATGGTTATCAACTGACAGCGCGGTATTGCTAGGATATGACACCGAAGTCTCTCCATGTCTTTTCCTCCTTGCATCCTCATTCATAATGCTGCTTATAACATCCTTTAGGATTGTCGTATCAGTCATGGTGCTTGTAATAGTCTGCTCTACTGTGACACAACTATCGAAAAGACTAGATAGCGACAACAACGATTGTGCCCTCTCCTCAAACTTTAAACCCAACGATTCCATCTGATTATAAACCATTCAGAAATTATTGATGTGCTCAGCAACCGAACGACTTTCCGACAACTTCAACTTAACCAACTTCTTTAGGTGTAAGATCTGATTCGCTGCATTCAGCTTCTCAAACATGTCTGTCAACATCTCAATTGCCTCCTTTGCGGTTCTTGCCTTCTCAATGTGAAATAGTGCATTCCTACTCAACGACAACTGAATCTGTCCAGGCACTTTCTGATCCAATCTATTCCAGACCACCAACGCAACCGAATTGACCTCCTCCCCTTCTGGCTAAGAAAGAACAACCAAAAGCAACACACAAGAATACACGAGATTTTTTCGAGGTTCCTCCAAAAAAATGGCTATTTCCCCACGCAGAGTCACTCCTGCGATTTCCACTAGAAATATGAAAATTAGGTTTACAAATCTCTCAAGAACTCACCACCAAGGTGTAGGATTTCTCTCCTCACTCTCTCTTAATGACGGCTGGTAGATCTCTATTTTCTTTTCACTGAACCCTAAAATGTACACAATACAATATATATAAGATTCCACAACTTTAATCTCAGCCACCCATTAATCAGCATCGAGATGGTCGACCGCAACATCATGACGGTCAACGGGTTCTCTCCTTCGACCGTATAAGATCCAACAGAGAGTAGGACGGTCGACTGCGCGGTCGACCGGTCGCCTCTTCAAGTTATAGGATTGAATCAGAGAGCGAGACGATTGACTGCACGATCGATCGTACACTTGCCTGGAGCACGGTCGCGGGGGGGGGGGGGGGGGGGGGGGGGGGGGGGGGGGTGCGATCGACCGCATCTCTGCCTGTAGCTTCAAACCACTTCGGACCTCTTGCTCCCACTTCGAATCTCCTTCTCATCTGACTTCTCCAACCTCATTATCATGTATCGGATCCACAAATCCCAACAAATCTCACGTCATGACATGACGCATCATGCAGACATCCTATGGACAATTCACCTCTGCCATGGAACGATGGCACTATGTAGTCACCAGGCACCCCACAAGTGTCGTCACGGTCCCGATATTCTGGAGATGTATTCACGTCCTGACATAACACATCATGTAGACATCCTGTGAATACTCTCACACCGTAGATCCGAACCCTCATACTTGTGTTTTTCTCTTACTTTCATCACATCTCTACTATGTGTCTAATCCTTAGATAATTGAATCATGAGTAAAATTTACACTCTAGAATTAGTGTTACCTCTACACCCGTCTTAAACATCAATTGTTAACTACGATCCAATCTTGGTCTTTTATTATCACATTTCTCTTTAAAACTTCATTCATGCCGATGTAAGGGCTTAGCTAAAACTCTAGTTTCAATCTCTTTACATGATTGAACATCAAAACATACTCACAAAACACGAGGCACCCCACAATCTCTTTCAAAATTTGTGAGTATGGACATCAAATGAGTGTCCATATTCACATATTTCCACATTTCATCACGATCTTTGTATTTCATTTTCCATGCATATTTGCATAATTTAAACAACAATTTCATATTTAACTACTCAAATTTTTCATGTCAAAATCTCATTTTTAATCTCTATACAAAAATTCTTTATATTCAAAATATTCCATTTCTTTAATTAATTAAAATCATATTCTAAGAATTTTATCAAGGTCTTTTTTCAAATTACTTCTAATTCTCATTTTAAAGTTCAAATATTGTAGAGATAATTTTCATGAAGCCTATGAAATTTTAGAAGAATTCTAGTATTTTTTCCTCAATTTTTATACACTTAAAACTCCACAAAAAAAATCAAATAAGTAAAAAAAATGAAAAAACTCAACAAAAGGCCAGAGGCCGGATTCGAACGCAGACCCACGCCCCCTGCTCAAGAACAGTAACCGAACCAAAGCGCACCCATCAACCAAAAAGGCCAGAGTGACTAACCGATATTGGGAGAACTTAAATTATACTTAAGGTCTCGTTTCGGGATTTGATAAAAATCGAATTTTTCAATCAAAAAGAGCCTCTTGCCATGCTCGAACCCAAGACCAGTACTAGCATTAGTATCGGGTCAGGTCGGGTCCTTCACTACCCGGACCCGGCCCCTTACGGGTCCAAAAATTGGACCCTGACCCGGACCCGGACCCGTGAGGACTGGATCTGATTCTGGGTCCGGATCCTATTAAAATATCCCTACCCGTTCGGGTAGGAGCGGGAGTATGAGCGGTGAGAGGAAGATTAAGAATAGAGAAGAGAAGAAAAGGCATGTGTTTTGAGTTTGGAAGAGGAAGATTTAGAATTGAGAAGGAAGGATGGGATGGATGAGGATAGAATATTTATTTTTATGTTGATTTTTTGAATTTTTTTAACGGGTCCGAGTCCGGGTTCGGGTTCGGGTCGGGTCTCTTTTAAGCGGACCAGAACCCGGACCCGAAAGTACAACGGGTCCCATTTTAGGACCCGGACCCAGACCCGGATAGGCCGGGTCGGTTCCAGTCCAATGCCGGGTCCGGGTCGGATTCGAGTTTCGGGTATTTATACCAATGCTAACCAGTACCCCCGGCTAGCAACAGTAACATACCCAAAATGCACCCGAAGACCAGTATGTCTTGAGTGACTAACCGATATGAAGTTGGTTGAGTGCTTTTTTGTATAGACCGTACTGTATCTACTCTTTCTTTAATAAACTCGATTTTCCAATCAATTTGTACTTTATAAAAATCTAAATCTTTTTCCAGAATGTATTTCTTTGAAAAACAGTATATTATATTTTTTTAGATTTCCAAAATTCTCATTTTTAACAACAACAGACTATTTCTCTTAATTCTTTTGAAAAGTTGAACATTAATACATTTTTCGACATTGAAAAATTCCTTTTCTAGATGAATTTTTTTATCTACTTGTTTCCCATTTATTCACATTATATTTGCACAATTTTTCTTCATTCTTTAACATAGTTAAAGCCTCAAGTTAAAATTTATCTTTTATAAACTCACTCATTTCTTATGATTCAAAAGATAATATATTTGACAATCGCATGATTATAAGCCTACTCATACAATACAATTAAAATTCAACAATTATTGTAACTTTTCCATGCTAATCAATTTATTTCACAAATCATGAGTGTTAATTTGCATTCTACAATTCATTCACAAGCACGATTTCATGCAAGCATGATTTATCGAATTTATATGTACTCTAGCATGAAAATATAGTAATAAAGCATCATGACAACTCTTAATTAACATATTTCAATTCATTTTACTAACTTTTTCATGTAGATAAACTAGAGCTTCCCCTCTTTCTTACTAGTCTTTTCAAGCAAGTATATGGCAATTTTCCTATTTGTTTCTAACATATTCACAAATTAAATTCCTAGCATGGTATCTAAACTAGAAGTAGAGAAATCACCCACCTTTTGAAGAAACAAATAAGAAACCCCTAGAGAACTCCTTGAATGCACGATCGTCTCCCTTCTTCTCCTAGCTTGTGCCACACAACTCGAGCCTTCTCCTCCTTGCAAAGCTTGAACCCGGTTCCTTCTCCTCCTTGATGTGCGAGCCGGCCACCCAAGTACAAGAGCACACAAACACACAAACTCTCAATCTCTTTTCACACAACTCTATCTTTTCTCACTTAATTTTTTTCCTCACAAATGCTTCCTTTTCTTTTCTCCTCTTTGAAAATTTCTAATGCAAGTAATGAAGACAAGGGGGTATTTATACACATTGGCAAGGGGGTATTTATACATTTTTCAAGAGTGAATGGAGGGTTGAGATGAGTTTAGATGAAGGGCTAGGATACATTTGGGAGTTAGAAGAACCACTCATTATCAAGTAACCACTCTCCACTCTTCCACTCTCTCCCTCCACTCCATGTGTGGCCGGCCAAGTCTTGTCCCCATTGCACGTGCATGTGGGGACAAGACCCAATACACCACTTGGACCAAATACACCACGCTTCAAAGTTATTGCAATCTTTCTTCGCATTATCTCTGCCATCTCCCACTTTCATGGAAGACCCAAGTACTCCCCACTCATGAAGAGCACCTCCGCCACTCCACCACGTGGAGTGCACCAACCACCCCTCATCGCCTTATGAAGGATGTGCTCCACCAATCGCATGAGCACGAATAACGGAGAAACAATCTCCCGTGTCGGATTACGTGTTATGAAACTTCCCAACTTGCAAGATCTCCATCAACACCGGATTTGGTTCAAAGCCTCTCAATGCACCCTCTACGTTAGAAACCTCTGTGGATGACACCTCTACAAACTCTGCAGACTGTTCAACCCCTACAGTCCCAATTCGGTTACCCTTATCGACATTACCCCGCATATCGATATCAGTGCTCTCTATCACACAAGAGCGACTTAAAGCTTTAACTGCCAATTCGCAAAGTACCCTCACCGCAACAACGTCTTGCCCTCTAGGATCACTTCCATGGCCAGCAGCTCCCACTAAATTAGTAACCTCCCATCCATAACTGAAAGAACTCGATTGCACCCCACACAACCTACTACTCGATTCTGGATGAGAGTCAACTACAGGAGAAACGCTCCTCACGTCTCTAAGCAAATACAGCGTTTTCTCACGCTTCCCTTTTGCAATCACCCATGAACCTGCAGCTATACACCACTCCCCACTACCAACTGTAGTAGACAACCTCTCTTTATCTAGCCTTCCAATCGAGATAAGATTTTCTTTCAAGTCTGGAACATGCATTGTCTCCCGCAAGATAACACTTTGATCATCAATGGCGTTCACGCGAACAGTACGAACCCCACGTACAGGACACTGGTGACCATTCCCCACGATCACATCTCCAAAAGAACCCACCTCGTAGTCATCAAATACCTCTCTCCTCGGAGTGCAATGAAAAGAAGCTCTCAAATCAATACACCAATCTTGAGTGCCCAACTCCTCCCGAGCTGATAAGCATAGATCCTCAACAAGCCCCACTTGAGCTTCCTTTGGAGTATCTCTCTTCGGTTTCTCCTGCTTCTTTTTCATATAAGTCTTGCAACTGCGCATCATGAGACCCTTTTTGTGACAATACCAGCACTCAGGCCCATGTCCCTCATCGCTGTCATCAGACTCACTCTCAGATGAATGTAACACCCCAATTTTTTTTTTTTTTTTGAAAACTAAACCTTTAAATTCAATTCTATCAATTTCTATATCACTTTAAACATAAACTAAGATAGGTATATTTCAAATAAAATTTTGGCAAAATCTCCCCTGAAATTTCTGCCCCAAAACACAAAATGCTTACGGAATTCTGCTCTAAATTCCGTAACTCACAACACAGGCAGTATAATCATGGGCTCCCCAGGCCAAATGAGCAGAATCACACAGGCAATATAATATTATGCTCTGGGGGCCAAACTCATAACGGTATATCAAATATGAAATAAAAACCATAAATTCTTTTGAAAACATATAAGATTTTTGTAAAAATTTTGGAAAACCTTTTTAAAAACCAACCACAGAACCCAATACTCCACAACGAGGTGGGTACGGGCTTTCTTATCTCATCACAGCACTATATCTATATATATACACATTATTACAAAATAATACATCAACTGTCCATGTTTCTTTATATACTAAATACATAAATAATTTGTCATCTCAACAAAAATATAATTCCTAACTCTATAACTACCTCGCAATGCTGCTAGCAACCTGCAGGAGAGTTAGGGTTGTCCACTCTCAGGGAGGGACCCCCCTAACACCCAGAAAACATCAGGGGTTAGCCATTTCTGGTGTGAGTATAATTTAAAAATCTAACAAATGAATTAAATTGTATAAAAAAAATAATTTAACTTACAAACATCAAGTAAGAAGACACACCTTGAACATCTGAACTTAAAAACATCATCAATACGATTTTATAGCAAAATACTCTTCAAATCTGCATCGAATTATAAAATTACCCATAATTCACACATTCCACTATATACTTCACATCAACCTCATATTATCTTTATTTTATATTCGCACAATACGAATTTCCATACAATCCATTCCTTTTCAAGTTAAATTCCCTAACCCGAATATTTATTCCTCCACAATTATCACCATATTAGCATTTCGCTACTTATATAAATATCACTTACATGATGCTATTATATCTTTATTTAATAACCCTTTATATGAATACAAACTCGTAACACAACATACTTTCTCCATTAACCATTTTCGTAACCATTCTCCAAATACGGCTATTTATTTTATTGTAATATAACAAGTATCACTTCTTACATATATGCTTCTATTCTCATAATGCCACATTCATTCATGTCTTATGACGCAAATATAACATCTTATTGCTTATTGCAATGCTCTCACATTTCATCACATCATTAACACATCATTAATAAGAATGCTTATACTCATTACATCAAAAACATGCTTTATGGCTCATTCCCATCTCATTATACCACTTTAGTAATTCTCATTCTTATAAGTAATATATCTTATTATTATCATTTTCACTTAATCCCCAAACACAATCTGGGGCCACAACATATCACACCCCATAGCCGATAGCTTGGATAATAGTCACTGCACCACAAACACACAGTTTGGGTAATATCATATCACGTCTCAAGCCGACAGCTTGGTTATTAATTCACTTCAATTACTATTCATCTTCACTTTACTTTATTTCGCATTTTCATTAATCATTACCACTATTATACCAACTCACCCTGCGAATTATGTCAAGGCAGGTAGTTCCCACAATTTCCACAGAAATAGCGGACAGGTAGTTCCTTGACACAATTCCAAGGTGTAACAACTTATATCACACTGTATTTTACTTTAATAATCACTTACATAATACAATTACTTCGTACTATTCATATTAACACATGTCTCTTTTATTATTTTCATTTTAAATTAACCACATACTGCATTTATAACTTCTTTTCATACACTAACTCATAACTCATTTTCCTTCACATTTACTTCATTCACAACCACTTTCTTTCTCATACACAATTCACAATTCACTTTCTGTACTTTTACATTTTTATTAACACTTAGTTATTTTATTAGTTTGTCGACCAGTGAGCCACAGTATCCCAACATACTGAAAGCCGACAGCCCAGTAAACACACGGTCCGATGCTCTCCCAGAGTCTTACTCGTCCGAAGCTACGTCTTCTTCCTAGCCGAACTAGCGAGGGAACCACTAACCCCTAGTCCCACTAGGGTACTTCCTCCCAGCCGAAGCCAGCGAGGCAAACACTCACCACTAGTCCCACTAGGGTGCTTCCTCGCAACAGCTGTCATCGAGAGAAAAACCACTAACCCCTACTCCCACTAGGGTACTTCCTCCCAGCCGAAGCCAGCGAGGCAAACACTCACCACTAGTCCCACTAGGGTGCTTCCTCGCGACAGCTGTCATCGAGGGAAAACTGGGCCTCAAGCCGATAGCTTGGGCGATAAAATCCACTTACCCCAAACATAGTTTGGGTCCACTATTCCCAAGCTGGTCCTTGGGCGTTAGGACGTCTAGCTCAAACCCCCAGGATTGCTGTAGGTACTGGTCAACAAAACCATCTGTTATTAGCATTAATCATTTCATCTTTTCAACTTATTAAATCAACATAAAGCATCACAGCTTTTAATTAAACTATTATCACATCCTTGACTTTAATCATGTGAATAATAACACATTTTATTAACACTTACCATCTTATCTTTTATCTTACCATTTGATGCATATCCGGCATCCACGATATTAATTATCATCCCATTGTATCACATATATACATACACCATGTCATTTAACATAGAAACCATCATGTCACAGTATTACACATCATAAATGCTCCATATTATTTAATTTGCCATAATGTCACCCATTATGAATAATATGCTATTTACTACTTCATTAAATTACCTATAAACATACCCCAAGTTATATCGTAAATAAAAGAATTATAAGATGTTAGTCTGTATCGTAAGCGTATCAAAATATATAAATCATCACAGAATAATATCATATTATTGCCCATTATTTCACTTCGAACATAATTAAAATGTAAACATGTACCCAATTATTAATTTCATCAACTATTGCATCACACGTCATAATCATCTATATATATATCACAAATATACACCACACATGCGGGTTTCCGAGAAAAAGGGGCCAAAATCACTTATTTTCTCTAATTAAATCTTATCCTATCTAATTATAGCATACTAGCTCATACACCATGCTCCATGTAATGATAATTACCTATAGGGGCCTATATGCCCCAAAACATGCACAAAACACGCACTGGATAAAAATATGCATAAACAATTTAATACATTTAGTTTTTATACTTCAACACATCACAATAACCCATACTATAGATTTTATGTACTTAAAATAGTCACTTTCACCACATATCTCAAAAACCCATTTTGGATCCTTAAAAATCCGTATTTTCAATAAAAATCCACTTTTGGCATAACTCCCATAAAACATATCAAAAGGCCACGAAATTCGGCCACAATATAAAATATTTATAAATACAACATACTCACCTGACGGATCCAGCAAACGATGTCCCACGTCCGCCCTGTAGCCAGTCGAAGTTCGACTTTTTCCACCTAAATAGGAAATTATAGGATTGATTAGCATGAAACTCAAAACTCGACCTACGGATCTCCAGATTCAAATCCGTCTTCACCCACATGTCACAAATAATATACGTAGGCGAGCTACATCGACGGATTTCAAATTCGAACCCCAATACAAGAACTTACCTATTGATCGGAGGCTTTCTAATAGGAAAATTTCGTATTTCCTAATTTCTTTAATCTTCTTTGTCCTAATCTCTCAAATTAGAGTTAATAATAATAATAATACTCAATTACACCTCCGAACCCATCAAATTTTCACCTAAACCTCGCTCGGGTATTTCACCGAACACCCGGCGTGCATATGTGGTATACCCGTACTTTTGAGATTCCGACGGGTTTCTAACTCCATAAAATTTTCACTAAACCCATCTAAATTGTTTTCCCTTAATACACAACAATTTCTATAACTCATACTTATCAATTATTCTATTTATTATCCAAATTCTAAAGTCAACACACTAATTAATTTAGAACTCACAAACCACTCAATTTCTTACCAATCTTCCTTCTCTATAAGTACTAGCATCACCTAATTACCCTACTATATCATTTTCTAGCACTAAAACTCAAAATCATATATTCACGTAAAATAGGGTTTCATCATTTCTCACCTTACAAAATATATCCTTGCAAACGGACTCCAAAATTGAAGAGAGCACCTCAAAAATAGCCTAAACCCTCAATTTTTCTTCAAAAAATTGTTGGAATTTCTAGGGTTTTGGAACCCAAGGATTGGTCGGTGGTGGGGAATTCTTTGCTGGCCGAAATCTGAAGGAGGGGGAGGAGGAGTATGGAGAAGTAAATAAAAGGGCAAAATTTCATATAAGCCCCTAATTGACCATATATTTATATATACACCCTTCTAGTTAACTCTTCTAGGGTTTTTCATGTAAAAATCACTCCATAGTATACTTAAATTCATCCCAAACATAAAATAAAATCAGAAATGCATTTTTATGCATAATTGTAATCAAAATCAATAGTTACGAACGGTAGCAATACATATAAATATGTATATATACGAATATCGCAATATTTCAGAAAAATACCTTCAACTTCAAACTATAATTTAATAACTCGAAAATTTAAACCCCCTATCATGAACAAATGCCCCAGAAAAATTTCGAGTCAAATCGGATTCGTCTCCTCCGAGAAAACTCATCTCAAAACTCCTATATTTTCAAATTTTTTTTCCGTTTACCCCAAAATATCAATTTAATCATTCTAATGCTAATAAAATCAATTAATAGGGGTAAATATACTCAGAAACATGTTTAAAAATAATTTAAATCAAATAATTAAGGGAATAAAAAAAACAGATGTTACAATGAACTACTATAATCCTTTCTTCTTCGACTGCTCTTAGATCTCCCACGTCTCTTCACAACGTACATGGCGGAATCTGTAGAAGATGATGATGGATATCCCTCGTTTCTCACCCTTCTCACCTCCTAGTTCAGAATGTTACTCACCACATCATGTAGTGTAACCCCTGTTTCCATTAATACGTATTTTAAAAACATATTTTTCCCGTATTTAAATAATCAGTGTTTTTCTCTAATCGATTTTATTTTTTTAAATAAATTTTTACGAGCCCAATTGTTTATTATAAACCCAAGTTTGGATATTGATTTTTTTTATTAATTATTAGTATGAACCCAAATTGTATTTTGATTTTATTTGATTTTATTAAATTAATCCAAAGCCCAAACTTGTATTTTGATCTTAATTATTTAATTAATTAAATCTAAGCCCAGAAATTTTAGCCCAACATCCTAAGTATTTTATTTAAATATATGAAGCTATTTTAAAGCCCAACCCAAACTATATTGATATTATTTAGAGCCCATTTATTTGAAGCCCAAGTCCAGAATTCATTGTACAGAATTGTCATACACCTATCCCCATACAATATTTATTCACCCCCACCTTTCTGTCCCGTATTCCAACTCCCCACATCTCCTTAATCCCGTACAGCACATCTCCCCACTCCTAGTAACTGCCCCCACTCTCCTTCACCCCCACTACTCCATTATTTTATTCCATTATAAAAATCCCCTTTCCCGTTATATCTCTCTCTCCCATTCATCCTCTCCCCCTCTCTGTTTCTCTACAAAACCAGAGAAACAAACCTGAACTCTTCTTCACTCTCCCTCCTTCCACTTCGTCATCTCCACTTCATCTCCACCCCGCGTCGACCACCACATCTCCTCCCCGTCGCTCTAGCTCCGCCCTCCGACGTCAGCCGCCGCTCCTCCCGAGTGTCGCCATTGCGTCGTCTCCTACCTTCGCGAAGCCGCCATTGCCAACCACTTCGAGTTCCACAGTCATCGACTCCATCCCTCTCGTCGACTTCGCCAACATCGCCTCGACTTCCGCCCCTCGTCTTCGCTCACGCCGCTGCTACCGCCGCTCTGTTGCATCCAGTCAGACGATTCCCCTTGCCGCCGTCAGCCACTTCGACCCCGTCGCCTTGCCGCCTCCGCCGTAGAACACAGCTTCGACCCCATCGCTGCTCTCTCCCGCTCGAGCCACAGTCGACTCCGTCCCTTCCCTCCAGTCGCGCCCACCGTCCCCCGTTATCTTCACCAGCGTCGCTCGCTCTCGCCGTCCTCCACCCAGTCGCCGCGCTCACCACTTCGCCGCTCGACCTCCCCCTCGTCGAGATCGCTACCCCCGCTCGACCACCGATCGCAGCCCTCTTCTTCTCCCGTTCGCTCTCTCTCCCGCCGAATCACTCTCCCGCCCGTTTTCTCTCTCTCTCTCTCTCTCTCTCTCTCTCTGTTCTGAAATTGAAGAAGAAGAAGTGAAGAAGAGAAGGATTACTCTGTTGGGGTTGGAAAAGAAAAAGGAGTAGTAGCACATTGGGGATTGGGTTACTGTTGAGTAGTTTTGGGGATTTGGGAATTTGTCTAATTGCTGTTGTACTGTTGATATTATATTGGTGTTGGATTGTACTGTGGATTGTGTGGAGTTGGGTGTCTACTGCCTTGAAGTTGTGAAGTAATTGCTACTGTTCGGGAGAAAGGAGATTCGCTTGATTGCTCTTTGGATTATTGGAGTTGCTACTTTGGCGTGGCTGCCATAAATTATCTCACACTTGTTCTGCTGCCCGGGATACTGATCCCGTTATTCTCTCTCAAATTTATCGTCGTCAAATACCAGGCAAGTGTCACTTGTACAAATTTCATTGGTCTAGTACAAGTCTTTGTAAAAATACCGCAAGTATATTATTATTTGACTCCAATTCGCATTCATAAGTCGAATTGATATACATAATCCGTATCCCGTATTCGTACAAGATCACGAATACTTTGTTTCCATGTCCGTTGCATGACACAAACACAAAAATTAATATATATACATGATATTGTGCATGAATTGTTTATTCCTAGGTTGCATGTTGTTATAATATATTATATTCTTGATTAAGTGTTAAGCATGCCATTAGTTGCATCATATGTTATAAGTCCTGAAATATGTTTCCTGCCTCGTATAAGTCCTTGATACTTGATCTTGTCATGTTACCCTTGCCTTGTTACCCGTTCTTGTTCTTGCATGTAGTTTTTGTTTATGTTTGATTATAATTAAAAAGATAACAAGCCGGGGTATAAAGGGAAAAGATTTAGTAGTGGACAATATAGAAGAGCGTACTCGGTCGGGGGCTCGTGGTTCCTCGCTGCAATTTGTAAGTTACAAGTTACAAGTTTGCTAAATACAGGTTACTTGACATGTTTCACGCTACGTTACACTATGTCCACATGCACGTATCTCGAACAAGATACAACTTTCCCGAGTACGTGACCTATAGAATCCACTGTTGGGTTTTCGGGGCATAAATGCAGCGGATTGAAACAATAAAATCGAAACCCAATCGCAGGATCCATGCAAAACAAGACGTTTAATTCGTAGTTATGAACGTTTACCTTAAAACGAAGCTTTAACAGTTGAGAAAGGATGACTAATGGAGGTCCAAGCTCCTTGAATCACCACGCATCCCGCTCACGCGATCTACGCTCTATCGGTATCCACACGAACACTTGGTCTTTGAAGGAGCGATGTACTAGCATCCGAAAACCAAATTCTCTCTATCTCCATCTTCTTCTCTCAAAACGGCTAGGGTTTTTCTCTAAGCCTTAAAAAAAAAAATTTGAGAGTTTAAGATCTTTATATAGAGAGACAAATCTGGTTTTTCTAAAGCCCAATCCTATTGGGCTTTTATTAAAATTAGAATTCTTAATTAAATAAATAATTAAGTCAAACTTAATTAATATTCTAATATAATTCTAATTCTAATCATTAGCAAATTTGAAATTATATTTAATTAATTAATTAAGTCCCACTTAATTAATATCATAAATAAATTCGAATTACTATTTAATTTAAATTCATAATTTAAATCAAATCTCCTTCAAGCGTTCTTGTGTGTGACCCTTTAGGTTATTATTACGTTGGAAATAATTTTAATATCCAATAATAAAATTATAAACAATGAGCGGCATCTAGTAATACATCATTGCTACCCAAGTAATAATAATAATTGGTGATCCAATAAAACCTTTCGTGATTAATGTTTCCGTGTAATATAATCCCTTTAACCATATATTATAGATTAAACTCGAGGCATGTTCTCAGTCATCCTCTTCAACATTTAATCCGGGTTTCCTTGATCAATGAGTAGACTATTAAAACAAATCATTATTTGAGCATGGCCATGCATTTCATAGTCTCACTCAATCAAGAGGCCAATAATATCTCTCCTAATTATAGGAGGGTTAAATCCTTTATCTATCATTCATATTTCTCATACGACTCATAATATACCCGATGTCCACTTTTATCATCACCCGGTCAAAGGTAACTTTTAATGTAGTCAAAGTATATTAATCCTCTTATAGAAATATAATGATCTCAAGTCAGAGGATCATTACACCATTATCACTGTGAGTCTTTCTTATGACTTTATTTAAACATGAAGAATCTCACTGTGGGTCTATCCAGTGCCATGTAGAATCTTACATGCACCTATGTTCTTGACTTTAGTATCACTATACCTATGACCAATGAGATGTGGTCATCAGTCAACAAACATACTAATCTTTATGCATTATTATTGTCCCATAATGACAATGCTTGATTAGGGATATTTAGGAATATAAACACTATTCATATAATCTCATTTTTAAGTCTCATACTTAAAGATATAGAATACGTATTATATATTCCAAGGACATTTATTATTCTAACATTTTTATCGCAGTAAATTAAGACATAATAAATTAACATATAATAATCAATAGAACACAATCATTAATTAACAAAAGTATTTCCTAGAAGCACAATCACATTGTCTCTAGGGCACTAACACTAACAATCTCCCACTTGCACTAGAGCCAATCACTCATGTATCTAATACCCATGGAACTAGTGTGACCTTCGTGCTTCTGCTGCGACAAAGCCTTAGTCTTGTGGGTCCGCAACGTTATCTTAAGTATGCACTTTACATATGTATGTATTCTGACTTAAACCGATTAATCTTTTAGATCTATCTCTATAGATCCTGATCCCTAAGACATATGTATCATCGCCAAAGTCTTTTATCGAGAAACTATTTCCCAACCAAATCTTCACAACCTGTAGATTAGGAATGTCATTCCCTATTAATAATATGTCATATACATATAATACTAGGAATGACACATGGCTCCCACTAACCCTTCGTAAACACACGACACATTTTCATTTTACATGAAGCCAAACTCTTTGACTGTTTCATCAAAACGAATGTTCCATCTCCTCGAGGCCGGCTATAATCCATAAATGGACCATCGCTTCTCACAGACCATTCTAGCAAACTTTGGATCGACTTGACATCCATTTGCCAGATTTCATAGTCATAGTAAGTTGCTATCGCAAGCAAAATCCTGATGAATTTGACCATAGCCACCGGTGAGAAAGTTTCATCATAGTCACTACTATGAATCTGCTTGAAACTTTTCGCCACTAGTCTTGCTTTGTAGGTCTGTACATTACAATCCACGTCAGTTTTCTTCAAGAAACCCACTTGCACCCTATGGGTTTTACCCCTTCGGGTGGTCCAACCAAAGTCCATACTTTGATTTTCATACATGGAATCCATCTCAGATTTCATGGCCTCCAGCCATCTCTCAAAATCTGGACTATTCATAGCATCTTTGTAGGTGAGAGGCTCATCATCATCTATGATCATCACATCGCCAATTTGAGTCAGAAGAAATCCGCGATATCTCTCTGGCTCATAGCGAATCCTACTAGATCTACGAATAACCTGTGTTTCTTGAGCAGTGTTGTTATCAACATCTTGAATCACACTCTGCTCATGTTCCAACTCTTGTTCAACATTATTCTGTGGTTCTCGATCCTCATCGAGATCTATTGTCCTCCCACTATTTTTCTTAGAAAGTAAATCTCTCTTTAGAAACATAGCCATTCAAGCAACAAACACTTTGTTCTCCGAAGGTTTATAGAATTAATACCCTTTTTGTTTCCATTGGGTATCCCACAAAATCTGATTTTGGTCATAGCTTGTCAGAGATCATACGTTTCACAAACGCTTCATATCCCCAAATTTTCATAAATGACACGCTGTGACGTTTCTCAGTTCATATCTCATATATGGTGTCTTTTGAACTGATTTAATAGGAACTCGGTTTAGTGTTTCTGCAGCCGTCTCTAGGGGCATAACCCCAGAAACTAATTGGAAGATCCCCTAGACTCATCATCAATCGCACCATGTCCAACAAAATGCGATTTCTCCTCTCAGACACACCATGTCTTTGTGGTGTTCCAGGAGGAGTGAGTTGTGATACTATACCACACGCTTTTAAGAAATTTTAAGCTTAGGTATTCTCCTCTACGATCAGATCGTAGAGTTTATACTTTCGCCTATTTGTTTTTCTTCTTCAATCTCTTACTCTTTGAATTTTTCAAACGATTCGGATTTGTTCTTCAAAAGATACACATATCCGTATCTACTAAAATCATCAGTAAAGGTTAAAATTAGTAAAAGCCACCTCTTGCCAACATACGCATTGGACCACATACATCACTATGTATCAATTCCAATTGTTTGGTGGCCCTCTCACCTTATCCGGTAAAAGGAGTTTTAGTCATTTTGCCAATGAGACATAGTTCACATTCTTCGTATGATTCAAAATCAAACTTATCCAAGTATCCATCCTAATGTAACTTGGAAATGTGATCCTCATTTATATGGCCTAAATGACAGTGCCAGAGGTATGTTTGATTTGAGTCATTTATCTTTAGACGTTTATTATTTACATTATAGATAGGAGTATCAAAATCAAGAACATATAAACCATTAAACAAACGTGCAACCTCATAGGTAACATTATTTAATGAAAAGGAACAACAATTGTTCTGAATCAAAAAGGAAAAACCAATCTTGTCCAAACAAGAAACCAAAATAATGTCTCTGCAAATTGCAGGCACGTAAAATAGTTCTCAAGTTCTGAAATAAGCCCTATGGGCATCGATAAATAATAAGTCCCTACAGCTAAAGCAGCAACCTTTGCTCCATTGCTAACATGTAGGTCGACTTCTCCTAACGCCAAAGTTCTACTCCTTCGCCGTTTATGCACATTTATACAAATGTGAGAACCACATCCAGTATCTAATACCCATGATGTAGAAGTAGACAAATTTGACTTCTATAATATAAATACCTGAATCAGAAATCTGAACAGCCTTCAGTTTCTTCAGATCCTCCAAATAAGTTTGACAGTTTCTCTTCCAATGACCCGGCTTCTTGCAATAGTGACAATCACCTTTTGCCTTTGCCTTTGCAACACCTCCAGTAGGCTTCAAAGCCTTAACAGCGGGTTCTGGATTAGCAGGCTTAGATCCAATCTTGTTCTTGCCTTTCCATTTATCCTTTCCTTTGGCATTCCCTTTGTTGACCATCATTATGGGAGCAGGGGACGCCTTTTGAATGTTGGTCTCAGCAGTTCAACATAGCCAACAATTCGGTAGGTGTCTTGTCTATCTCATTCATATTGTAATTCATTACAAATTCGAGCATAGTCGCTGTTCAAAGATTGCAAGATTAGATCTATCTGAGCTTCCGGACTGATGGCGGAACCCAGAGTAGCAAGGTACTCCATATATCCAATCATCTTTAGAACATGCAGTGCAACTGGATCACGATCACCCTATTTACACGCATACAAGGCTTTACTTGTATCAAACCTCTCTTGACGAGCCTGTCCTTCAAACATACGTTTAAGGTGCTCTATCATTATATGAGCATCCATATGCTCATGCTGTTTCTGAAGCTCAAGACTCATAGTCGCAAGCATAAGACAAGTGACATCCGTGTCATCATCGATATGTTTCTGATAAACATTACGTTGATCAACCGATGCACCTATAGGGAGAGGTCCAGGGCGAGGAAATGACATAGAGCTTTCACTCTTACCTGAGGACTATCCTCAAATTCCTTTGCCAATCGAGGAAGTTTGTTCCTGTCAACTTGTCCTTCTCAAGGACAGATCGTACAGAGAAGTTATTTGAGTTGTTTGCCATTAGAATATCTATAATGTAAAAATGCATAAAAGAATTAGTCTACGGAATTATTAGTTTATGTTCAAATGATTATTCATATATATTCATAATATATATCTCCCACTATTTTGATCAAATTAATAGCCCTTACTATTAATTCGGAAAGCATTTATTATATATCTTTCTAGTGAGCCAAGATCCATATTTCATCATGTCTTGAGTCAGCGTTGGCCAAAACTCCCAAAACACAACTATTTAGGTAGACAACATTTGTCAATTATATCACGTATATAACTCTTGGATAGTTTGGTGAACAACCATTGCTCTAATTTATCTAATAAATTTTTCGCCAAACTCTATGCTTCTAAGTTCATAATCTTATTGTGACGACTTAGTTAAGTTAGGCCCAATGAATCAACATAACGAGTATCACATTTACTCTTTCGCACCTCACCACGATTAAAAGGAGCACTCTGCTTTGGCAAACCCACCCCTTATGATCTAGGCCTTGATGAGTGTTATTCATTGGAAAGCATCTTGTTTAACTTAATATTTATTAAGGGATTTACTTATAAACGATCATGATCCCATCATAAAGAGATTCTCAATTTTTCCTTGAATCAAATATTTCAAATCAAAATTCGTTGAATGAATGATTTCCAGATCAGAGGTTAACGCACAGACGGCATTATTGGCACCCCTTTTCTTACAGATTCGTAATCGGTTGTTGACAAAATCATTCAATCGTTGAATAATGAAAATTCATATTTAATTACCGTGTTTCATAAACACAAGAATCTCATGATCGTTTATTTAATGTTCATCTTAAATCGTTATAGATTTTATCTTGTTTAAGCATGAATGGGGTGTCGTATCTAATACATTCATCTTAATCTAATTAAGCATGCATCTCTTAAATCGTTATAGATTTTATCTTGTTTAAGCAGGCATGGCATGAGTGATGTATCTAATACATACATTAATACATTATTAATCTAATTGAAGCATGCATCATAATGTATTCTACACAGACATTCACACATCAATATGTAAAGTGCAGTATGTAAACGTGCTTGGTTATGGCCTTTATCCTACATGATCCTTTCAAGCTAATGAAAGGATCGAGGTCAATCTATGGTGGAAAATATAAATACAATTACATGTCTTCATTCTCCTTGGTTACTCCACTTCTTGGATCGTCCTTCAATCTTCAAGTACATTACATTGAATAATTGAAAACAACCTATACTAATGTACTTATGTACTTACATAATAAAACTCGAGTTACATTCGAGATTATACAATTACAAGAATGAAGAAAACAACATGCAAGTCGAATTTACAAAACCAAAACCATAAACCATTAATCTAAGGGTCTTAAGGCCATAACCAGCACCATGCTCAAGTAAACAATTAATAGACATCATCATATGTCACCATACATCAATACATAACAGTACATATCATATCCAATATGATCATATAAGATACATCTCAAAAAACAATTTTCAGAAAATTCGAAATTAAATCAAAAAACCATAAATCGCTGTTTACAGGCAGTAAGCGGTGTTAAACGGCTTACAGATGCGAACCTGACTTTGTCAGTCTTGCTCAGTGGCCTGATTTCAGTCAAAAACCATATATGGTTTGCGAAAATCGGATACAGTACGCAAATTTCACTAAATCTGCGCAATTTTTCAGAAACCGTATCGTATACAATCTACGCGATAAGAACAAATATATAATATTCAAATAATATCATATATTATCTTATCATGTTATACCATATCATATTTCATCATGATCCAATCATAAAAATCATATAAGGCATAATTCAGAAAATTGAAATTAAATCTGAAAACATAAAATTGCATATTTCAGGCCCTAAACGGCGTCAAACGCCTTACAGACGAATCGGTGATAGCTTAAGCTATCAGTTTTGTTCAGACGCTCGTTTCCCTTTCCGAAAAGGTACTCATTTGCAAAAATCGGACACTAGAAATAGATTTCCGCAAATCTGCAACAGCCGTTTCAGAATCCATATCGAATACGATTCTCGTAATTAGAACAAACATAAATCATATACATATCAGTATACATACAGATTATAAGATCATCATATGATCATCCCAATCATCATTAACTTACAGTTTATGCATATATATCAAAACTGTAACAAATAAACGAATTAAAACGTTTTCGCAAGTAGCTTTGATACCATTGTTGGGTTTTCGGGGCATAAATGCAGCGGATTGAAACAATAAAATCGAAACCCAATCGCAGGATCCATGCAAAACAAGACGTTTAATTCGTAGTTATGAACGTTTACCTTAAAACGAAGCTTTAACAGTTGAGAAAGGATGACTAATGGAGGTCCAAGCTCCTTGAATCACCACGCATCCCGCTCACGCGATCTACGCTCTATCGGTATCCACACGAACACTTGGTCTTTGAAGGAGCGATGTACTAGCATCCGAAAACCAAATTCTCTCTATCTCCATCTTCTTCTCTCAAAACGGCTAGGGTTTTTCTCTAAGCCTTAAAAAAAAAATTTGAGAGTTTAAGATCTTTATATAGAGAGACAAATCTGGTTTTTCTAAAGCCCAATCCTATTGGGCTTTTATTAAAATTAGAATTCTTAATTAAATAAATAATTAAGTCAAACTTAATTAATATTCTAATATAATTCTAATTCTAATCATTAGCAAATTTGAAATTATATTTAATTAATTAATTAAGTCCCACTTAATTAATATCATAAATAAATTCGAATTACTATTTAATTTAAATTCATAATTTAAATCAAATCTCCTTCAAGCGTTCTTGTGTGTGACCCTTTAGGTTATTATTACGTTGGAAATAATTTTAATATCCAATAATAAAATTATAAACAATGAGCGGCATCTAGTAATACATCATTGCTACCCAAGTAATAATAATAATTGGTGATCCAATAAAACCTTTCGTGATTAATGTTTCCGTGTAATATAATCCCTTTAACCATATATTATAGATTAAACTCGAGGCATGTTCTCAGTCATCCTCTTCAACATTTAATCCGGGTTTCCTTGATCAATGAGTAGACTATTAAAACAAATCATTATTTGAGCATGGCCATGCATTTCATAGTCTCACTCAATCAAGAGGCCAATAATATCTCTCCTAATTATAGGAGGGTTAAATCCTTTATCTATCATTCATATTTCTCATACGACTCATAATATACCCGATGTCCACTTTTATCATCACCCGGTCAAAGGTAACTTTTAATGTAGTCAAAGTATATTAATCCTCTTATAGAAATATAATGATCTCAAGTCAGAGGATCATTACACCATTATCACTGTGAGTCTTTCTTATGACTTTATTTAAACATGAAGAATCTCACTGTGGGTCTATCCAGTGCCATGTAGAATCTTACATGCACCTATGTTCTTGACTTTAGTATCACTATACCTATGACCAATGAGATGTGGTCATCAGTCAACAAACATACTAATCTTTATGCATTATTATTGTCCCATAATGACAATGCTTGATTAGGGATATTTAGGAATATAAACACTATTCATATAATCTCATTTTTAAGTCTCATACTTAAAGATATAGAATACGTATTATATATTCCAAGGACATTTATTATTCTAACATTTTTATCGCAGTAAATTAAGACATAATAAATTAACATATAATAATCAATAGAACACAATCATTAATTAACAAAAGTATTTCCTAGAAGCACAATCACATTGTCTCTAGGGCACTAACACTAACATCCACCACTAGTCTAAACGTTCACTTGATTGCGAGTAGCAACCATGTAGTATGGGATGCATGAAGTGCTACCTAGTTAGGTTAATAAAAGACATGATACTTACACGTATACTTGCACGATCCGTTTACATGTTACATGATTATGATGACTTGTTTACTTGTTTACATGTTACTAGTTCATGTTGACACGTTTACTTGCTTACTCGTTACATGTTACATGTTACTATGGATTATTTAATTGTTCACATGCACGTTATTTGTTCCACGATATCTTGTTCTTGATTCTGTCACATGTTGTATTTGCTCTATTATATGATTCTTGATTCTCTGTTCTTTCCTGCTTTTATTTCATTCTATTTTTGTCCCGTAGCTTGTTCCCTTGCGGCCCGTGACTTGCATTAACGGGTACCACTTATTTCTTCCTTGTAATAATATACTTGCAGGCCCAGATGGAGAACTACCCGAAGGTGTTGCCGAGCAGAGATTCTAGTCTTGTTTAGTTTCATGTTATTTTAATTCATGTTTATTCATGTAATCCTTGTTGTAATCCGGGCGTGTTTGACCCGTAACTATGTTTCTTCCCAGTTGTTGGTTCATGTAATATTCATGTACTTTGTTATCCTGTTGTGATTTTATATGTTATCGTGGTTGAAATTATTATCCTGTTGTTGAGTTAAATTTACAGCTTATGAATGATGTATCCGCATCATTCGCTGGGCCTCGGTTACGTGCCTGTGTTCCCGTATTCTGGGAAGCGGGGCGTGACATGTAGAATCATCGAATCTGTCATAGTGCATGTAATAGTCTGATCCACCGTACCATAACTATCGGGTAAAGTAGATAGAAGTAACAATGACTGTCCCATCTCTGAAAACTTTAAACCTGTAGCTTCCATCTGGTTGTAAACCATACAGTAATTGTTCAAATGCTCTTCTACTGAATCCCCTTCCCTCAACTTCATATTAACCAATTTCTTCAGATGAAGAATTTGATTAGATGCCGACGGTTTCTCATACATATCCGTGAGAATCTCCATAGCCTCATTTGTGGTCTTTGCCTTCGAAATATGAAATAACACCTTCCTACTTAGCTCCAACTGAATCTGCCTCAGCGCCTTCTGATCCAAACGATTCCACTCCGCCAAGACCTTCGCATCCTTGTCTGCACCTAAACGGACCATCAAGATCTTTCTGACGGAGATACGCTATCATCTGAATCTTCCACATCGCGAAGTCACTCCCATCGAATCTCTCGATCTTCACCTTGTTATTGGTCATCTTGAACCAACTGCTCTGATACCACTTGTCGGAGAAATCTACTCCACAACTTGTAGTGCTAATAGTGGAAACACACCACAAGCAATAGAAACTCTCAAGACTTAGATAAACCAAGAATAAAACACCACAATATATGGATCTCATAAGAACACAATCAATATGCAGAGATAACCAATATTTCTTATTCCTCAAAGAAATACAAAAATTACAAAAGAGATTACAACTCTCAATCTCTCTCTCACCTTTGAAACACTCGGCACAATCTCTCTTGAAGTTGAACAATGATAACGACTCACCTCTTGATACACAAATTGATTTATCCAGATTAGATTAGATGATTAAACCTTAGAGTTTACGGCCATATATATAGCCCCCAAGTAAACCCTAAAAGATAAACACAAATATAGCAATTGGGTCTTTAAACTCATAAGCCCAAAAACAATCAGCCGACGTTGTTGGTCGACCGCACCCCTAGTGACGGTCGACTGCAACGTGTAGATACAACCCAGAGAGCTGACCGGTCGACTGCACTCCCAAGGTCGGTTGACCGTCCCATCCTCTGTTGGACATGTACACTCGAAGAACTCTCAGCAGCCAAGGTCAGTCGACCGCACCCCTCCAGACTGCATTCTTCTACTCGCTGCTTGTCTTCTCTTGCTTCTTTGTCTCCTCTTCTTCTCCAAGTTCAGGTAACCCATGCCTATGTGTATTTGAGGCCACAATTCCTAACCCTTACAAACCCTCACTCCCCTCGATTCTTGAATTACTCCACATATTTGGACCCAATCTACTTCTATGTGTTCTTTTCTTTCCCATCAACTCTCTAAAATTCATGTCAATCTGGTTTCTAATACGGTCGCTGTTCTCAGACCATATCTCTCCCACATACATACTCGTAAATAATCTGGTTTCTAATACTAGTAATTTACACGTGCGATGCACGTTTTAATAATTTCAAAATAAAAATAAAACTCTGACGTAGGGAGGATTTGAACCGAAAACATCCTTTATATTAGTTATGTACGTGCGTTGCACATGTTGGTAGATTGACAAATGATACTAAGGCCTTCGCCCATTATAATATTAGAGATGTACATTATCTGTGAAATATTTCGTATCAGTTTTTCATTTTTTTTCCTTTTACCTTTTTAAAAAAAAGATTTAGTATCAATTTTATCCTTTCTTTTACTAAAAGTCTTTTAGAATGATATTGATTTGCATACATTGTTATAAAATGGATTCGCGTACATACTTAAAAGTGGCAAGTTCCTTCCTAACTGAGTCCGGTCACTAAAAGGTTAGTTTCCGCTCCCATCGGAAAATTTTCTGCAGTTGACATTCTGTCTGAAACTAGCGTATGGAGTAGGTTCTTGATTTGATTTATTATCTTCCCAAGACGAAGGAATTGTCATCAAAGTTTTCGATTGATAATTCTCGAGATGAGGCTTGTGAATTCTTTTTCAAATCACACTAAAGTTTCCAAAGTTCCTTCCAGCTAACTCCCTAATAAGCAATATTTTCATTACAGGTATCAGCAATGGACACAATAACGGTGCATATATCCACCCTGGGTCACGTTCCCTTCAAAGGTAGCTTACAAGGCCCCACAAAGTACGCAAAATGGAGAGCAAGAAATTGCATAGCCCTTCAGGCGACCATGATGGCCATTCGTTACAGAAAAGCAGTCGCAGGATGCAAAAAAAATCATGGCCATACGAATCTGCAACGAATTGGACTCTGAAATGTATTTGTGCCCCCTTGAACTACAGTAGTTTACATTGGAGTCTGAATTGGAGTCTCTAATTCCTTAAAATCGATCATTAATTATGTATGGAGACATGAATACTAGCTAGCTGCCTTAAGTGGACGTACATGAATTTGCTGCGCTGTCATCCTTTTCATTGCAGTCCTGTCCACCAGATTTCCCTGGCTATCTTTTGTCCACCGCATTCTGTACAGTCCACCAGATCTTGATCCGTCCATAGCTATCTTTTGTGGACCACATTCTGAATCTTGACCCGTTTCGAATCTACAAAAGTTAATATTATTAAGAATGTCCCATGGGAAGGAATTTTTTACCAAACTATCCCTCTTTTGTTAAGTATGTACCAAACTATCCCTGTTTAGTTGAACCCTTAGGACTTATCCACTACAACGGTTCCCTTAAATTTAGTTGAAACCTTACGCATTTGAAAACCCCCACATGTATCATAATTGTTATAGAAATTTTCAGGTTGCTCTAAAGTATCAAAAGTCATACCGAGTTTTGGTTTTAGGTGCTCGTCCACAACCGGGATAAATTCACCTACTTGTACATTCAAAAAATTGTCACCAGCATCAGATCCCCTTTCATCAATATCCATACTTATTATCAATGGAAATGAAACATAAACCAATCAACCAATTACTCCACAATTCTACAAATTAATTCAAAATATAATGAAACTTAAATAGAATTACTTAACCCCATTCCTACAAATTCAAGCAGAAAAAAGAAAAACGGAACCAAAAAAAAAATTAATACCTGATCAAAACCCTAGGGTTTCGATATGGGCGAAGACGATTAGAGAAAGAAGGGGGCAGTCGGAGGTAGGGTTTCGTCGTGGAATGAAAAGGACTAAGGGGGAGGAGTTCGCACACAAGAGTTAAGGTTTCGCAAAGAGAGAGAGAAGGGCTCGATTTCGATCTGAGATTCGAGGAGAACGAAAGAGAGTGAAGGGATATGGCCTGTTATATCAAATTACCAGATTACCCCCAAAGATAACTAAGAAGAGATTGCCTTCAATCACAGCCATTCGATGGAGTTTTCTGGATCGAACGGTCCGGTGAGGAGTTCGCACGAGGGGTTCGCACAAAGGAGTTCGCAACGGAAGGCCACCCTCTATATATATATCTCTACTATATTAATGGGAGAGTTGGGGTTGTAAACAAATAAACAATTTTTATTATTTCTTAGTGTGTGTGTCAACACGTACAGCGCACGTGTTGGTAGATTTTTTTTTGGTCCTTTTCATTCCCCTTCCCCATTTTCCCCACGTGCAATGCACGTGTATAATACATATTTTTAAAAAATACATCGCACGTGCATCGCACGTGCATCGCACGTGTGTGTGTGTGTGTGTGTATATATATATATATATAGAGAGAGAGAGAGAGAGAGAGAGAGAAATCTTCGGTTACACACTACTTTAGTGAGCACTCACGAACTAGAGACCCTATGAAAAATCCGAACCGCTCATATCGATCTATATGCCTTAGATAGTCTAACAATAAAAAATCAAGTAATTTGAAGTTCATTTGCCCATGATTTACATCATCACAAAATTGTATGGCTGAAAATTCTAACACCTTGATGGATGGGCAAATGAACTTCAAATTACTTGTTTTTTTATTGTTAGGCTATCTAAGGCATATAGAACAATATGAGTGGTTCGGATTTTTCATAGGGTCTCTAGTTCGTGAGTGCTCACGGAGTGCTCACCAAAAGTAGGGTCTCTCTCTCTCTCTCTCTCTCTCTCTCTCTCTCTCTCTCTATATATATATATATATATATATATATATATATATGAGTAATGTGAGCCTCATATTTGTATGAGGAAATTTTCCTCATACAAAGTGATTATACTCACTTGGTGGGGTCCTTATGGAAGATCCAGTCCGTCCATCATTTTTATCATGTTAATAGATGTATGTGTAGAAAAAATCAAGTGGTTTGGAGGTCATTCACCATGCATCATGTGGGTCCAATTTTTGGTTCGATCTGTATTACTGTTGAAATCGTTCATTTTTCACCCACATGATGCATTGGAGTGCCGCACCAACTAGGATATGATAGCTATATAATCAAGAATACTTAGAACATGATTGAAATAATTATTCAGATCATAAAGTGTTTTGCATCACGGCCTAAACCATTGTGAGTCATCGGTGCCAAAAATTTTGGTGAATTGAGTTAGTCTCAAAACTCAAAATTTGATACTTTCAAGCCTTTCTCTCTTCTCTCCCGCTCATACCCCAGATGTGATTCAACTTTGAATAATTATCATGGCACACAATCAAATAGACTTCAAAACAATAATTTCAATGGCCCAAAATTTTGTAACCAACTAATATCCAAATCAATCTCATCATTACCTACAAACAAAACCGAAAGAAAATGCAAGAAATTAAACAGATATCATTAAAGCATTTATGAGAGTCAAATACGTCCCTCCGGAATATGAGAGAGGAACAACCCAATGAGCCCAGAAATCCAAATCGGCAGCCGAGAATTCGATCGCGTATACCCCTTTTACCCCCTCGACAGATCTGAAGATAAGCGAAGTCTGGCTCCGATCGGTGGCAGGGATAGGGGTTTACACAGGTGAGGAAGAAAGAGAGCGGGAGAGAAGAGCGCTCTCGACTTCACTTCCTTATCGATTAGGGTTTCGAAGAGATCTTCGATTAGGATTTCGAAGGTGCCGATCTCTTCAGATAGGGTGAGAAGAGAAGAGAGGAATCCAAAGAGATCGTCTTTCAACTTCGAGAGCGCGAATCGAGAGCGGGAGAGGGCGATTAGGGTTTGGAACGACAGAGAGCGGGAGAGAAGAGAGGAAGGCTTAATCGATAAGGAAAATTAGAGATAAGGGGTATACTCAGTCGAATGAGTATACCCCTTTTACCCCTCTGCTATTCTGAAGAAAAGGCGGGGACGATCTCAGCCGTCCGATCGTGATCAAGATCGATCAGACGGCCGAGCTTCCCAGCTCCCGATAAGGCATTCAGCTTCTGAGCTCTTAATAGACTTACTCTATATATATATATATATATATATATATATATCCATTTCTTGCAACTTGGGAAAATCCTTATATCCATTTCTTGCAACTTGGGAAAATCCTTACCAATCATTGTTCAGCCATCTTTTACATGAATTTGCTAAAAGCCTCTAAAAGCAAACCTTTTGAGTCCATTATTCTCGAATGGCGTCTGCGGTTGATAGTAAGAGGACGAGGAGTCTTCACATAGTGGCATTCCCGTGGCTAGCATTTGGTCATATGCTCCCTTACCTCCAACTCTCCATATCCTTGGCCAAAAGAGGCCACCACATCTCCTACATCTCCACTCCAAGAAACATTCAAAGACTCCTCCCTAAACTCCCTCCCAACCTCTCCCACCTCATCAACTTCGTCGCGTTCCCACTCCCCGAGACCGAAGGCCTCCCTTCCGATGCTGAGGCCACCTCCGACCTCCAACCCCAACAAGTCCCTTACCTCAAAACAGCATTCGACTCCCTCCACAAACCCTTCTCCGAATTTATCCACCAATCATCTCCAATCGACTGGATCCTTATAGACTTCGCTCATTACTGGGCAGCAGGCAGTGTCAGTGTACCCATCATCTACTTCAGCATATTCCCTGCAACGTCCATGGCCTTCTTTGGATGTAGCGAGGAACATGTACAGTCACGAACAACACCGGAGCAACTCACAATACCTCCACCATGGTTCCCTTTCCCTTCAAATGTCGCCTTACGTCTCCATGAGGCTCGCAGACTCTTCAATGATTCCTATATCACCAACACCTCTGGTGTGACTGACATCTACCGCTTAATGTCTGTGATCAAATCATGCACAGCGTTGGCGATAAGGAGTTGCCATGAATTCGAGGCCGATTGTATTTCGCTGCTCTCAGAGCTCACAAAAAAGCCAGCAATTCCCGTAGGTTTACTCCCACCGCCCATAGTAACCGATACCGATCATGAAATTGAAGACTTAGAAGGGAAGAAAATCATAGAGTGGCTTGACGAGCAAAAACCAGGTTCTGTTCTTTACATAGCTTTTGGGAGTGAAACAGAGCTAACCAACAAGCAAATGAACACACTGGCACTTGGGCTCGAGCTCTCGGCTCTTCCGTTCCTTTGGGTAATCAGGAAAATGACAGTTGAAATGTTTCCCGGGGGGTTTGAAGGGAAGAGTAAGACCAAGGGTCATGGGTTGGTTGTTAATGGTTGGGTTCAACAGATGAAGATACTGTCTCATGAATCGGTTGGTGGATCCATGACACACTCGGGTTGGAGCTCAGTAATTGAGAGTTTGCAATTTGGGCACCCGTTAATTCTGTTACCAATAGCTGTAGACCAAGGGATAATTGCTCGGATCATGGTGGAGAACGGGGTTGGAATCGAGGTGGAGAGAGACGATAAGGATGGGAGTTTCAGCGAAGAGGCGGTGGCAAAGTTGGTGAGAGAAGTAATGGTGGGAGAAGAGGGTAAGGGATTGAGGAAGAGAGCAAGTGAGATGGGAGGGTTGTTGGTAAGGGACGAAGAAATGCATGAGAAATATGTCGACGGACTTGTTGAGTTCATGGTGAGTAACACAGAAATGGAAGGCTAAACATAGCTCAGGCTCATGGATTGTTGTGCTGTATTGGGTGTTTTCCTCTCCCCTCATGGATTGTTTCATAAAAGAAATTTATTAATGAAATGGTGTAATCTGATTGTGTCAAAGATGAATTTGTGGATTATTTGGTTTTTAAAATGGTGCAATGTAATATGGTTGTTTGAATCCTTATCTTGATTTTGAAAGAATGTCTTCATTCTGCTTGAGATGAGGCAGATATCACACTGAATTTCTTGTACATTTCATTTGGAATTTCTTATTCATAAAAACAAGATGGTACAAACAAATTGCCAATCTAAGATTTGCACAAGGAAAAAGAAAATATGATCGTCCCAAATATTTTATAATATTTGTGATTCATCGTAAAAAAAAAATGATGTTTCGTCCAATGAAAATAGAGAACTTTGGGTAGTCAGGAAAATTGATAGGTTGAGAAGGCGATTCCTATGGCACGGGTCTCGCCAGTTTGGAAAGGGGTACTCCCTTATCAAATGGGGGATCGTCTGCAGAAAAAAAGAATTCGGTGGTCTAGGGGTGGTCGATATTAGACAAATGAATCAAGCTCTGCTTTGTAAGTGGTGGTAAAAATTGAAGACAAAGCCTAAGGCAAAATGGGCAATACTTGTCAAGGAAACGTACCTAAGGAATGGATGCATGTACCGAAAAGAAAAAAATAAGTCCTCCATGTCGGGGTTTTGGTAGGAGGTGACGCGAACCAAAGCAATGTTTCTGAAAGGAGCAACCTTTTTCATTGGGACCGGGGAAACCATTTGCTTCTGGAAGGATAAGTGGTGTGGGTCAATAACCTTGAAGAGAAGATTTCCAGATGCTTACGAATATGCAACGGACAAAAACGACAGGGTGTCGCGAAACTGGAGAAGCGGCAAATGGAGGCCAAGATTAGTTGCCAGGCTGAGCGTGGAGGCAAGGAAACAAAAGGAGGATCTTATCCAATTTCTAGAAAGCTGGAAGCCAACGGATGGAGAAAATAATGACAAAATAACCTGGGAAGCAGGGAAGGGAGGGGTGTTCTCGGTAAGATCGGTCTATAAGTGGCTTAACGATGGAGGAGTTTGGAACAATGACCCAGTTTGGAAGGTTAGGGTACCTCTTAAGACCAGGGCATTCAACTGGTTTGTGGCTCAAAATACGATCCTAACCAGGGATAATTTGGCAAGACGGAAGCAGATAGATCCGGGAGACTGTATTATGTGCAACATGGGTAACGAAACGGTGGATCACCTGTTCGTTAAATGCCAATTTGTTACGCAAATTTGGAAAGATTTCCTCAATAGATTAGGTATCTTCCGGGAAGGCTAAGAGACGGCTGAAGAATTATGGGGAAATTGGCGTCAACGTCACCTAAGTAAAGGAGACTTGGATATTTGGGGGGTGGGGGTGATGGCAATCTGCTGGGGAATTGGGTTAGAGAGAAACTGTAGAATTTTTAGGCCACAGCACAGACACACCATGCATAATTAAAAGCTTTTCAAGATTAATGCTCTAATAATCTTCTGGTCTTCTACGGCAAGTGGGGAGTCATTCAAGAGAGTCAAGGAAATGTACAATGACGCCAACAAAGCCAGCGAAGAGGTAGAGCATGAGGAAAGGGGGGGGGGAACCTCTGAGGAAGAGTAAGGGGCAGGCGGTACCAGGATATGGGGTTCTTTTTGGGTGGACCCTTTTTGGATGTTCATTTTGTTAGGGCGGCACGTCTATTTTTGTAATTAATTGTAATTATTATTTTTAGGCATGGGAGCTATCTTGTAATGGAGGGGTTCTCTATTTTGATGGAGAATGAGGCTCATGTAGGGGTGGACAACTATTATCCGAACCGACCAATCCGAACCAATCCAATTCGAACCGACCGGTTTTTAACCAAACCAATTGGAGGTTTGGATTGGTTCGGTTCTTGATCTTCAATAACCAACTGGACCGGTTCGGTTGTTGGATAGGGCTTCCAAATAACCGATGAAACCGAACCGATCGTACCTCTATGCATAAGTCCATAAAAAATATAGTTCTCCTTTAATTTCTTGAATATAAAAATAGTCATTTCTTATTTTCTTGGAGATACAAACAGTCTTCTTTAATTTCTTTAATACAAACCGAGTAATTGTTCTACCTATATTTTGATAATCTCAAACAATTAGTGTAAATTTATTAACTTGTGGTTTTATGAATCTTCATTTTAAATTCATTTCTGAATAACAAATAACAGGTTGTTTCTTAAGTTTGATTGAAGTTGATCTTTTAAATTTCAACAAAATTATTAATGATATTGAAGGTGAAAAGTAGCACGCCAAACCGATCATCCAATCCAATCCAAACTGAGCTTAATCGGCTTTGATGGAAACCGATCCAATTAAGGTTCGGATTGGTTGCGGATGAGAAAATTAAAAAACCGATCTTCTTTGGATCGGTGGTGGATGGTCCATATTAGGTCGGATACCGACCGATGCCCACCCCTAGGCTCATGGACCTCATGTTGGGTGTCATGAACATTATTTTCCTTTTCATGGTTGTATGTTTTAGTAAAAACTATTTAATAAAGCGTGGGAAGTCGTAGGACCTACCGTTTATAATCAAAAAAAAAAAAGAAAAGAAAATAGAGAACTTTTTTTTTCTTGAAACATTCGTCCATGAATTTAGAATATTTAATAAGTTAATTAATTAATTATATTTAGTTACCTAATTAGCTCATTTAATAATTGTTTAGTGGGTTTAATCAGGATTAGTGGGCTTTCATAATGAAGGAAATTAAAAAATTATTTTTTTCGAACGAACGTTCATTGTTTTCTCTTCTTTGCTATTTTTTGGTTTTTCATTACTGCAATGAAACAACGAAATGCTATTTATATTTATGCATTTTGCCATTTTATCGCATTCACGACTATGGATGCTCTAAGAGTGTCTGCAGTCATTGGCTAAAAAGCATTCTTTTTCCATAATAAAAAAAAGAAAAGAAAAAAGAATGTTGTAGTCATTGGCTACACACCCAAAATTTGGATTTTCGGTGAACACTGGCCTGCTATATTTGGAATAGGATATAGGAATTTGGAAATTATAGCCGACGAAAGATCGTTTTTTTTTAAAATAAAAATATCGGACGGGAAATGATTTCCCGTCCGATCAAAAAAAATAAAAATGATCAGACGAGAAATCATTTCCCGTCCGAACGATTTTTTATTAAAAAAAATAATCTCGGATGGTAAATGATCCATCATCCAAGCATTTCTTTCCCATTTTTCCAAGAATGTTTCTATGGAATTATCCCTACATGAATTATTATGCAATCTTGTAGCTTTAAGATTTGTGTACATTTGGGGATCAATGACTAAGAAGGAATGGGTCTATAGAAAATGTTATGCATACATTTACGTACAATTTTTTGTTGTTCTAATCTGTAACACCCCGAATTCCAAAGAAGTCTGAATTCCAAGTTCCACAGGATCTTACCACTTCACTTCGTATAATCTTACAAGAAATTTAAAACTTTTTATACAATAATATTTACATCAACACAGCAGAAGTAAATTACAACATATTACATGAATAAATTAACACTTGAAACAATTCTTTAAGCAGTGTTCCTTTTTAGTCCATTCATTCATTTTATCCTACATAGAAACTGTGGGCACGTCAGTTGCATACAACTGACACTGATATTATTATTTTTTGATAACGCAGATAGAGTCACAAGACTCCAGCCCAATAATGAATAAAAGATAGAGTCAATACAAAAAAACCGTGGATACACTGGAACCAACATTTTACAAGGGGTAAAACTGGACCGAAGAAAACTAAAGGGACAAACACCCAAAAATAAAGAATACAGGACACCAAGTAATGGAAGGCATTGCCAAATAGAAATAGCCAATGACCCAATCGCCGAGAAGTGCAAGCAGAAGCAACATCAGACGGAAACGCATAACCACCAGAAGCAGCAGTCATAGGTGCGGCACAAAAACGAGAGGAGTTAAAATCGCTGCGCAAAAGGGGCTAAGATAGTTGTCCAGGAGCCGAGGAAGTCTGTAAGTGCATCGCCGAACAAGAAACGAAAGCCCCCCAAATGACTTCCAGCCCAAAAGATCTAGAGTAATAGCAGACATAGGAGGCTCCCAAACAAGCTCCACCTGAAGAAAGAGAAAACTGACGCTAGGATATAATACATCAATTTCTCTTACTTGGAAATCACACACTTGTTCACAAACTAAACTAAGGGGAACTATCTTATTGATGTCGTGTGTGAATGTGCACTTAGTCCTTAATGCAGTTATATATATTTAATGACACTAATGTGCACTTGTTCGGATTCTATGCATCCCATACTACATAGGTCCGAGGGCAAACCCTTAATTGTACTACATCTTGTAGGGTTGGATCCCTCGCCATGAGTTTAACTACTACGGTAACTATGTGTAACCCCTGTTTTCATTAATACGTATTTTTAAAAGTATTTTTCCGTATTTAAAATCTCAGTACCTTATAACTATTTTTCTCTAACTGATTTTATTATTTAAACTATTTTGGAGTCCAATTGTTTAGTATAAGCCCAAGTTTGTATTTTTATTTTTATTAACTATTAATGTGAGCCCAGTTATTATTTAAGCCCAATTCCACATTCTGATTTGATTTGATTTTATTTTATATTTAATCTGAACCCAAAAATTCAGCCTGACAACCTAATTGTTTTATTTAAATACATTTAAGCCCAAGCCCATATCCATCCCCTATTGGATGTCTCACCCAAACCCGATAACCCAATCAACCCCCCACAATCCCCATCATCTGTAACTCCCAAAATAATAACTAAATTCCCACTATCTCCACAATCCGTAACTCCCTCCCCTATTCTCTCTCTCTCTCCCGTATTCTCTCTCCTCCTCCGGTTTAAACCCAAACAGACCAACCAAATACAAAACAAAAACCAAACAGAACAAAACAAACCCAAACGACAACCCCTTCTTCACCATCGTCCTCCTCCTCGCCTTCACCCAGAACCCAAACCACCATCTCCTTCACCTCGTCAACCTCCCTATCTCTCCAACACCATCGTCAAACTCCACCGCAACCCCCATCGTCTACACCCATCACCATTGCCGAACTCAAACTCGAGTTCCCATCGTCTTCCTCTCCGCTCACCTCGCCCTCCGACCGCCTCGACGCCATTGCCCATCGCCCTCATCCCCTCGACCTCCTCTCCACCTCCGTCGCTTTGCCAACACCTCGAACTCACTCCCCCAAACTCCTCCCCTGTTCGAACCCAAAAACAGGGCATTCCCACTTTCACGCCACCAGTCGCGCCGCCGTCGTCACTGTTACGCCGTCGCCTCGTCACCGTCGAAGAACCCCGCCATCGCACCTTCCCTCTCTCTCGCTCGCTGGTTCGTCGAAGAAGGGAACGAAGAAGAAGAAAGGAGGAATTGGCTGGATTCGATCTCGACCATCGTATCGCATCAAGATCCGTGCGATCGAGCTAGATCTGATCACTGTTCGGTGTTCGCCCACAACGAATCCCAAACCCGCTGTTCCCTGTTCTGACGCGATCCGCTGTGGAGGAGCTCACCCATTGGCTGCATTCGCTGTCCCGTGTTCTGGGCGCAGCGAATCCCTATCGCTGTTTGCTGTTCGGCCGATCCGGTGTGGAAATTTGGAGCTATTAATTGCTTGGTTGGTTGTTCTTCGTGCACATTTTGCACGTGCTCTTGGAATTGCTCATCGGGATTCTGATCCCGTTATTCTCTACTAATTATCGAATCGTCTACAAGGAAAAAGGCAAGTCATTCCTATCGAATATTTATTGTATCATATTCGATATTTTTATTGAATTCCGCAAGTGGATCCTATTGAATATCGTAAAATGTTATTGTATCTATCGTTGGGATACCACGGATTTACACGAGCGAATCCAAGTGGTAGTCTCGACTTCGTGCCTTCTTTTTGCCTCTAATGTATAGGAATTTTACATACACCCATATAGTTATAGTTATTGAATATAAGAATAGGAATTTATTGTCACATTTCATATCATGACATTAAAGACAACTATTGTGGATTGTATATTAGGGTTGTTTGTTTATGTGATTACTACTGATAAATTAGTTGAATTGTAATTAGTAGAATTATGGACATCATCTACCTTAATACCATGTTCACATAGGATTAGTTCGCTGTGATTATGATTATTAAACTCCAATTCATCATTCTTAACTTTAATCGTTTTACTCAAAATGAACATGTTGACTATTCTGGAAATTACGTCAACCTGAACCTTAATGTGTTGTTTCGACCTAGATAACTTCATTAAAATCAGAAACTCCCTGAAAATGAAACGTAGCCCTATTTATCTAGATGTCAATAGACACCAGAATTTCTGAATTCCGACTTATATCGTCCGAGTTATGACCCTTTTGCTACAGCTGCGCTGTAAATTCAGATTCATGTATATAACATATTAGGCTAATAAATTAAGTGAACTAATGATTATATATGGCCAAGATAAATTCCAGATTTGTAGATAACATGTTTAGGGTGTTAAAAATTATTTTTACTGATTTTTGTGATGATTATTTACTGCCTTTATAACTGAAATTAGACAACATTGACACCCAACCAGAAACTAAAATCTGTAAAGAACATTGAATTTCGCCTAGCTATCGTTGTCGGAATGTAGCTTTTAAGTATGCGTTGGAACCAGGCAGGAGTCTAGTTTCTAGACCACCTAACAGATCCACATTTGTTGTTCTGTAGCAACGGAAATTCTGATTTTGGTACAGCAACCTACTGTTGTCCAGAATTGGGATTCTATGTTTTATAATGTACAATTGTGTTTATAATGTTATATTTAGTGTATTAAATTGTATAGAGTATATTGCATGATCCTAGGATTGTTTTGTCACCTTTATTAGTGTCCCTTATTAATCGCATTATTGTATGTTAATTGAATAAAGAAAGTAAAGCAAGTCGGGGTTAAGGATTGATTAGGGTAGTTGATGACATAGTGACTGTACTCGGAAGAGGGACCCGTGTTTTCCTAATTATCAGTATATCGGTTATTGGTTATTGGTTATATCGGTCATCGGTTAATTGCAGATTACTGACTTCAGTATCTCGATTGATTCGGTCATCGGTCATTATTGAATATTGTTCCCGAGTACATGAACTATAGAATCTACCACCTTAATCTAAACGAAATTGATTGTATGCATCGAACCTGTGGTACGGCACACATGGGACACAGTAGTACGTGCATTAGCTAGGACTAAAAATGAATAATAGACTTAAGGCTCTCATCACATTATCATTGCATATTGTTATCTTATTGAACAGTGTTATCGTTATTATTGCCATTATTAGTATTGTTTATCGTTATCGTGATAAATCATAGTTATTCTATATTATACTATTATTGCTTTTTCACTGTTCAACACTATTGATTTCATCGTTTATTGAATTCATTGCTATACCACTATTGCCATTGTTTCTCTGTTTCTCCACTTGCATGTCCACGACTTGCTCTAAGGACTTCCTTTTTCTTCTCTTTAGATGAGCAACTTACAGGTGTCCAAGGTGATCTACCTGACAGAATCGGTGAGCAGACGTTCTGGGCCTTGCTTGTGAAAATCTTTCTTTAATCATTTCGTTTTGTAATTGAGTTATTTCATTTGTTGTTGCTTAAGACTTGTAACGGGCTGATGTTTCCAAATTTTATCTTTTATTCCATACATTAAAAATATTTTGGATATTATTAATATTTAAATTGTTTTCTGTTGCTTAATAAATTATTCATGCATGCTTGGTTGTATATATATCTTGTTATATCCTTGTTGTGATGCTGAGTCGATCCTACAGCTTATGGATGATGTTAAAATCATTCACTAGGCTTCGTCACGCGCTCGTATTTCATATTTTTGAGAAGCGGGGCGTGACACTATGATAAGTATCTTACATGCTCTATGAGTTACGAGCCCATGTCCAGACATCCTGGGGAGAATCTTGTTGAATTCTAACTGCGGAATAAACTCAACAACGACGATGACGAAATGCAAGAACTATAAAATCAAAATAAGAGAAGAAAAAACAACGAAAAGCAACACATAAGAACACATGAGATTTTTTTGAGGTTCACTCAAAACAATGGCTACTTCCCCGTGCAGAGGCACTCCTACGATTTCCACTAGAAATATGAAGATTAGGTTTACAAATCTCTCAAGAACTCACTACCAAGGTGTAGGGTTTCTCTGTATCTCCCCCTCTCTTAATGACGGCTGGTAGATCTCTATTTTCTTTTCACTTAACCTTAAAATTGTACACAATTCAATATATATAGGATTCCACAACTTTAATCTCAGCCGCTCATCAATCAGCGTCGGGACGGTCGACCACAACATCATGATGGTCGACCGGTTCTCTTCTTCGACTGTACAAGATCCAACAGAGAGTAGGACGGTCGACTGCGCAGTTGAACGGTCGCCTCTTCAAGTTAGAGGATTAAATCAGAGAGCGAGACGGTCGACTGCGCTGTCGACCGTACACTTGCCTGGAACAGTCGGGGGGTGTGGTCTACCGTAACTATGCATGTAGCTTCAAACCACTTCCGACCTCTTGCTCCCACTTCAACTATCCTTCTCATCTGACTTTTCCAACCCCATTATCGTGTATTGGATCCAAAAAACCCAATAATCTCCCACTTGGAGACATATACACGAAGTCTCTAACCTGTTCTTCATTCTTCCATTGGCCTAGTCTAGGCATGTACCTCTGCAAGTCTCCTCAACAATTAACCATGTATATGTAAAGAATCTCCCCCAAAATAAAGAGAGTGATCTGAAGTACCTGCTAGATATCTAAGAATCCACCTTACTGCATCCTAATGCTGTTTACCTGGATTCTTAATGTGGCGGCTGACAACTCCCACTACTTGTGTGATGTCTGGTCTTGTAGACACCATCGCATACATCAAACTCCCAACGGCTGAGGCATAAGAAATAGCAGCCATTTTCTCCATCACTACCTCTGTCTCAGGACACAAGTCCATTGATAACTTGAAGTGAGCAGCCAAGGAAAAAGTAACTGGCCTCGCGCCATCCATATTGAATCTCTTCAACACCTTCTTCACATAGTCCGCTTGTGATAACCAAAGCTTCTTGCTTCTCATGTCTCTACTAATCTTCATACCGAGGATTTGTTTTGCTTCACCCAAGTCCTTCATTGAAAACTTCGAAACTAGTGCCCTTTTCACTTCCTTGATCTTCTCCATACATGAACCTGCTAACAACATGTCGTCCACATGCAACGTCAAGGTAACTATATCATTGTCCTCATATCTACGAACATACACACAATGATCAATTTCGCATCTATCGAAATCTTTTCCTCTCATGAAGCAATCAAACTTCAAGTACCATCGTCGCGATGCTTGTTTGAGCCCATAAAGACTCTTCTTCAATCGACACACCATGTCTTCCTTTTCTTTAGCTTCAAAACCTATGGGTTGTCTCATGTACAGCTCTTCTTCGACATCACCATGGAGAAATATTGTCTTTACATCCAAGTACTCTAAGTGCAAGTCTTCGACTGCCACAATACTGAGCAGAACCCTAATTGAAGCCATCTTCACAACCGGTACAAAGATCTCACTATAATCAACACCTTCTCTTTGAGAGAATCATTTCACAATAAGCCTTGTCATGTACCTTTTACTGCCTACTGCCTCATCTTTGACTCTGAAAACTCATTTGTTCATAAGAGCGTGTTTCCCTACAGGTAACTTGGTCAACTCCCAAGTTTGGTTCTGTTCCAAGGAGTTTATCTCATTCTTCATGGCTAACTCCCACTGAATTCGAGCCTCATCCCTCAAGGCTTCCTCATGATTCTCTGGCTCTCCTGAATTTGTGTACAGAACATGCTCGTGAACAATACTCGCTGATGGATCAAATATCTTAGTTAGCCTCCTCTCTCGTGTCGATCTCCTCAATGTGGGTACCGGTTCACCGACCAGTTCAGGTTCTCCAAACTGTTCTGACTGTACCTGTTCGTCTTGGATAACCTGCTCAATCTCAATAGGCTTACCATGAGCCTCATGTGCTGCATGTGGTACCTGTACATGTTGCAGCATTGTAGGGCCCTCACCACTAGGGCCGCCTTCAGAATCTGAATCTAAGTCTGAGTCTGAACCCCAATCTAATTCTGAACTGGTTGTACTGTCTTGACCTGTGTATCTGTCCTTATATAGAACCTCTTTATTGAACACTACATTCCTGCTACGAACGACTTTGTTATCCACAAAATTCCAAAGTCTGTAACCATACTCATCGCCACTGTAGCTAATGAACACGCACCTCCTGGACTTAGAATCCAACTTCTTTCTTTCTTCCCTGTCAATTAATGCATATGTCATACAATCATAAACTTTCAAAGGCGAATAATTAACAGTTTTACCTGACCATAGTCCTTCTAGAATGGCCACATCAAGGGCACTGGATGGATAACGGTTAATCAAGTACACTGCTGTATCAACTGTAGCGGCCCAAAGATGGACCGGAAGACCCGCATGAAGTCTCATGCATCTCTCCCTTTCGAGTATTGTGCGGTTCATCCTCTCTGCTACACCATTCTCCTGTGGAGTCTTAGGAACTGTTTTGATTCCTCTGATACCTTCCTTTGCCAGATAGTTAAAAAAATTCTTTGCTTGTGTACTCACCTCCGTCGTCTGACTTTATTGCTTTCACTTTGCAACCCGTCTCATTCTCAACCCTAGCCTTCCAAGCTCTAAATGCCTCAAAAACTTCTGATTACTCGCGAATTGCATAAACCCAAACTTTTCTTGTAACATCATCGATGAATGCGACGAAGTATCTCTTACCGTGAATGCGACGAATTTCTGAGCTGGACCCACACATCTGTATGTATTAACTCTAGCTTTCCAAGCTTCTTCTTACACCCACCCAACTGAAAGCTAACTGTTTTCTGTTTAGCCATCACACAATTCTCACAAAAATCCATCTCAACCTTCTTCATCCTCGGCAAAAGACACCCCTTTCACCAAGGTCCCCAACCTAACATGCCAGAGAATTGAAGGGGAACTACTTGCTGATGTTGTAGCAATGATATCACTTGAATCACCTCCTATGAGTAAATACAGCGTGTCACCACGCTTTTCTTTTGCCACCAACCTGGCACCTATAGTCACCTTCCATTCTCCATGTCCAAAAGTTGTTGTGAACCCTTCTTTGTCTAGTTTGCTAATTGAGATCAAGTTTATCTTCAAGCTCGGAATATGTCTTCTGTCATACAAGACCAATTGCCTACCATTGCGAGCCTTCACTCTCACAATGCCTCTACCTACAATTGGACATATCTGCCCATTACCAACTGAAACTGCACCAAAATCACCTATCCTGTAATCCTCAAAAACATCCCTCATGAGAGTACAATGATAAGAAGCACCTGAGTCTATACACCAATCATCTTGCAAAATATTAAATCCAGCAGATAAACACAACTCATCTAGACAGGGTTCAATACTTACCACATTAGCTACCTGTGACCCTGCTTGTGCTTTCTTATACTCTTCGCATTGGTCTCTCCTGTGCCCTGACTTTTTGCAGTACCAACACTCACCTTTGTGATATCCGGTTCTTGACTTTGACCTGTGATTTCGGCTCTGTGACTTCCTTCTATTGTTACTTCTACCATGGTTATCAACTGACAGCGCGGCATTGCTAGGATATGACACCGAAGCCTCTTCATGTCTTTTCCTCCTTGCATCCTCATTCATAATGCTGCTTATAACATCCTTTTGGGTTGTTGTATCAGTCATGGTGCTTGTAATAGTCTGCTCTACTGTGACACAACTATCGGGAAGACTAGATAGCAACAACAACGATTGTGCTCTCTCCTCAAACTTTAAACCCGACGATTCCATCTGATTATAAACCATTCAGAAATTGTTGATGTGCTCAGCAACCAAACGCCTTTCCGACAACTTCAACTTAACCAACTTCTTTAGGTGTAAGAGCTGATTCGCTGCATCCGACTTCTCAAACATGTGTGTCAATATCTCCATTGCCTCCTTTACGGTTCTTGCCTTCTCAATGTGAAATAGCGCATTCCTACTCAACGACAACTGAATCTGTCCATGCGCTTTCTGATCCAATCTATTCCAGACCGCCAACGCAGCCGAATCGACCTCCTTCCCTTCTGGCTAAGAAAGAACAACCAAAAGCAACACACAAGAATATACGAGATTTTTTCGAGGTTCACCCAAAAAAATGGCTATTTCCCCACGCAGTCACTCCTGCGATTTCCACTAGAAATATGAAAATTAGGTTTACAAATCTCTCAAGAACTCACCACCAAGGTGTAGGATTTCTCTCCTCACTCACTCTTAATGACGGCTGGTAGATCTTTATTTTCTTTTCACTGAATCCTAAAATTGAACACAATACAATATATATAAGATTCCACAACTTTAATCTTAGCCGCTCATTAATCAGCGTCGGGATGGTCGACCGCAACATCATGACGGTCGACGGGTTCTCTCCTTCGACTGTACAAGATCCAACAGAGAGTAGGATGGTCGACTGTGCGGTCGACTGGTCGCCTCTTCAAGTTATAGGATTGAATCAGAGAGCGAGACGATCGACTGCGCGGTCGATCGTACACTTGCCTGGAGTGCGGTCGGGGGGGAGGGTGCGATCGACCGCAACTCTGCCTGTAGCTTCAAACCACTTCGGACCTCTTGCTCCCACTTCGACTTTCCTTCTCATCTGACTTCTCCAACCTCATTATCATGTATCGGATCCACAAACCCCAACAAATCTCACGTCATGACATGACGCATCATGCAGACATCCAATGGACAATTCGCCTCCGTCATGGAACGATGGCACTATGTAGTCACCAGGCACCCCACAAGTGTCGTCACGGTCCCGATATTCTGGAGATGTATTCACGTCCTGACATAACACATCATGTAGACATCCTGTGAATACTCTCACACAGTAGATCCGAGCCCTCATACTTGTGTTTTTCTCTTACTTTCATCACATCTCTATTATGTGTCTAACCCTTAGATAATTGAATCATGAGTAAAATTTACACTCTATAATTAGTGTTACCTCTACACCGGTCTTAAACATCAATTGTTAACTACGATCCAACCTTGGTCTTTTATTATCACATTTCTCTTTCAAAACTTCATTCATGCCGATGTAAGGGCTTAGCTAAAACTCTAGTTTCAATCTCTTTACATGATTGAACATCAAAACATACTCACAAAACACGAGGCACCCCACAATCTCTTTCAAAATTTGAGTATGGACATCAAATGAGTGTCCATACTCACATATTTTCACATTTCATCACGATCTTTGTATTTCATTTTCCATGCATATTTGCATAATTTAAACAACAATTTCATATTTAACTACTCAAATTTTCCATGTCAAAATCTCATTTTTAATCTCTACACAAAAATTCTTCATATTCAAAATATTCCCTTTCTTTAATTAATTAAAATCATATTCTAAGAATTTTATCAAGGTCTTTTTTCTTAAAATTATTTCTAATTCTCATTTTAAAGTTCAAATATTGTAGAAATAATTTTCATGAAGCCTAGGAAATTTTAGAAGAATTCAAGTATTTTTTCCTCAATTTCTATACACTTAAAACTCCACCAAAAAAAATCAAATAAGTAAAAAAATTGAAAAAACTCAACAAAAGGCCAGAGGCCAGATTCGAACCCAAACCCACACCCCCCGCCCATGAACAGTAACCGAACCAAAGCGCACCCATCGACCAGAAAGGCTAGAGTGACTAACCGATATTGGGAGAACATAAATTATACTTAAGGTCTCGTTTCGGAATTTGATAAAAATCGAATTTTTCAATCAAACAGAGCCTCTTGCCAGGTTCGAACCTAAGACTAGTTTTAGCATTGGTATCGGGTCGGGTCGGGTCGGGTCCTACACTACCCGGACCCGGTCCCCTATGGGTCCAAAAATTGGACCCGGACCCAGACCCGGACCCGTGAGGACTTGATCCGATTCCGGGTCCTATTAAAATATTCCTAACTGTTCGGGTAGGAGCGGGAGTGTGAGCGGTGAGTGGAAGATTTAGAATAGAGAAGAGAAGA